>CM033699.1:5104186-6304186 GCA_019514585.1 Dendrobium officinale | reverse complement strand
AAGCAACAAAAAATATCTCAAAGGAATTCTAAAATACCTTTAGAGGCTGATGGGCTCAATTTTTTAAAGGATTCAAAATATCTTTTAATTATTACTTAGGCGTTTTCCTTATTTGTTTAAGAAAAATTTTGAATCAAGATATTTCATAATATCTGCCATTAAAATGAGCTTAGTTGCCTTTAGATTTACACTTAGATTAGTGCTACAACGGATAACTTGCAGTAAATCCATGTGCAAATCAAAGGGTGTAGTTAATAATCCCATTATGATTGGAAATCTATCTGATGCTTTATTTTTTTAATTTTTAAATACCATCTTGTACAATATTCAATAAAAATAATATTTATAAAAAATACTAAATATATTCTTATTTTCTATTACAGCATCTATTAAAACAAAAAATATAAAATAAAAACTTTCAAAACAATCCAAGAATTTAATATTTTATTTGTGACTATTTTATTTTTGAGATCACAATCATAATTTTCACTTAACAATTATTTTTTTTCACTATTTTTAAAAAACTATTTTCTATAATAATTTCCAAAATATTTATTTTACATATAATAACTTTATGATCATCATTATATATAAAAAAATAAAAAATGTCCATAAGAAATCGGTCACATAACATCTTGTGAGTATTAGTTAAAAAAGAAAATCTGCAGCATAAGGGCAAAAGCAGCTGTCGCCATTATGAATAGATAGCATGCTCTTAAGAGTTTCAGGCCCACTTATTGTTTTGCAGTGGTTGTTGCGACCTGCCACATTGGTAGATTCTAATCATCAGCCATAACATTCAAATCATCATTCTTATTATCACATGCTCCAATCTACATACATAAATCTTTTATTTCATACAATTCTACCATATAATTGTTAGTATATCTATAATTGTTAGTATGTCGGATATACGTAGATTGCTAAGACGTTTTATTCTCTTACTCTATTGTCGTGTATATTCTTGCTCGCGGCGAGAATATACTCAATAGTAAAGTAAGATAATAAAGCGTCTTAGCAATGTACGTATATCCGATACAACAACAATAATATTGTTTTTATTTTGTTGTGTATGTGCAACAATATCATGCATGAAAAATACTTCTCATGATTTTATGAGAATGGTGTGCTACAAAAAAAGGTCTGCTTTATTGGAAAAAGTATTATGTGTCTTTCGAACTCCAATCAGGTAAGGAAAATTGGTTTTTTCTTTCTCTATCTTCTACACACCCTGATTGGAGTCCTGAGGAAAAATATGACTGGATTCCGTATGTAATAATATCTCCCTTTATTGAGATTTGGTTTGTTTTGATATAACAAATCTTATTGGAATTTACATTAATAATATGAGCTATCTCTTGTATTCATGCAGATATCATATATTATGATCTAATAGGTACTATACAATCACCGCTGGTGACCATCATCATAAATTTATGATGGTGGTCACCGGCGGTGATTGTAGGGTAAGATAATAGAGTTCTAACTTGTTTGATGAATTTTCTAATGGATGATGTGTCAAGTTTAAATTTTTATGCATAGCATCAATTTTTAATTAAGCACATTTTAATCATGCCCAATTTGATTCACATTTAATTTATACTTTCTATCAAGTGATATTACAGCTAAAGACTTAGCCACGAAAGATTCAAAGAACTTCTTACATATGCTTCATTTTTTTTTAATATTTATTGTTAAATCAAAATAAATATTTGAAAAAAATTTATGATATTTAAAAATATTAAAAAATTTATGTATAATCAAAAGAGAAAGTCAATATAAATTATAAAGAGCTTTCATACGAAACAGACATTATTACAGCACCGTATAATATTAAATTTTAATAAATAAATCTATTGATATATAAATATTAAATTGTTTATAAGCTTAATTTCTTAGAATAAGAAATATAAGGCCTCTTTGGTTGGCTTCAAAGGGAGTGTAAATTATTCCAAATATATAATTTTTAAAAATATTTATATTTGATTCAAAGTAAAATAAATATAATATAAATTTTTGATGCATTTGGAATATACCACAGTTCATTTTTTTGTGTATTTGAAATTTCTTCGATTTGGAGTTCTAAATACATTGAAATTTTACTGTTATTGACGCCCCCCCTTGTCGGACACACATCACAAACCACACCGTAGTCACCCATCACACCCTGCAGCCTGCCACCACCACTATCAGCCTCACCGTCGACCACCCACCACCGCAATAGCCCATCCGCCACCTGGAGCTTGCCATCAGCCACTACGTACTTTTGGCATTATACAACCGACTGTCACCATCTGCCACCCGCCACAACGACCACCATCAGCCACACTGTCGACCACCCACCGCCACCACCTGATGCTACCGATCATTACCTCTTTACCTTATCTTACATTCATTCTTACTTGAAATTAAATAAATAATAATAATTTTATGTATTTATTTTACAATCATTTAAACAACTTAAAAATATTATTTGTTTTTTCTTTTTTAACAACCAAACACCAATAGTACAATTAAAGAAAATGTGAACCATTTGAATTCGGAGGGAGGGACTCACTGTACACGCTCTCTTTCCTGCCTCTCATACGAAGTCAGAGTACCCACAAAAGCAGTTGAAGCCAGACAGAGTGCAGCGGACTATTCATAAAGCCCCTTCTCTTTTCCATATTTAGCTGCGTTAAAACTTTCTTCTCAATAATAAAAATTGTCCTCTTCTGTTCATCGTCTCAAAAGGGATTTTTATAAGAACCACCTCCTATAGCTTTATTCCTCTTTTTGCTTTTTTGCAGATTCCATACGCACCTAACAGTTAAAACTTTACACTAAATTGCATCAATAAAAATATATAAAAAAATGCATTTTAAAAAATTAATATTAATAATATTTTTATTTAATTTATTTTTCTCTTTTAATATTCAATTAATTTCAAAATATTTGGCTGAGCTATCAGCCTATCAAAGCTAATTTAAATGATTGACAGATAAAACAATTGAAATTAAATATTATTTTAAAAGTAAATTTTGAATAATATAATTTTTAAGAAGTTGATACTGATTCAATTTCGAATAATTAAAACTACAGAAAACTGTGAGAAGAAATCGAAAGTTTCTTATTCTCTTCTTTGCCGTTTTGTTGGAGATCGAGCGGTTGAGATGGACTGCTGGTGAAACTACAAGGATGCATAGAGATTCGGGAGAGGAGATTGAAAATTGTTCCGTACATGACTTTTCGCCCTCTACAGCACTTTTTTCGAAAGAGATGTACCAGCAAGGAAGTAAAACATACACAACTCTTCTTGACCTATTGGTTGAGAACTTAGGCTTCCAACTAAGAGGTCCAAAGTTCGAGTCTATGTGTATGCATTGTGTCTGTGAGTTTGACTTAAATTGCCTAAATGTCCCAAAAAAGGAAGTAAAACATTGAGACTTTTTTAAATATATAAATATATATATCATTATGTTAGGTTGGTTATATTATTATTATTATTATTATTATTATTATTATTATGTACTATGAAGAATCAAATTCTTATTTAAATTTAATAAAAAAAAACATTTTTAATACTTTCTACTTTCTAATCAAATTATTTTAGATTTATCTATAACTTTTTTAACCTGTCAAAATCTAATACATTTATTCTCCTAACAATATCGATCATTAAATGACAGTTGTTTTGTGTGACCAAATCATATACAACCGAATTTCCACCCGACCGTCGATTGACGCTGTATTTTTGCCCGGCCACTAATGGACGTCAGACTACTGCCCGACTGCCGACTGACGCCGGACTTCTGATCGGTAGCCAACTGATATATCATCAAAAAATTATCTTGATCGAGCATGAATTTCGATGCAAAGTTAAATGGAAAAGTTTCAAAAATAAATTTGAAACCATTTGAACTATGATTTTGATAAACTTATAGTCGAATTGAAAGTCTCGAAAAGATGAACCCAACGAAATTAAATTCGATCAATTCGAGTCCCAATGGGTCCAATTCAAGGACCCGAAGCACATTTGAAAGGTTCAAACTATAAATTCGACAATCATTGACTTTCAAATGTGGAATGCTTATAGTCGAATCAAGAGGCTCAATGAGGTGAATCCAACGAGCACAAGAGCACCAAATTTTGATGTTAGTAAGAAACTCAAATCTTGTTAAATGGTCCTTAATCAAGGGAGTTAATATTAGTCGTCCAATAGAAATACTTCTAACTTGCCCTTAATCTTTTCAATATTTATTGGACATGTCACTCTCAAAAAATTATAAATAAACTCATCATTCTTCATTGAGAGAAGGACCAAGCAAGGAAGAGAATGAATGAAAGATGAGAGGAGAGGAAGAAAAATTTGATATCCCTCTTGCCACATTGCTCCTCCTCGACCACCACTTAGCAAAATGGCTATCGCATGACTTTCGTCGGACTTTTTCCCTGCCACCAACTGTCACCGAACTCTTTGTCCGGCCACTAACTGTCACCGGACTTTTGTAGGCCACCAACTATCACCAGACTTATGCTCAACCACCTATTATTGTTGTAGTTTTGCACGACCATCAACTAACACTGGATGTATCCTTTGCCACCGACTGTCGCCATACTTTTGCCTAACCACTAATTAACGTTAGATTTACGCCTAACCCTCGACTTTCGCAAGGCTTCTGCCAACTTTCGTCTGGTCACCAACTTTCGTCGGACTTACGCCATCGCCGACTATGGTCTCTCCGACCTCCGTCACTCGCCAACTATGGTCTCTTCAACTTCCATCTCCAGATTATAGTTTCCCCGACCGTCATCACTCGACAACAGTCTTTCTTACCTTCGTCGTCCGTCAACTATGGTCTTTTTTACAACCATCACCCAACTACGGTCCTTTCGACCATCATCACCCAACTACTGTCCTTTTGATTTACATTTAGAACTCCTTTGAGTGTGAGGGGGATGCAGCAATTTGAAAATGGAGGCGTCACTCGAACGCGAGTATGCGGGATAACGGAAGATGATTGAATAATCGTACATGTTCGACTTTGCTCCTTGACCGATGTTCCCTTCCAGTTAGATCGGAAGTTACAACATTTTGATTGGAAGCAATGACTGGAGTTCGCTCGCTGTGAAGGTAACTTTCTCCCTTTAGTGCGCTTTCTCGTTCGTTGAATCGCGGCTGGCTTGATTATGGGTCAAAATTGGGTTTCCGAGTTAACTCGAACCCAACCCGAAATTCAAAATGGGTTAAAAATCAGGACCCGAACCTGACCCGTTTCGGGTGCTAGTTGACCCGAACCCAAAATTTCTGTGCCGTGTTCTAGTCGGATTTTCGGGTCATGTTAAATTTTTACACCACTGCTTGCCGACAATGGTCTTACTGACCAAGCGAATATATCAACATTGGTTCTTCCTACTCTCACCATGTAATGCACTATATATGATGTATATTGGCTACATCGAGCCAAGGCTTTCTCTCAAGGAAGGGTCTCATTTGTAATCAATTACAAACATTAGTGAATTCATTCAATTTGGGCCAGACCCCGTTGCTTTTTCCTTTTCGAGGTTTTCCACATAAAAATCTTAGCGTCTCTTATGAACAAAACATCCATCACTTTTATTTGTATGTGTGATTGATCTTCGTACATAATTAAGACGTTTAACTTTATATTTCTCTACCACCGCGAATATTCTAGGACATTAGTTATTAATAGTTGTGACCCCATTAAAATCTATTTAACTACAACTAGCTAGTACTAGCAATGACAAATTTTTTAAAAAAATTTTGTGACATTATATATAAGTAAATAAATAGTAGATATGAAATAATAAGTACAATAATTATGAAAAACCAAATGAAACCATCCTCAACATCTTTACTGTCCTTGCCCAAAAAAATCAATGTGCATTTAAAAAAAATAATGACTAAGATATTATTCTACTGCATATAAGTCTGGAAGGCTATAAAACTTCGATACTATGCGATATGATATCTTTATTGCTGGCGTTTATATCTGCTACAAATATGTGTATGTATTTTACAAATATATATCATGAGACAGTTTTTCTAAATATTTTAGAAGCAAATATGATAAATTTATTTTATATCAATGAAATATGATTCATATGAATAAAATTTATTTCACATAAAGTAAGGCCATTTATGACTGAAAGAAGTTATGCTATATATGGTATGGTATATTTCAAGATGTTTGAATTTAAGCATCAAATTATATGGTAAAATTATTCACAAATCATACAATATTTATCTATGAATATGTACAATATATTGAATAGAAAAAGCATAACTATGACTTCTTTTTGGACGGCACCTTTTTAATAAAAATTTATAGTTTAAGAAATTTATGTACTAAAAAACTGTTTTAGAAAGCACTAAGAAAGTAACCCAAACGAAATCTTAAGTTATATATCATATTATTAGTTTTGTGTGGAATTTAATTTTGTTGATCAATTGGGTTATAATGTTAACTCAACGTCAATTATGTAGGTCGAGCTTATCTGGGATTGCAAGGAGACAACGTTCCCCCTGCTTGAAATTCAGGGGCCTTGACTCTGAATTTTTAATTTTTTTTGTTCAATACTCACACTGCAGCATTGCAGCAAGAGCTAAGCAATTTTTCTACTCTCTTCTTCTTGTTTATTTGAAAGGTTATATCCTTTCAGGGGTGGCAATTGGTGGATCCCCGTTCCAAAAAAAAAGGAAATTTTTTTTCTTTTCGTTTGGGATAACTTTTTTAACGTTTTCTAAAATAAATTTTTATTACAAAATTTTCTAATTCATTAATTTACGTATCAAAAACTGCTTTATATAGTAAAAAAACTGTCACAAATAAAGCTTTAGTTACTCAGTCGGTAAAAAACATTTTTCCATCACATAAATTTTTGAAAAGAAATGAAACGGCAACAAGAAAATAACAGACAAATGAAATTATAATTGTTATCTGAACGACAAAGTGGCGAAAAAACTGTTACAAACAAACCCTAAGAGGTGTATTGCTAAACAACGTAGAATGAGTTCAAATACAGCAACATAGCAGCATGGAATTGGAATAACTTTACAGTTGAAAACTATAGTTAATTGCATGCCAACGGGCAGCACATGCATGATAACTTTGCCTTGACATGAGCATTCTCTTATTAGGCCAGCAACACATAGGTTTTGGGCACGTGCAAATCTATTTAGTTTCAAATCATTATGACCATAATTGAATCAAATCTAGCAAACTACTAAATTTACAAACAAAAAAAATCATAACGGAATCATTCGGTTTGTTTATAATTTTTATTGATTCTGTTTCCATTTTGCAAACAATAAAAACTTTTGTTGGATTGATTTTGTATGTTTGGTGTTATGTGCGGAATCTTATTATGTTAGTCAATCGGGTTGTTCAATGATGTGTATCCGAGCGTCAGACGTTGTGTTCCCGAGCGCCTTAGAACCGGTAGATAGAGAGCACATCGCCACAATGTTTTGGATTTGGCGCCCCAACGCTCTGGATTCGGCACAACAACACTGCACCTTCGGCGCTGCAGCATTGCAAGGCGGACCGGACGGTTTTCTTTCTCATTTTTTCTGAAGGGTTAGGTCCATTGGGATTATTTAGTTAGCTTTCTCTTTTATTTTGAGATGTGTAGACATTGATCAGAACGATACATGTGAGAAGAGAAACAAGAAGAGAGTGAGAGAGAAGAGAGATATATACTTATTTAGTTAGAGACAGTGCTTGCTGGAGAAGGTATTTTAGGATGATGTCATGCAAATGAGAAGTTTGCGATGAGAGAAAGTTTAGATGAGCTTCAAGGCATTTGAGGAGAACATGAGCAACATGCAAAACTTGTTGAGAGGATTAATTATTTTGTGCGGATGTCGAACACCCTCATGTGACCAATCAGAATATGCCACATCACCAATGTGCTCAATATCACAGCTTGGTACTGCTCCGGTTCCATGGGTTGGTCAGCTAATGTCGGCATTCTGATTGGTCTCCTGACAGCGTTCTGCGTCCAGCCTCCGCTCAAAATAATTCCTCTATTGAGAGAGGCATCATAGGACCTGTGCAGTGCTAAGGAACTCATTAGAGAAGAATAGATGAACTATGTATGTGAAGAAGGCGATGTTTGAATAATAATTTTAATTAAACTATATAGAATCAATTCTGTTTATGACAGACTTCAATAAGAAGCCTGCGAATAAAATAAGACTCATTATGCTAGACATTAATAATTGAAATTATTTCTTTAAGAAAATAAATTAAATATATTTTTTCAAGTGTACTTATTATGAGATTTATAAAATAATTTTTTTTCTCATATTGAAATAAAATTATTAAATCAACTTTAACGGTCCAACGTTATATTATAATTTGAAATGAACCAAACTCAACGTTAACTTTTTTTTTATTTAGTAATTTTATTATTTTTTATCTCCCCCACGCATATTATAAAAAGTCAAATACTAATTCTCCAGAAGGGTGAGCTCTGTTGGAAGGTAAAAGAAAAAGAATGAACAGATACAAAAGGCCTTCAGTTTCTTCTAATTTTCTATTGCAAATACCGCTCTCTCTCTCTCTCTCTCGTGTATCGTTTCTTACTTTTTCTTGCAACTTTTGTCTCCCTCGTGCCCTCTCTCTCTCCCTCCTGCCCTCTCTTCGAAATCCCGCTACTCTCTCTCTCTACCCCCGCTCCCATTGTGACCCGTGGAAGCCATTAATGCTGTCTACTACCTCCAAAGAAAGCAACCTTGCCGGTATCCATACCACAGCCGTACTTAGTTAATCCTGCCACCAGAAAACCCTTTTGCACCTCTTCATCACTTGCTTGTTCTTCTCCACAACGGCCTTCCTCTTCACGAGCTAGCTAGTCCATGCCTCTCGTTCCTTCTTCATCTTCTTCATTGTTTAAGCAAAGAAGACATGGAAGGTAGAATGAGAAAGAATGGAGGCCAAGCGAGCTCTCCACCGCCAGCCCTAAAGCAGCAGAAACAGGGGAGAAAGATCCCCGTGGTGTATTATCTCTGCAGAAATCGACATCTCGAACACCCTCATTTCATCGAAGTTCCTCTTTCCTCTCCCGATGGTCTTTACCTCAGAGGTAATACAAAATAGAGTTTTTTTGCTCTTAGGCAAACCGTTGTGTTTTGTGGTGTCCTTATTTTGCAATTTGTCTTCTTCTCTTTTCAATGGTAGATGTTATAAGTCGGCTTAATGTGCTAAGAGGAAAGGGAATGCCCGCCATGTATTCCTGGTCTTGTAAGAGGTAGCAGAGTAACATCTACGCTTTCAAAATTTCTCCTCTTCTCGGTACTGAAATGATTAATTAATTTGAATAATTGTTTAGGAGTTATAAGAATGGATTTGTGTGGCATGATCTCTCCGAGGATGATTTGATCCTCCCTACCAATGGCACCGAGTTTGTGCTTAAGGGTTCTGAGCTCTTCAATCAACCCTCCTCTGGTAATTCCCCTTTGATTATTTGCAAAAGGAGCTACTTTTCACTGTAGTTTTTTCCTAGCAGCTCTGACAAAATCTTGGTGTTTTTGAATTTGGATGCATTGAGTTTAGATAAGACACATCATGTTGGAACCATGGGAAAGCTACAAAATTCAAAAATTTCTCAATCCGAAACTCCAACTCCCACTTCTTCAAGAACTAATGAGACTTCCTCCTCATCCTCTCCAACCGCCTTCAAGGAGTCAAAAACTCCATCACCTCCATCACCATCACCGCCGCCGCCTTCTCCTCCTGGAAGACTAGAAGATGAGCAATGTCCTTTAGCGCATCGGCTGGGTTCCCCTAGCAATATCTCCACTAAGACAGTGCCCCCTAGCTTAGCTGAATACAGGGTGTTCAAGTCGAGTAGTGCTGCTGATGCTTCAACCCAGACTGATGATGGATGGAGAAGAACTCGTGCGGTGCGAAATAATACTTGCACTAGGGGAGTTTCTACTGATGATAGCTCTATGGAATTTGAGTATGAACAAAGCAAGACGAATCAGATCACAGGGTCTATGGAAGGCTCTGAATTATGTAGGAATGAGATCTCTCCACCACTAAACTCATCAAGTGCTTCTTCCTCTGGTAGAAAGATGGAGACATTGGAGTCTTTAATTAGAGCAGATGCCAGTAAGATAAACAGCTTTCGAATACTTGAGGAGGAGGAGATTCTTTTGCCCACAGTGCCAAGATTGAAGGCAACTAATGTGCTTATTCAGCTTATCACATGTGGTTCTATCTCTGTGAAGGATCACCATAGCTTTGGTCTTGTTCCTACCTACAAGCCAAAGTTCTCTCATGTGAAATTTCCCTCGCCAATATTAGCTAACTCAGTGATGCTTAGAGAGCTCGATTATTTGTCCGAGAATCCAAGGTTTATTGGATTAAGAATGGAAGATAAAGAGTATTTTAGTGGGAGCTTGCTTGAAACTAAGAAGCTTAAGGAAGATATGCGAGAAGGTTTGCCCACTCTCAAAAGGTCCTCCTCCTTTAATGCTGACAGGTAATTCCGGCTTTAAATGTTTGCTTATATATACATAATTTAGCTTTCTACCAGGTAACAAATTTGAACTAAGCTGGAATTTGAAGACTGCTTACGTTACACTGCACCATTTTTCATTTCAGGATAATCTATCAAGAATTTTAATACTTCCATTGTTGCATCTATGTTGTCTTCCCTTACACTGTAAAAACTTCTTGAATTGTCTAAAAATATGTCATTTAAGATCTTCATTTTGATTATTTTAGTGTTTTTTTATTTATTTTTCAAGTTCAAAATAATATTGCTTGGTCATGAGGCTGAGAAATTTCTTCTCCTTTTCAATGCTTATATTCCCTTGCCATGGGATCTTAATTACAAAGAGAAGTTCTTCTGCATTTGCAAAAAAAATCTTAACGGTTGGATCCTATAGAACAATGCTAAGACATTGTACATTACACAGGAGCAATAAATCACCATATTCCAAAAGGGAGAAAGAAAGATTTGTCGATTCATCACGTTCGAAATGCCTTCCCCGACCAACTAAGATTTCATCTAACAAGCCGTCGAGGAATGAGATAATGAAATCAGCCATGTCAGATTGCCCAAGAAACTCTTCAGCTGGTCCTGACTGTAGCCAGTCATCTATTGATGGAAGCAAGAGGATCACTGATATTTCTTCAGTTAAAGAAGATAATGAAAAGACAGTCAAAATTGAAGAAAGTTAAGTAAAATCTCCTTCATCTTTGTTCTTAATTTAGTCATTTTGGTTATAAATCTCTCTCTCTATTTCTCTGTTTTTTTATAGAGAATTGCCTGTTGTATTCCTGCAGGCTTATTTCTGGAGCTCGGGTTATAATTCAATCAAGAGCTCTGTGTGATGATAGTGATGATAGCTCAAGTTCTGAGGAGAGAAGAACATAGATGTTTTCCTTTTTTTTTACCTTCTTTTTATCAGATTTATGTAGTTTTATCTTCTGTAATCGTCAGGTTTTCTCTTGTATGTCTGAAGTAGAGAATTCAACGGTAAGTTCTCCAGAAGTTTTACCTATGCTACTTAAGAAATTTTTGTGCCATGGATATCTCTGGTTCTGAAACTTTGTGCAGCCAACAATATCTGCACCTTGAAATATAGACTTCCAAAAAACATTGAGTGTGTGTGCATCTGTGCATGCTCTGCATCATAATCTACCTCTTATGATGTTGGCTCAACACATTAAAAAATACACAAACATATCACTCTAAACATATGAAAAATTATTAGGTGTGGGCACTGGATAGAGAAAATCATTTGGATTTTTCTCTATCTACGGTAAAAGTTCAATCAAATCGTAGTTGCTATAGTAACTGCGCTTTTACTGTAGATAGAGAGAAATCAGGATGATTATTTCTGTCCAGTGTTCGAACGTGATAATTTACCCAAACATATGATCAAGTGAGAGATTATTACATGCGGAGTCCGAGCCGTTCGGATTTATGAGGGCGTACAGTAAATAACTAAATATATATATATTTTTTAAAAAATATATATTTACTATGTATTTATTATGTGAAATCCTCAAGTAGGGGTGTCAATTTTTGACACGACCTGAACCCGATCCGGAAAAATCTGAATTTGGGTCAACCCGAAACCGAATCGGGTTCGGGTTCAACAAATCAATCACTTTTAAAAATCGAGTCGAGTTCGGGTTGACCCAGCAACCCGAAATTGATCCGAAAGTGACACGAAAACTCGTATTTGACCCGAAAATCCGAGATTGACCCTTTTTTGACCCGAAAATCCAAGATTGACCTGATTTTTGACCCGAAAACTAGTAATTTTGGGTCAACCTCGGGTCATTCTTGTAGGGTCGGGTTGACCCGGACCCGAATCGGGTCGGGTTCCGATCCGGAAACCTTACCCGTTTTTTAAAACGGGTCCGGTTCGGGTTGACCCGAATAATGCCGGGTCAGTTTCGGGTTCGACCCGAACCCTATCCGTTGACTCGAATTGACACCCCTATCCTCAAGGTAGAGTGAAATCATCAATCATTGTTGGAATTTAGACATGCATAAATATAAATATATACATATTATAAATTTATTATCATTAAACTATATTTTTATACTCATAATTATTAAAATAATATTTTATTCAGGGGTGGGACAAGCTCCATTTTATAGAGTGGGCAAAATTTTAGTTATTAAATAATAATAGTGGTGTTTCTAGAGAAAAATAATCTATAAAATTAGTAAGTTTATATCATCAAACTATGTAATAGTGTGAAAAGTTAGGGAGTTTTTATTTTAAATAATTAGTCATTTCATTTAAAGTTGAGAGTTAAGTTGCGTTTTTTTTTATAATAATTGGCCAAAATGATAAATTGAGGGTGCCCAAACTCAAAAAAATTATCGTTTTTTTTTTTTTTTTTAAATTGAACTGTGGGCATTTGCCCACTCTGGAGCTAATGTTAGATTGGTCGGGAATTAGGAGAGAAAGGGCCTTAGGGTTTGAGTTGAGAGGTGAAAAAGTTTTGAAGATGAAGGGTTAAGATTTATTCGTTCACCCACCGGGCTTAGCTTGCTTGGTGAACTAGCACGGTTGGAAACCCCCCAACTCATATTCGAATCCCCTTTCAAGCGGCTCGCCTCCTCTAAGGGGAGTAGCAAAGTGTGGGCCTAACACCCGTGGGTTGGCTCCACTAGATCTCGCCGAGGTATTAGTTATGCCGCAATGCATCTCCTATGAGGATGGCAGCAGGTAGATACCCCCGTTCTAAAAAAAAAAAGATTTACTCGTTCCTCCCCTAAAATATCAAGCAAGTGGATTGAGTCAAAAATTGGCTTTAACAAAAAATCATAAAAAAAGACGACAAGTGGCATCTCCATCAAATTTTATAGAAGAAATATATATTTTTTTGAATAATTTAATTTTCTCATAATTAAATCAAATCAATCCTCATCATCATCACAAGGAATAGCATGTGAGTTGCTCATGCATATGACAATGATAGCCAAGAAAATATTACTCTTCTCAAGTCATTACATCATGCAAAAAGGTCCTTTTGTACACCAATCTTAAGACTTGGTAGATTATGGTTAATTTTCTTTGCTTCAAATAATTGTCCAGCTCCAACAACAACCGCAGGTCAGATATATGAAAATTTTGCATAAAAAAATCGTTCCAAACGAAGCCTAAATAAATTAATAATTTTAATAGGCCCAAATTGGGTCGAATATTTGAAGATCAAGTCTTCTTTATAAGTACATTCAAATATGATCATGTTATACTTAAATGAGACTATTGATTAGGCTGAGTTAATTGGATCAATAGGTCCCAAATCCCCAAAATTTTAGCTTGAGGCTAATCAACTCTTCTATATTAAAATTTTATAATGAGAATTAAATATATCGATATAAATAAACCAATACATTTGCATACATGAAATGTTAAAATTCAAATTTCATAAATAAGCTTATCATTTTAAAACTAAAGCTTCATTTTGTATAGCTTTCTACTTATTAAAGCGGCTTTTTAGTACTAATATTAAAAATTTTGTACTAAAAAAACTGCTTTAGGAAGCAGTAAAAAGCCACACCAAACATTAAAAGCGTACTACTTTTCTTATTATACTGCAACTATAATTTATATTTTACCTAAAATTTGCTTTTTTGTTCCTTTAAAAAAAAAATTATACTAGGAAGCTACTTTCCATAACAGTTTTAAAATTTTCTTTTTTCTATATTAAATTTACAAAGTAGTAAGAAAGTTGTCTCAAAAAATGATGATGAGATGAATGAATGAAAATTCAAAAAATTAATGTATAAAAGTACTTATTCTAATGTCAAAGTGAATAATGATATACTTCTTCAAGAATGAAGACTATTGCATAAGGCTCTTTCCTAAATACAAGAGGATGTAATATTATAAGCTACATAGCTTAATTTCTATGCTACCAACATAAGGAGAAAATATGTCCCTTTCCTATTTAATTGGCAAAGCTTCTTGATGAAGCACATGCATTTGTAAGACTAATCTTCATGTGGACCCTTTCTTTTTTATTGAAAAGTCTATCTTTTGCTGAAATTTTCTTTAACTAATTATTAGTTTCTACATTGAGAGGATTAGAAAGCTATTTTGAAGGAAAATTTTTTGTTAAATTTATTACATTTTAATGCAAAGTGATTAAGCATTAAAAAAAGTTAAAGCTTGAGCTTTTTTTGTGACTTTGTTTGATAAATTGAGCATTCATTGAATTATTGCAATATTTTTGTAAAAATGAAAGAAATAAAGTAAAATTTTAAAAGAAAAAAGATAAATTTTTGATATAATTTTAATATCATGCAAAATTATAATTATCACAAATTTAGACAAATTAGACGCATTGATTTTTTCGGACACCTCAATTTTCTTTCTTTATTCATTCGAATAATTCAGCTGGTTTTGTTGAAAATCCACCGCAAAATACTAAATGTCTAAGATTTTATGCATATGAAATTTTATTATTTAGTATAAAGATAATGCCAAACTCTAAACACTTATATATTCTCTTACTCTTTTTATCAAAATGTTTGGACCAAAATGGTCCACAACTAAACCATGTGACCAAAAGTTTGTAAAGATTTGACACTATAGAGCTAGCCTTCACTTATTAGTAATAAGAAAAGCACATTAGCTTTTATATGATTTGACATGAACAATAATTAATCTAACCATAGAGCAACTCAACCTATAAAAGTGTTTTGAAAGGTTAAAAATATTTTTTTTTAGAAAAAAAATATTATTGATTAGTTAGAGCTAGTCTAAACACCATTATTTGAGTCATTATAATTGCATGTCACATCAAAATAGCCTTTTTTTTAATTTTATTCACTCTAGAAAATAAAAATAGCCATTCTTGTCATAAAAATGTTGGTCCATGCACTACTATATTAATTTGCATGGGGAAAAGGTATGCAAATATAGACCAAAAGATTTATTTTTAATGTTTTTTCAATAATTTTACTTTTTGAAAAATTTTATTATTAAATTTTTAATTTTTAAAAATGAGTGATTTAGAGCATTTTAATAGTTCATACAATTACTATGAAGCTTCATTATGTTAATTCAAGTAAAATAGCATATTATCTCAAAGCACAATATTATTATTTGTGATAAAAAAAAAAGTTAGTGGATATTATGGTTCGCAACAATAGTTAATTGGGGGTTAATTATGCTTAATTATGTTTATATTTATAAGGGTGTCATCAATTTGACAGAGATGTGAGTCGAAGTCTTGGTTCAAGTAAACCTGATTAATAAATGGATTTCGTTTTGGTCTGGAATTTCGACCCTTAATTAAGAGGTTTAATTCGGGTTGGCCCACAAACTTGAATTTGACCCAAAAGTAATTTGTTTATTTTTATTTTTGAAAATTTTTTTGCTTGTTAAGATGTGCTTCTTATTTTTTTTAATCAATCAACCTAAAATTTCTAGTTGATAAGTTATTAAAAAAAAATTTTTTAATTAAACAAATTGTCGAGTCAAGTTCAAATCATTTGGGTTAAAAGCGAGTCAAATTTTAGCTTACCGAATCAAATTCAGATCAATTACGGGCCATGCCCGAACATGTTCAAATTATTTTAAGGCATACTTATCATTAAAAATATTTCATGATTTATCACTTTTTTATGCTCAATGTGCACTTATAATGTTGCAATTAGGTCACCCCAATCATTCAATATATTCTAAATTATTGGAATAAAATTTATGAAATCAAAAGAATTATATTTAACTCTTCTTATATGGATATATGCCACATAAATAAGTCTTCTTATATATAATGCCATATAAGTAAATAAAAAATAAAACAAAAATCCATAGGCATAAATTTATTATTTATTCCAAAACATTATTTTTTCTTTAGTTTAAAACCTCTATAAATAAAAATTATTTTTTAAGTATAAGGCCTTTTTTATTTATAGAATTAAATAAAGTCTGTAAAAGAGAATTAGCTGCCAACCAATCAGACTATATTTATCTTAGCTTTTTAACTAGCATATTAAAGTTTCATTTGGTGTAATTTTCTTATTGATTTTTTAAATTATTTTTTAGTTAAAAAAGATTTTAAATTAAAAATTTTTTATAAAAAATTGCTTTAAAAAATAGTAAGAAAGTTATCTCAAATATAGCCTAAGGCCTCGTTTGGGACTGCTTTCTTACTGCTTCTTAAACCAATTTTTAAGTACAAATATTTCTAATTTTTGTATTAAAATTTTGCTCTAAGAAATAGTAAGTACCAAACGAAGTAAGATAAGCAAGAAAGCTATTAATTATTCATTGTGCATATTCATTTAGAGTATTAATTGTATTTTATTTTATTTTATTTATCGTAGGTATATATGTAAAGAAACTTTTATAAATTATTTTACTAATAAAATCACTTGTATTTTTTTATATTTATTAGTATATTGTTCAAAGTTTATTTTTATAGGCATAGTAACCTAATAAATTCCCTCTAAGTAATATGCCATTAATTAATTATTTTTACTATTTTTTAATCTTAGGTAATAACTAACTATAGACTTATATTGACCTATTTTAGGCATAGGCATGCAAAGTCAATTGAATTGATTGATCTGACTAATAAATATTTGGGTTGGAAAGAATTTAAATTTTACATTCAATAAAAATTAATATGTTGGTGTAATAAACAAATTTATGCTTAAAATTCTGAATTCTAAAATAGATTAGCAAAAACTTTCTTCCCATCCATCAAACATTAGGCTTTAATTAAAATTTTATAAAAAGCACCCTAATCATTAACACATATTACATTCTATTATTATAGAATTTAAGCGCAAATTATGCTGGAGATATATTTTATTACAAATATAAGTAAAAAAATTCATAAAATAATAATAATTTTTTCCTCTTTGATAAATAAAGCAAATAACTTTTCTCTTATGTCAATATAATAATGAGTTTTAATGAATCTTAATAATTAATATGTTTAAAATTTTAAAATAAAATTTGATAATAATATTTAATTTTATAATAAATCTTAATAATGCTATTAAACTAGAAAAATTAAATACATATAATCCAATTTTTTAAAAATTGGTGTTTAATTTTTTTTTATTTATAATAATATCATCTAAAAATTGAGGAGGATAAAATTTCAACTTTTATTTTCAATGATTTAGGTTTAGTTTGCGACAACTTTTCTTATTATTTCTTAAAGTAATTTTTTAATATAAAATTTTAAATTTTATACTAAAAATTGTTTTAAGAAGCAACAAAAAATCATTTCAAATAAAAGTTTAATCATATAAATATAGAGATGTTAAAAAAATAGTCATTAATTTTATAAGAAAACAAATTAATGAATGTGCAAAAAACTCCTAAAATTTCTAACATAAAAAAAAAATACTAATTGGTATTAATTGCAAATTTAATTATATTTGCAAACCAGAGTTTTATACAAATATCCTTAAAAAAACCCCAATTCTGAACATAATCCTAGCTTCTCATAATTGATAATACCGTAGAAATTCTTCGACTTAAAAGGACACCTTGTTTTCCGAATCCAGCTCAGGCGATCCTTTCCTGCTCCTCCGACCACCCGCGTTCATAACCACCGGAGGAATTTCAAATCCCTGCATCGCCGGCGGCGGGTGCCTCCACTCCGGCAACGGCCCTGCGAGCATCAGCGTCTGAAGCAGCGGTCCAGCCCTCATCACCGCCTCCAAAAGTCGCCCCTTTTCCGGTAATCCACGTTTCCTGGCCGCCGCTTCCATCTCCTCCTCTGCCACCGCCGCAGCCGCCGCCGCCGCGGGAAACTCTCGTCCTCGGAGGAAGACGAGGCCGGCGCAGGGCGGTGGCGGTGGTCGAGGAGGAGGAGGAGGGTGTGGGCGTGGAGGCGAGCCTCGTCGCGTTCGCGGGAGGCGAGGTCGAGGAGATGGGAGAGGTGGTGAGCGTGGGCTTCGAGGCGGCGGAGCTCTTCATGGGCTATGAAGCGGGTGGATTCGAGCTCGAGTGTGGTGCGGAGGAGGGCTTGACGGAGTTCTTCGGCAGAGTGGGAATCGTCGCCGGAGGCAAGCGGCTGTGAGCAGAAGGAAGGCCATGAGGTGGGAGAAGTGGGCAGCGGAGGATGGTGGTCCATTTGGTCCGATCGTGGAGTGGGAGAAGAGCAGGAGTCGTTGTCGCGTTCTTAAAAAGAAGGGGGTTCTCTATCGCTGATTCATCGGTTGGGAGTCGGGTTACTTACCGGTGAGCTAATTACTAAAGCTTCTTTGGTCACCGTTGTAAACAAAGGCTCTAACAATTAGCATGAATGGTCTCCATTATTATTATTATTATTATTATATTAAGTAAGTTAAAAAATAATTGGAGATAATTATAAGTATTATTCTTCTTAAAGAGGGAGCGGATTCAATAATGTATAATATATGGGCGAATGATAACAATGAGGATAAAAATTAATTCTATATTAAGAGAGATCGAATAAATGATTTAGGATTCCTCTGAGACGGCTTTCTTACTGCTTCTTAAAGTATTTTTCAAGTACAAAAAATTAATTTTTTTGTACTAGAAAATTGCTTTAAGAAACAATAAGAAAATCATCCCAAACAAAGCCTTAGTGTCAATAAGTAAGACGAGACAATGATGCTAGTCTTTAAAAAAAAAATAGAATGAGTAGCCTATAGTCAATAAGCGGTAAGAAGTCATTTGGAATGCTCTAATCTATAACAAAGACGGTTAATATAATGACCTAAAGCTAGATGATTATTGAAGAAACTTGAATTGTCCTCATAAATGAAGGGTGGGGGTTGAAAGATAACTCTTGATTAGGGCATTAAACATTTTTAGTGTTTATATAGTTAATTTTTTAAAAAAATAAGGTAAATTGGGCTCTATTTATAAATTTCTAAGGTTATATTTGAATATTTATCTAATGTTACACTAGAATATTTTTTTCATACTTATAAACAATAAATATACTAAAGCAAGTCCCGCATTAAATAGTAAGCGCCTAACGATTCTCTCCTCGGGTGAACTTGATTAACATGCTTGAGTTTAGCCTAAGGCTCCATTTGGGACAACTTTCTTACTGCTTTGCTTTGTTAATGTACCTGGACACGTCAGATTAGTTTCTTAACGGGTCACAATATATTTCTTGATTCTTGTCTTTGTATCTCTATAGCTGTTGGGCTATATATAGCTCACGGGTCCTGTATCTCTGAAATCAACATCAATTCTATCTTTTTGTCTTCTCTGCGCTTTCTTTCTTCTAGCTCGTAATGTTATCATCTCTGCTTCGCTCGCAGAGTTCGTCGTTCCCACCCCTCTCAAGTTCCTTATCTCCAATCTCAAGAACCTTGTCCCCACTACCCTCACCAATGAGAACTACTCCATATGGCGACTTCAAATGTACCAGCATTTCGCCGCAAATGGATTTAGCGGCCATCTCACAGGTATCACTACCTGCCCTCTCGTCTCGTTCGCCACCGATCACAAGCTCTGGAAACTCATTGACCGGAATCTCATCTCCGTGATTCTTTCCACCATCTCTGCCTCGGTGATTCCCTACGTTATCACGCTCACTACCGCGCACGAGATCCGGACAACTCTTGAAACTCGACAGCAACCCACAAACCGTTCTCGAGTGATCCAACTCAAGAACGAACTTCACCAAGTTCAGATGAAAAATCGCTCCATGTGACAGTATCTAGCTCAAATCAAGAACCTAGTCGACAACATAACAGTCGCGGGATCAACAATGGACACTGAAGACATAATTCTATACATCTTGAATGATCTTCCGTCAAGCTACAATTCCTTCAAGACTGTCATTCGGACATCCTTGAACCCCATTTCTCTGGACATCCTTTACTCGTTGCTTTGCAGCGAAGAAATAAACATTCAACAAGAACAGTCTAGAGAAATCAAACTCCCATCGGAAAACATGACACTTCTCTCTGTTTGGCACAAACCAACCAGAGGACGGTTCAACTGATCTCAACAACGCAATCAAAGTTCTCATCCCAATCACAACAATGATAATCAAATTCAAAGAAATCACCTTCCTCAATCCCGTCTTGTATGCCAGATATATGGCAAGACCGGTCATATTGCGCTGAATTGTTGGCATAGGTGCAATTTTCAATACGCACCATCCTCTTCGACAACCTCTAGAGCATTATTTTCTCAACTGCAAGCCATGCAGTCTACCACCGAATGGATTCTTGACTCCGGAGCCACAACACATTTGACGCCGGACGCCTCCAACATGAGCAACGTCGCTCCCTACAGCGGCCTTAATTCGGTTTCAGTGGCTAACGGTAGAAACATTCCTATCTATAACAACAGACAAGGAATTTTCCCTCTCCCGGACTCGCCTCGTAAGCTACATCTTCGTGACATTCTACATGTTCCCTCTATTTCCCATAATCGTTTATCAATTTCTAAACTAAAGACTGACAACAACATCTCGATTCTATTTGATGCTAGTGGTTTTGTGATTAAGGACACTCAGGACAATCAATTGCTTCTTCGTGGTCCCAAACATGACGGATTATATCAGCTCAAAATGACTCCAACACGCAAAGTTTCGGCTCTCTTCAAGCTCAGCGTGACAAACACCTTCTCTGGCATGCTCAAATGGGTCACTCGACTCAAGAACGCTCTCCTCCCTCGCCACCTTCATCCATGAACTTTGCAATTTCTCCAAGAATTCCGACATTTGTATTTCTTGCAAAGTTTCTAAAAGTCATAGATTATCGTTTTCTATTAGCAATTATGTGTGTACCAAACCTTTTCGAATCATCCATTCAGATATTTGGGGCCTCGCCCCTACCCCATCGCTCAATGGGTACATATACTATGTTATATTCATAGACTACTTTACGCATTATTCATGACTTTATTTGATGACTACGAAATCTGAAAACTTCTCTAAATTTAAAAATTTCCATAATCTCATCAACAATAACTTTCACAACAGCATTCAAACTTTGTGCTCCGACGGCGGCGACGAGTTCACCAGCAACCAATTTAACAACTATCTTCTCGAAAAAGGCATAAATCATTAGCTCAGTTGTCCACACACTCCCGAGACAAACGGAATATCTAAAAGGAAACACCGGCACTTGCTTGAAATCACAAGAACTCTTCTGCACGCCGCCGGTCTACCTCATGCCTTTTGGGCTGAATCTCTATCTACAACACACTACCTAATCAATCGCTTACCAACTAAAGTCACCGCACCTCACAGCCCTCACTATAAACTCCATGGAAACCATCCCACCTACACACATCTTCGCATATTTGGATGTCTTTGCTTCCCTTGGCTTAAGCCATATGCCCCATACAAGCTCTCTTCACGATATAAAGAATGTGTCTTTTTAGGCTACTCCATAAGTTACAAAGGCTATAGATGTCTCAATCTTCAGACCAATAGTGTGCATATCTCTCACCATGTCACTTTCCACGAAAACATATTTCCCTTCAAGAGCCGCACCCAAATTAAACAGCCACCTACACCTGACTCAACATATTCACCACTTCTCCTCGTTCCTACCTCAGCTACCTCAAACAAATCTGTTCAAATTTCTCACAACAACTAGCCCAGCACTAATAACACCACATCTTCTCCCAGACCGATCCCGTCACCCACTATCTCCGACACATCATCTCCTCTACTTCCAGGTTTTCCTAACCTCCTCCTGCTCGGTTACATCAAATGCAGACACGGTTCATGTCAGCATCTCCAAACTAAGAAATATCCTTGATCTAGAAACTGTGTATAAACCCGACTCTACTCCTACCTCTTTTGCTCAAGCCAAAAAACACGAACACTGGCGATCCGCCATGTCCACTGAATACACGGCACTTCAGAAATAAGCCACTTGGTCTCTTGTTCCCCCTCATCTCACCAAACCTGTTCTTGGGTGCAAGTGGACATTTAAAATTAAAAGACATCCCAACGGAAACATAGCTCAGTACAAGGCTCGTCTCATGGCACAAGGTTGCACTCAAGAGTTTGGAGTCTATTACACTGACAGTTTTAGTCCGGTGGCAAAAATGACAACAATTCATGTCATGATCATGCTAGCTCTCCACAAGAACTGGCCTATTCTCCAGCTCGACGTTTCGAATGCCTTCCTTCACAGAGATCTTCAAGAGGATGTCTACATGCGACAACCACTCGGCTTCATTGATTCTCAATACCCTCAACATGTGTGTAAGCTTCACAAATCCATATATGGACTCAAACAATCCCCGAGACAATGGTTTAACAAAATTACCACATTCTTGCAAACATTCGGTTTCAACTTCAGCAAAACTGACCTCTCTATGCTTATTTACACAAAAGACAATATTCAGTTATTTGTTTTGATAAATGTTGACGACATCCTTGTCACGGGCAATGGCAAGCCCCCAATTGAAGCTCTTTTACATCAGCTACACTCTAACTTTAGCCTCAAATAACTAGGAGATGTCTCTCTTTTTTTAGGAATACAGGTTTCAAGCACACCGAGCAGATACTTCCTACATAAACAACATTACGCTCAGTAAATTCTCCACCCAGCCAGATTTACAAACAGCAAAACCGCTATTACTCTGATGTCCATCAAACGCTCAGCAAAGAACTCCAACACGACCCCATTCTCTGATCCGCACCTATACAGAAAACTAGCAGGTTCGCTTCAATACTTATCCATCACTCGACCCGACATTTCATTCACTACTAACTACATCTGTCAACACATGCATCAACCTACGATCGATGACTTCCAAGTTCTCAAAAGGCTGCTTCGGTATATACAAGGCACAACTCACCTCGGCATTCCAATCAAACATGGCTACCTGCAACTTAGTGCCTTCGTGGATGCCGTCTGGACCTCAGACAATACAGACAGAAGGTCCATCTCAGGATTCTGCACATTTTTAGGAGCCACCATCATCTCTTGGTCTGCAAAGAAGCAAGTAACGGTAGCAAAATCATCTACATAGGATGAATATTGATCCATTTCTTCAGCCACTTCCAAAGTCCTTTGGCTCCGTAGGCTTCTAGCCGAACTCAACATCCCTCAAAATGGACCAACTATCATATACTGCGAAAACACCTTTGCCATCGCTATTTCAAATAATCCGGTCTTTCATGCTCGGACAAAGCACATAGAAATAGACTATCATTTCATCAGCAGCGACATTAAAGCCAACAACCTCAACATCTCACACATCAGCTCAGCAGACCAGATTGCAGACGTCCTAACCAAATCCCTCTCCAAAGAACGTTTTCTTTATCTTCGAAACAAACTAACCATCCGCACTCAGGATGCTTTGTTTTAGGGGGCATGTTAATGTACATGGACACGTCAAATTAGTTTGGTAATGGGTCACAATATATTTCTTGATTCTTGTCTTTGTATCTCTATAGTTGTTGGGTTATATAAAGCTCACGGGTCATGTATCTCTGAAATCAACATCAATTCTATCTTTCTATCTTCTCTGCGCTTTCTTTCTTCTAGCTTGTTATATTATCATGCTTTTCAAACCGCAACCACAATGCTTGTTTGGCTACTGCTTTCAGACAATTTTATAGTAAGAAGTTGCTTTCTATAACAACTTTATAAAATAGTAAGAAATCCACCCGAAACAAAGCCTAAACAAGATAGCAAATTCACATTTGATGATGACAATTTGAAAGTGGTGAGATGGTAATCATCACCAGCGTTGTCCCTCAATCAATGAATACATATGACCACTTCAATAGGGTTAAATGATACCAAAATGCAAATCATCAACAAGAATAGTTTCAAGAAGAAACATAAATAAAATTGAAGGATATAATGAAATTGTGACAAAAGGCTATCAACAAATAAGGAAAATAGACCTAAATTTATATTAAAATGATCATGTTGTTGAGAGAAATTGCATTTCCGAATAACTTGATTAATGAAGACGTATGGAAGTAACATGATCTCTCAAAAGTTCAATAAAATAAAATAAACTATGTAAAAACTATTGCACCCCAATATAATTAGAGCTCACCATGCTAATGCTAATGCTCACATATAGGTGTGCCTCCCTGGCTAATTAGTGGTGAAGAGTAAATGTAGTTTATGCAACAAATTTGCCTTAGTTTTTTTTTTTTAAGCTACTAAACGCTTAAGCTTAAGACCTTTCAGTGTGTGATGTAACCACCCAATCAGACTCGGCCAATGTCTCAATTGCAAAGCCAATCATTCTGGACCACAAAGGCTTATACTGCCATCACGCATCTTACTTAATTAGCAATTATTTATCTAAATTAAATATCTAATCTACGTAATATCTATAAAACTTCAACAATTAATCTTATCTAGCCATTCTCAATCATTATCTTCATTTCAACGAGACAACAAGAATCCCGTTGAATCCATTAATTTACTCTAGCTATGTATTTAAGTCAACCTCATTCTCACCCATAACTTCCATTTTCTAGACCTTGACTAACCCTTCTTTAATTTGCTCTAATTAGGTTTTGTTAACTTTGGCTCTTAGATGTTTCTTAATTTCTAAGTAAACCTTCAATCTACTACATATGAACTGTGATTAGCCCTCTTGATTAGCACTTAACAAATCAGCTTAATTGGACTTCTGTTGGGCCTCTATGATTTCTAATAAGACAAAAAAAAAACTCAAATTTATTGGAAGCTTCCATGAAGAAAATAATGAGGGCTGAGGGCTGAGGACTGTGCCCCTAATAAATAACCTCTTCTAGAAGAAATTAATTGGTCTAATTTATTTGACTTTTTTTTTATCAAAACCATATTGTGATTTTGTTTATGATGATTCATCAAATAATTTTTCTTTGGCATATTTTTAATAGCAGAAATGTATAATGTTTTCTGGATAAAATAGATTTTGTGTATTTAATTATTTTGCTCAATACTTAGAAGAGCTGAATTAATAAAAAAAAAATATGAGCTTTTTAATGAAGAATGTGGATCTTTATACGTAAAAAATATCACCCATTAAGATTTCGTTTGAGACAATTATATTGTTGCTTTTTAAATCAATTTTTTAGTAATAATTTTTTTTTAACTAGAAATTTTTATACTAAAAAGTTGGTTTATGCTTCGTTTGGGAAGACTTTCCTATTGCTTTCAAAAATAACATTCTAGCATAAAAATTCAATGAAAGCAGTGAAGAGGTAATAGTCGAAATTTGTCCCAGATGAAGCCTTAAAAAATAGTAAAAAAATTGTCTCAAACGAAGCCTAAAAAAAACTAAGCAACCAAGCACGGGCTTCCCTGGCAGCCCAAAGTTCGTCTAGTGGGAAGCGGAAGTGGGAGTCACAAGAGACACGAAGATAGAACAAATTTGTCAAGAAATAAAAGCTATAAAATAAAAAATAATCAAACAATATATTATAATCTATTAATTGGGAGTTTTCACTTTAAATTACTAAGTTTTAAATTAAAAAACGTATTATTAATTTTTATAAAGTTATTTTTAAATTTTGTTAAAACTATTATAAAAGAAGAATAGTCTTCATTTGGGACTATTTTCTTACTGCTTTTACAATAACATTTAAGTTTTAATTTTTGCATTAAAAATTTATTTAAGAAGAAATAAGAAAGCCGTTCCAAACAAAATTTTAATTTGCTAAACTTCATTTAGTGGATTAAAGAGTCAAATCATTTCATCAAATTATATTATTCAATATTCACATCTGAATGCAAACATGCATGATTCAGCCACACTCTTGTAAAATGATCAAACGTCTCATGATGAAAATAGAATCCTAAAAGGGAGTAAAAGAGCACATAGATCAAGATAAAGAGGCTCAAATAGTTAAAAAAAAATTCTGAATGACTGAAATGATGGAAGCTCCAACGTTACCATGATTTTGAAAAAATAAAAAAAAAATAAAAACAAGTTTGGATAAGCGATTAACCATCTTAAAAGTTTTATGGGTTAATTCAGTTTTTACTCACTTTTATTTAATCCTTTAAGTTTATCTTATAATCAACTAAGTTAAATTTATAATTAAATTTAATTAATTATACATTTGAACTAATGCATTATTTTGTGCGGAGGGCGCACTACAAGAAAATGGGTCAATAGCGACCAACAAAATTGGTCGCTAAAAATGTTAATTTGGACGCTAAAGCAAATAGCGACAAAAAATATTTGGGTCGCTGATTTGTCGCAGTAGCCTCGTCGCTGAGGCTTTTAGCGACCAAGAAAAATTTTTGGTTGCTAAATTAGCTACCACTAATTAGTATTGGTCGCTAAAATTAGACATATTAGCAACCATTTTTTTGACGCTAATGAATATTTATTTGGATGCTATTTAGTAATTTTGATAATTAATTTTATTTAATACATTTTTCCTGTAGCGACCAAAATAAAAATTGGTTGAAAAATGATCAACCAAATAAATCACATGCCCCTTTAATTTTATTCCTTTAATTACATTAGGTTTTGATATATATTTATGGATATAAAATCTATGATATTTAGTAAAAAAATTATTATGCCTTAGCAATAAGAATTAAGATCAATCAATCACTCTTTTATATAGCAATTAGTTAGAAAAATTTAATAATAGAGAAATAACACATTTTTTTAGCTTGAGGTAACAATAATAAAAAGCATAGAATCCAAAAAGTTATATTCATCTGGCAGTATCATTGTCAAGAATTTGCTAGGAGAAAATAAAAATTATATTCATTCATATTCTTTTACAAATATATCCACTAATTAACATAAAAAAAGCGATCTCGGAAATCATTAATCATAAAATCTAGTCGGTTCTTATGCGAGCGGGAGGACTTTCGGGGAGGAAGGCCTAAGGCGAAGACGACAGGACTTGGTTGAATAGCGAAAGGGAGAGAAGCAGATTAGCGGGAACAATCGGCGAGAGGAAGAGAAGAAGTGTCGCTGCGTTCGCTTAGGTTTTTATTTTATTAGAGAAGTTAAACGCGTGCTTGACGGTGAAGCCGAAGGGGAAGTTAATTTGAGAACCGTTCGGGTGAAGCTATAATGAATTAGAAACCACTTCTTTAATTGAAAGTTGAATTAAAAAATGTGATTTTTTTTTTAACGGCTCAATAGTGTAAAGGTCTCTTAATTAAATGAATTTTAATCCATTCAGAGTATTAAAACCGAAATATAATGAATACGAAGTGTCTAAGCTCAACGCTAGAGATCGATTTTATTTTATAAATGTATGATCAAGATTTGCTATGAGTTGAATTTCAAGCCACTTTTATATATTAGTATAGATAAGTGATTGATGAAATTTAAATAATATATATTATAATTTATTCCATCAATAAATAATTAGTTTTATCATCATAAAAATATAAATATTAAATTGAATTCATCATTTTATTTATTAATTTAAATTTCAAAAATAGTTTTACAATCAAAAAATTTTTCTGGGGCGCTGCCCCCGAAAACCCCCGAAGGACGCTGTCCCTTGACCCCACGACTTGATCGGGCAAGTCAAACCCCGTACGTAGGTGGTGCCACCCCCTTGAACCCCTGAAATATTTGTGAAGCATACAATTATGTACAAATTTAAAAAGAATAATTAGTCACTACAAATTAGTCACTACAACATGACATGTAATATTTTTTAAGAAAAACTAAAAGATTCTTTAGCGACCAATTAATTTTTTTCTTGTAGCGTTAACATTAGCGTTAGTGTTGTTAAGCAAATTTTTTTTGTGGACGACATAATATCAGAATAATTATATATTTCTAGGCCAGTCTAGCTCTGACTAGGCTTATATAAGCATGGTTTGACATTTTTAGATTTTGTCCTCGGATTATTGTAAAGAAGACTCAAGTCAACATTTGGCCATTATAGTCAAGCAAGGGAGAGTTATTCTCCATATTTACCAAAGGAAACTATAAGCATAGGCATGAGGCGACATTTTGTAACGGTGCCGACATTTTTTTTATTATGACGGCACAAATTTTAGATTTTTAGAATACAGTTGACCTTTTTCATTTAACGGATTTTAAAATTATTTTATAAGATTTGTTATGATAAAAAAGATAAATTTATAATTAAGAAAAACTTATAATTGATGAGATTTGGATTCTTTTTTATAAAATTTCTATCAAAAGAGAATTGGATATTTAAATAGTAATAAAACTTTATAAATTATAAAAAAGATAAACATCTCATCTCCTACAAATTAATAGAGGCTTTGATGGAGGATTTAGTAGCAGTAGATTGTAATAATTATTACTTCTAAAATTTCCTAGAAAAAAAATAGAAGATGATTAAATAAATTAAAAAGTATATTATTCAATGAAAAATTAAAACTTGCTAAATAAACTCAAATTATATGATTCATTAAAAATCATAGAACTATTTAAATTCAAATAACTTTTCACCTCTTAGATCTTTTGAACTTTTTAATTTTTCTCTAATGTTTGCTAAAGAAAATATAGAATTATAAAAAAAGAAACAAACAAAAAACAATGTTTTAAAATAGAATATTATTTTGATTTTTATTCTCACAAAAAGTTAATTTTTAAAAGGCTTTTAGCCTTTAAATATACAAGCAAAGCTAGAGAGAGAGGACTCGCACGGCATCACAGGATTCACAAGAGATGAGGAAAGTGGCAGAGGCGAGATTTGATAGTGGAATAATAACAGGAGTGTTATAAATAAAAAATTATAAAAAAATAATAAATAATAAATAAATACATCCGACAAAAGTCGGTCGTGCCTAGGGCTGCAAGCGAACCAAACGTTCGATAAGCTACTCGGTGCTCAGTTCGAATAAAGCTTGTTTGTAATCGTTTAACTAACTGAACGAACAAACTTGTACAACTTTTCTAATACTTGATCCTTAAATAAACAAGCTTGAATATTAATATGCTCCATTCATTTATGTTCACGAACAACATCATTAGAAGCTCGCGAACAAGCTCGACATTAAACTCGATAAGAAGCTTGATAAAAGTTCTATTCGTGTTTGATTTAGAACGCGTGAATAAGCTCGAAAAATATATTCATATAGATTAATCATATTTTCATTTTAAATAGACAACAACTTTTATTATAAATTTAATTTCATTTTATTTTATACCTTCAATAGAATGAACTTGTTCATGAATAAGGGACATTTCACATTTGTCAATGTTTGCTAGATTATTTGTGTACGATGTTCATCAACAAATATAAAATAAAACCATAGATCATTTGTTCGTGAACGAGCTCATTTGGTAGCTCGAAAATACTAGTTATGTCTATATTCATGATCTTGCTCATTTGATAGCTCAAGAATTCTCATTAGATATGTTCATGAACGTGCTTATTTGATTGTGTAAGAAAATTTGCTAAATATGTTCACGAACATAGCTTGTTAAGACTTGTTTGTTTAAAGCTCAATAAGCACTAAACAAACCGAACATAAACTGAACATTTATCAGACATGAACATAATTAATTTAAACAAACCAAACATGTACACAAACAATAAAGCTCGAAACAAACACGAACCGAACTTGAACAAGCTAATAATAAATGAACTCAAACATGAACACTAACATACTCGGCTCAGTTCGGCTCATTTGCAGCCCTAGTCGTTCCCCTAGTGCCCCCAACGTAGCTCAGCCACTAGTTACACTATTTAGGATTTTTTTTTGGTATTAGCAAAGTTCCTCAAATAGTTAGCTTGGAGGCTAAAGCCTAAAGTCCATAATCTTGAGGTTCATTAGAAGTTTACTTAGAAATTTAACTAGTCTAACCTATGTTGTCAATTTAGGTTAGAAGTTCCACAAACCTTTACCATAGTAGAACATATGAGAGAAATACACTAAGAATTTTGTATTTATCCTAATTTTTGTATTAGAGTATCACTTAATGACTTTAACTTATGATAGAAAAGTTAAATATTATTTTTTTGCAATTGATTAGCCCTTGATTGAGATGCGACATATGTTATAAATATTTCAATCTAATGGGGTGAATAAATCCTTCTTTGTATTGATGCTATTATTTTAAGATCATGACATCAACAGATCTAAAATATTTAAATTAATTTAGCCTTCTTTTAATTTATGAGGGTTTAGTTTAATTTATATTTATTTTAATTCAACCCTGTTAAGATTTATTTTAATTCTTTTTATGAAAATATTTTATTAGATATTTTAGTGAAATCAAAATAAGCTCCAATTTATTTAAACAAAATTTCAAACAAGCAGCTTAAAATTTATCTTAAATTAATTTCAAGCATATAGTGTAAAATCAAGAATTTTCTTCGTGCCAAAAAATTAAAATAATTTATTTAAAAATATAATCTTTGATTTAAATCTTAACCTTTATTTTTTTCCTTTTTTTTTTTTCATTTTAATTTTCATGGTGGTTATTAGTAGAAAGTCCATAAGTTTAAAATGAAAACAATATGGGCCTTTCCAAGTTACTATTTTAAAAGGCCCAGAAGACCTCAGCTAGCAGCCCAAGAATGCCGCTAAAATAAATTAAGAAAGCAATAATTCCAGCTTAAAAATGTCATATATCACGTATTTTAGAAAATAAATTAAAATAAAATAAATAAATTATATAAAATAAATATTTTTATACATGTAATACAATATTTTTCGTTTTTAAAAAACTTTCCGAAATAGGTGCGGTAAATTTTACCAATCTTAATTTTTGCTATGAGCGTTAAGACCTTTAATTAAATTTTTTTCCATTTAATTTATATTTATTCACATGGTGATGCAGTGTGTGGCTTTTTAAGAAATTATTCTAAGGTCACCGAACGGTTCAGACATGGATCAGAACCGCCACTTCATTCGCTACCGAGCGGTACATAGCAGCTGTACACAGTAAGAAAATGACGTGACCTCTGAATTCCATTCTGTCACCGCACAGGATAAATTTTCTTTTACTTCACCTTTTTTTAATAAAAGGTGCTCTATTAAGAATTAATATCAAATAAAAATATTCTAATTAAATTTAATGTCCTAAATTTTAAATTTTATATTTATTTTATAATTAGCGCAAAATAAAAAATCATATAGAATTAATTTTAAAATAAATCCAATAACTTTTGATTTTATTCTCACAAAAAAATTTAATTAAAATATTTAGACTATTTTTTCCCACTTTGAATAAAGTAATCAGATGAAAAAACAAATATTCGGTGAATGATTATATGTAAGCCCACATATAAAACAATTCAACTCTCAAATCTTAAGGATGAGATAAGTAATCTTTATTGAAAAGTAAAAAAAAAGCTTAGAATATAACAAATAAAAAAGAAAGTATCTCCTCTGTGGTTGCTTATCCAAATTTTAAGATAGCAAGAGAGGCACACATACTTTGATAAAGATGTAATATTGTAATTCTTACTTGACCCTTAAGCTAATTTGTAGGGGCTTAGATTTTTATCTAATCAAAGCAAGATGGCTATTTTCTCTTAAATTGTTGGAAACAATACATTATATAGTGGTTAACATAATAGTTCGTGCGGATTAGGCTTTAGAAAATTTCCTTATATTATCGAAAAATGAGCATAATATGATGTGAAGGTGATGAATTTTGGGAGTAATTTGTTATCTAAATTTTAGTGTCTTTGTGACATCTTGTTTGTCGATATTCTAACAATGTTGTATTCCCCTCGTGGTAGGTCTCGTGGGAGGGGCAAGACGTGGTCGCTGATTTTTTGGTTGGTTGCTGCGTTGGTTTTGTTTACTTGCCATTATGGGTTGTTTTGGGTTGCTGAAATTGTTGATTTCTTTCCGTTGGATTGCCTTTGAGGTCTGTTGGCTGCTCGGTTATATTGTTTTGATATGGACGATGAGGAAGTAGCGATGCTGCAAGCGTAGTGGATGGCCAGGGTTGGTTGGCCCTTCTCCTTCGATTTTGAGTTTACCATTGGATGGCTCCGCTCTGGCAGCTCGATGCTGGTCTGAGTCCGTGTCTTTCGACCCTTAATCGTACTGGTCTTTTCTTTAATTTTGTTGTTCCTCTTGTAAGCTTGTGATGTGGCCCATTGTGAGGTCTTTTATTGTAACCTACCTTTATTAATGTATTTGTTAAAAAAAAAAAAAAAAAAAACCAAGTCGTAAGTTAGTCAATTTAGATATATCTATTAAGAGAATTAGAACCAGTTAACTTATTTTTCTCACTTAAAAATCGGTCAACTTGAGTTTCCTTGTGTTAACTCGAGGTTATTGTTTGTCAATGTAGTTTATGATGGATTAAACCATGCGCGAGGTAAGTAATGTAATTCCCTATCAATTGAGTTGACTGAGAACCTTGGAGGTCAGTTAAGATAAAACATGAGTCAACCTTGGTTAACCCAAATCTAGTTGGCCTATTTTGGCATAATTTGGCCCATCAAGTGAATCAAAGGATTTGCTCTATTGATATTAATCATATTGACCAACCAAATTGGGTTAGGATCAACTCGATTATGCACATCATATCGATGAGAATGATTGGGTCAACCAAGATTATAGTAGGCATGGTGGCCCACTAAAGGCTTTGTTCATTTTATTAGAATGGGATTGTTAATTTGACTATTATTACTTATTTAATCTTGAATAAATAACATTGAACTATTTTTAATGTTCAAGAGAAATTGTGATATGTAATGCTTTATAGTCCATAATATTGGTCATTCAAAGAGAAGCATATGAATAAGTTATGTTGCAGAGATGATGATGCTTTAGTGGATGAGTGTCTTTACACTTAGAGATAAAATGTGAAATGAACACATACGTGAAAAGGTTGGAGCAGCTCCCGTCGTAGAAAAGCCTAGTGAGAGTCACCTTAGTTGGTTAGGTCAAATAAATGTCGGTATTCTCATGACTCGATTAGGAGAGTAGATGTATTAAAATTTTCCTATGTTAAGAGGTAGAGGTAGACCTAAGAAGATTTTGTTAGAAAATATTAGAAATGACATTTTATTATTAGATTTAATTATAAATTTGACTTTTAACAAGACACAATGACAAAAAAAGATTTATGCAACCAACATCACAGGCTAAATGGTGTTATTAGTGAAGGGAAGTTGTGAAATAGTTTTAATTCGTGATGATATCGAAGCGATTTGATTAAGATAAAATTTTTATTATTAATGCACTATTTTATATGTTTCTAATGTTAATCACATTGACTAAACAACTTTAAGGCCAATGTGATCGTTTTTTAGATTAAGAAGAAACATTAATCTAAAATTGATGATTTGCTGCAATCCTTTTATTTGTGTTTAATATATTTATGAATGTCTAAACTACATTTAATTGAATGATGGAATCTAATTATTTTCATTTTCTTCTATTATGACAAGAGTTTATGTAATTTATAAGAATATTTTCTCCCACTGTTAATCATATTTTCCTGATGATAATTAAGTAGCCTACTAACAAAATTTATAGTTTCAGGTAATAATTTTATAATTAGTTTTTAGTTATTTCTTATACAATGTGACATGCACGGGAGTAAGTGAGTCGAGTCGGTTCAAACTTGACTCATTAATGAGCTCACAAGTGGAGTTTATTGAGCCACAAGTTCGTGCTTGAGCCTTTATTCAGCCTCATGTATTAGACGAGCTCTTCTTGAGCTCTTGGAGCTGCTCCATTAACTTAAAATATATTTAAAAATTAAATTAAATTAGCATTACTTAATATATTTTAATTTTTTTTAAATTAATTCAAAATTAAAAAATAAAAATTTCTAAAAGTAAAAAAAATTAATTGCTCAACATTAGAGTCAAGCTCGAACTTTTCAAACGGGCTCAAATAATCAAGATATCCTATAAATTTCGTGAAGAGTCGGGATTAGGTTTAGAAATTAAATAAAATAAGCTGAGCTCGATTAGGCAAATACTCTCTCTCTTTATTATTCAATTAGTTAATCTCTTATATAATTATATAACTATGTAATTTGTCGTTCGTATAGATTTTATCAGATTTGATGCTAAATATGGCAATATCATGCCTTAAATCAATAGGTTATATTTAATCTTTTTAAAAAATCATTAGTTCTTAATAGTAAATTTACCTAAATTTAAATAGAATTTCTATGTATAAATTCGTGATTTTCTCTTTAAAATATCGAAAAAGAAATTCATTAATGTAAATTTTTTCTGTATATTATAATTCCAATACCGGCTCTTATTAGCCATTACGATTTTTTTTTTCGTTTTAAATAAAATATATTATTACCATAAAAACAAACGATTATTCCCGCCATCCTTTCTCTATATCTTCTTCTCGTCTCTCTCTGCTCTCTCTCTCTGCTCCATCACTGAAGCTCTCAGCCCTTCAACGTCTTCCACCTCCACCTCCCCACTTCGTCTTCTTCCTCAAATCCAAAATACCCTGTTCTTCGTCCTTCCCCTACAGCACTCCAACAATGGTCCTTCCTCTCCTCGTCCTACTCCTCCTCCTCCCAGCTTCCTCCCCTCAACCCCTCCTCAACCCAAACTCTTCCCAACCCAATCCCAATCCCATCTCCGCCTCCCACCCCTCCCAATGCCTTACCGGAAACCCCATTGACGACTGCTGGCTCTGCTCCCCCGCCGACCGCTTCCGCCTCGCAGACTGCGCTGTGGGCTTCGGCCGCTCCGCCATCGGCGGTAAAAACGGCCGCCTCTACACTGTGACGGACCCCTCCGACTCCGATCCCGCCAACCCCATCCCCGGCACTCTCCGCCACGCCGCCATCCAATTCGCCCCCCTCTGGATCATCTTCTCCACCTCCATGTCCATCCAGCTCAAGCAAGAACTCCTCGTAAACAGCTTCAAAACCATCGACGGCCGCGGCGTCGAGGTCCACATTGCCGGCGGCTCCTGCATCGCCATCAAAAACGTTTCCAATGTGATCATCCACAACCTCCACATCCACGACTGCGTCCCCGCCGGTGACGCTGTGATCCGATCCTCGCCGATCGAAGCCGATCACCACGGCAAATCGGACGGCGATGCGATCTCGATCGTCAGCTCGCAGGACGTATGGGTCGATCATTGCGCGCTCTCTAGTTGCGCGGACGGGTTGATCGATGTGACCAGGGGATCTACGAGGGTTACAATTTCGAACAATTTCTTCTCGCGGCACGATAAGGTGATGCTTCTCGGCCACAGCGACGATTACACGGGGGATTCCGAGATGCAGGTGGGATCAATTCAAACCAGAAGAGCTTGCTTGATCGAGCTTTAGCTGTTACTCTGCTTCTGATGATCCCGTTAATTAAACTGGTTGCAGGTAACTGTCGCGTACAACAGATTTGGGGAGAAGCTGGTGCAGAGGATGCCGCGCTGCAGGCACGGCTACTTCCACGTCGTTAACAACGATTATACAGAGTGGGAGATGTACGCCGTCGGGGGGAGTGCGAATCCTACCATTAACAGCCAAGGGAATCGCTACACAGCTCCCGCCGACCCAAATAACAAGGAGGTAAAGCACAATTTCAAATTTCTTCAATATTTTTTTTGAAATTTTTTAGGATTATTTCAATTAAAAATTGATAGTTTAATTAAGGTAATTATTAGGTTGTCATATTTAATTAGAATAATTAAAGTTTCATTATGCGTTTAAGATTTGATTATTTATTATTAGTTAGTATAACAACTAGTTATAGTAAATTTATATTATAAAAATTTATCATTTAATTCAACTTAGAAATTGATTGTTGAATTTATTATACTTTATCTTAAATTAATTATGAAGTTTTTAATTATTATTAAGATTAATATATTTATATTAAATAGTTGAATATAACTAATTATTTAAAATGTTGATTACTTTAAAAAAGCTAATAAATAGTTAGAGATTAATATGGTCGTTTAGTATAAGTGAATTGGTTAAAATTTACTAATTACAATAAATAAGATTTAGATGGGTTTGCTTGTAAATTTAATACTAATTATGCTAATGAAATAAATTTTGATTTTTTTTCTTGCTTTATCCACATATATCACATATTTATTTTGTTTTTAAAATAAGAAATAAAATAATAATTTAAAATTTGATTTTATTTTTATTTAAAATAATTGATAAAAAAACCAAAATTTAACATACCAAAAAATGAGTTATTTGATCAAACTACACTTGTAAGACTTTGAAGTTTGTTTTTGTAATTAAATATTTTATTAAGGGCTAAATTGGTTAAATTAAAATTTTGAAGGTGACGGAGAGAATAGACACTGCAGAGGAACAATGGAGCAGCTGGAACTGGAGGTCGGATGGGGATATAATGGCTAACGGCGCCTTCTTCGTGCCGTCGGGAGACGGATCGGCGGCCATGTACGAGAAAGCGTGGAGCGTTGAGGCTAAACCTGCCGAGCTCATCGACCAACTCACCCTCAACGCCGGCGTGCTAGGTAGACTAAAAAGGTAGGCTCGCCGCCCTGTCCTTCATTAATGTTGTTTAGATAATATGTCAGAGCAAATTATCGAGCAACGAGCTTTCTTGATAACCTTACGTGCTTTGGGCTTGACTGCAGGGACAGCGGCGGACAAATCCTTGGTGGTGGTGGTGGTGGCGGCGGAGGTGGTGGAGGACTCGGAGATTCGAAGTTTCCGGGAATGGGGTTCAGCGGCGGTGCGCCACCACCATTGTTTGGTATCCAGTTGCTCCTGCCTTTATCTATTCTTATTACTATTATTATTTATTCTTGTTGATGTTTTTGGAGGATTAGTTTTATTTAATGAGGAAATAATTTCTTCGGATATTAAAGTATAATATTTTTATTGTTTTTTTTTTTTTTTAGATGGTTCTAAATTTGATTGTGTGGGTTTATGATGTAAGGACTATATTGATATTTATTTTGATTATGATGAGAAATATACTTATTTTTCTTTGATGACGGTATTATCTCAATTAGGGGTGTCAATATTTGACACGACGTGAAAATCCGACTCGAACACAACCCGAAAATTTTGAGTTATGGTCAACTCGAACCCGAAATGGGTCGGGTTTGGGTTCAACATTTCGACCAGTTTCAAAAATTGGGTCGGATTCGGGTTAACCCTTTGACCCGAAAGCGACCCAATTTTGACCGAAAAAACTCGATTTTGATCAGGCAACATGAGATTGACCCGATTTTGATCCGAAAAGATGAAATTGACCCTTTTTTGACCCGAAAATTAGCAATTTTTTTGTTGAAAACGGGTCATTCGGGTCGGGTTCGGGTCCAGGACACCGATCCGTTTTTTTAAAAAGAGTCGGCTTCGGGTTGACCCGAATAGTGCCGGGTCAGTTTCGGGTTCGACCAGAACCTGACCCGTGACCCGAAATTGAATCATGTTATTTAGGCTTTGTTCGTGATAGTTTTAGACTTTTTTTCTATTTTTAAAATAATTTTATACTAAAATGTAACTTTATGAAAAAATAAGAAAGTCATCCCAAAGGAAGGCTTCGTTTGTGATTACTTTCTTGATGCTTCTTAAAGCAGTTTTTTATTACAAAAATAAAAATTTTATACTAGAAAGCGCTTTTAAGAAGCGGAAAGAAAGCCGTCTCAAACGAAGTCGAACTCTTAGTCGCTTTTTATTTACCACTGATTTGGATGAATCACTTTCATTTATAGCCATGTGTATTCACATAATAACAGTATGCTTTATATTTTGAATGTTTTAATAAATGAATTTTTTTTAAAAGGTAAATATAAACTATATATATTTATAAACTTCAGAATGTAATTTTATTATCATTAAAAAACTTTAGTTTTCCTATGTCATATTTCCTAATTTGTTATGTTTGATTCAGGAAAAATTATTATGCGTGGTGACGAGATGGGTTTGAAGGTTAATCTGAATGCGCCATGTCACACAATGCGGTGTGTATTGGGTGACTTCAGAGTCACCCAATGCATTGTGTATTGGATGATGTAGAGCGTCTGAATTGACCTCCAAACACATGGGCGGATCCACCCATGGCTTAGGGTGGGCAAATGCCCACCCTAATTTAAAAAAAAAAAATCTTTTAATATTTAGAGGAGAGATTTTAAAATATTTTGGGTATTTTGCCCCCCCTCAAAAATCTTTTTTGCGCTATTTTTATCAATCCTAAGCATCTTTGCCCATCCCTCACAAAAAAAAAAAAAAAAATTTACCCACCCTAAAAAAAGAAGCTGAATCCGCCCCGTTCGGACGCCTCTAAACTCGGCATACATAATAATCTCTCATGATTCAGTGGCTTCAGAGTCATGCACTGTCATCATCTAACACTTTACACATCTCAAAGATGACAAGTCTTCCTCCATGCAAAATCTTCAACACCTGATCTCATGTGAAATTGGAATTATTATATAATGGAGCATATTTATCTTGTGGAAAAGGGGCATAATAAAAAAATAAAAACAAAATCCAAAATTTGGAAAAAAAAAATTATCAAATGCATTTTTTTCAGTTTTATTTTATATAAGTAATGTGTGCTTTTTTATTTTAAAAATAAATTTTTAGTGAGGAAATTAAAGTAGAATGAATTAAGGTGTGTATTCTATTTTCTTATAAAATATTTTATATTATGTAAATAATTGGTAAGGAACATATGTAAAAAATTAGTTTAGAAGATTTTAATGTAAGATCAATATTATGATATTTCCAATTTTTTATTTTTCATGCATTTACTTAGTTGACTTATAATGGCCAAAGCATAACCTAAATTCTCCATATTTAAGACTATACATTCTTAATTTTTAGTAGCACAAACTTTTAAAGTAAAAAATTTAAAACTTTTTTATACAGAACAGAATGAAAAAATAATAATAATAATAAACAAAACTAATACTTGTGCAAATGATAGGCTATGACTAGGCGGATGATGTGGCGAGGAGGCACTATGGCAATGGGCCCAGAGCAAGTCGTTCGCCTAGTGAATGACTCGGCCACCCGTTATGGCTTGGGTCGGGCTAGCACGATACCACTCAAGCTAGTCCGATGACGACTTGCTCTAGGCCCATTGCCACACTGCCCAGTTTTTATAAATTAATCTTGTTGTTAAGAACTTTGAATTAATTTTAAGAAAGATTCTTTTTTATTTAGCAATTAAAATTAATTTTTAATTTTTACTACCTCTAAGTTATAATCATGTATATCAATTAGGACCTAGTAACTTTTAATTTTATTTCGTGAGTTGTTAAAAAACATTATTACTGCATCAATTATAGTTCAAATACTAACTTTAAAGTAATTTATAAACTTAAATAAATGTAATTATCTACATATAAATCTAACAAATATAATTATTACTAAATTCATTTAATTTTAATAATTTACTTAAGTTATATCCTGGGTAAATTATTAGTAAAATTACTTTAATTTAATTATGTGTAACTAAAATTTTATTTACTTTTTCTTTCATGCATGCCTATTCGTTGAGAAATTTTTTTATGTGGGGGCTGGACATAGTTCTACCTCCGGAGGCGAATCAAGTGCAGCCACATCAGCAGTACCGAGCTGCGGTACGCAACGAAGGGGTGACGTGGAGCATTCTGGTTGGTCTCCTGATGTCGTTCGGCATCTGCACATAAAAATTAATCCTAGTCGTTCATGGAGTGAATGATTTGGCCTAGTCGTTTGGTGGGTACAATACTAACTCTGGACCCCACCGTCGCCGCCATGTCATCCTAACTCACCACTGCCACGTCCTCCTCGCTCACAACCGCCACGTCCACATTGTCTACCACATCAAAGCTGGTCGTTTGCTCAAGCAACTGCTGACATTAGTTTTTTTTTTTCATTTTTTACTTTAAGGATTTGTCCTCTTTAATATAACTATTTAAGGCCCTTTTATTTTTCAGTTTTTTATTCCATATACTTATTCATAAAACTATTTATTTCACATTTGTTAAGTAGAAAATAAAATTTATTTTAGTGGTTTTAACAGTATATTAATACGTAAATTTGCAATCTTATAAGATTTCTAAGTTACAACGTCAGTCTTCACCTTTCAGTAAAGTAAAGCTCTTTGCTGAGCTTGCATGGCTTCACTAAAGGAAAATGGCCATGTAAATCCACATCAGAAACACTCAGAATCCAAATCCCCGAATCTACGGCGGCCGCCGCCGCCTCGCCGTTAGTGGATGAGCTACGCCATCTTTATTCACAAAGGTGAAAACACACAGAGCTCAGATTACGACAAAAGAATAAAATAAATAAATAACAAAAGAAATAGAGAAAATTTTGCTAATTCTTTACAGTTTTGATCTTTTCTTACACCTAACGCCAACTTGTGGGGCCATACATTTTCGTCTAATCACAGCAAGGTAGAGTATTTATGAAATTTTTTTTCTTAGTAAAGCAACTTTTTAGGAGAGTAGACTATGACTGCATTAATGCTTCTTTTGAAGTTTAGGAGTAATTCCTCCCAACAATTTCGCCCTAGAATCTCCTAATTTACTTGAAACAAATACTTTATTCATCAGAGCGTTGTACAGCAAGAAAATCATATCAATGTTAGAATAATTATATACATTTAATTATGCGAGACGTCCCAATAATTATTTAAGTATGTATATTTAATTATATAACTCATTAAGTGGCCCATATATTAGAATTATTGAAATTTAATTATTTATGTTTAATCCTATTGGTCAAGAAGAGATGATTTGATCATTCGTTTATAGACCGTTTGATCAAATAACTCCTATGTGGTTATTATAACCAATCCGTAGAAAATAACTTCGATGTGGTTATTGTAACCAATCTGTAGGAAATAACTACCGGTCTTCTCTCTCTCTCTGTCATTATATGAGGAGTTGCTTTGCTCCATAGAGAACTAACTCATGAAAGAAGAAAGTGAAGGGAAAAGGGAGAGAAATTGTAGTTTGAAATTTGGCGAATTCAAAATGAATCAATGTATGTTTTTCTTTCGATTGAAGGATTATGAAAATAATTTTGTTTAAGATCTTGAGGATTTAAGACTTATGTAAATTAAAGTTTTTCGTTTCGATTTCTTTTACATAATTATTTATGATGCGAGTTCTTATAAGAATTAGAGAACTCATAATGCATGTTAGAAGTTATTGTAAGAATTAGAGAATTTAATCATGAAGAAGTTCTTATATGAATTTGAGAACTTGAATCGTATAAGCAAGTAAGTTCTTGCAAGAAAATTTAAGAACTCCATTAAGTTTTACAATCAAATCATTGAAAAAAAATCCTAATGGACAGTTTTAATGCCACATATTTGTTCTTCTTTTGATAATCTCTACTAGCTTATAATATGTAATGCTAACTTTGATGTACCCTATGAAAGGAAAATGAGTTTCTTCTTACATCCTCCCTTATCATTCATGTACAAGGGCTTCAAAGCCCCAATATCGCCCATCATTAAACTCGAGTTGTCCTATCCGTCACTCTAGATTGATTAACATTTAGCTAATGTTTTAAGATCACCCTATATGATGATTAAGTATACCTCCCCACTCACAATTAGATGAAGACGGGACATTTATTTTCCTCAATAGGCACACACTAATTAGGCCTCTAACAATAATGATTGATTTTACACGAAAAAATCTCTCTCTCTCTCTATCTCTTAGTGATGGCCACAAAATGTGGTTGTATGAAAAGCTACCAATGCATCTCTTAAATCTCCTTTACTTCTTTTTCGATGTATGATGTCCTAATCTTCGAAGATCATTCTATATTCCTTCTTTTTACAAATCTACTAGTAGATAAGCTCAACAATTTTGATGAAGAATAAAATCAACTAAAAAAAATCAATAGAATCTTTATAACTCCCATCAAGTCAACCAACCAGTGTGCATGGAAATAACTACAAAAAAAAAAAAAAAAACCCATTTGAAATTACTACTATACACTAATATAATTCCAACAAAAATAATTTATGCATCCAAAAAACAACTACTCAATAATGCTTTATATTATTTTTTTAAGGTTTATTATATTGGCCTAATTCTTTAATAAGTAAAATTTTAAATAGTTGAATTTATTTTGAAATAAGATAAATTTAAATTGTAATACATCATAGTAAAATTTAAAAGAAGGAATAATATTTTAAAGTCTATTAAAACTATTAATAATTAAAAAAATCTCATATTTTTCCTTAAAATAAAAAAAAATTATTGTCTTTATTTGAAATAATTTTCTTATTGTTTTACTTTTTAGGCCGCAATCATAGTTTAGTTACTTCTTTTTAATTGCTTTAAAAAATTTTATGCAAAGCTCACGCTTTTTATAGCAAATTTAAAAAAAGTCGCATTACCAATAATATTTTTATAACCACATTACAAAAAAATTACAACCCTCTCAAAAGAATCCTTAACTCTCCTAATTGAATCATTAAAAGACCAATCTTTTATATGACCAAACTATCTAAGATGATTATCTCTAATCCTATTTATCACTGTAGCTACTCCAACCTTTTCATGTTGTATATGCTCATATCATAGTTTTTTAATATAAATTGAAAATTTATTTTAATTATTTTAAAATTAAATAAAATACCAATATAAAAAATATATATCTGATAACTTTCAAGCTCATATCCTCACATAATATTTTTTTTTTTCAAAAAATATTAAAAAAATGAAATCCCCCTATTAGATCGTTTCACAAGCAAGGTATGCGCGGGCAGAGGGGAGCGGCGATTCCCTCTCCTTCTTCCTCCCTCTCCCCCATCACTGAAACTCAATCCTCCCCCAGCTACTATCTTCTCCTTCTAGTTCTTTTTGTCTTCTTCCTCAAATCCCCAAAACCCAATAATCTAAAACCCTAGATGCATTCATCTTCTCAAACACTACAAATACCCAATTCAATTACCCCCAAAACCCCTCCCCTTCCTCCACTCCACCATCACTAAAATGCTCCTCCCCATCCTTTTCTTCCTCCTCCTCCTCCCTCCCCCATCCCATCCTCTCCTCCCCCCAAACTCCTCCCACCCGGACCCCGATTCCGTCGCCCTCGACCTCCTCCATCAAATTGCCCTATCCCGCCGCCTAGCCCTCGCCGACCCCTCTCAATGCCTCACCGGCAACCCCATCGACGACTGCTTACTCTGCTCCCCCGCCGATTGGCGAACGGACCGCTTCCACCTCGCAGACTGCTCCATCGGCTTCGGCCGCTCTGCCATCGGCGGCAAAAATGGCCTCATCTACACCGTCACCGACCCCTCCGACTCCGATCCCGCCAACCCCCTCCCAGGCACTCTCCGTCACGCCGCCATCCAATCCTCCCCCCTCTGGATCATCTTCGCCGCCTCCATGTCCATCCACCTCAACGAAGAACTCCTCGTGAACAGCTTCAAAACCCTCGACGGCCGCGGCGCAAACGTCCACATAGCCGGCGGCGCCTGCATCACCCTTCAATATGTCTCCAATGTCATCATCCACAACCTCCACATCCACGACTGCGTCCCCGCCGGGAACGCGATCGTACGATCCTCCCCCACCCACGCCGGTTTCCGCGGCCGATCAGACGGCGACGGGATCTCGATCTTCGGCGGAAGGGATATATGGATCGATCACTGCGCCCTCTCTAATTGCGCCGATGGGCTCATCGACGCAATAATGGGATCGACGGCCATCACGATTTCGAATAGCTATTTCTCGAGGCATAATGAGGTCATGCTTATGGGGCATAGAGACGATTACTTGCCGGATTCAGGTATGCAGATCACCATTGCTTTCAATCGATTTGGGGAGAAGCTGGTGCAGAGGATGCCGCGGTGCAGGCATGGCTACTTCCATATTGTCAACAACGATTACACAGAATGGGAAATGTACGCCATTGGTGGGAGCGCGAATCCCACCATTAACAGCCAGGGGAATCGATACATAGCTCCCCCTGACCCAAATGCGAAGGAGGTCAGCTGAATTTGAAATTCTTTCGACAATTTTCTCTAAAAGTAAAATGAATTTCTTCCAACTGGAGCATATGATTCGATTGGAAGAAGTTAGATTTATCTAAAATATAATAATTAAAAATAAATTCAATTTTCAATGCTACTTAGAGATTTATTAAAATGTTAATTAGGCTCAGTTCACGGATTAGTAGTCGAAATATTTGGTGATTAATTATTTAAGATTTAATTATATTTAATTATAATAAAATTTCATTCTATAAAAAGTATCAATTGATTTGTATGTTAATTGATGAGTACTATTTATCTATTTATTTACAAATTTATTTATTTAATAATTTTTAAATATATATTTATTAATTTATTGAAATATTTATTAAGCTAAAAAATTAACGGCAAATTACTGATATTATAACATCTCAGATATATTAGTTGATTATTGGAAATAAATAGTAATTTCATGTGATTAATTATAACTTAGATTCCAAAATATACTGAAGAAATATATATGCAAAAATAATATTGCTTAAAAAAAGAAAAAGAAGAGATATGTAAGAGATGAAGGTGTTTTGTATAATTTCAAAATTTCTCAGGGCTGTATTTGTGACATGCAATTTTCGCAGGTGACGAAGAGAATTGAGACCGATGAGGAAGAGTGGAACGAGTGGAATTGGAGGACGGAGGGAGACATTTTAGTCAACGGTGCTTTCTTCGTGCCGTCGGGAGAGGGATTGGCGGCGCTGTACGACAAAGCGTCAAGTGTCGAACCCAAGTCCGCCGAGTTCATCGACGAGCTCACCCGGAACGCCGGCGTGCTCGGTGGACCCAGGTACCATCGCAACCTTATTCTCAGTTGTCTGTTGATCTTCCTTGTCCGGGTTACTTTTGGGTGCCGTCGGTTGGGTGTCGATTAGATTTTTTATTTGCTTCGAAAGCGCGCGACTGTGGCGGGAAGGTATTATCCAATGGGATCCAGGTCAGCTGGGGGCTACTGGTGTTCGGGTGACACGTGGCTAACGGTGATCAAAGAAGAAGATGGCCGGTGGGGCCGCGTGGTAAGATAAGAAGGAAGCAGTCTAACCCGTTTAGGTTCTGACCGTTGCCGTTTAAACATAGGTTACCTTTGGATGACTATAAAGGACAGTTTTTTAGATAAAAAATTAAATAAGAAAGCCGTTCCGAACCAACCAAGCTTCGATTTCGTTCTTAAAAAAATTCATAATATAAATTAAAAATTAAAAAAAGGGATCATAATATCCTATCCTATCAATTTGTGATTAGATAGAGCTTTTCTTTATCATTTTTTTATCAAAATATTCTTATACAACAGGGGCGGATCCAGCTTCTTTTTTCAGGGTGGGCAAAAAAAATTTTTTTTATCGGGGATGGGCAAAAATGCTTAGGATTGATTAAATGAGGGCAAAAAAATTTTTTAAGAGGGGGCAAAATACCCAAAATACTCAAAATATTTCAAAATATCTCACTAAAATTTAAAAAAAAAAATTTTGAGGGGGGGCATTTGCCCCCCCTCAACTACATGGGGATCCGCCCATGTATACAAATTTGGTAAGGAACATAGCAATTCTTATACAAATTTGGTAAGGAACATAGCAATTCTTCTGTGTGGATGTTGAATGTCATCCAGAGATCAACTAGAATGCGCCACATCACCCTTACTCAGAATGGCTCGGTACCGCTCAGTATCCGGCTCGATACTACTGACGTGACAATTCTGATTGATCTCTGGATGATAAACTGGGTTCAAAATCCGCACAAAATAATTTCTCTACGGAACAAGGGTTCATCTCATTAACTGATGATAAAAATATATATTAAAAATTAGGAATGTATTTAGAAATGAAAAATAGTTTATGCTATCTACACTTTGTAAAGCTTAATGACTTTGTTTTCGTACATAAGTGATGCGGAGCATCCTTAACCGGGACCGAAGGCATAGTATATTCTCAAGGGAACAGGCTCTCGTGCCGTTAGTGGGAAGTTACCCACTATCACCTGCTACTTTCTATTTCTAGCTTTACAGTAATTGAGTATTAGTTCTCAGTTTATTAGCTAAATTAGTATAGACTGCTTGCTTAGCTTATTATATGTGCTACAGTAAAATGGTGTTAGTCAGTTAAGAAAGTTTAATCCAAGAAGAAGTTCGTCTTCTCCAATTTTCCTGTGTGTATTCTCTGTTGCTCCGTTCATTTTCTGTGCAGGTTTCATCTACATCAGTATTTGGTATCAGAGCCAGATGGCGGAGAGCAGTCGACGGGTGGCTCCCGGAGAAGAACATAGCCTCGAAGCCCTTTGGGCAGCTCATAGAGGCCTGGCGAATCACCTGGAGGAGCTGGTTGCGGAGGTCCATCGCTTCCATGCCGAGGTGCAGCAGGACCTGAGGGCATTACACGCTCGTCTGGAGCGAAATCCTAATCTGCGGACTGTCACGCCGGCAACCACACCGGTTGTCCGAAGAGGGAGAGACGGATTCCGAAATCCACATCGGAATGCCCCGATGACGGACGCATCGGAGTCAGAAGACGCAGCTGACCAGTTGGGAGAAATGGAGCTATCCGATTCCGAGGAAGAAACGATGCAACCACGACGACGACGACGCGTAAGGGAGAATGTTCGCCCCGCTCAGTGAGTTTCGTGTCAAGATAGACATACCGTTCTTTGACGGAAAATTGCATATCGAGGACTACCTTGATTGGGAAAGGGCGGTAGAGACATTCTTCGAATATATGGAGATTGAGCCATCTAAACAGGTCAAGTATGTGGCCTGCAGACTCAAGTCGGGTGCAAGCGCTTGGTGGTTACAGTTTCTGCAATCTCGGAGACGCGAAGGCCGAGGTCCTGTACGCAGCTGGTGGAGGATGAAGCAATTACTTCGTGGTCATTTCCTACCCACGGATTATGAGCAGATGCTATATCTGCAATACCAGCATTGCACACAGGGGCATCGATCGGTTAACGAATACACCGAGGAATTCTACCGTTTGAGCGCCCGGAATAATTTGAACGAGACTACCAATCAACTTGTGGCAAGGTATGTGGGCGGATTAAAGGAAGCAATTCAAGACAAACTTGAATTGAATACGGTATGGTCCTTGTCACAAGCTGTGAACTATGCATTGAAGGTCGAAATTCAATTGGCAAGGCACAGTAAAAACAGCCAGGGCAGAAGAGTGACCGAACCGGTAGCTGAAAGCCAGAGATCGAACAACTTTAGTGCAGCCCAGATAGCCCGAACTCAAGCTGCAAATGCTGGCACACAGCAAACCGTGAATGTGAACAACAGGGGAAATGAAGTTAGAGCTGCCTTTAAGCCAAAGGTGTTCAATAAGGAAAATCCTTATGTCAAGCCCACAACCATTAAATGCTTCCGATGTTTTCAGCAGGGCCATAAATCCAACGAGTGTCCTACTCGACCTCAATTACAGCTACTGGAGGTGGAAGGAGAGGAAGCAACAGGAGATGTCGAGGATAATCCGGACGAGTCTTTTGAGGAGGTTGAAGGTGACGAGGGGGAGAACCTCGTTTGTGTGTTGCAGAAATTGCTTTTGGCCCCACGACATCCCAGCAATTCTCAGAGAAATGTTTTATTTAGAACCAAATGCACGATCAATGGCAAGATCTGCGATCTGCTGATCGACAGCGGGTGCACGGAAAATGTGGTGTCTAAGGCTGCGGTGCAAGCCTTACAACTCAAAACTTCCAAAAACCCCAATCCGTACAAGATTAGTTGGGTGCGGAAGGGTGTAGAAATGTCCGTTTCGGAAATGTGCAAAGTACCGTTTTCCATTGGGAAATATTATGCGAGCGAAGCCGTTTGCGACGTGATCGACATGGATGTGTGCCACATTATTCTCGGACGACCGTGGCAATTTGATGTGGGAGCGACTCACGACAGCAGAGCTAACACTTACACTTTTGAATGGAAAGGGAGGACACTCCGCTTGCTACCAAATGGCTCAGGTATGGATTCAGCTGGTGACAAAAACAAAAATTCCATGTTTGTTGTCTCAGGTAATCAGCTAATACATGCGTGGAAAGAAGCATCAAGTATCATGGCACTTGTTGTCAAGGAGCAATCCCATTCGAATGAAGGCTCGGAGATCCCAGACACCATTCAGGCGCTGCTGAAGGAGTATGCTGACGTTGGACCAGACAATCTACCGGATGGGCTACCACCTTTGAGAACTATACAACATCAAATTGATCTGTTTCCAGGAGCGTCATTACCGAATGTGCCGCATTACAAAATGAGTCCGACGGAACACCGCATTTTGCAGCAAATCGTCGACGAGTTGTTGGAGAAACAACTTATACAACACAGCTTAAGCCCATGCGCTGTCCCAGCTCTACTTGTACCAAAAAAAGATGGCAGTTGGAGGATGTGCGTGGATAGCAGAGCCGTCAACAAAATAACTGTTAAGTTTCGATTTCCCATGCCGAGGATGGATGAAATGCTGGAAAGATTAGCGGGATCGCAAATCTTTTCCAAACTGGATTTACGCAGTGGGTATCATCAAATTCGCATTCGACCGGGCGACGAATGGAAGACTGCTTTCAAGACTCGCGAAGGTCTATATGAATGGCGTGTTATGCCATTTGGGTTATGCAACGCCCCGTCGACCTTTATGAGGCTCATGAATGAAGTGCTAAAGCCATTTTTAAACAAATGCTGTGTTGCCTATTTCGACGATATACTAGTTTTTAGCCGCTGTTTGGAAACCCACATATTGCACTTACAGAAAATCTTTGAGGCACTAAGACAGAACAAGCTTTACTTGAACATACCCAAGTGCGAATTTGCTTCCAGCAATGTATCTTTCCTGGGCTTCAAGATCTCAGCAGACGGTGTAAGTGCAGATCCTCGGAAAGTCGCATCCATTGTTGATTGGCCTACACCTAAATCGTTCTCTGATATTAGGAGTTTTCATGGCCTAGCAAATTTCTACAGGAAATTTATTAAAGGATTTAGTTCAATCTTAGCTCCAATAACTGATTTGCTAAAACAAAAACAATTTGACTGGCGTGAAGAGCATCAAGTTAGCTTTGAAATTCTCAAGGCTGCAATTTCGTCCGCCCCTATTCTCGCGTTACCAGACTTCGAGAAGCCTTTTACAGTTGAAACCGACGCATCTACTATTGGTATTGGAGCGGTGTTAACACAAGATGGTAGGCCGGTTGAATTCTTCAGCGAAAAACTGTGCCCATCCCGGCAGCGGTGGTCGGTATACGAGCAGGAATTATATGCCGTCATTCGATCCCTAAAACAGTGGGAGCACTATTTGCTACACCAGGACTTTGTGCTTTGCAGCGACCACAAGGCCCTACAATATATCAACACACAGAAAAACATCAACCGGATGCACGCACGTTGGATTCTTTTTCTACAGAAATTCACATTCGTGTTGAAGCACAAAAGCGGAGCCCAAAATCGGGTCGCCGATGCTTTAAGTCGCAGATCAGCCCTTGTTATGCAGTTGCAAACCGAATTTTCAGGTCTGAGTAGCCTAAAGGATCTGTATGAACAAGATGATGACTTTGCTGATGCTTGGCTCAAGTGCCTTAACAAGGAGGTGGCTGAAGACTTCTCTATATGTCATGGGCTCTTGTTTAAAGCTAATCTACTGTGCATTCCGCAGTCATCCTGGAGACACTTGCTGATCCAAGAGATTCACGGTGGAGGTCTGTCCGCACACGCTGGGAGGGATAAAACCTTGGCACAAATGCAAGATAAGTTCTTTTGGCCTCATTTAAGAAGAGATGTTGCTAGATTTGTGGAGAGGTGCTCAATTTGTCAAAATTATAAAAGTGGCGGACAGAATTCGGGTTTATATCTACCTTTACCGGTACCAGCAACAATTTGGGAAGATTTGAGCCTAGACTTCGTCCTTGGTTTACCGCGCACCAAGAGAGGAAACGACTCTATTATGGTCGTTGTCGACCGCTTCTCTAAAATGGCTCATTTCGTGGCTTGTAAGAAAACATTTGATGCTCTCAACATAGCTAAGTTATTTTTCAGGGAGATCGTCAGGATACATGGCATACCAAGGAGTTTAACCTCGGACAGAGATGTGAAGTTCCTAAGCCATTTTTGGCGTGAGCTGTGGAAAAGGCTGCAAACACAACTTCAACTCAGTTCATCGTATCATCCCCAAACCGATGGGCAGACCGAAGTGGTGAACCGAACATTAGGCAATTTCCTCCGTTGCTTAGTCCAGGAGCAGCCGAAGATGTGGGATGAAGTTCTTTGCCAAGCCGAATTTGCATTTAATTCTATGCCCAATCGCTCCACCGGTAAGAGCCCGTTTAGCATTGTATACACTAAACCGCCCAATTCTATTGTTGATGTTGCAGTCATCCCAAATTGTAAAAGCAAAGCGACTTCGACTTGGGTGGAAGACTTCTCGGACATGCTGACTAATGTCCGGTTAAAACTGCAAGAGTCTAATGAGAAGTACAAAGTCGAGGCCGATAATCATAGAAGGAGGAAGGTATTTAATCCTGGTGATCTTGTTTGGGTTCGTATGAAGAAGGAGCGGTTCCCTGTGGGTACTTACAACAAACTGAGTAAGAGGAAGTTCGGTCCCTTCCCCATCGCACGTCGTATTAACGATAATGCCTATGTTGTCCAGTTACCCGCCGAGTTCAACACACCCAGCACTTTCAACGTTGCAGATTTATATCCTTATTATCCACCGGACAACAGCCCTGTTGTTATGGAAAATACACACAACAGTTCTTTCGTGGAGGGGGCGCATGATGCGGAGCATCCTTAACCGGGACCGAAGGCATAGTATATTCTCAAGGGAACAGGCTCTCGTGCCGTTAGTGGGAAGTTACCCACTATCACCTGCTACTTTCTTGTAATATCAGTTTTTGCTCCAGGTTCGTCCGGACGAAGTCGGATCGTCCGGGACGATCGGTACAGGTTGTGCAGAGAAAATCATGTTTGGCTGTATGATTCGTCGGGACGAAAATTGGATCGTCTGGACGAAAATTCTCCCGTGAACCCTTCGCCAGGGACGATATGTCATTTTTCGTCTGGACGGAATTCCTCTCTTCATGGATCGTCCGGGACGAAGCTCGATCGTCCAGTACGATCAGTCTGGATATATATAGAAATGAGATATTTTGAAGAGAGAGAAAAAGCTGAGGAGAGAGAAAAACGAAGGAAAAAGTGGAAAAGTTGATTTTCGGACGACGCGGAGCCGTTTTCGCCCGAAGTGGCTGTTGAGGAAATTGCTGTGCTCGAGGTAAGGCACATTCCGCCTTTCTCAATTTTCAGAACCGTCGTGTTTGGCGGTATATTCTGTCCGGATTTCGTTTTCGTTAATGATTTTTGTCCGTATCTGTTGATTGGCTCAGTTTTTACCGCGTAACTTTCTGTATATTGTTGACGTGCCGAGTGTGCACATTTTGGTTATTTTCTGAAGATTTTCGTCCGGGTATTTTTTGATTCGACTGTGTTTTTAGTCGACCAGATTTTTCTGTGAAATTGGAATTTATCTGTGCAGTAGAATAAATGTTCTGAAATGTTGATATCTGTATTCTGTGCGAATTCGGTAAATTTTCTTTGCAGGAATTTTTGTGTAAATTCCGTATACTGCCGTTGTGCTGCCCGATTTTTTGGGTAATTTCTGAATTGTCCGTATCTCTTCTGAATTGAAATGCTATGTGTATAAGCTATAAAAAGGGAGTTATAAGGGGCCTGAATCCTATGAGATTCAGTTAGTGAAACGGGAAATCTGCAATGAGATCAAATCTGATGTCTGTTCTGTTCCGGATCCGATGAATTCTGTTTTGGTGCTATAAGCACATCTGTTTTGGTGCCGTGAGCACAAAGGGAGACATAAGGGGCCTGGATCCTATGAGATTCAGTCAGTGTCTGGGAAGGGAGGCATAAGGGGCCGGAATCCATAGAGATTCCGTCGTGTCGGTGGGGGCATTTAGCTATATGTATCTGTACTATTTTCTGTAATCTGTTCTGTTCTGTACGAAATTGTGATTATGATATGATATGATCCGTACGATTCTGATTTCTGATTCTGACTCTGTTGATTTGTTCTGTTCTGATACGATCTGTACGACTCTGATGTGATTTGATACCTGTCCGTAAGTTTTGATTTCCAATTCTGTTCCGATTTCTGATCTGATTTCTGTCCGATGAATTTGGTTCTGTTTTCTGAGAATTTAGATTGGTGGTTTGTTGCTTTGCTGAGCTGTTGAGCTCACCCTTGCTTTCTGGTGGTTTTCAGGTTCTGGGAAGGGCAAGGAGGTTCAGGATTAGTTCAGAGTCTGATCAGATTAGGTACTTTTGTACTTTTGATTTTTGTACAGTCATGGCTTTTCTGTTCTGTCTTTCTTTCTGTTGAAAGCCATGTACTGTTCTGTAGATGATTATTTTGAGGAAATGAAAAGATAGATGTTTTGTTCCGCTGCATTTGATGTATTTAGTAGCTCTGTTGTTCTGTGTGCTTCTGTTGAGTTAAGAATTTGAAAGATCAGTTCAGTAACCTAATCCAAAGCCAGATCCTGGTTAAGAAAGGTCTCTCGTCGCGATCCGGCTCGGGCGGGATCCGTCCCCGTCGGGTCGGGTCGTGACATTTCTATTTCTAGCTTTACAGTAATTGAGTATTAGTTCTCAGTTTATTAGCTAAATTAGTATAGACTGCTTGCTTAGCTTATTATATGTGCTACAGTAAAATGGTGTTAGTCAGTTAAGAAAGTTTAATCCAAGAAGAAGTTCGTCTTCTCCAATTTTCCTGTGTGTATTCTCTGTTGCTCCGTTCATTTTCTGTGCAGGTTTCATCTACATCAATAAGATTAGTGAATATAAAATAATTGAATTTCTAAAAAGCCTTAATTAGATGAAAGAAAGTTTCATAATTGGCGGCCAGGCGTGCTTAGATGCTGTTCAGTAATGAATAAAGAGAAACCATAATACCGGCAAGGAAGAAAAGGGTGGCCGCTTTGGTCCAGTTTTGGTTAATGAGCCAAATATCACAGCTATTTTTCCTTTTCCTTTTTCGTTTGAAAAGCTGAGTGATGATATTCACTTTTGACAATAACTTTCACATCCGCCGCTGCTTGTACGAGTGGTGAATGGTGAGTTGGGCTAGGTGGGTTCCTTTTTCGTTTGAAAAGCTGAGTGAAGAATCGGCCTAGGTCCCTGGTTCTAATCCCTTGGCAAACAATGAAAGCATCACGTGTTGTCCCATTTAAATTAGTGTGGGTTGCATGCTATGTCGACCGGGGTTTTCACTAGCAAAAAAGAAAAAAACAATAACTTTCACACAGCTCACCTTCCTCTCTTGGTTGCCCGTTTTAGCTTTCAAATTATGAGGTGAAATTATTCTGTGTAGACGACAAATCTGTCCAGAGACCAATCAAAATGCGTCACGTCACCTTCTGCTCGGTGCCTGGTTTTGCACTGCTCGGTATCGTGGCTCGGTACCACTCGGTACCTTGCTCGATGCCGCTAATGTGACACATTCTGATTGACCTCGGAACGATAAACTGCCGAAGGCGTCCGCACAAAACAATCTCTCTCATACCATCCAGATTCTGTCCCTTTCTGATTCGGTGAGGGTACCACAATTAGTTTTATTGGTGGTCTAAGATATCCTTGGTAGGCTGCAAATATTGCTGCGACCGAGTCGTATAATGTTATGTAAAGCTTCAATTCCTGAACTCGATTCTCCCGCATAAATCTCAGTTTCGCCTGCCCAATTTGGTCCCTACAGATCCATCACCATATTTTCTTTCATCTTATCGCAAATTTAAAATGTTCATCGTCCATCTTCCTGATTAAATTTTAATTTTGGATAGAAATATCTAAATTTTTTATTAGATTTAAATATAATTTTATCTCTTATATAGTTGAATCTAGGAATGAAGCTTGATTATTCTTGTTGCGTCCTGGAGTATTCGCGGCGGTAGAGAAATATTTAGTTTAACGTCTTAGCGTTGTACGAAAATCCGGCACGCAATCAGATAAGAAGAGAGGGTCTAGCATTTATGAGACACCAAGATTTTTACGTGGAAAACCCCTGTAAAAGGGGGAAAAACCACGGGGCCTAGCCCAGTTTGAACGAATCCACTAGTATTTGCAATCGATTACAAATGAGGCCCTTCCTTGAGAGAAGGCCTTAGCTTGATGTACATCTTATGGAGTACATTACATGATGTAAATACAAAGAGCTACTATCGACGTATTCGCTTTGTTAGAAGGACTGTAGTCGGCGGGCGACGTAAGTCAGGAGGACCGTAGTCGACTGGCGACGGAGGTCGGAAGGACTGTAGTCTGACGACGAAGATCAGTAGGACAGCATCAGGTAGAAGTCCAGCAATGGAAAGAAATGCATCTTCGCATAAACGTCCAGCAAAGTCCGATAACCGGTAGAAGTCCGGCGTCGGGTGGAAACTTGGCGAAGAGTGAAGGTCCGACGTTGGATAGAAGTCCAACGTCTTTGGTGGCAGAGGAGAACTCCGGCTTCACTTGGGCGGAGTTTCGGCGTTAGGAGGGAACTCTCTTGTAAATTGGGAAGGATTTCAGCATCACGTGGAAGTTGTGCAGAATTCCTGCGTTTCCTAAAAATCCGGCAGAGTTCCGGCGTCTTCAGGCGGTAGGAAGAGCTCCGGCGGTGGTCGAGGAGGTGAGGAATCTCCTTTTCCCCTTTCTCCTTCTCCTTCTCTTCTTCCTCTCCCTCTCCACTCCCCCCTCCCTTGGTGTAGAATGAGGGCTCTATTTATAGTTTTTCTGGAGTGGCACAGCCCGTAAATAGGCGTGAGATCAAGGGCGAATTGGGAGTGATCCGAATGGACGGCCGATATCGAATCCTTCGATCATGCACCGTTCGTTGGACATTTGAAGGCCTTAATGATTTCGGAATTTGATGATCTTGGGCTCGTTGGATTCGTCTCGTCGAGCCGTTCGATTCGAGTATAAGCTCGTCAAAATCGGAGATCGTTTGGTAACTCAAATTGTGGTTTGAACCTCCCAACAGCGCTTCAAACCTTTGATTCGGACTCATTTGGGCTCGGATTGGGTTGATCTTGGTGTCGTTGGGTTTGTATTTCCGAGACGCTCAGTTTGACTGTAAGCTCGCTGAAATCGGAGTTCATATGCTCCCGAAATTAATTTTTGAAGTTTCCAACTAGGTTTTTGCCTCGAGATTCGTGCCCGATCAAGATGATTTTGCGATGCCGTATCTTTTGTTCTATAGAAATAAAAAAAATTGATTTTTAAAAAATATATATTAAAACTATTTTGAATGAGAGAAATTTTCTTTTAGCAATTAATCAAAATTAATAATGAGCTTAAGAGCTGGCCGACAGTGGCGAGAAAAAAACTCCTAACTATTTCAGCAGTCTCTATCCATCCGAAAAAAAATAATAAATAAACTCCTCAATTAACACCGAAAGCAATGCATGGGTCCCCAGTTTTCTCTTTAATTTAATTTAAATAGTTAATTTTAAATTATGAGCCTTAATTTTTTTTATGCAAATTACTTCTTCTGTTATCTTGATCACTGGTTTTTCTACAAACTGTAATCTTCATCTCTTGCTTTTCCTATCCCAGCTACGTACTTATATTCCTGCCTGATTACAGGGACAACGGTGAACAGAGCAGTGGCGCCTATCCGGGAGCCAACGACGGTGGTTTCGCCGCCGGCGGTGGTGGTATGGCGATCGACGGCGGTGGAGGTGGCGGAGGCAGCGGAGCCTCTGGGTTTTTTGGGATGGTGTTTGGTGGCGGAGCGCGCCCGCTACCTTCTGCTGGTTTCCAGCTGCTTCTGCCTTTATTTGTTATTTTTTTCTTCTCTTCGAAGTATCTCTATCCATTGTAGCTGGTACTGAAGAGGAGGGCTTAATTTATTCAATAAGAAATAATTTAAAGAAATAGAGAAAATAATAATATTTAGAATTTCATTAGAGGGCAATTATAGGCTAGAGCCTTTAGTGAGTGAGTCCACTCATCCACTGTGTATCTGGATGCAATTCGTATCATTATTATAAGAAATATTGGTACGTATCAATATATGAGATGATATATTTTTTATGTTCTTCTTTAATTTAATTGAATAATTAAATAATGTAATCATATTACTAAATAAATAAAATTGAATTATTAGATAATATAATAAAATTATCTAATTTACAAATTTTTAGATTTTAAGAATTCTTTGTAAGAAGTTTATCATTATTCTTCTTGTTTTATTTTTAATTGGGGTCCGATTAGGGCAGCTATAGTTTTTTATAAAGATGTCTGTGAAATTATTATAGGAAAAAAGATTTTATTTTTTCAGAAATGCTTTATGATGCAAAATGTTGGTCTTTAAAAGAGAAGCATAATATTAATTAGTTATGTATTGTAGAGATGAGGATGATTAGGTGGATGAGTAGTTTTACTCTTAGAGACATGATACGAAATGAGCATATACGTCATGAAAAGGATATACTATTTGAAATTTTTTCTATAATTCTATATATATTCTCTTGATGAATTTGAAAAGATTCAGATAAACTTATTAATAGATCTATAATACTATTAGTAGAACTATCATTACTATGCAAACTATGCCTATATTTTGAGTCGAAGTAACAACTAATTTTGTATTTATAAAAAATAACTAATTTTTTTCTATTTTGCGGTAATTCTAAATCGAGATATTGAAGTAAACGGAAGATAAGATTATAGAGAGTCGCCTTAGATGGTTGATCATATTAAACGATGGTGTTCGATGTATTAGATATTACTTATGTTAAGAAAGGTAGAGGTAGACCTAAAAGGATTTGGTATATAAAATATTAGAAATGATCTTTCTTTTTTGGATTTAAATGAGAATTTGACTCAGCACAATGAGAAATAAAGATTCATATAACCAACTTCACATAGTTGATTAAAGACTTGATATTATTGTTCACACTTTAATAGATTTGAATATAAAAAAAAAAAAAAAACTTTCCATCATAATTTTTTAAAAAAAATTAACAAAAAAGGAGCAATAAAACAATTGTCAAATTAAAGTGTGGTTGTGATCTTAATATTAAGGCTGTCATAAAACGCTCCAAATAGACCCTTAGTCTTTATTTGGGTTATTTTTAAGAATATCTCATAATATATAAATATATATATTTTTTTTTTTCTCTCTCTTTAGTTATTAAAAATAAATTTGAGTATGAAACAATAAATTATATAAAATTTTAAAAATGCTCAAAAAGGGTGTTACAAATCACGTGAAGATAATAAAAGCGTGGCAATTATTACAAACCACTTGGAATGAAGAAGATAACACACTCCTAATGGCGACAAAAATAATAATTTTCTTAAATTCCTCGAAAGAGACACACTAACTAAGTTTCAACTTAGTAGGGGACATATTAAAAATGATATGATAATCATTTAATAGTTTATCAATACTTCCTTCCACCCCTATCAATCAGCTTAGTTGGGTTTCATTTTCTTCTTTTATTTCTTCTTCCTAATAATAATTAAAAAAATAAATTTATAATATAAAAGTTTAGAAAACCATTTTATGTGTACATAATTTTTCTTTGATTTATGATGCAAACCTTTTTATTCTAAAAAAAACTTATTTTATTTTATACAACATAATAATGATGATCTAGCTTATTAAATGAAACTCTGATCACATTAGGGTGTCAAAATCGGATTTCTGGTCGGATTCGAATCGAACCCGGAACATGCCGAGATTCAAACGGGTTTTATGTAGTGAAAGTTATTCTATTTCATGAAGTTGTATATTATTATTGGGATGGAAACTATAAGCATCATTTTCAAAAAAAAAATTATGATTTGCATTGAGTGTTATAATATTTTAGTTAAAATAATTTTAAAAGTAAGCTAAAAAATTATTGTAGGAGTGGGATTTCATCAAATGAAATATTATTATCCAGTGGGATTAAATTTATTGTTGTCATTAATTAAATTATAAATAGTTTATGGATGATTTGATGAATTAATGAGGGTGCTCAAAGACAAAGAGAGAGAGAAGCGGGAGGGGGAAAAGTATTCAAGATATTGTATGTGTGCTTAAAATAATTGCAAATAAATCATTATCTCAAATTAACAAATTATTCATAGGGAGGAAAGTTACCTTATAATAAAAAACTAGGCATAATTAAATATTTATTATTGATTGGTCTATTTAATATAATAATTAAGCTTTTATAGGCATAAAAATTTAAGTTTGGCTACTCCATAAACATAAATATTAGGCTTTATTTGGGAAAACTTCGTTAATATTTTTTAAAGCCACTTTCTGATACAAAAAATTATAGTTAAAAATTTTTGTGTACTAAAAAATTGCTAAGAAAAATATCAATGAAGCTATAGCAAACAAAGCCTTAATTTCAAAGGTCCATAAGTTTAATTAAAAAAAACGGCTTCAAGAGAAAAAAAGAAATCTTAAAAATGCAAATATTAACATAGTTGCTGGTGCTTAAACCCAGCTATACATATAGAAAATTTATTGGGACTATTGAACTTTAGTCCCATTAAAGCCTACTGAAGCTAGGGATGTCAAGTCCGAAATTGACCCGGCACTAGTCGGGTCAACCCGAATCCGACCCGTTTCTACAAACTGGTCGATTTTTCAGACCCGAACCCGACCCGCTTCAGGCCTGGGTCAACCAGACCGAATGACCCGGGTCAGACTTCGCTTTTGGGTCAAATGGGTCAATCTTGGGTTATCGGGTCAACACGAATCCGACCCGATTTTTTAAATGGATCGAATTATTGAACCCGAACCCAACCCATTTCGGGTTTTGGTCAACTCAAACCCCAAATTTTTGGGACAGTCCAATATTGACCCACCAACCCATCTATTCTTTACTTCTGATCCAAAAAAAGCTAGAGTTCGCGACGGATGGCGACAACTGGAGATCGCAATGGGATGGTGGCACTTGAGGTCAGTACGAGACACAATCATACAATGGTCAGATGGGGTCAGCGTGGACATGACTCGGAGATTTTTCTGAATTAAATCGGGTTGAGTTCATATTTTCATGTAAACCCGAACCCTATCCGTTTTTCCAAACAGGTTGAATCCGGGAATCCGAACCCAACCCTTTTATGAAATGAGTTGACCCTAATCTCAAATTTTTCAAGAGTAGCTCGAGTCAGATTTTTGGGTCGTGTCAAATATTGACACCCCTAATTTGAAATCATGATCAAAAGCTTGATCATCATATCCTCTCGAATTATAAGGACTACATATAAGATTTAAGAAGCATAGCAAACCCTAGAACTAAAGGATTGTTAGAAGAAGATCACTTAATTTTGATTTTAGGTTTCTATTTATGTGTGTGGGTGTTTAGGAATTGAAAAAAATGGTTAATTAGTGCTCTTGATTTACATACTTCCACTGAAATCTCTCTCATCTCCTATGCATGTAGGTTTTGTTGAAGCTGACCAATATAAATTATAGTGCCTACATGTGTTATTTATTCTCTCATTTATTTCACTTGTTGGCGTATTTTTCTTAATTTTTATAAATGTTTCATCTAACACCCTCATTACAAGAAAAAAGAAATATATGTTGGATACATGAATTCAAGATAGTCCATTCATTTGCAATAATGTCATGTACAAATTATAATTTATATAAATGTAATAATGTTTTATAAATTAACAATATAGTTCGCATAGCATTTGAATTAATATTTTATTTTGCCGTCCATAGAGTATTTTACAAAGATCCAAAATAATTAACAATATAGAACTAGTACTAAGCTTTTTGTAGCAGTTATAGTCACTGTAATATCCTAAAATAAGAGCTAAGATGGAATAATTTTTCTGTAGTGTTCAATAAATCGAAGTTGTAGAACTCAATTTTGAGAGTTATATTTTTTATGAGTAATTTTAATTTAGTTTGAATTAGTTCAATTTATTTAAATATTAAAGTACTAATAGTTTTTTTGGGTAGAAATAATAAAATAGCAAAAAAATTATGTGGTGAAATACAATGCCTCCTTTTAAAAATGAACTATAAAAGAGTTAATTGTACTCAAAGAAAGGAAGGCAGCAAAGGCCAGCCCAACTGGGCTATAGAAAAGCCCATCATCATCAGAAATTGGGCCAGACTTGGGTAGCATTTGATGACGGGCTACAACAATGTAGAAAACAATCTTCAAATTTAGTGGAAGTTTAGTGGGAAAAAAATTATATTATATTTGAATATTAGAGTTACACAATAAAACTTTGATGGAATTAATAATAAAAATTAGTATTTCGCACTACTTTGATTTTATTAATTTTGTTTTATTATTTGATTTTGCTTTAGCTATTACAATATTATATTATTTTACCCTTTCACATATTTAAATTAACCCAACAAAACTTACTTTTGACATTGAAGCCCTCCATAGAATTTGAGCTATCAGCAACGGGGATGCTTAGATTATCATACTATCGATGTTATACTTAATGTTGGTAAGTTCTCCTTTGGTTGAACTTTGTTGAAAATCTCTTTAGCGTTTTCAAACTATTAGGTCCAATGAAGACTGCCTACTTTGATCCTTATTAATTGTATGGGGACATGCTTGAAATTAAAAGATGGTTATTTTAATATAATTGATTATTATTTTAATATAATTATGTGAATAGTATATTATTATAATTAATATTAGAGGTGTCAAAAATTGACACGACGTGGCAACTTGAGCCAATCTCGTAATAAATTTTTTTGGTTTGGGTTGACCTGTTTAAAAATGAATCGGGTTTGGGTCAAATCGTCAATTCGAAATTAGCTCAGTTTTGACTCAAATTAAATAGATTTACGGGATTTTGCCGAAGAAGCGCACAAAATGAGATCTTAGCATCAAGCAAGCTCCTGTCATGTGCCGTCATTAACGAAGGAGGCGAACTGGCTAAGCACCATCAAAGGAGGTGAAGAAGGTGAATCTCAAACTACTATGACGATTGAGGTAGGAGGAATGCAAGCCATTTTCATCTGATGAATTTATTGGATTTGGTTGAAGAAGTGTATGAAATGAAAGAAAGAGATGCTTTTCATTGCAACAAGAGAGATTCGGTGACTCGTCGACAGAGGCGACGTTTGCAGCTTTCGCTTCTAGCCAACAGGTTGGGTTGGATCGGGTTGGTGTCAGGTCGTGTTCGGGTATAAGATTTTAACCCGTTTAGATAAAAAATGTATGGTTCAAATAGAGCTTATTAAGAGCAGTTCAATTTCAAGTTGGACTTAAACCCAACTTGAAAATCAATATTGACACCTCTAATTGACACGTCACCAAAAATCAGCTTCACTTAGCACGAATCTCAAGGCATATCATACTTAGAAACTTCCAAAGTTTATATTGGACTATATGAATTCCGATTTTAGCAAACATATAGTCAAATTGAAAGTCTTGACTAGACCAGCCCAACGACATCGAAATCTATCAAAACCGAGCCCAAATGGGACCAAACTGATGACTTGAGACATATTTGACAGCTTTTGAATATTAATTAGAAGATCAAATGACCTTTAAAAATATGACATGCTTATGGTCAAATCGAGTGGCTTAATGATTAAAATTTATTGAGCCCAAGATTGCTTTATTCTAACATCATTAAAGCACATAAATGCTTCATGAATGCTCTTGAATTGAGGAAATCAATATAAGTTGTTTGATGGAGCGCTTCAAATTTGTCGGGATCTTATTCATATTTATGGACCACGCCACAGTCAATCTATAAATAGACCCCGACCTGCGGAGTGGGGGGCTAGGTCCTGGGGCAAGAAATTGAAAAGAGCTTTGAAGGTTTAAGAATCTCGGAGCTTCGCCCGAGCACAATTGTTGCCAGACTGGACTATAACCCTCTCAATGACTATGGTCCCTCGGACCTTAATTAGTAGCCCAACTATAGTCCCCAACCTATGCGAACCTACTACGATCATACCAACCAAACGAACAAGCAAATGTTCTCTTGGGAATAACTGCATGTTATTGAATTCTTCCTACTCCAATCATAGAATTTGCTCTATATGATATAAATTTGCAACATTGAGCTAAAGTCTTCTCCTGAGTAAGTGCATCTTTTGTAATCAACAAGAAATACTAGTGCAATCATCTTATGACTTTTGCACCCCTATATTTTATTTATATGTGTGTTCGATCTTCATTCAAAACTAAAATATTAAGTACTTTTATCTTTCTACCATGATGAATGTTCTGACACATAATAATAACAATTGTATGATAAGAGCATTGAAGTGGGTTTTAGTCATTTAATTAACTTGAAGGAGGAATCTTATGCCAATCAAATGTGGGTTGCTTTTCTAACACTAATGCGTACATTTGGTTTATCATGATATATTGAATTTTCTTTGTTTTATTTTTTGATTACTGGTGAATCAATAATGTCATAACTTCTAATTTCAAACTTTCTCAGCTTTAATCTATGTTGAATTAAATATTATTCATAAATTTAAAATAAAATATTTGATTTATTCAGGGCATGATATCTACTGAGAATAATTTTTTTTTTTAAATTATGTTTTTATTTTGCTTAATAGTTCTCTTATTAATAAGTTTCGCTACCGCGCCTAAGATGGGCATGTGCCATTTGGAATTAACGTGAGAGAAGAGAATTAAGGTTGACGGAGGACATTTATGACGGGAGATAGGAGACATACATCGGCAGAGTGACGAGAGCTTATTACGTGCGGTCATCGAACAATTTGGAGGTCATTATTGATGCATCATGTAATCCAATATACCGTGGTACACAGTAACGATATATCGCGTATTGGTAGGGGTGTCAATTTTGGGTCACTGGTCGGGTTCGAGTCGAACTCGAAACTGACCCGGGTTCAATCGGGTCGACCCTGTCACGACCCGACCCGATCCGGGACGGATCCCGCTCGCACCGGGCCGCGACAAAACCTTTTTATCCAGGTTCTGGCTTTGGAATTGGTTCCTAAACTGAATCTTCCAAATTTCTCAACTCAACAGACATACAAACACAGAGCTACTATTTATCATCAATCACAGCGGAACAAATATCTATATTTTCATTTTCCTCAAAACAATCATCTACAGATACAGTACATGGCTTTTGAACAGAACAGAAAAGTCATGACTGTACAAAAATCAAAATGTACAAACAATACCTATACGGATCAGAACCAGAAATCTACTCCTGGACTTCCTTCCCTTTCCCAGAACCTGAAAACCACCAGAAAACAAGAGTGAGCTCAACAGCTCAGCAAAGCAACAAACCTCCAATCAAAACTCTCAGAATCCAAAATCAAACTCATCAGACAGAAATCCAATCAAAAATCAGAGTCGTACAGATCAGATCAAACCGGAACAGATTTAATTCACCAGAGTCAGAATCATACAGAAATCAGAAATTCAGATCATATCAGAACAGAATGGTACAGAAACAGAAGTCGTATTAAATCAGAAATAGAACAGAATAAGACATATCACATCAACAAAATCAGAAATCAGAATTGCAGATCGTATCAACAGAACAGATATCAACAGAGCAGATACGGAACTCAGATATCAACAGAACAAATTCGGAAATCAGATATCAGATATCAGATATATATATTTCATAGCTAAATGCCCTGACACTGACGGAATCTCTACGGATTCCGGCCCCTTATGCCTCCCTTCCCAGACACTAACTGAATCTCATAGGATCCAGGCCCCTTATGCATCCCTTTTGTGCTCACGGCACCAGAACAAATGTGCTTATAGCACCAGAACAGAATTCATCGGATCCGGAACAGAACAAATATCAGATTTCAGATTTGAGCTCATTTCAGATTTCCCAGACACTAACTGAATCTCATAGGATTCAGACCCCTTATAGCTCCCTTTTTATAGCACATACAGATAGCATTTCAATTCAGAATAAATACGGGCAAATCCGAAATCAGACAAAAATCGGGCAGCACAACGGCAGTAGACAGAATTTACACAAAATTTCCTGTAAAGAAAATTTACCAAATTCGCACAGAATATAGATAATCACATTCCAGAACCTTTATTCTACTGCACAGAGAATTTACAATTTCACAGAAAAATGTAGTCTACAAAAAACTCCACCGAATCAAAAATATCCGGACAAAAATCTTCGGAAAATAACCAAAATGTGCACACTCGGCACGTCAACAATATACAGAAAGTTACGCGGTAAAAACTGAACCGATCAAAAGATACGGACGAAAAAACAGTAACGAAAACGAAATCCGGACAGAAAATACCGCCAAACTCGACGGTTCTGAAAATTGAGAAAGGCGGAATGTGCCTTACCTTGCGTACAGCAATATTCTGAACAGTCACTTCGGACGAAAACGGCTCCGCGTCGTCCGAAAATCAACTTTTGCCAAAATACCCTCGACTTTCTCTCTCCTCAGATATTTTCGTTTTTAATTTTGATTTTTCTCTCTCTTCAAAATGACTGAAATCAGCTTTATAATATACAGATCGACCCGGCCGATCGCCAAATCGTCCCAGGACGATCAGACCATCTTGGATCGTCCTGGACGGTTCCCAGAACTATTCTCAGGCCGATATTTTCTACAGTGCCGATCGGCCTGGACGATATGTACAGAAAATCACCTGGAGCAAAACTGGGCAAATTCTGAAGCAAAATTTCCACTGATCGTCCCAAGACGATCTAGATCGTCCTGGACGATCCTGGAGCAGATTTTTGATATTACATACCCTAACCAGACACGGGTAAGTAAACGGGTCGGAAACTCGGACCCGACCCGTCGGGTTGCCGGGTTTACCTGACCCAACACGGGAACGCAGGCGGGCGGAATCAATAATGTCAATAATGTCAATAACTTCTATCTTCAAACTTTCTTCAGCTTTAATCTATGTTGAATTAAATATTATTCATAAATATAAAATAAAATATTTGATTTATTCAGGCCATGATAGCTACTGAGAATAATTTTTTTTAATTATGTTTTTATTTTGCTTTATATTTCTCTTATTGCTTCAATCTGTTTTGCTAATGTGCCTAAGATGGGAATTTTTATTACTGACGTAGCTCTACATCTGGACGCCAATAACATGTCACTACGTGCTCTTACTTTTTACCTCGCGGCCCGACGACCAGACCCGGATCGGAACCCGGTATTGCTATGTTTGTGTATTGCTAGGTATTGCTAGGTATTGCTAGGCATTGATCGGTATTGCTATGCATTGATCGGTATTGCTAGGCATTGCTTGGCAATAATGAGAAATACCGCTATGTCAAGACCAATACCGAACAATACCTAGAAAAATCGGGGTATTGCTAGGTATTGGTCTTGACTAAATGATATTTCTTGTTACCGAGCAAACCGAGCAATATCTAGCAATACCCTGGTCTGCACAAATCAGCTAATACATAGCATTACCGGGTTCCGGTCCGGGCCGGGTCGTCGGGCCGTGCGGGAAAGAATACGAGCACTTGGCGACATTTTATTAGCGTCCGGATGTAGAGCTACGTCAGGTGTCCGGACCTAATAAAAATTCTTAAGATTGGCAGGTGCCATTTGGTGTGAGCGTGAGAGAAGAGAATTGAAGTTGAGAGAGGACATTTATGAGGGGAGATGGGAGACATACATCGATAGAATGACGAGAGATTAATACGTGCGGTCATTGAACCGTCCGAAGGTCAATAATGATGCGTAACGTCATATGATACACAGTGGTACATAGTGACGATATACCATGTATTGGTGATATGTCGAGTCCTCATTGACCTCCAGACAACGTTCGGTGACCGCACATAATAATTTCACCAGAACGAGGACTGTATTGGTGGCGATAACAATCTAAGATCGAGTAGAGAAAATATTAAGAGTAAGAAGTGGAGCACTATTACATGATATTTGTACTTATATTTTAGAGATTTACCACCAATCTCGAGTAATGATCATAAATCTCATCGTAAAATCCAAAAATCTTATAAATTTGATTGCATTTTGTTTTAAAAAAAATTATGTTATTTTTTCAAAAAATCTCCCAAATTATTTATTAATTCACACAGTATTTTTTAAGATCCGGCAAATAAATCAAAAGATAAGACAGCAAACTGATAGCAATTAATAACAAATCAAGGCCGGTGTTAACCACGACAAAATCACATTAAAATAATTCTTTGCACTGAAATCCACCCATTAATTATTTGCTTAGTAATACTAATAATTATTCATTATTAGTAGATTAATTACGCCATTATTAACAGTTTAACCACGCTTTCTTCCTATAGTTTAATTTTGAACTGTGATGTAAAAATGTTTAATCACATGCCTTTTCACCTTAGAGTTAATTAGTTGGTATATTAATTAGTCAATAAGAATATTATTTATCATTAAAAAAGTTGATATTAATTCAAATCTACTTAAAAAATGATGGGCCTTTTCTTCACTAATTAAGTAATTAAGTTTTTGAAAGGACGAATAATTCTTGTAAGATGGGAAGGGGACAACTTTCATTAGAGTTGGTAATGTAATTTGAAATTTTAATAATATTTTTTTCTATTGGATTAAGAGTTTTTTTTTTTTGGGACAGATTTTTCAATGATTTTCATTCAGATAACAATAATAATATCATTTTAAAACTGTATTTTTTATGTTTTATTGCGTATTTTCAAAAATGTTGATGCTGAAAAGTTATTTTTGCAACTAAAATGGCTAATTTAAATTTCCAAAAATTAGGTGTGTCAATAAATGACCTGCCCAGCTAATTTGACCTGAAAAATCTGGGTTCGAATTGACCAGTTTAATAAATAAGTTGGATTCAGTGATTCAGGTAGAGTTTTGGACCTAATTATTTAACGGGTCTCATTCGGGTTTACACATGAACCCTCTTTTAATCTAAAAATGAACCATTTAATATATTTTTTATTTGTTGATATAATTTTCATTTTTTTTCTCAACTTGCGTAAACTTTATAGTTAATAAGTTATAAAAATTTTAACCGCAAAGGTTAAGGGTCAGGATCAAATTATTTAGGGTGCTGACATGTCAGATTCAGGTTGTTCATTTTGATCTATTTATTAAATTGGTCGGATTCAGATTGTCTGGATCCGAGTCAAGTCAATTTAGATCAAACCAAAACTAAATACTCATATTAATTTCACAATCAACTTTATAAAATGCAGCAATTAAACTTAACTTTATCCCAAACAAACTCGTAGTTTAAATATTTAAATTTATTTTGAGATAAATAAAATATAAAGTACTTAAATAAACTTTTTTTTTAATATATATGTTTTTCTCTCTTTATGAACGTTGGTACGTGTACAAGTTTATTCAAAATGGAAGGCACGTGGGAGAGTTATCTTTCAATCTAAGCTTTGGCCAACCCCATTATATCCACCTTCCCCTAAATTATTTATCCCATAATCTTATAAAGTTAAGCTTCATAATCATTGCAAATAATTATATTAACAATCAATGCTTCTTACATTTATAAAGTTTGAACCGTTATTAATATGTAAATTAAAATAAAATAAGACTAATGATGAATATGTGTCAAATTTAAGAAGAATTAGTTGATAAATGTTTTTACTAAATAGTTTGCATAAAATTTGAGCCTATGTCAACAAAGATAGAGATAGACTTAAAAATACCTAATTAGAAATAATTAGAAATGATTGTTTTTTTTAATTATATTTGAATGATAATTTCATTTTTAATAGGACGTGGGATAAAAATTTGAGGTTGTTATTGTTTGCCACTAAGATTATGTAAACCTTTTTTTTTATTTTTCCTAGCCTAAAAAATTGGTAAGTTTTGCCACTGCATAAAATAGCTCCCAATAATGAGAAATTAGAACGGAGAAAATTAATTTAAAAGTGGTGATCATATATATGAAAATAATAAAAATTTATTAAATATGAGAGATTAAATCATGTGAAAATTTAAGAATGAAAAAAAGATCATATTATTTCTTTTTCCTGTTTGATTTAAGGTAAAATGAATGTAATGTAAAACTCAATAACTGAAGGCTAATGTCCAGTAGTAGCAATGATAATGGCACGACATATGACAACAATCACGATAACAATGTGATGGCTAACAATGCCATTGGCGCGTGGCGATTAACAACGAAAGCTACAATTTCGAGCTATTTATTAAATTTTTACAATACATAGAGGTTTACCCTTCAAAATAGAATGATATACATGATTGCAACTTATATTTGACATACCACTTTATAAAAACATTTTGCTTGAGTAAAACATTGCTAGTGCTACCACATTAATACATAAAAAATTTATATTTCCTGTCTCATACAATTGCCTAAAATATTATATAGTAAACGTATTTCATTCATGATTTTTTATAATAAATTATATACTTATAGAATAATTTACCAATTAAAAATAAATTTATTTCTTATCATACAACTTCACCATTGTATCACATCATCGAATTAACCCTAAAATTATGATCAACGATAATAAAGAGTTAATAAGCCAGAAAGTAGATAATGCTACTGCTTTGGGCTCTCGTCCATCTTTGGCCCGTGTTCTGGTGGAGATTGATATTACCGAAAAATACATGGATAAAGTGTGGATCGATCATGATAAATTAGGCTATGTTTAGCAAGTTGTGATGGAGGATTTCCCTTCTTTCTGTGATAAATGTAAATGCTTAGGACACTCAAATGATGCTTGTTGTTTTTCACATACTAATGTCCCTGTCTCGGCCAATATTGCTCCTTTAAATCCGATTCTTTCTCCTATTAATGCTTTGGGGATTAATGAGGAGAATGTCATTCATTTGAGTAGTGAGGTTGTTCTAACTGTGGATGTAATTTTATTTATTTTTTATTTATTTTTAACTGTTGATGTAATTGGTCATGCCTTAGTTGACCCAGCTTCTGATTTGACTGGTATGTCAGTTGATGTTTTGCCTCTTACTAAGGGTGAATGTTTAATTTATGCTCTTATTGACCTTCTGGTTTGACTGGGAGGATGGCACTGATATGGCTTTGATTCCTGTTGGTTTGGCGGTGTGTGAGATGGCCACTATTTGTTTGTTGAACACTTTACATAACCCACTGACTCATCATGCACTAATGTGGTAGAAAGTCTTATTATTTCTGTTGATGGTGGAGCTGCGGTTTTTGATGACCTTGTCCTTCGGGTGTGTGGGAACTGTGATGTTGTTGCGGCTGTTCGTGCTCCTATGGGGCCTGCTGTCCGAGAGGATGTTCCACCTGTGGGTGAGCTGTTGTCTGTTGTTAGGGAAGAGATTGGTATTGATTTGACCACCCCTCTCATCTTTGTGATTATTTTTCTAATAGATTTGATCCTGTGGCTAAGAAGGTTGATGTGTCAATTATTGAAGTGCCTATTTTCGTTATAATCAGTGATGCTTTATTAGTTCATCTAGCTTGTCAATCGAGAGATCATGAGGTAATGCATGGTGATTGGTTAGATGATGATATTTCTTATAATGGTGGGGTATATATCAATGGGATAGAAAACTATTCTTGGGATGATTTTGATTTAAGTATTCTTTAAATTGCTAAAGATGTTTTTTCTAATTCTCGTGGCAAACATACACGACGTAAATAAAAAAAGAAATGATTTTATCTGTGGATTTGGTCTTCTTTTGGGGTCTACTACGTTGGGGATGGCTTCTTTCTTTGGTTTGTGTTTTGTGGTACGAGCAATAATGTGATGACTGTCTGTTCCTACTTGGATGGTTATAACTTGTTGGCAACCACTGGAGGTGCTTCATCTTTTTCTGAATGATCGCCTTTATATGGATTGTGAGTTTTTGATTGGCCTTTTGGTGTTGTGTGAGCTGTTACTTCTTTTCTATTCTGGATGGCCCTTGACTATCTTCAGAGTGGTTACAAATAGCTTCTTGCCAATGACTGAGCTCGGTTGGCTTTTGCCCTCTCCTCCTTTGTTATTTCTTCTTCGTTGTTTGTTGCTATGTATTTTTGACTTGATCTTTTTTTGAACTTAATTGTATCCTCCTTCTAGTGTTTGGAATACAATTCCTTTTTTTGTTTTTAAAAAAAACCCAATAAGCCAATCACCGTAATTATATAAAATATGTGATAAGAAATTAAGAATAATTAAATTTATATAAGTTTTATGATATAAGAAGGGAAGTGGATAACGTGGATAGATTCTATTAAGGGGGAGGTCCCGAGGCCACAAACGCTTAAAACAAGGGCTGCGTGGTCTCTCTTCGCCGCTCGCTTTTTCGTTTTGTGGGCTTTTGCTTTGCCTTTTTGTCCAAATAATGAGCACTTATAATATAATATAAGAACAAAATTAGGCAATCTATTAGGGCTATAATTATAATAAATAGGTAAAAATTATTATAGATTCTTAACGTTAATAAGTAATTAGTGATTATTAAATTGTTATAAGATATTTAATCAGTTTTTTTCAGAACATGAATATCTACTCGCTGCCACTCCCAAAGGGAATGTTTGACGGCGTTACTAATCTCTTGGCGGAACCTGGCGAGGCCACCCATCAGCATTAGACTCACACTAGCTTTGTCCCAATGAAGAGGTGAGACCGTAGTAGTTGTGGGAAATTACCTCCTACTTGTTACTGAGCTCGGTATTGAGCAGTACCAAACTGTACTGAGCTCGGTATTGCTTAGTACAAAGCTCGGTACTCTGTACTTCACAGTACCGAGTAGTATCGAACGTAAGCTGTGCCCGGTGTCAGAACACAATAATTTCCCGTAGTAGTAGAGGGGATTCTAACCGGGATGGGGGATTCCCAGCCGTGCTAGCCCATCAACCACTATAAGCCTTGGTGGATAATCAATTATTTTGAGTCTTTGTATTCTATAAATACTATCGTAAAGAATTAAGTGCCTACATGTGAGTAAAATAAGCTATGAATTTTGTCTTCTCTGTATTGAATATTTTTAGTTGTGGACATCCTCAAATCATGCTTCTCTTTTAGCCTAATCAATTCCTTTTAAATAAGCTCGAATTTATAATTATCATATATCTTCTTATTGTCTATTTGGGACTGTTGTAATATTATATAAATTTGATTATAAAATTATTGTGGATAAAATAATTTAGCTATTAGGATAGCGAAAAACAAAAACTATCTATCATATAAATTTTTGAAAAACATTAAGAAAGCAATAAGAAAATTGCAGTCAAATAAATTTGTTATTACTATCTAAAAAGTAAGAAAGCTATCCCAAAACGGAAAAATTATTATGTGCGGACAACGAACGCCGTCCGGAAGCAAATCAGATCGTGCCACGTCACTCATTTGCTGTGTACTGCAGCTATATACCCGCTATATACCAGTGACATGATGCGCTCTAATTCACCTTCGGACAGTCCAGTGTCCGAACCGAATAATTTCTTCCCAAATAGACCCTTAATTTCACTATATTTTCTTTCTAATTATTTAGATTAAAATTTGTTCAAGATGGATATAAAAGCTTAAAATTATTTTTAAATTAGTATAATACATGAAAAATCAATATGATAATTTTCTCATAATAATATTTTTAATTAGAATATTTCACTTAATTTTTTCTATTTATATATAGTAATTTATATAGATATATATAAAGTAGGAAGAGAACAACAAAGAAGGACATGGGTGGGTGCAAAATGGAATCAATGGTCATGTGATTTTGGTCTTGGGATGAGGGTAAGTTTGAAATGAGAGGAAATACTTAGTGGGGTTTTGAGCTATAAGATGCTTTGCCTTTGGAGTCAATGGCTTTAATTAGACTGATATAGTTCATATTTAAATAAGTTATTTGGCATCTATATGATATTTAATTTAAAGTTATTAGGGGTGATGATGCCTAATTAGTCTATCACAATGATGGAGCACATGCTTGAGATGATCAAATTAGGGTTTTTTTTTTATTAGTTATAGTATGTAGAAAAAGTTATTATAAAATAATTTTATAATTAAATTTCAACAAAAATATTTTTATCATGTGATAATACTAGTTAAGAAAATTATTACAAAAAACAAAATAATTTGAAAATATATTTTCATAGTGTATTAACATCATAATAATATTTTAAATTTTTTTAGAACTCTGAATATTACTTTTTTTTTTTTTAGATATTTTGGGTAGACTCACACACACATCACACACAGAAGAATCAAACCCAAGATCTTTTAGTTGGTAGCTATCACTGTCAAAATCGGGTCACGGGTCCGGTTCGAGGTGAACCCGGAATTGACCCGACACTATTCAATCCGATCAGAACCGACCTAATTTTGCAAACAGATCAATTTCTCGGACCCAAACCCGACTAGCTTCTTGTTTAGGTCAACACGACCCGACCCGTAAGTCAACCATTCCCGTGCTTATTCTGCCAAATCACGTAACTCTTCCCTCTATTTGTGCGCGTATTTAGCCAAATATCGTAAATATGTCCTTCGTTCGCAAGTTTATTTATCCAAATCCCGTAAATCTACCATGCGGGCATGCTTAGTAGGCAAGTGGCGATGCGACAGCAAGCAACGTGTTTGCGGGCGACGCGACGACTGGCAGGTGCTGTCATACGTTCATTAAGGGTCATTTCGAGTTATTCTCAGGTTTTCAGGTCAACCTGAACCTGATCTGATTTTTAAAACGGGTCGGTTTGTTGAGCATGAACCCGACCTGTTTCACAAACGAATTGACCTTAACCCGAAATTTTTGGGTTAGGCTCTTGTCGTGCTTTCAGGTCGTGTGAAATATTGATACATTTAGATAACCTAAGCTCTCAACCAACATACCAGGATGAGTTGTGTCCGAATATTAATGTTGATAAATAAATTAAATCAGCCATGAAGTTATGAAGACTAAGAGACAAATAAAACTTAATTATTTTATGTTTGAGTATGTTTTTATGTCATTAGCATCTTATAGAATAATATGAATCTTTATGCAACGAAATCATTTAACAACAAAATCACCAAATTCATATTCAAATCTTATTGCACAAAAACAATTTAAGAAAATAAATCATAGTATTCTTAACCAGACAATTGGAATTAATCATAAGCTCCTCCCTTAAACTACTATCAATAGCTCCTCCATTCTCAACTTGGCTTTGCCAGAATCCATTCGAATATATCAAATATAATATAATCCAATTTCTCTATTTACAAATATGCCATTGTGACCAACCCTATTAGCTAAACTAACTCTGGTTTACGTCACTACATTCGAACTCAATCCAGGCCGAACCAATCCAAATGGAGGCCCAGTCTGGACTGCTTTGGAATTAAATAAGCCCTGATGAAAACCCCGAGGTGAGCCGGGCCGAAGCCCAATAGGAAGCCATCTAAGCCGAACCCATATATAACAATACTTTTGTTACGAAATCTTATTATAATATTAATTAGCACAAACTTTATATATCTAATCATTTTGACCTCACCACCTAACTCTGCCACCATATGCTCCCTGTCTCCCCTTCACCACTCTCTCCTCAATTCTCTATAAAAGGTTTAAGAGATTAGGGTTATCTCATTGAATGATTATGTGTGATTTGTTAATGTGAAATTTTCATTTTATTTGTGTAAATATTTATAAATTTTTAAATTTAATATATATATATTATAAAATTTTTATTTGAAATATATTTTATTATTGATGTATAAAGCCCAATTTTGACCGGTTGAAATTTTTTTAAATTTAAGATTTATAAATTTAAAAACTTGAAGAGCATAGCGAAATTTTGAATTTTCATTTTTATGATTTCTTATTTTTTTATAATTTGATTGTGCCACACATATATTTAATAGATAAGTAGTTTATTTTTAAACCTGAATGTTAGCATAAATAGAAACATTTGATTGTTGTAGTATACAAAAAAAATAATAAAAAAAAAATTAGCTAGGTACAATCAAATTAAAAAATACATATTATTAATTAGAATATAAATTGAAAATACATATTTTTTAAAAAATACAAATCTTTCAATAATTTAATAAATTTATAAAAAATACTATTTAAATTATTCTATTTAAAATAATGCATCAAAGTTTTGAATAAAATCACAAAATTATTTTATTTTTTTTCAATTGTTTGTTAAACCTAATTATTAATTTTATTTAAAAATAAAAATGTACATATAAATATTCATGAAAATTATTTATGTTTTTTTTAAAATAAATAGATTCAACAAAATGTTATGTCATATATAACTAGGTACAAAGCTAAGTCATCTCTAATTATGTTTAATTATGATTTTGCTTTTATTTTTATCTCTATTTTCATTTAAATTAAATTTATATTTGAATGTCTATTGTTTTCATAAGTTTCATAATATATTTTTAAATAGTAAAATCATCTTGTAATATGTTTTCAAAAATAAAATAAAAAAAAATAACTCATTAAATATTTTTTAAACATAAATAGTATTTAAAAAAAATAAAAATAACTCTTGCAAAATATTTTGGTCTCTCTTGGATTCCTGCGCTCCTTTTGCTTCCCGCTTCCTGCTTGCCAGTGTGTTCTCCTCGAGAACGAAGGGAGGGAGACCCAATGCAACAATAAGAACCCCCCTTCCATCCAAAAACACAAAGCCGGCGATTTTCCAATGCCGAGGTCGAGATTCCACTATCTCCTCTTCCCCCTCCTCCTCCTCCTCCTCCTCTCTCCATCGTTCTCCTCTCCGAACCCAGAAACGACCGCGCTCTTCACCTGGATCACTTCCGGCCAATCGCCTTCCCCTTTCCCCGACTGGAACCCAACGGATTCTTCCCCCTGCAACTGGACCCATGTCGCCTGCGACTCCGCCGGCTCCGTCTCCTCCATCTCCATCATATCCACCCCCCTCGCCCTTCCCCTCCCCACGACCCTCTGCTTCTCGCTCCCCTCCCTTTCCTCTCTCTCCATCTCCGCTTCCAACCTTACCGGCTCCATTCCTTCCTCCTTCTCCAACTGCCGCCGCCTTGCAGTACTTGATCTCAGCTCCAATTCTCTTTCTGGTCCAATCCCCGCCTCTCTCTTCCGCCTTCCGTTGCTCCAGTCTCTCATTCTCAACTCCAACTTATTGTCAGGTCAGATCCCCGTTTCACTTGGCGAGTCTACTGCTCTCCTGAACCTCCTTCTCTACGACAACCGCCTGTCCGGCCCCATTCCCGATTCCGTTGGTAATCTTTCCAGGCTGCAAACCCTCCGCGCCGGCGGAAACCGCGATCTCTCCGGTCAGATTCCGGATTCCCTCTCCCAATGCCGCAATCTTACCGTTCTTGGCCTCGCAGATACCAAGATCTCTGGTTCTATTCCCGCTTCGATTGGACGCCTCTCCAATTTGCAGACGCTTTCTGTTTACACAGCGATGCTCTCAGGTTCCATTCCTCCGGAGCTTGGCAACTGCACTGAGCTCACAAATCTGTTTCTGTACGAGAACTCACTCTCCGGCTCGCTCCCGCCGGACCTCGGCAGACTATCTAATCTGCAGCGGATTCTTCTCTGGCAGAACTCGCTCTCCGGATTCCTCCCGGAACAGTTTGGCAACCTCTCCTCCCTCCAGGTCATTGATCTCTCCATCAATTCGATTTCTGGCGCCATCCCGCTTTCCGTTGGAGGTTTAACTAATCTACAAGAACTTATGCTTAGCGATAACAAGATCTCTGGATCGATTCCCCCTTCTATCTCCAAGCTCACATCGCTCTCGCAGCTGCAGCTCGACACGAATCAGATATCTGGCCTAATCCCGCAGGAGCTCGGTGAACTTTCGAACCTCGTTGTATTCTTCGCATGGCAGAACCAGCTCGAGGGAAGCATACCTTCCAGTTTCGGTTCCCTCACCAGCCTCCAAGCCTTAGACCTCTCCCACAATCATCTCACGGGCTCCATTCCGCCGGGGCTCTTCCTTCTACAAAACCTCACCAAGTTGTTGCTCCTCTCAAATGACATTTCCGGCGCCATCCCGCCGGAGATAGGTCAATGCCGCTCCCTTGTCCGCCTACGTCTCGGCTGCAACCGCATTGGAGGCCGCATTCCCTTGCAAATCGGCGGCCTTGCTGGAATCAACTTTCTCGACCTCTCCAGCAACCGGATCATTGGCACTGTTCCGTATGAGATTGGAAAGTGTTCCCAGCTCCAAATGCTTAATATAAGCAACAACACTCTCTCTGGCGAGCTCCCTGCATCACTAGGCTCCATTACCGGCCTCCTGATCCTTGACGCATCCTTAAACCAATTTAGCGGACCGATACCAGAGAGTTTAGGGAAGTTGGCGTCTATGAACAAACTGATACTTGAAGGAAACTTGCTCTCCGGGCCAATCCCATCATCTTTCTCTCGCTGTTTGAGCCTCGAACTGCTTGATCTGAGCAACAATCGCTTGACTGGCGGCATCCCGGATGAGCTCTGCGAGATCGAAGGGCTAGATATTGCCTTGGATTTGAGCAGAAACATGCTTACTGGGCCGATTCCAGTAAATATTTCCAAACTTGCCAAGCTCTCCGTGCTCGACCTCTCCTACAACAACCTCGACGGTAGCCTCGCCGAGCTTGCTGGACTCGATAATTTGATCGTTCTAAACGTCTCCAACAACAACTTCACCGGATACCTGCCTGACACCAAGCTCTTCCATCAGCTTTCGGCTTCGAACCTTGCTGGCAACGAAGGCCTCTGCACTCACGATGGAGACGTCTGCTTCGTGAGCAGCAGTGTCAATGGTGTAACATCCACTACCAAGGAAAGCCGGAGACTGCACAAACTGAAGCTTGCCATTGTTCTCCTTATCACAATTACGGTGGCAATGGTCCTCGGAATGCTGGGAGTGATCCAAGCAAAGAGAATGAGTGGAGGGAAAGGTGGAGAAAATGAAGATCCAGATCTCCGCAGTGAGATGACTTGGCCATGGCAGTTCACTCCATTTCAAAAACTGAGCTTTTCCGTCGAACAGGTTGTCCACAGTTTGGTTGATGCCAATATAATCGGCAAAGGCTGCTCGGGCATAGTTTACAGAGTGAGCATGGGCAATGGCGAAGTGATTGCTGTCAAGAAGCTATGGCCGAGTACCGGTGGGGTGGCAACGACGAGCAAAGATGAAGGGAACAGTGTTAGAGTGAGGGATTCTTTCTCAGCCGAGGTGAGGACGCTGGGAGCGATCCGGCATAAGAACATTGTCAGGTTCTTAGGCTGTTGCTGGAACAGGAGCACAAGGTTGCTGATGTATGATTATATGGCCAATGGGAGCCTTGGCGGTTTGCTTCATGACAGGAATGGATGCCCCTTGGAATGGGATCTCAGGTATCAGATTATACTTGGGGCAGCACAGGGACTGGCTTATCTCCACCACGATTGCATCCCTCCAATTGTCCACAGGGATATCAAGGCCAACAACATTCTGATCGGCCTCGACTTTGAGCCTTACATTGCAGATTTTGGCTTGGCGAAGCTCGTGGAGGAGGGAGACTTTGCCCGATCATCGAACACCATTGCAGGCTCCTATGGCTACATAGCTCCTGGTTTGCAATCCTTTTTCCCTTCTTGCCTGTTGTTATTTTCTCTGTCAAACATGTTTAACTATTGAAGGCAAATAGCATTTTATAGTCATGAATTTGTTTTGAATGTTCAAGTTCCCGCGCACACAATTGGACTACTGATGTTTTTACATTTCTCAGTCCAGCATTTCTCAGAGAATGATCTCTTTGAGATTAATTTAAAATTTTAGTCTTCTCATATAGTTTTTTTTTCCTGTATTTGATGGCAAGATTAGTTAATCAAATGTGTCTAATTTGCTTCAGTTTAATTTAGGCTTTCTCCTTCAGGGGCATTAGAAGTGTATTATTTTCAAATGCTACGCTGCTGCTGTTCATAATTTTTATCAATAATAGTCAATCTGACTCTTTTCAATTCATTTAAAATATGTCATAAGGGCATCTCCAACCGAACTCCAAACACTTGAATGATGTCCCTCGTCAGTTCCAGCCGAACGGTAAAACTTCTGCTATTTGGTTGCTGGTGAACAGTGGGATGTTAATATTGGCGTTGGACTATTCATCTCCGTCATTTTTATGTCTCTACCGAACTTGCCGCGGGAAAGAAAAGACGACCGTTACCTGCAAAAGGGGGGAAAGATGTAGTTTGATTAGAGATAAATCACGGCATTTTTTTGTTTCACGGCATTTTGGAGTGAAAAATGAGATTTTCAGTTGGAGATACTCTAAGAAACACAAGAAAAAGTATTTCAATACATTTGATATACATCCAAGCAAACAATTCATATAATTTTAAAATGTATGCTTTTTTAATTATTTTACAATTTTGTCTGGCATCCATCTTTTAAAACATCAAGATTTAAAATCAAATGATCAATTAGAATATTTTTGCATTGGTGGTTATAAGGCTAACATTATATCAAGTTAAATTAAGTTTTACGGGTACTAAATTAGCATCTTGTGCGTATATATCTGTAAGTTATGATTCTGATTGATGATTTCAAATGCAGAATATGGTTACATGATGAAGATCACTGAGAAGAGCGATGTGTACAGCTATGGAGTGGTGGTTCTCGAGGTATTAACAGGGAAGCAACCGATTGACCCTACAATTCCAGATGGTCTACATTTAGCAGATTGGGTAAGAATGAAGAAGGGGAATCCTGAAGTTCTTGATGTCAGCCTCCGCGTCCGGTCAGACTCAGAGGTGGAGGAGATGCTCCAAGCTCTGGGGGTGGCTCTCCTCTGCGTCAATCCTACCCCAGATGAGAGGCCGACCATGAAGGATGTGGCCGCAATGCTCAAGGAAATCAGACTTGAAAGGGAAGATTATGCTAAGGTGGATGTTCTCCTGAAGGGTTCTTCTCCTTCTCCGTTGCCCTCTCCGGTGCCGGCCATGAACGCAACTACATCGGCAACCTCTGTCTTCGCACAAAGCCTGCAAGGCCATGGCAATAGTAGCATCATCAATAACAGTAACTTCTCATCTACCAGCTTTTTCTCTTATTCTAAGGCTAAATCACCGTTTGATTAATAGACTACTTACTTTTATCAGCTTCATATATATATATATATATATATGTATGTTTAGGCTAGTGCTTTTATTTGAGTGTGTCAAGCTGTGGCTGGGAAAGATAGAGGGCTATTATTTCTGCTAGTTGAAATTGCTAGGCTTGAGATAGAGAATAGAAGTTGTTTAAGCTAAATGAGTTGGTATTCAACACTTTGATTGGAATAAAAGTATTAAATTATTGATTATTAATGTTGTTAATTGGAATTCAATGTCATGAGATGTTCCCACTCTCAAGCACCTATGGATCAACCTGTTATACTGACTCCAATTGTATTTAAATTAAGAGAGGAAAAAAATTGTGTTAAAAAACTGTTTTAGAAAGCGTAAAAAAAGCCGCTCCAAACTAAGGCTTCGTTAGGAATAGCTTTTTTTACTGCTTCTTCAAACAGCTTTTTAGTACAATTTTTTTTTAAAATTTTTGTACTAAAAAGTTGTTTTTAGAAGCAGGAAAAAAGTTGTCCCAAACGTTATCCCAATCAAAGCCTGAGTCCCAGGTGCTATTCTTATGAAACAATTGCAGCACGTCTTGCATGGCAATCATTTATCAACCTAAATTTTTAGAACTAATTGCCCTAAGAGCATCTCCAACGGAACTCCAAAAGCTTAAATGCCGTCGCCCTGGAGCTCCAGCCGAACGGTAAAATTTTCGCTATTTCCTTGCGGGTGAACAGTAGGACGCCAATTGCACTGTTTATCGTCGCTATTTTTCTGCTTCTATCGAACTTCCCAAGAAATGCGCGAAAGCAGAGAAAGACATTTACCTTCGCAAAATGGAATTCGATTGGAGTTGAATCGTGGCATTTTGGAGCGAAAAATGCGATTTTCCGTTGGATATGTGTTAGACCGGCCCAGGATGGGCCGGTTGGACCGGTCCAGCAGGGACCGGTCCGCGTCTACGCGAGACGCTCGCGAGAAGGCCGAACGGGCGGAAACGGCTCTGCCGTGAGCCGTGAAGTTTAGGAGGGAAATTTTGAACGTAAAAGGCTGTTTTAGGAAGTTTATGATTGTCCTTTATGATTAATTTTGTATAATTAGGAGTTTGGGGGGGAATTAGGGGATCATCTTGAATTTGAGTTTTCTCTTTGAGATCTAGGGTTTGCTTTGGGCTCTTGGCTTTGCCGGAGATCGTGGAGAGTTGTTCTTCCTCTCGGATTGAAGAACATATTGTATCTTTGCTGCTTTCTTTGATTTCTAGTGAAATACAAGCAATATCTTGTGTTTTTCTCCTGCTTTTCCCTATTTCCTGTTGCGTTTTCACCGAATTCCTGCTGTTTTGCTGCTGTGGACAGCAGTTGGCTGCTGTATATTTACTGGTTTGGGTTAGAAATACTTGAGAACTCAAGTATTTCCTATCAAATTGGTATCAGAGCACCGATTCGGGACCACCGGCGGCTGAAATTCTGAAATTTCAGCAAGATCGTCATCTCCGAAAAAAGTTTTTTGTGGATCCGTTAAAAGAAAGATGGCCGGGAAGAAGGTGGAAGTTTTAGAAGGCGAGTTTGGTCAACTGAAGACAGATCTGGAGGGGAAATTCTTGGAGATCTCTACCAACAATGAGAGGTTGGAAGGGAGGTTCGCGGCGATGGAAGAAATGATGAAAAAATTATTGGAGATGAAAACCCATCCAGACACATCGGAAGTGAGAGAGACCACTGACGGCCATGGCGTAGGAGGAAATCCGAACCCAATCCGGGGGAGGAGGAATCCGGAAGTGGAGATTCTTGAAGGTGATGACGACATGCCACCTCTAGAACCACTCTCTAGAGAGGAGATGAGCATGGGGAATGACCGCCGAGGTGCTGATTTTCAGCGTCGAGGTGCTGATTTTCAGCGTCGAGGTGTGGATTTTGGAGGCAGGCGGGGGGAATATGAAGGTAGTGCAGATTTTGGAGAAAGGAGAGAAGAATATCAGCGTCGAGGTGCTGAATTTCAGCGTCGAGGTGCTGATTTTGAAAGGGGAAGAGGAGATTATGATGAAGAATTCGGTTACCAACGTCGGAGGGAGGATCGGGACACTTGGGGAGCACCTCCTCTTCGAGGAATGGGAGGTTATGGAGAGTTCCGGGGTAACGGAAGGGATCCGAAGGTGAGGAAGTTGAAGATGCCCATCTTTGAGGGCGAAGATGGCCATGGTTGGATCTACAAGGTGGAGCGTTACTTTGCTGTCAACGGGTTGACAGATGATGAGAAGCTGACGGCGGCAGGATTGTGTCTAGAAGGGAAGGCGTTGGCATGGTATCAATGGCGAGACAGGAGAGAGCCTATCAGGACTTGGAGAGAGTTTAAGGATTGTTTATTAGAACGTTTCCGAGCCGATGGGGGAGAAGACTTCTATGAGCAGTTCTTTGCTCTGACTCAGGAGGGGACCGTGGCCGACTACCGAGACAGGTTCGAGTACTTAGCGAGCCGTTTGGATCATATCTCCGAATCAGCCCTGGAGGGAAATTTCATGAAGGGGCTCAAACCTGAGATAAGAACAGCGGTCAGAGTGCTGGAGCCAAGGAATTTAGGCAAGGCGATGGAGCTTGCACAACTGGTGGAAGATCAAAAGAAGTCAGAAAGAGGAGCTCGAGGCAACTACTCAGGGGGATCGTACAAGATGACTACTGCGGTATTACCCTCCAAAGGGGTAGCACCGGGGGGTCAGAAGGAAGCACCCAAGGAAAAGACTGGAGGAGGTAATGGGGGACAGTTCAAAAGGTTGACAGAAAAAGAAATGCAGGACAAAAGAGCAAAAGGGTTGTGCTTCAGATGCGATGAGAAGTACATGCCGGGGCACAGGTGCAAGGACCGCTCTCTTCAGGTTCTCCTCGTTTGTGAAGATGAGGAAGACGAAGAGAGAGGTGAGAATGACCCCGAAGTGGAGGAGGATGAGAAGTTGCATCTAGATGTAGCGGAAGTCTCCCTGAACTCTGTAGTGGGATTCACTACGAGTCACACTATGAAGGTGAGAGGAGAGATAGCTGACCGTGAGGTGGTGGTGTTGATTGATAGTGGGGCAACCCATAACTTCATTTCCACCCAGATAGTGGAATCGCTGGGGATGGAGTTAGTGGACACAGGTGGCTATGGGGTGATGATGGGCACGGGAAAGGTGGAAATGGGAAGGGGAGTTTGTAGAGAGGTGGTGCTGATGATTCAGGGAATCCAGGTGAAGGAAGATTTCCTTCCTTTGGAATTGGGGAGTACGGACGTCATCTTAGGGATGAAGTGGCTGCGTACATTGGGGGAGACGAAGATTAATTGGGGGACTTTGAGGATGGAACTTGTGATAGGGGAGAGAAGGAGAACGATTCAAGGAGACGCTGGGTTGACCAAGGCGGGGGTTTCTCTCAAATCCCTAATCCGAACCATTCAGCAAGAGGGAGGAGGCTACCTGGTGGAATTGCATAGTTTGGAGGGGGAAGGAGTGGAGGAGGGAGGAGCTATACCCCTCTCCGTTCAGCCGTTGATTCAACAGTTCCAAGAGGTGTTTCAGCCGCCTCAGGGATTACCACCGCAGAGGGAGCATGAGCATGCTATTGTGTTGAGGGAAGGAGTATCACCCATCAGTGTACGTCCTTACCGTTACCCTCAGTTCCAGAAGGATGAAATTGAACGGTTGATTAGAGAGATGCTGGAGGCAGAGATCATCAGACCCAGCATCAGCCCTTTCTCTAGTCCCGTTCTGTTGGTAAAAAAAAAGGATGGCAGCTGGCGTTTTTGTGTAGACTACAGTGCCCTCAATAAGGAGACTGTACCTGATAAGTTTCCTATACCCGTTATCGATGAGCTCTTGGATGAATTAAGTGGGACCGTGATCTTCAGCAAGATAGATTTGAAATCGGGCTACCACCAGATTCGAATGAGGAAGGAAGATGTTCCCAAAACAGCTTTTAGAACTCATGAAGGCCATTATGAGTTCTTGGTGATGCCCTTTGGCCTCACCAATGCACCTGCTACTTTCCAGGCCCTGATGAACAAGGTTTTCAAACCTTATCTCAGACGGTTTGTGTTAGTATTCTTTGACGACATCCTGATATACAGCAGGACAGAGGTCGAACATTGGGAACATTTAAGAACGGTGCTAGAGGTTCTGCAGGAGCATCAGTTGAAGGCAAACTTGAAGAAATGCTGCTTCGCTCAAGCCAGTGTAGAGTACTTGGGCCATGTGGTATCAAAAGAAGGAGTGGCAGCTGATCAATCCAAAATTGAGGCGATGCTAAGGTGGCCACTACCGAAAAGTCTGAAGGCGCTGAGGGGATTTCTGGGATTGACAGGTTATTACAGAAGATTTGTGAAAGGGTATAGCACCATAGCCTGGCCACTTACAGAGCAGCTGAAGAAGGATGGCTTCCTGTGAGGAGAAGCAGCCACCTCTGCTTTCGAGAGCCTGAAGAAGGCAATGACTACAGTGCCAGTACTGGCTTTGCCAGATTTTACTCAGACATTCATTGTGGAGACAGATGCATCGGGGTACGGGCTGGGTGCAGTACTTATGCAGAATAGGAGGCCCATCGCTTATTTCAGCCAGGTATTGACTGCTCGGGCAAGGATGAAATCAGTATATGAGAGGGAATTAATGGCCATCGTGTTGGCTATCCAGAAATGGCGACCTTACCTACTTGGAAGACACTTCGTGGTCAGGACCGATCAGCGGAGCCTGAAATTTCTTCTGGAACAACGGATGGTGACTGAAGAGCATCAGAGGTGGCTATCCAAGCTACTGGGGTACGACTTTGAGATTCAGTACAGACCAGGAGTGGAGAACAAGGCGGCAGATGCTTTATCTAGGTGCATGGAGGAATTACAGACAGTCGCTCTGTCCGTGCCCTGGATGCTGGATTGGGAGGCCATCAGAGAAGAGAGCGCCAGAGATGAGAGTTTGGGAAAGATCAGAACTGAGTTGCTGAAGGAACCAGGTAGCCACCCAGGATACTCCTTGGAGGGAGACAAGCTGTTGTATCAGGGGAGATTTGTGATGCCCCGAACGTCGATCCACATCCCAAACCTACTCCATGAGTTTCATGGGAGTGCAATAGGGGGCCATTCAGGCGTACAAAAGACATACAAGAGGCTAGCTGGGGAGTTATACTGGAAGGGGATGCATAAAGATGTAGAGGAGATGGTAGCCAGATGTGAGGTCTGTCAAAGGAGTAAGTACCTAGCTATGTCACCAGGAGGATTACTACAGCCTTTAGCCTTGCCGGGTAGAGTATGGGAGGAAATCTCTATGGATTTCATAGATGGGCTGCCCCGTTCAGAGGGGTTCACAGTGATCTTAGTAGTGGTGGACAGGTTGAGCAAGTATGCCCATTTCATTCCCCTCCGACATCCCTACACCGCAATAACAGTAGCATCAGCCTTTATCAGAGAAGTGGTCAGATTACACGGGGTGCCAGAGGCGATCGTATCAGATAGGGACAAGGTGTTCCTCAGTCATTTCTGGAAGGAGCTATTCAGATTGCAGGGAACAGTGCTGAAGAGAAGTACAGCCTACCACCCACAAACGGATGGACAGACAGAAGTAGTCAACAGGAGCTTGGAAACGTACCTCAGATGCTTTGTTTCAGAGACTCCAAAGCTATGGGCGAAGTGGTTATCCTGGGCGGAGTACTGGTACAACACGTCATTTCACTCGGCTTCACAAATGACCCCATTCAAAGTGTTGTACGGACGGGATCCCCCACACTTGGTACACTTTGGGAGCAGTAGTACTCCTGTTTCTTCAGTAGAGGAGTATTTGGAGGAGAGGGACCGAGTGTTAGAGGAGTTAAAAAGGCACTTACTGAGGGCGCAGCAAATCATGAAGAAACAAGCAGATGGACATAGAAAAGATATCCATTTTGAGGCAGGGGATAAGGTGTTCTTGAAGCTCCGCCCATACAGGCAGAAGACAGTCACCAATAGGAGGAATGAAAAGCTAGCTCCAAGGTACTTTGGTCCTTATGAAGTGATAGAGAAGATCGGGGCAGTAGCATATCGACTGAAATTACCCCCATCGGCGACTATACACCCAGTTTTTCATGTCTCACAGCTGAGAAGGGTCATTGGTGATCACATCGCCATTCCCGAGCTACCGCCGACACTTACGGAGGAGTTAGAGGTGATCCTGGAACCCTGGGAGCTGAAGGGTGTTCGCCAGAAAGAAGATGAAACTAAGGAAGTGTTGATCCAGTGGAAGAACCTTCCTGACTACGAGGCCACGTGGGAGCCATACGAGATGGCGAAACAGCAGTTTCCAGATTTTCACCTTGAGGACAAGGTGATTCTTTGGGAGGGCGGTAATGTTAGACCGGCCCAGGATGGGCCGGTTGGACCGGTCCAGCAGGGACCGGTCCGCGTCTACGCGAGACGCTCGCGAGAAGGCCGAACGGGCGGAAACGGCTCTGCCGTGAGCCGTGAAGTTTAGGAGGGAAATTTTGAACGTAAAAGGCTGTTTTAGGAAGTTTATGATTGTCCTTTATGATTAATTTTGTATAATTAGGAGTTTGGGGGGGAATTAGGGGATCATCTTGAATTTGAGTTTTCTCTTTGAGATCTAGGGTTTGCTTTGGGCTCTTGGCTTTGCCGGAGATCGTGGAGAGTTGTTCTTCCTCTCGGATTGAAGAACATAGACAAGGTGATTCTTTGGGAGGGCGGTAATGTTAGACCGGCCCAGGATGGGCCGGTTGGACCGGTCCGCGTCTACGCGAGACGCTCGCGAGAAGGCCGAACGGGCGGAAACGGCTCTGCCGTGAGCCGTGAAGTTTAGGAGGGAAATTTTGAACGTAAAAGGCTGTTTTAGGAAGTTTATGATTGTCCTTTATGATTAATTTTGTATAATTAGGAGTTTGGGGGGGAATTAGGGGATCATCTTGAATTTGAGTTTTCTCTTTGAGATCTAGGGTTTGCTTTGGGCTCTTGGCTTTGCCGGAGATCGTGGAGAGTTGTTCTTCCTCTCGGATTGAAGAACATATTGTATCTTTGCTGCTTTCTTTGATTTCTAGTGAAATACAAGCAATATCTTGTGTTTTTCTCCTGCTTTTCCCTATTTCCTGCTGCGTTTTCACCGAATTCCTGCTGTTTTGCTGCTGTGGACAGCAGTTGGCTGCTGTATATTTACTGGTTTGGGTTAGAAATACTTGAGAACTCAAGTATTTCCTATCAATATGGTCTTAAGTAGGTAGAAGTTTCTTCATTGGAATTAATACATTTAGCCACATTCAAGAATTAATAATCATCAGCTTCTCCTTAGCTCGGGGAGCTCTAATATCTCTTTTTGGCTTGTCTTTAGCAATGGCATAATATGGTGTTGTTAGAGGTGCAGGTGCTGGTGAATGAGCACCACCACTCTCTATCTATGGGCGAATTATTACATCTGGTCATCGGACGCCCGGACATCCAATCCAGATGCGCCACGTCACCCAAATATAATGGGACCCGGTGTATTTTGGTGACGTGGCATGTCTGGATTGGTATCTGGATGCATCCGGACACCGGACGTAATAATTTGCCCTACCTCTAAGACTCTGAGTTAGACTGAGATGTAGGCGCAGGTGCACAATATGACCCAATTTAAAACTTTAATGGTGAGAGTATAATTGCTGCTTCAAGTGCAATTCGCTAATTAATAGTTCGTTTGGGACAACTTTTTTACTGATTTTTAAAATAATTTTTAAGTACAAAAATTTATAAAGCTAAAAATTTTGTATAAAAAAATTTATTTTAAAAAACAGTAAAAAAATTATTCCAAACGAAACTTAAGTAATGTATGCACAACACCAGCTTCAATGCAACAACACTTTTCACCTTCAAAACATCATATAATATAAGAAAATTACTTTAAGAAGCAGCTTTCTAGGCTTCGTTTGGGATGAATTTCTTACTACTTCTTAAAGCAACTTTCTAGTACTAAAAAATTAAAAATTCAACTAAAAAGCTGCTTTAAGAAGCAATAAGAGGCTTCATTTGGGTCGGCTTTTTTACTGCTTCTTAAAACGGTTTTTTAGTACAAAAATATCAATTTTTGTACTAAAAAATTGCTTTAAGAAGCAGGGAAAAAATTATCACAAACTAAACCTATTTTTTTATCATTTCATAAAAATGTATCACTTCCTTGAGAAAATGGCAGACTGGTTCAGTAAATCAAAAAGGTGATTGATAGTTGAGGGTATAACTGTGATAACATCCAGAAGCTGCTTCTTAAATTGGTGTTTATATGAGCAACATCATTTAATTTTAAACTGGAAATGAATGTCAAGAACTTAAAAGAAAAAAAAAATACAGAAAAAATTGCAAAGTATTGGGAGAATGATTAGAGCTGTCAACATTTGACCCGACTCGAACCCGACCCGAAAATTTCGGGTTTGGGTCAACCCGAACCCGAACCGGGTCGGGTTCAAGTTAGAGATTTCGACCCGTTTGTAAAACGGGTCGGGTTCGGGTTGACCCGGCGGGTTGCCGGGTTGACCCGCCAACCCGTTTTAACCTAACCACTCCGACCCCGCGCCTTGCGCTTGTTGACCTCATTTTTGTATGAGATCATTTGGACTACTCTTGACCTTAGATCGATTTAATTAATTCAAATCCTAAAATCCTCTTAGAATCCTGACCTTAGGATCTATCCTAGGATTCTTCTAGAGCTTAGACCTTAGGATCTACTTAGATTTTAGGTCAATCAAGCCAAATCCAAAGTCTTAGGGTTTTGTCCTAAAGGCCTTTTCCATTGAAATTTCAAACACTTTGAAATCTAGTTAAATGACCTCTGATTCAGGGTCTGTCAGTTGCACACTGACGGGTAATGTCTCTAGAGGTAACCCTCAAAATTTGAGCCCATTCTAAGGCCTCTGACCCCAAAAATTTAATTGAAATCCAAAGGCTGTAAAACCTTCAAATATTTACAGCCCCTGCCACTGGACCTATCACTGTGAAGTTTTTGACCTTAGAGCCTTCACCAAGTCCTCTAGTCGCTTCCAGACCCTTAATATTGATATGTTGAGTGATAAACTGGAATTTTTTTTTTTGGATTCATCTCAGCCCCTAGTGGCCATGAGCCCAAAATGACCAAAATACCCCTGTGGGGTTCAAATGGTGATTTCAAACCAAATGAACTCCAAACTGAGTGCAATCACTTGCAACTAATTTCAAATGTCATTTCAAACCTGTTGGACCAATTCCCAACCCCTGGGTCAGCCTGGTTGACCAAGTCAACATGTTTGACCCAATAGGCCCTTTAAGGGTTCAAACAGGTGTTTTGAATCAAATGACTTTCCTAGACCTTGAGACCACATCCAATAGACTTGAAATGTTATTTTGAATTGATTGAACCCATTTCCAGATTTGGGACCCACCTGGTTGACCCAGTCAACCTAGGTTGACCATAATCAACCTTTAAGCCCTTTTTACTTTGAATTAAATTCCAAATGAATGCAAATTCTTGTCAAACCCTTTTTAGCCACTCTAATTAATCCTTTAAGTGACCCTAGCTGCCACCTCACCCTGGGTTGACCAGTTGACTGGTCAACATGGTCAACCAACCCCTTTAAGAGGCTTAAATCTTCATTTGGCTTGACTCAAGCTAGCCTACCTAGCCCAAACTCATTTCAATAATTTTTAAAATACCCCTCACATGCCACCTCAGCACCCCTGGACCCATTGACTGGTCAAACAGTCAATGGATGGTCAAATGAGCTCTTTAAGAGGCCAAATTAATCCCTTAAGCTAATCCACTCAACTCCTAATTAATCCAGCTGTTAATACAGCCTCTAGAACATTCTTAGAAGTGTTCTAAACCCTTTGATCTTGATCTAGCAGCCCCCATTACTCCATGTGTCCAAATAAAGGACAAAAAGCCCTTTCCATGTAGGATGTCCTTGATCCGTCCTTGGCTTCTGCTCCCACCAACTCCTAGTGACACATGGCAGCATCTGGAGGTCCAGCCATTTAATCTTAGCCATTGATTCAACCTGGAGACGTTTGAATAGGGGTAAAACGCCCTAGAGAGCTTCATTCTAACTTGAATACTCTCTCACCTTCCTAGAGCTCCTCCAGCTGAACTCTTTGTTCGTTCGAGCTCTACTGGACTTCCTTAACATTTCCTTACCCAAATCTCACCGGTCAAAGCTGCTTCCGGCGATCTTCCGGCGAGCTCACTACCCAACCCGTCCAAGGCTTATTCCAGGAGATTCGTGGCGTGTCGGAGCTTGGAGTCAACTAGGAACTTATTCGTGGACAGTCTACAAGCTCAGAGAATCCAAAAACGGTTCAATCCGTCCATTAAATCAATGTAAATCTCTAAACCTAGTTTAGGACACATATGTTTAATTAACTTTTCATTTAATGCGTATTTAATATTTTTAATGATCCCCCATTACTTCTGTTCATTATTTTAATCCGTATTTAAAATTTCAAGTTATTTCATTAACTGTATCGAAAGAACGAGTCGTTTTATTTGATCCGGACTTTGGGCTCGGGACGTGCATGATCTGCACGTTATCTAGGCCGTTGATCACGCGATCAACGGCCCAGATCAAGCTGTACCGCGGCATTCTCAAACCGGCCTGTGATCAAACGGCTGATTTTCTGGTTCGGCGCCATCCGGACCGTCGATCAGAAATCGCGGGATCGAAATCCCACCGTTTGATCTCTACACGCGAGATCAGACCGCGGGATTTGATCCCAGTCGTTCGTTTCATCACGTAAGTGATCCAACGGCTGTAACCACGTGCCGACGTGGTTAAGTGCCGCGGTTCTCGAAACCGCGTGGGCCCGCTTGACCGCCGCCGCGTCTTGGCTGACCGAACCAGAACGCGCCGCGTGTTAATCCCGCCGCCGCCAATGATTGGCGTTAAACGCCGTTTCCGCGGTTTTGATCCAACGACCCTGAAATCGCCACGTCGCACCGCCGTCACGCGCTGCGATCCGACGAACGCCATTGAGCCACGTAGTGCCGGCGCCGTCAGGTAATTAAAAAATGATTTAATTTAGTTTTAAATCATTTTTAATTACTGATTTCCTCTAAATTAATTTAAAATTATTTTAAAATTATATAAATATTTATTTTATATTAATATTTTCAAAAAAAAAATTAATTAAACACTTTAATTTAGAAATAAAATTAATTTAATTATTTTATAATTTTAAATTAATAATCAATCAAATCTTATTAAATATTAAACCTAATTTAAAAATATTTCAAAATATAAAAATTTAATATTACCTTTTTTATATAATCAGAGATCAACTTTTTTTTTATATATACCTAATTTTAAAATAAAGTTAATTTAAGATGTTATCATATATATATATATTTTAATTAATTTCAAAATATTCAAATATTTATTTAATTAAACTCAAATTTAAATAACTATTTAAAATTTATTGAGTGAAGACTATTTTGGATAATTTAACATTTCAGAAAACAATTAAGGTTTAATTAAGTTTAATTCAGATATTATTTTTGATATTAGTCAATTTTTGAATTATTTAAATTCGATTAATTACTTTAAAACTTAAAAAAAAAAATATAAATTCAATTCAACTTTCAGTAAAATTCAAGTAATATATCAAAATTTCAAAAAAATTAAGAATTTTGATTTAGAACTAGTTTCAAATTTTAAAACTCAATTTATTTTCATTAATTTCAATTAGTTGATTATATTTAATATTTAATTATTATTTAATTAAATATTATATAAAAAAAATTTTTTTTTAAAAAAAGAAAAGTTTATTTTCTAATAACTTTGGAAAATCAGTGGGTCTCTCAAACCCTCAAAATTATTTTTAATAATATTTTTTTTAATTATCTTTATTTTAAAATATATATACTTATATACATATATTTATATATTTTAAAATCTACTTTAAAACTATATATACATTTAAATCCTTAAGCATTTGAGAGATCCCTTTGGAATCTTAAGCATGGGTTGAATATGTGAATAAAGTTTATGGGGAATAGATTAGTGAGTAATTACATGTTAATTATTCACTAATCATATCATTAGCCATCTTAGTTAATATTAGTTCTTGCATGTTTAGGTTGTGCACACACCTCTTAGATTTAGGCTCTCCTAGATTTAGGGTTTGTTTGGTGTGAGTACATGCTATGGATGTTAGTTTAAAGGGTTAGCAAGACTTTGATTCAAGCCTATTAAACTTAGGGACATTAAGGACAATAATTAAGGATTTATTTGTAAAAAACTTAGAATATTCCCAATAATTAGGATACACCTCCTATCGACTCAAACTTTGAACACTTTAACTTAGTGACACCCTCAGCCCATAGGAAAATTTTTAGAAGTTTTAAAAGTCATTAAGCTCTTTAATTGATTTAATTAAGTTTAAACCTTAATTAAGCCTTAAAACCTTCCAGAAAATGTAATAAATCCATTTTAAATCCAAAAATTATGAGTAAGACCTCTAATTGACCAGAATTCAACCCTCAACCAATGAAAATTGAAATCTAACTGATTGGACAGCAAATTGAACCTCAATTTAATTTTAATTAAAATTCAACCTTTAATTAAGATAATTAATTAATAATTATTAAAAATTCCAAAATTTCCCGAACACTTGGGAATCCCTCCTTAGGTCATTTTTGACCTTTGGAGTCGATTTCAAGGAGTTGGGAACTCATTTGGAGCAAAATCCCAAAAAGGCTCTCTAATTAAACAATTTCAAGATTTATTAAGTAGTCAAAACTTTGAACCTTCATCATTAATTCCAGAAAAATCCAAATTGAACAAACTCACTTGCATTCAACTTTTAATAATGTCTAATATTTGTTAAAAATATTAAATCCCAGAAATCTGTAATATTTCAAAAAGTCAATAATTTGGTCAAACCGTAGTTAAAATCTAGTTCAAAACTTCAAACCTTCGTAATAAAATGTAGAAAAATCCGATTTCAACGTACTTACCTTCTAACTGATCGTAGTAAGGTCTAGTATTTTAATAAAATATAAACTTTCTAGAAAACACTTTTAATCAAAAATTCAACTTTTAACCCCTTAATTAAATGATTAAAATATTCCAAAAATTCATAAAACTCAAAATTGCTTTAAAACTCCAGAAAACATTAGCTTAATGTTTAAAACATTTAACAAACCTTTTAAAACACAACAACCATCCTAAAGTTGAAGTTTATTGGCTGGACTACTCCGGGCTGCGGGGCTAAGTGTCCTAAGGAGGCTGGTTCCTCGAGCCTGGTGGCACAACGCCACGAATGGATTCTAAGGGGTGTTAAACCTTAAAATGGATCAATCATTAATTATTTAACCTTTTAAAATCTTTAATTTAATTATATTAATTTGGTTTATCGGCTGGACTACTCCGGGCTGCGGGGCTAAGTGTCCTAAGGAGGCTGGTTCCTCGAGCCTGGTGGCACAATGCCACGAATCAATTAATGGCAAACTTAAATTAATCAAATCTTTAAAAATTAGCAATCAACTTTTTTTAATAAAATACATTAACTTTTCAACCCTTAAAATCAATAATCAAACATTAAGCAACTTTATTTTAATTGCCCGATTTAGGACATAAACCACACGACCTATCCCACATATTTTAGATGGTTTGCTAGGATCACCGACTCTAGTTTTAGGCTAGGCCGGTGTTTTACTTTCTGCAGTTGTGTGCCGGGATTTTCGTAGCTTTCACTGCATGCTGTTTGCTAGTGTAGAATTGTTGTGTTTATTTACTTGCTTTCTGCACTCTGTGTTTGATTGTGCGTTAGACCTACCCATAGGCTAGGAACGAAATCTATATATTTGTGCAATCTTATGCAGGTGGCCATGCTCATACAAGGAGCTGAAATTAAAGGGGGCAGTTAATAAAAAATATATAACTCTTTGCACAGGTACCTGCCGCGCTTAAGACCCCCTTTAAATAAAAAGAGCATGGCCAAGTGTGGCTAAAAAAAATGCATTTCAATTTTTCATATTATAGCTGCTTGGGAATATATACAACTGTTGATTATTAGGATAACCTTGCAGGATCGAGTCTAGATTTTCTTATTTCTCTCAATGTAAATTTAATTCAGTTAAGGTTGTAATTCTTTAAAATGATTTGAGATTGGGATATGAATATCCAATTTGAATTTCAAAGAGGTGAAGACATCCCTAAAGGGGAGAGTCTTCTTCCATTTGAAATTCAAATTAGGATACTTTGCAAATATCCAAAGAGGAAGGATAACATCCCGATCAAAGGGGGAGTTTCTTTCCATTTGGATATCCTGAACCGACGAATCGAGATGTTAGTGAGAAGGTGAAGGATTGGACAACGAGAAGAATCACAAGTCTCAAAATCATTTGATTTAGGATTAGAAATCCGGGTTGTAGTCAGTGGTGCCCGGCCACTTTAATTTCTTGTAATTTTTGAGATGTAATAATGAAGGGCACTTGCCTATGGACATTCAATTTGATAAATTTAATTTGATTGATTTGTTTAATTTGATTGCGCTTTAGAACTCCTGTTTTTCTAGCCTTTTTATTTGCATGCCGCATTTGATTTAGCCTGGAATTCGAATTTAGGCTCTTAGGGGTCTGTCAAAAATTCTTCTACTTTAATTAAATAAATTTTTTAAGATAAGATAGCAACTCTAAACGGTCCTAAGAAGTAAGCTCGGACTCGCCGAGGGTTTTTCATGCATACATATTGTACTTTCTCAACCTTGTTAGGCATCTCCCCGCCTGCGGGTTCTGGCAGGCCACCTGACCTATGAGGGTGCCGATCTGTCAAGGGGATGTTATGCAATCTCTAGGATAAAACTTATTTTCTATGCCAAAAATTTTTAAACTGCTACATACAAATTTTGCATTCAATCGAGTCAATTAGCATGCATCGCATTAGTAACAAATTTAAAGGAGTCTAATATTTAATTGCATCTATTTAGACATCGAATACCCGACATAAGTTAAAGGGGTCAATTAAGGATCTGCTCTAGATGTCGACCCCATTCCTCTAAAATTTTCTAATTAACGTCCCTATCACTCAACATTAAAAGACCGGACTCATATTTTAAAATCGTTTAGGTGGTTTAGCTGGCTCCCCAATCCAGGCCGGGGTAAGACCAGATCCGCATTGCACTAGCTAGGTTCGGGGCACTAATTTTTAGTGCCCAATTTAGATTTAGGTTCTGAGGCTGGCCCGGGCCATAAGTCCTCAAATTTCGGGAATCGAATCCCAAATTTCTAATAAAATTGACCACTCAAATAAAAAGAAAAAAATTCCTTTCAATCGAATATAACCCCAACACTTAGGATAGATTGAGATGTTTCTGAAGTAATTCAGAATCTCAAAACATCCCCTACTTCTCTTCCTTTGATTTCAAAAATAAGTGTTCAATCTTGAACCAATCCCATTTGAAAATTCCTACCATTTTCGTCCTTTGATATCAAACTTTGAAAATCTTAAAAATAAAATTTACACCGCTATTTTAATCGAGAGTTTTCGTAGGAAATTCCAATTTCCTACGATGTAATTAACTACGAGGGCTTGCGCTCGTAGGAGATTTAGAAACCCAGAAATTATTTTTTAAAACCAATAATTTTTCAAAACCTCTAATTAATTATCTTTGGGAAAATCAAACCCGACGATCATTATCGTCATTTTCGAACGATCCATAATAATTGATATCTTCTTTCTTCGGAGAGATATATCAATTATTATCGTGGTTTCGATTATGAAATTAATGATCTTTCATCCGAATTAGAATTGTCAAACAATTGATTAGATTCCATTTTGATCTTCCGGGGTCAAATGTGATTCTCCCTTTGAGTTTGACTACAATAATCCGGATACGATTATAATTTTGAAATCTGAACCCATTAGGGAACGATATGATCGCCTTTCGAGACGATATATTGTTTATAATGACGTGTTCAATTTCAAAATTCAAAATTAGATATTTCCCAAAGAAAATTAATATATTTTCAAAAACTATAATTTAAATTTTTGTTTTTTAATGAAAACAGCGCTCCGACCTCGCGTGCGACATCGCGCCAGACCCCGCGCCTTGCGCTCGACCCCGCGCGACCTCGCTGGATCGCCAGTCGCCGCTCGCTGCTGCCTCGTCCGCTCCGACCCCGCGCGACACCGCTCCGACCCCGCGTGACACCGCGCGCGAGTCCGCTCCGACCTCGCGCCCGACCCGCTGCTGTCTCGTCCGCTCAGACCCTGCGCGCGACACCGCCCCGACTCCGCGCGACCTCGCGCCCGCGCCTGACCCCGCGCGACACCTTTCCCGGGTCGGGTCGGGTCAACCCGGTAATCCGCCGGGTCGGGTCTGGGTTCGCATTTCCGACCCGTTTATCTAACCGGGTTGGGTTAGGGTCGACCCGTTTGAACCCGGTTCAGTTCCGGGTTCGACCCAAACCCGACCCGTGACCCGAAATTGACACCCCTAAGAATGATCATCTATTCGATATTCTATTTTCGAATGATAAATTTCACTTGATATTTCATATAAATATTAATACCTAAAATAACAGTTTGTTTGTTTTTTTTTTTTTTTTTGGGATGGTGTGGGTTAATTTGGACCATAATTTAATTAAAATTTTGAAGAAAAAAAAATATAATTTATGATGATTGAGCAAAATAGAGAGGAATTTTATAGTAGTATGCATTGGACAAATCGAAATCTAGCTTTTTTATGGAACTCAAGCGATTAAGTCGAGCTCAAGCCAAGCAAATAAGCTTGAGATCGGGGGTAAGTATAAAATAAACGAGCTTGTATTTATTAAGCACGAATTCGACTCAAATCGAGACAAGAATTCGGCTCGACTCGACTAGTTTATACTTCTAATTATTGGCTAAATGAATATGGACAATAAGATATGAGAAGAACAAAGTGATTATTCAACCCTGAGTCCATCTATGCAACTATTCATCTACATTTCATATTAATAAAAGATTATTACTTAACTTTTTATTTAGATAAATCCAACAAAATAGATAAGAGTGTCATATGCTTTTACTTTCGGTGAGTTCTTCCTCTGCAATTAATATTCCCTACTCTTAGGTTTTGATCAACAAATAGGATTTGCTTGCACAAAATCTCTGTCATCAACATGGATAGAAAGTGAGATTGGTAATATGCAATCTTAATTTCTTGAACAATAACAGACACCCACAAAAAAAAATCATTAATTGAGGAATTAGATAATAATACAAAGTGAAAAATAATTCTTCATTCTCTTTCTCCACTTGGTCTCTTTGTATTTGATAATACTATTTTTATTATAGTTGATGGGCCACCAAAAAATGTTTTGATCGAGCAAGGATTTCGATGCAAATTTGAATTGAAAACTTTCGGAATAAGTTTGGGACTGTCTAAACTCCGATTTTAGCAAGATTATAGTCAAATTGAACATTTCAATGAGACGAACCCAATGACACAAAATTTAGTTAAATCCGAGCTTAAATGAGTCCAAAGCAAAGGACCTAAACATATTTGAAAGATTTAGAGCATCAATTGGATGACCAAATGATATATAAATATGACATGGTTATAGTCGAATCGAGTGGCTCTATGAGAGGAATCCAACGAGCCCAAGATCACCTAATTCTGACATCGTTATGAGATATAATTGTTCAAAGAAAGTTCTATAATCGAGGGGATTGATACCAGTTGTCCAATATACCACTCCAAATTGTCCTAGATTTTTTTCATGTTTACTACGCATGTCACTCCTAAAAAAATATAAATATACCCTTATTATTCACATGAAAAGAAGAGGAAGAAAACAAGAGCACTTGAAGAATCCTAAAGCCCCACCTCGGCACTAACACCAACGAATCTGCACTACGAGGTCACCGTTAATGGACCTCTACCTTATCATCATTGATTACGGTCCCATTAACCTCCACCACTCTTCGACTACTGCGACGACCCGGCCCGCATGCTCCATTTAATGATATGGGAACTAAAAGTCGGACGATATGATCTAATCTTTTCAGTTCATAAATAAAACAACATTAAAACATCAATTTTTCTTTTCTTTTATCTGAAGAGCGCTAACAAAAATTTCTCAAAATACTTAACATTTATTTCAAATCATAAAATATATGTTATTAGTTGTACATCGTCTTCTATAGACGAACTCTTCTCTTTTTGTCATTTCTAAATCTTTGAAGACTTACCTGAAACAATTAATTAGTGGAATGAGTTTACGATTCATAAACTCAGTGGATAAATGTTAAAACAATCAACATGAAAATAACATTATATATATATATATATTACACATAGCCTTTAATATATTTTTTATTCATTTCCCTTTTTTATCTTTATTTCATTCATTTCAATCAATTATGCATATCATATTACAGATTTTGATAACATTTATAGAGTTTTAGTAATTATTTATTTTCCTCTTTCATTTATAGAGGAGCACCGTCTAAATGTACCGAAGGTATAACTATTTCTATTTTCTTTTCTTTTTTTCATAACATTTTTCTTTTCCATAACCTTTTCTTTTTCATTTTTTTTTTCTTTTACGTGCAGGAGTATGGCGTCCCCGGACAATACCATAAGGGGGTAAATTTTTGTAGTTTGCATGCATATCCTTTTCCCTTTCATTTTCATTTATATATTTATTTATCATATATGTCATTTTATTCTTTCACCATTCTTTGCTTGTTTCTTATGTCTTTGAGTATCATATATCTATTTCCTTCACATATTCATGTATATCCTTCATTTGAATCTTTTCACATAATAACATCAAAAGACAAAATAAACATCACTTTAAAATTTAAACAAAACATTTGACAATAACATATAAAATATTTATACATAATAGAAATCACTTGTCATTATCATATATATTCCCTCCAAAGAATATGAAAATGCAATAAAAAAAATTATACACAATTATTATTACCCACTTTAAATCTTCCAAGTCTTTGATTTCATCACCACCTAAGGAGGTATACAGTAAGTTAAGTTACATGTTGTTAAATTTCATCGAACTTCTCAATAACATCTATTTAAGTGATTCTTACCTCAGCCTCAAATTTTCATTCTTGTTGAATTCCTTGAGAGCTCAACTTCTACAACTCGATATTTTTTTTCCCTAAAATCCTAAAATTCATACAATATAACTTTCATGAAAATATAATTAAATAACAAAATTTAGATAAAATTTTACAACATGAAATTCACTTACAAATGGGAACTTTCTCAAACTACCAAAAATTCTTCTTTCTCTCCCAAAATCCTTTCAACTCGCTTCCAAATATTTCCCTCATCCTTAATAAAACATCTTTTGCTTAAGATGAAGTAAAACAGCATAATTTATAAAAAGAAATGGAAAGAAAAGCCAACAAACCTTCTTTCCTCCTTCCTAGATCATTCCTCTAGTTTCTTCCAAATTTATCACTCATTAAGCGGTAAGAAAAGGAAAGGAGTTAAGAGGAGTTGTCAATATCCATCCCTAATTATGAAAATTTGCTAAAAAAACAGAAAGGAAAACTCTCCAAACCTCCCACGCAAGCCTTCAACCCCCCTGCTGCTGCCTCGGTCTGTTCGCATATGGCAACAATTCCGACCCCTTTTTGGGGTCGTGAATGTTTATAGGCAGGTTGGCCAGTTCGATTGAACCAGCCACCCAACCGGTCATTACGATCACCCATTCTTATAAAAATTTTATCCTCAAAATTAAATCAAGTAAAAGAAAGAAAACATACCTTAGTTAAATAGACGAGGATAGTAACTTTTCATTTCAACTTCCTTCTCCTATGTGGCATCTCTTTCTGATCCATGCTTCCATAAAATTTTCACAAAAGGTATTGCCTTATGCCTCAACTATTTTATATTATAATTCAATATTTGTTCAGGTTCCTCAACATACTTTAAATTAGACTGCAAGTCAATTGATTTGAATTGAATTCTCTTGTATTCATCTGACACATACTTTCGAAGTACTGATATATGAAATACATTATGAATTCCCCGTATATGCACTGGCAGATGCAGTATATAAGCCATATTTCCAATCCTCTATGTGATTTCAAAAGGACATATATACCTTGGGCTCAATTTTTATGTTCTTCCAAACCGTTGAACACCTTTCATTTGGCTAACTTTTAAGAAAATAAATTATCCTACTTCAAACTCACCTAGTATGTTTGCATCATAATATTTTTGTTGTCTGTCTAGTACTACCTTTAGTCTGTCTCTGATCAATCTGATCTTGCTAGTAACATCATCTACCAGTTTAATTCTAATAATTTTTCTTTCACTTATTTCTTCCCAACACAATGGTGTTATGCATTTCCTCCCATAAGGAGCCTCGTATGGTGTGTTGACTTTGATTTTGCCAAATCCTTGGACTAAGGAGTTGACTTGGTCAAATTGACCAAGCCAGTCTCCTAAACCCCCTCAATTGGATTCAATGAGTCAATCTGAGTCTGTTGAGCCCAGACCAAGGTCTTAGGTCAACTTGGTTGACCAGGTCAACTAGGGTTGACCCAAATTGACCCCTTTAGCCTATTTGAGCCCAATTTGATTCCAAACTGATTTCAAACATTCTTAGACTTATTCCCATCATTTCAATGGGTCTAAATGACAAGGTTGACCAAGTCAATCTTTGACTTGGTCAATCCAAGCCTTAATGGGTCATTTTGACCCATTTAAGACCCATTAGAGTCCAAATCAAATTTCAAATCAATTCAAACCTTGCTTTGACTCATTCCCCCACCCCCATGGACCTATTTGAACAGGTTGACCAAGTCAACACTTGACTTGGTCAACCCAAGTCATAATGGGTCAAATATGACCTATTTAAGGCCCATTAAAGACCTTTAATTGCATTTAATGTCTCCCAATTGATTTGCAATCAAAACCACAGCTTGGGAGCTTCATTTGGCCTCCAAAATCAATCTAGATGGAATCATAACCGTAATTGCATTCAACTCCAATTAGGGTCTAGTATTTATAAAAAAATATTAGGATTCTAGAAACTAACTTAAATCTAAAAGTCAACTTTCTGGTCAACCCCAGTCTATAGTCTAGGGCCCGAAACTTATAAAATTCACAACTTTGCGTAGGAAGCTCCAAATCTAGCAAACTACTTGTCTAACTACTCATCTTAAGATCTAGTATTTACCTAAAATCTTAGGAGCCCTAAAATTAGCCTATTTCCTACAGTGACCTTTTTGAACCCCTCAGCCTAGTACCTAGGAGGACTCTGGACTTTCCAAAATTGGCTAATACAATATAAACTTCAAATATCACTACCCTAAGTATTTAGAAGTGATAAAAAAACTAGATTAATTAAAATGGATCCTAATTCATTAATATCTGAACTTTAACTAAAGTTTCCTTTTCTGGCCTTTAATAGATTCTAACATTAGGCAATTGGAACTAATCATCATAAATAGTACCTATCCAAAGCCACACAAATCTTACACACACGTAAAATTGTTTACTAGGGCACCACTTCTAAACTTAGGCTAGGCCAGTATTTACTTTTTATGCTGTGTGCCGGGCTTTTCGAGATTTTATTGCATACTGTGAATGAAACTGTTAATGTGTTTGCTTACTTTTACTGCACTCTGAGAATTGATGTGATGGGCGATAGATTTACCCATAGGTTAGGAACGATATATATATATAATTTTTCGTGCAGGTGGCCATGCTCACGCAATGCTAAAGGGGCAGCTATCATGATTTCTAATGATGTTTTGTGTATGTGCTTGCTCAGCCCCCCTAAATAAATGAGGGTTAAAAATTATAAAATAATAACTGCTACATATGTTTCAGAGACTGCCTAGCCCTTATAATTAAGAGCATGACCAAGTGTGACTTCAATGAGTTATTTTATTTACATATAAAAATGCTTGGGAATAATGATAAATGCCTGAAATTTTTGTTAGGATAACCCTGCAGGTGATCTTAGATTTACAGCTTTTCAATTAATGTATCTATTTGTAATATTGGTGAGAGTTATGAAAATGAGATTTGAGTGTGGATATTCTTATCAAATTTGAATTCCAAAAGAAGAAGGCGTCCTCAAAGGGGAGAGTCTTCTTCCATTTAGAAGATCGAGTTTGAATGGCTTTAGATATCCAAAGAGAAAATGCAATACCCCCCCCCCCGGGAGGGGGGGTTTATCTCTTCGTTTGGATATTCAAGCCACGACAAATCAAATGAGTCTAAGGAGGAGAGATCCAAAAAGTCCAAGGAGAGCAAATCCAAAGAAGATTGAAGAGTTGAAGGATTGAAGATCCAATATCCCACTCAAAGTCATTATATCAAAATAGAAATAACACAATTAAAAACTATCCTAAAATAATCAAATCAAGTCTGCGGGTCGGGTTAGGTCAACCTGACAACCTGCACAAGTCAGTTCTGGGCTGAAATATCTGACCCATTTGTAAAAATGGGCCGGGTTCAGGTTGACCGATATAGACCTAGGTCAACTCGAGTTCGACTCGAACCCGACCCGCGGACCCTATTTGACACCCTTACTCCAACCACCATCGCTCGAGTACGGCCCTTCTGACCTCAGTCTTCCCCCAATTACAGCCTTTTCGACCACCGTTACCCGATTATGGTCCCTCTAACCACCTTCACCCCACTACAGCCCTTCCAACCTCTGTTGTCCACCAACTACGGTCCCTCTGATCAGCGTTGCCCCACTATGATCTCCAACCATTGTCACCCACCAATTATGATCTCTTTGACCACCGTCGCATGACTACATCCCTTCCGATCATTATCGTTTGACTATGATCCTTCATACCAGTATCGCCCATCGACTACGGTCCCTTTGACCCCCATCACCCGCCAATGACGTCTTTCAAACCATCGTTGCCCATCGACTATAATTTTTCTCACGACTATCTTCTAACTACAATCTTTTTTACTATTATCGTCTGACTATGGTCCTTCCTACCACCGTCTCCCACCGACTACAATTCCTTCGACTTCCGTCGCCCATCGATTACATCCTTCCAACCACCCTCCTCCCACTGACTACGATCATTTTGACCACCATCGTCTGACTACCATCCGTCCGACCACTATCATCTGACTATGATCCGTACGACCACCGTCGCCCAACTACGATCTCTTCGACCTTTGTCACTCAAACACAATCCCACCAACTAAATGAGCAAGTAATCACTCTTTTGAGAACAACTCTCATGGTATTTGTTTCTTCCAGCCCCAACAATTTAAAGTGTTATATATGATATGTATTTACTACCTTAAGCCAACGCCTTCGCTAAAGAGGATCATCGTTTGTAATTACAACAAATACTAGTAGATTTATTCAAATTAGGCAATATACCATAATTTTATGAATGATGCATCTCCCTTTCTTATCTACATGTGCTAGATCTTTATATAAAATTAGAATGCTAAACTCTACATCTCTAAATCGATGCGATTGCTTAAGAAAAAACAACAATACGGATAAAAAATAACTTATTACCCCTTTCCATCGAATAATTTTGTTTATGAATATATATTTTTTTATTCAATTAATCTCGATCTGCCGTCGTACGGGTTACGAAAAAGGCTCTTGTGGGCCATCTTTCGTCCACTATCGGCCCCACGCCCAACACGTCGCCGGCTGCCGCGGCCACAGGAAAGGCTATACACCCGTGGACGCCGTCCTCGACTTCTGGAATATGATTCACCTGCTTTAAGCCTGCAAGGTCGGAGCCCCACAATCTCTTGAACTTCCTCCCCCCAACCGGCATCCCTGCTTCCATCACCGGCGGTGATCCTATGCGACGATCTTTCGAGTTCGCCGGAGTCAGCTACCCTCCTACGTCGGAGATGTCTAGGGCATCAAACGGTGATCCCCGCGCAACGGAAACAAGGGAGAGGGCGAATGAGCTGGAGCTGGGTCTGAGTCTCGGCCGCGGCGTAAGAAGGATCATTACGGCAGAGGATTTTCCTTCACTGAGGTCGCGGGATTCGTCCATATCTTCCAATTCCTCTGTTTCATCTTCTTCCGGCGGTTTGGGGGATGAAGCGGATCAAGGCGATGGCGGAGGGAGCTATAGGAGAGCAGATGCGATCGGTTATAACGGAGCTCGATCGACTAACTCGCTGAGGTGATCGATTTTTTGGGTTTCTTTTTTAAGTTTGAAGCATTATTTCTATGTTTTTTTTTTCTTTTTTTGAATTTGTGAAACGTGATATATGAAGTATATTTGTTTTATAGTTCATATGGAAGTTGATTTGTTGTTTATTTGATTGGTTTTAAGTGATTCATGTATCTGTCAGGTATTTCGTTTGATTCATCTTATTCTTTGCTATTAACCGTGTTTTTCTTACATCTTTAAATAATAATTTTGTAGATAAAAAAATTTGGCTCGGGATTTCCTGACCGAAGTCTCCCTTAAAGTTAATATATGGCCTTTGATACTCATATAAATATCAATGGCTGGATGACAATTAATTGTGATTTGTGAACTAAATATAGTAACATCCAAATGCTTGATTATTTGATGAATGAATTTAATGATTAAAACAAAATCATTCTCGCAAGTCATGATAAAAATTGATCGTTTTAAATAAGATGATATTGTTTGAAGTAAGATGGTATTGAACCAAATGCATTCTATATGATAGATAACAGATGTTATCCGTATAACATGAATATCTAAATTATACTGCTATTCAAATACCATGTTAACAAATGATGTTTTCTCTTCTTTTTCTGTGGTCAAAACGCCTTCTTGATCATCTTGTTTTGTGCTGGAGAAACATTCATTAGCCTGTTTTAAAAAAAAAATTACTTTGTTCTTTTTTTGTTCAAATCCATCTGGTATAAATTATCGTCTAAGTGATAACTTTATACTTTTCCAAATGTATGCGTTTGTTGTAATAGAAAATTTACCTTTCAGATACTCAATATTGTCTCAAGAAGTAATACTTATGTTTGGCACTAAGTTTGTATAGAAATAAAATGGTGAATGGCTAGTTTCCCAATGAAATGTTTATTAAGGAATTGTATTTGGGATTTAGAATATAGTTGGAGCTGCTTTGTGATAAGGAAAAAAAAAAACAGCCAGGAAAAAAAAAAACGACAAGGGCTGTTTGAATGAAAAAATTGCACAAATTTTTCGAACAACTTGCTTATAGCCTTATACAAGTGTTTGTGCATCCAAACGCACACAGTTGGATGCACTTTTGAACATTTTCTATTTATGTTGAAACTATAAATTAGATTATCATAAGCTTAGGTGTATGCGGGCTTCTAAAACGCTTATGAGCTTCAAGCCTTAAAAAAATTTTAGGATTGTTGCGTCCTGGAATATTCGCGGCGGTAGAGAAATATATAGTTTAACGTCTTAGCGTTGTACGAAGATCCAGCACACAATCAGATAAGTGAGAGGGTGTAGCGTTCATAAGAGACACCAAAGTTTTTACGTGGAAAACCCCTGAAAAAGGGGGAAAACCACGGGGCCTGGCCCGGTTTGAATGAATCCACTAGTATTTGTAGTCAATTACAAATGAGGCCCTTCCTTAGGAGAAGGCCTTGGATTGATGTAGCAAATGTACATCATATAGATTGCATTACATGGTAAGTTACATATACAGGTTTGTTTGGCCTGAAGGACCGTAATCGGCATGAGACCGGAGTCGGCAGGAGACCGGGGTCAGAAAGATCGTTGTCTGTTGATGGAGGTCGGAAGGACCATAGTAGGCGACAAAGGCCTGAAGAACTGTAGTCGGCAGGAGACCGTAGTCGGCAGGAGACCCGTAGTCGGCCGGAGACCGTAGTCGGCCGGAGACCGTAGTCGGCAGGAGACCGTAGTCGGCCGGAGACCGTAGTCGGCCGGAGACCGTAGTCGGCAGGAGACCGTAGTCGGCCGGAGACCGTAGTCGGCCGGAGACCGTAGTCGGCCGGAGACCGTTGTCTGGTGATGGAGGTCGGACGGACTGTATTAGGCGACAGTGGTCAGAAGGACCGTAGGCAGTAGGAGATAAGGAGTCAGGTGTTAGTCCCAGTGTCACTTGGAAGATCGGATGTTGATGGTCTGGCCTTGAGCAGGACGTCGGGTCTTAACTTCGGGCCTTGAACAAGACGTCGGTCTTTGGCAGGAAGTAGGGACTGAGTGTCAGGCCTTGAACAAGACGTCGGGTCTTTGGCAGGATGTAGGGACTGAGTGTCGGGCCTTGAACAAGACGTCGGGTCTTTGGCAGGACATCGGGGATGAACGTCGGGCCTTAAGGTGGTGGTCCGGCGAGGTTTTGTGGTGGTCCGGCGAGGTTCCTGCGGTGGTCCGACGAGATTCCTGCGGTGGTTCGGCGGTGGTCCGGCGAGATTCTGCGGTGGTCGGGCGGTGGTCCGGCGACTGTCGAGGAGGAACTCCTTCCTTCTCTTCTCTTCTTCTCTCTCTTGCTTGGATCCCCTCTTTGTGAGAAATGAGGGTTCTATTTATAGATTTTCTAGAGTGGCATGACCCGTAAATAGGCATGAGATCAGGGGCGAATAGGGAGTGGTCCAATGGACGGGCCGATATTGAATCCTACGATCATACACCGTTCATTGGACATTTGAAGGCCTTAGTGATGTCAGAATTCTGCGATCTTGGGCTCGTTGGATTCGTCTCGTCGATCCCTTCGATTCGAGTATAAGCTCGTCAAAATCGGAGTCTGTTTGGTAACTCAAATAGTGGTTTGAACCTTCCAACAGCGCTCTGAGCCCTTGATTCGGACTCATTTGGGCTCGGATTGGGTTGATCTTGGTGTCGTTGGGTTCGTATTTCCGAGACGCTCAGTTTGACTATAAGCTCGCTGAAATCAGAGTTCGGGTGCGACCAAAATTAATTTTTGTAGTTTCCAACTAGCTTTTGCCTCGAGATTCGTGCCAGATCAAGCTAATTTTGTGATGCCGTGTCAGTTGCCCCCCTATTTTCGGACGTCGAAGCTTCAGAAGTCCGAAAATACTTGTTCCGAAATTTTACATTGGCCGAATCGCAAAAAATTGCGTTCCAAAAGTTAAATGTTTGCTCAAACTTGATTGTAGAGGCCTCGTTGAGTTCCGAAAGTGTCAAAATTGAGTCCGGAACGTCGAAAAACGTGTCCGAGGACCCCAAAAACGTCCGATTTGAACTTTTCGGGCCCAAAATCGGAGCCCGGAAGCGTTTGGCGGCCGAACTGGCCGGCACACCAGCCGGCTGCCGGCCGCCGGCGGCGCCGCTGCCGGCGTGTGCCCGCGCGTAAGCGCGGGCTGGAGGGGCGCGTGACGCGCCTCTTCAGAGGCGGTAGGATTTTTATTTTTTTTTTTTTTTTTTTTTTTTTGGTGGGCCCCATGTGCATTTAAAAAATGCAAAAAATCCCGAAAAAATCCTAGAAAATTTCAAAAAATTCCGAAAAAATTCTGAAAAATTCTAAAAAATTCAAATTTTTTGAAACTTCTAGAAAACTCTAGAAACTTCCCCCCTTCTCTCACAAAAACTATAAATAGGCCCCTTAGGCCTTAAGAAAATCACTCCACTCCTCTTCTTCTTCCGTTTTCTTCTCTTCTTCTCCTCCTTTCTTCTTTTCTTCTTCTTTTTTCTTCTTTTCTTCTTCTTTTCTTCTTCTGCTCTCCCTCTGTCCTTTCTATTGAGGCCTTCCCTCGATTTTTCGAGGCCCCTCTCTTGGCAAGGAAGTTCGGAGATTTCTCCTCCTTCTCTTCTCCCTCTGTCCTTTCTATTGAGGCCTTCCCTCGATTTTTCGAGGCCCCTCTCTTGGCAAGGAAGTTCGGAGATTTCCCCTCCTTCTCTTCTCCCTCTGTCCTTTCTATTGAGGCTTTCCCTCAGTTTTCTGAGGCCCCTCTCTTGGCAAGGAAGTTCGGAGATTCTCTTCTTTCACCCTCTCCCTCTGTCCTTTCCATTGAGGTCTTCCCTCAGTTTTTTCGAGGCCCCTCTCTTGGCAAGGAAGTTCGGAGATTTCTCATCCTTCTCTTCTCCCTCTGTCCTTTCCATTGAGGCCTTCCCTCGATTTTTCGAGGCCCCTCTCTTGGCAAGGAAGTTCGGAGATTTCTCATCATTCTCTTCTCCCTCTGTCCTTTCTATTGAGGCCTTCCCTCGATTTTTCGAGGCCCCTCTCTTGGCAAGGAAGTTCGGAGATTTCCCCTCCTTCTCTTCTCCCTCTGTCCTTTCTATTGAGGCCTTCCCTCGATTTTTCGAGGCCCCTCTCTTGGCAAGGAAGTTCGGAGATTTTCCCTCCTTCTCTTCTCCCTCTGTCCTTTCCATTGAGGCCTTCCCTCGATTTTTCGAGGCCCCTCTCTTGGCAAGGAAGTTCGGAGATTTCCCATCCTTCTCTTCTCCCTCTGTCCTTTCTATTGAGGCCTTCCCTCGATTTTTCGAGGCCCCTCTCTTGGCAAGGAAGTTCGGAGATTTTCCCCTCATTCTCTTCTCCCTCTGTCCTTTCTATTGAGGCCTTCCCTCGATTTTTCGAGGCCCCTCTCTTGGCAAGGAAGTCCGGAGAGATTTCCCCTCCTTCTCTCTTTTCTTCGAGAGATCTTGTGGAGTTCCGATGTTTGGTGGTTGGCAATGGAGGTCGGATAGACCGTTGTAAGGAGAGAGGTTGGAATGACGGGCAAACTTCCAGCATCGGGGAGAAGTATGATGACAGACATGAATTCAACATCGGGTAGTCATATAACGTCGGGTAGAAGACCGATAAAGACTCGTCGAAGGGTAGAAGTCCGCTGACGAGTAGAAGTCCGACGATAGGGAGAAGTCCGACGTCGTGTAGAAGTTCGGCCTCGGGCAGAAGACCGATGAAAGTTTGTCGACGGGCAGAAGTTCGACGACGAGTAGAAGTCCGCTGATGAGCAGAAGTTCGACGACAAGGAGAAGTCCGACGTCGTGTAGAAGTATGGTCTGGGGCAGAACACCGATGAAAGTTCATCGACGGGCAGAAGTCTGACGACGAGTAGAAGTCCGCTAACGAGCAGAAGTCTGACGACATGGAGAAGTCCGATGTCGGGTAGAAGTCCGACGACAGGCGGAATTTCGGCGTTGTGTATTAGTCCGTCGAAAGTCCTGCAAGGCAAAAGTTTAGCGCAGGAGGAAATTCAAAATCGGGAAGAATTTTAACATTATGGAGAAGTCAGATAGAAGTCTATTGACGACATTCTAGCGACGTTAACCAAGGACGTGAGACTTTTCCGAGGTTGTAAGTCGGAGCCCTGCTCGACGACGTTAACCTGTGTGGAAGAGGTCGGGAGAATCCACTAAGGATGTGAGACCTTTCCGAGGTTGTATGCCGGAGCCCTGCTCGACGACGTTAACCAGTGTGGAAGAGGTCGGGAGAATCCACTAAGGATGTGAGACCTTTTCGAGGTTGTATGCCGGAGCCCTGCTCGACGACGTTAACCTGTGTGGAAGAGGTCGGGAGAATCCACTAAGGATGTGAGACCTTTCCGAGGTTGTATGCCGGAGCCCTGCTCGACGACGTTAACCTGTGTGGAAGAGGCCGGGAGAATCCACCAAGGATGTAAGACCTTTCCGAGGTTGTATGTCGGAGCCTTTGCTCGACGACGTTAACCTGTGTGGAAGAGGTCGAGAGAATCCACCAAGGATGTAAGACCTTTCTGAGGTTGTATGTCGGAGTCTTTGCTCGACGACGTTAACCTGTGTGGAAGAGGTCGGGAGAATCCACCAAGGATGTAGGACCTTTCCGAGGTTGTATGTCGGAGCCTTTGCTCGACGACGTTAACCAGTGTGGAAGAGGTCGGGAGAATCCACCAAGGATTTAGGACCTTTCCGAGGTTGTATGTCAGAGCCTTTGCTCGACGACGTTAACCTGTGTGGAAGAGGTCGAGAGAATCCACCAAGGATGTGAGACCTTTCCGAGGTTGTATGTCGGAGCCTTTGCTCGACGACGTTAACCTGTGTGGAAGAGGTCGGGAGAATCCACCAAGGATTTAGGACCTTTCCGAGGTTGTATGTCAGAGCCTTTGCTCGACGACGTTAACCTGTATGGAAGAGGCCGGGAGAATCCACCAAGGATGTGAGACCTTTCTGAGGTTGTATGTCGGAGCCTTTGCTCGACGACGTTAACCTGTGTAGAAGAGGTCGGGAGAATCCACCAAGGATGTGAGACCTTTCTGAGGTTGTATGTCGGAGCCTTTGCTCGACGACGTTAACCTGTGTAGAAGAGGTCGAATCGAATCCCCCTGGGATCGATTTTACCTTGATTGGGAGAGGGCGAATGCCGCGTGTATCCCGAATCAAAGGTGAAGAATGGTCTATTTTAGACCGTTACTGTCTTTTTGAGGTCGAGGTTAAGACCTTGCCCAAGGAGTAGAAGCCCAACATGGGACTGTTTAAAGCTTGCAATCGATTTGAAGTATCATCGCATTTGCTCGAATATTCCTGAAATATCATCCTGAAATATAAAGCATTAGAGGATCTTTTTGACCAAAATTGTGGTCAAAGTTGCCCCCCAGTCCGCATTTGATGCAACAATGACTGATGTCAGGAAGTTGATAAGAGCGATCTTTTGAGATTGGAGCAAAAGTTGCCCCCCAGTCGGGAATCACTTTCCCACAGACGGCGCCAAACTGTTGCGTCCTGGAATATTCGCGGCGGTAGAGAAATATATAGTTTAACGTCTTAGCGTTGTACGAAGATCCAGCACACAATCAGATAAGTGAGAGGGTGTAGCGTTCATAAGAGACACCAAAGTTTTTACGTGGAAAACCCCTGAAAAAGGGGGAAAAACCACGGGGCCTGGCCCGGTTTGAATGAATCCACTAGTATTTGTAGTCAATTACAAATGAGGCCCTTCCTTAGGAGAAGGCCTTGGATTGATGTAGCAAATGTACATCATATAGATTGCATTACATGGTAAGTTACATATACAGGTTTGTTTGGCCTGAAGGACCGTAATCGGCATGAGACCGGAGTCGGCAGGAGACCGGGGTCAGAAAGATCGTTGTCTGTTGATGGAGGTCGGAAGGACCATAGTAGGCGACAAAGGCCTGAAGAACTGTAGTCGGCAGGAGACCGTAGTCGGCAGGAGACCGTAGTCGGCCGGAGACCGTAGTCGGCCGGAGACCGTAGTCGGCAGGAGACCGTAGTCGGCCGGAGACCGTAGTCGGCCGGAGACCGTAGTCGGCAGGAGACCGTAGTCGGCCGGAGACCGTAGTCGGCCGGAGACCGTAGTCGGCCGGAGACCGTTGTCTGGTGATGGAGGTCGGACGGACTGTATTAGGCGACAGTGGTCAGAAGGACCGTAGGCAGTAGGAGATAAGGAGTCAGGTGTTAGTCCCAGTGTCACTTGGAAGATCGGATGTTGATGGTCTGGCCTTGAGCAGGACGTCGGGTCTTAACTTCGGGCCTTGAACAAGACGTCGGGTCTTTGGCAGGAAGTAGGGACTGAGTGTCAGGCCTTGAACAAGACGTCGGGTCTTTGGCAGGATGTAGGGACTGAGTGTCGGGCCTTGAACAAGACGTCGGGTCTTTGGCAGGACATCGGGGATGAACGTCGGGCCTTAAGGTGGTGGTCCGGCGAGGTTTTGTGGTGGTCCGGCGAGGTTCCTGCGGTGGTCCGACGAGATTCCTGCGGTGGTTCGGCGGTGGTCCGGCGAGATTCTGCGGTGGTCGGGCGGTGGTCCGGCGACTGTCGAGGAGGAACTCCTTCCTTCTCTTCTCTTCTTCTCTCTCTTGCTTGGATCCCCTCTTGTGAGAAATGAGGGTTCTATTTATAGATTTTCTAGAGTGGCATGACCCGTAAATAGGCATGAGATCAGGGGCGAATAGGGAGTGGTCCAATGGACGGCCGATATTGAATCCTACGATCATACACCGTTCATTGGACATTTGAAGGCCTTAGTGATGTCAGAATTCTGCGATCTTGGGCTCGTTGGATTCGTCTCGTCGATCCCTTCGATTCGAGTATAAGCTCGTCAAAATCGGAGTCTGTTTGGTAACTCAAATAGTGGTTTGAACCTTCCAACAGCGCTCTGAGCCCTTGATTCGGACTCATTTGGGCTCGGATTGGGTTGATCTTGGTGTCGTTGGGTTCGTATTTCCGAGACGCTCAGTTTGACTATAAGCTCGCTGAAATCAGAGTTCGGGTGCGACCAAAATTAATTTTTGTAGTTTCCAACTAGCTTTTGCCTCGAGATTCGTGCCAGATCAAGCTAATTTTGTGATGCCGTGTCAAGGATGAAAAAGCAGCATGGGATTATGAAGACATATTAGTCTACTTTCCACAAGATTTCTCCTAGATTTAAGGTTAATTAATCAATTTTTTTTAGTTCTAACAAACTTTTCCACCAACCTAAGCCTCTTTGATTAATTATTTTTTAGGCTCAAGTCAATAACGCCCTCAATTAACGATGTCACATGAGCTCTGGATGGTGGTTAGAATTTTAGTTAATAATGGGGGGATGAATGATCAATATGAACAATATCCTATGGTTTTGTCATATTTTGTTGATTTTGTTTAATCTAGTCTACAAACAATAGAGGGCCTAAGCAAATTTATATAATTGGTTTATTTAGCAGTAATCGATCACCTCCTATCAGATGTCTTGAGTAGTCCAAAGTTGATATGTTTTAATTTTTAATGCTTCCAAACATCATTTGTGGTTGTAGTTCACATCAATCATTTGACTTGATGGTGGTGTTTGAGGGTCCCTTCTTTTTCATTATGGTGATTAAACCACTTAGCAGACGAAACTACATCTTACATATGGGCTATCTTAGGAATGGAGCCCCAAGTTGGTTCCAGTTTTGGGTTATGAATTAAAAAAATAGAGGAATATCTTGAGCACAAAGTGTGCCGAATCGCTAAAGTGATAAGATTTGTTTTCCTGATATAGTATTGCAGTTTTATGCAAATGAATGTATCAATTATCTTACAAAGCAGGAGCAACTATTTTGGATCCTAAGGCGCACAATGCAAATCAATGTATCAAATCAGTCTTTGGAATCTCCACAATGGGATTGGAATTAGGTAACCTCTTGTTAAGCAAGGCCTACTAGCACAATTATGTACCCATGTCACAAAGCATCCAATAAATTTAATTGTACTATAGATTTGATATGTTCAAGTAGACCAAGTGATGCTGAATATATTGATCAAAGGCATCTTTGTCATCGCTGCATCTTTTTTATTGATGTCAGCATAGATTTCTTGTACTTGACTCTCAATTTTGTACTTATGAGATTGTATATATTAAGTGGCATTAAGTTGGTGAGTGGTTGTGTATATATTTTGAGTTTATTTAATGTATTTGGGTCATGGTTCTTAATGGGCCTTAATTTCTTATTTGGTTATTGGGTCATCCAAGTCAATTCGATGTAAAATTCTTTTTCTCCCATGCTTGGCCACCCCCATTGGCCGTCCTCACGCTTTGAGTGTTCATGAATTTTCTTGTGGAAATCACCACATTTTCTTTTCATTTTCCTCCTTATCTGCTGGTTTTTACCCTCCACTTAAATTTATCCTCTTTTTCCTTTATTCTAGGCCCTTTGGTCTTCTTTATATTATTTTTTAATTGGATGGTGGTTGATAATGCCTCCATTCAATTGTACTTTTCATCATGAAGGCTTAAATGAAAGAAAGCTTTATTCCACTCTTCTCTTGTATACTCCCTTTCCACGTAGAACGATTTCTTTAGGAGAGTGTTTGATAATCCCTCATAAAAGGAATTCCAAGGTTAGCAAGATCATAATCACCACAAATAGCTACTTGCAACTTGATCTTATGGTTATTTGGAATTCTCGTTAAGATGTTGCTATGATGTCCCTTTACTTTTTTTTTTTTTAACCCTTAAGATCTTTTTGTTAGGACTTTAGTCTAGACTATGATGTCTTTGTGTTAGTTTAGGTTTGTGATAATTTGATTACATTTGTGATCTTTCTACTAGCTTATTATTGTTTTTATCGTTTGGTTTTGAACTTTTGTTAGATGTGATGAATTCATATAAAACTTAAAATCTTCTCTTTCTTGTTTTTTAAAATCCTAAAAAACTACGAAAATATTTTCTTTAATTTATTTAAAGTTTAGTTTGAGTTTTTAGTTTAGTTTTTTACCTTAATCTTTGATAGAAACTAAATCCATTTTACTCAAGATCACATTAGGATATTTAGTCTTATCATGCATCGTTAGAGCTCAAATTTTTAGAGATGGCTTTGTGCATCTTTGACATTTTTAGAGATCAATGGTGTATCTAATTAACTGATTTAGTAAACACCATATGTTGTGATTAGGAAATCCTTTGTGGTTGTTGTAGGTGGGATCTTGTATTCTAATCATCAAAGACAATTTATATGAAATTTAGTGTATGAGAATAACTGATCAGAATGTATCATTATTTTCAAATTTATAAATTATTTTCCAATTTAATCACCAATTAAAACTAGCATACTATAATGATTTGATCCTTTAAGTAGTTGTTATTTTTTGGCTTTTTTGGGGAAACTTCAAAGTTTAATATTAAGTATTTTTTTTTTTTTTAACTGTTCGTGGATAAATTAAAAGGATTTAAGTTAGGTGCTTTGGTGTATGCTATTTGCAGATATAATTTTCAGAAGTGAGACCTTTTATGATGTCACTGAGAGGTTAAATAAATGTAGAATTTTCCTAAAGTTTTGGGGATTGGCATAAATAGAATAAAGATTGAGTATAGGATATACATTTTTAGAGGGTATATTGTTTGTAAGTATCGATTAATATTGCTAAAATACAAAGTAATACATATGTGTGATATATTCAAATATATTTTTGATCAATTATACAAGCAAATATGAATATCAAGGACAATGCACTATCAGTGTTAAAAAGGTATTTGTTAAAATGAAGGAATGTCTCACAATTTAATGTTATAAAAAAAATATCACCAAGTACTTGAGGTAAATTTTATTGAACTCAACTAGATTAGTTATGATATATGAAGTGACGGTTGGGCAATAATGAAATCATTGATGAAATGAATCAATTCGAGCCTGGAAAGAATGAGAATGTTGAAATTGATGTGTTATACAGATAGAAAGGATGATTTAGGAGTGTGATTATATTAGAGATTTGGTGGGATTAGCATCGTTCGAAATAACAATATAACTAAACTTAGTCTTGTGTTTTGGGAATTTATGCAAAGGAATGTAGATAACAAGCCAATTAGGTGGGGCGAATAGAATCAGCGTGGAGGTGATTTGGTAGGAAAAGATGTTCAATCAAATCTAATATGGATAAAAGTTATCCAAAAAAATGCACAAGATAAACTTGTCATCTCTTATAGCACTGAACAAAGAATGAATGGGGAAGAATAATTCCAATGCTGATCAAAATAGTTGGGATATGCTGAAGATGATGGTTTTATAGTGTTTTCCCTGTTCTCTTATACTGAACCATCAAGCTGCATGTATTCATGCTCGAATACACTCTAAACTAATTAATTTCAATCCTTTGCTCTCGCATCATTTTGGATTTTTTTTTTCAATTTTATTGTAATATTTCCCTCTTATTATTGCTATTGCAAAAAGTAAAAAAATTGCATGGATATGCAGTCATGCATACATACCAGCATGTGCATGCTCATGCACCCACAAGTGATGCACTATAGGCATTTAAGTTTCATTTGGGATGGCTTTCTTACTGCTTCTTAAAGCAACTTTGTAGTATAAAAATTTTATTTTTTGTACTAAAAAATTGCTTTAAAAAGCAGTAAGAAAGCTATCCCAAATGAAGCATTAATCTCTCTAATTTTTGCTTTTTACACTCCAATTTCTCTGCAGCCACAATCAAGTTGTGGGATGGCCTCCAATCAGAATATGCAGAAGGAACAATTTAGTTAACACATCTAGAGTTGCCAATTCTGTTGAAAAAGCTACCACTCACAAGGAAATTTCTCAAAGTTGCAGCAGCAATGCTGGCAAGAAAGGCATTGGGGGTAATGATGGTGAAAGAGAAGCCATTCATGTTCGGAGATCTCTCTTTGTTAAGGTGAATATGGATGGAGATCCTATAGGACGGAAGGTGGATCTTCATACCCATGTCTCTTATGAAGCTCTTGCTTTAGCTCTTGAGGCCATGTTTCACAAACCCACTTTCTCACTCAATGCTTCTGCTAGTGAGCATCTCTTCTACGTTGTCTTCATGCATGCTTTCTTCCATTTGATTCATGATAAAAAATTATGCATTTTGTTGTTAACAGATGGAATGTTCTCGAAACTTTTGAATGGTTCTTCTGAGTTTTCTCTCATATATGAAGATGAGGATGGAGACTGGATGCTAGTTGGAGATGTTCCTTGGGGGTAAGCAACTTTTTTTTTTTTTTGTTTTTTTGGTATGATATGTAAGCGATGCCTCAAATGCTAAATACACTTCAGTTACTTGAACCAAAATATTTTTTATGGCTTTCTTCTAGTTCAAGTTTACATCTTCTGAAGGTGAAGTTAGCCAATACTTCAGTGTCAATATCCGTGGAACTTCATAATCAACTTATTCTGTAAATCTCAAGTCTTGTGTGGCTGTTTTATCTCCTTGGAGAATGGTAGCTTTAGATTTAGGCTTCGTTTGGGACGGTTTTCTTACTTCTTCTTAAAGCAGCTTTTTAGTATAAAAATTTTAATTTTTAAAGTAGAAAGTTATTTCAAAAAGCAATAAAAAGTCGTCCCAGACGAAGCCTTAAGCTACCCAAATACCCCTTTTATGAATTATTTTTCTTATAAGTTATCGTATAAAGTGCTGAAAATATCTGGAATTTTGTTTTGAGTAATGTATTCTATTTTTAGATTACTGTGGACATATCGATGTGGTTGATTGCTTTTAGGCTCTAGTATTTATTTTCAGATTTGAAGTAACTTGATAGGATTTATATTGATGAATGAATGTTTTTTTCATGGAACATCTAATTCTTTACTCTAACATTTATCCATCTTCTTAGAATGTTCTTGCGGACTGCCAAGCGACTTAGAATTATGAAGACGATGGATACCTGTGGCCATGGTACGTTCATCTGTTGTTGAACTTTGAAATCTCCATATATAGAGCTAATAACTGTTTTTTGAAAATTTTCTTAGTGGTACATTTAAATATATGTTTTAATGTCTATGGTGTTCTTTTCGTTTAGATCCTTTTAATCTATTTTTTTCTATTTCATGTTTGATTTAGGAATGATTGAGTTTTTTTTCTTACGAAGAAGAGATATATGAGTCTCAATGATAATTTGATGAATTTTTCTTTCTATTTTTCACTAAGTTTAAGAGGAGAATTTTGAATTAAAATATATATATATTTGTAGCATTTTAATTTTCCTTAGAATTATCGAACCAAACAATGAAACAACAAATATGAAATTGTAAAGAGAAATAAGTATACATTCCAAACCGAGTCTTGATCATATTGAAGCCAAACACTTGGGGGCTTCATTTGGGATGGCTTTCTTACTGCTTCTTAAAACAGTTTTTTAGTATAAAAATTTTTAAACTAATTTTTTTTAACTAACAAGTTACTTTCTAACCCAACTCTCTCAAACCAAATATACCCTAAGCTGACACCACCTACTTCCATTTATGCAGCTTACACTTACGAAAAATAGTAAGAAAACTGTTTTAGAAAATAGTAAGAAAGCTGTTCAGCCTTAATATATGTCTATGAATATTAAAGCTAAATGCTAGTTTCTGCTTAGCTTTTGATTCACTTTTTGACATAAACTGCTGATAATAACAAAAAAAAAAACAAGAATTATGTCGAATGCTTTCTTCAAGTGTGCCAAAAATTCTTTCAAAATCTTCAATTAATTCTACCGAAATTTTGTTTTTCTTATGCATTATTTAATTATAACACAAGGATAGAGGTAAAATGGATTGTTTTCTGCTATTAATATCTATACAAAATATTTAAATCTGCAGATCAATCAGTCAATCCAGAGCCCTGGCTATCTCGTCCGATAAAGTCCAGTGTTCCACTGTGAAGCTGAGCCGATGGAGAAGATCGCAATTTGCTCGTTTTTTGGCTTCTCTTCCTTCTTCTTTTTCTTTGTTTAATTTAGAATTCAGCTGGTCGAGTGTAAATTTTTCAAGGTCACACGAATGTTAGAAAATGGCAGCTTTATATAAATATATATATATTGAAACTCTTGTTCCAAGTCTAAAGCTTCATTTGAGACGGCTTTACTGCTACTTCTTAAAACAACTTTTTATTACAAAAATAAAAAAATTGGTTCAAGAAGTCGTAAGAAAGACATCCCAAATGAAGCCTGAATGTAATTGAGCCGTTATGTTTCGCAATCCCGTAAAAGTTTTTGTTTTCTAATTCTTCCATTTATCTATGTATACTTTTTGTTTAAAAAAAATATTTAAGAGGAATTTCTATTAGAATGGGTTTAAAATTTGTTGAAATTATTTTGAGATTTGTTCATTCATCTCAAAGCAAATTCAATGAAATTGTAACATTTCTGATTAAAGTTTTCAGTTTATTATGAAAAACTTTTCCTTTTTTTTTTTTTTAATCTTTTAAAGATAACTTCAATGATGCTTGTAAGATTTGAGAAATTATTGCATGATAGGTTTATTAATCAAGATCAAGGATATTACAAAGGAGGACGCTGATGTTTTCTTGAATCTTATCTCTCTTATACCCTTTAATTGCATAGATTTTCATCAAAAATTCTCTATTCATATATTTAGGCTTTTTTTTGCACAGTTTTCTTGTTTTTTAAAATAATTTATTATTATAAAATTTTTTAGTTTTTATTAAAAAGTTTTTAAAGAAGCAATAAAAAAATTGTTCCAAATAATTTTATATATAATTGAATTCAAATTCTAATTTATGTCATATGAAAATTATATACAACAACAACATGAAGCTTTAATCCACTATGAGGTTTGGCTATATAAAATGTTGAATCTTTTTTTTCATAAGAAAAAGTATAATATAATAATTTTGTATATATGCAAATTAAATTAAATTATATATATGTAAATTAAATTAAATTATATATACATATGATATAAAAAAAAAATCTTTAATTTAAATAATAATAATGACATGCACTACAAATTAGTTAAATATTAAAATACTTTTTAAAAAATAAAACATTACCATGAGTTTATTGTCACGGGCTATTTGGTTGGATTAAATAATGAAAATTTTGATGCTTGGTTGGATGAAAAGAAAGTATAATATAAATCTTTCTAGTTTATTTTTTAGTCGAACCCTCCACCAATAGCACTAGCAGTCGTCCTCCCCCGCCAGCACCCTCTAGTCACCAACATTGGTCGCAAGCCACCGACCACCATTGCCATTGGCTGCTCGCCTCCACTATCGCCTCCATCCACTACCACCAACACCCACCGGACACCATTGCCACCACCCTTCGGCTATACCACCACCATCGCATGTAACACCCATCGCCGACCTCCGCCCACCGTCACCCTCCTGACCATCATCCCTCGTTGTCATTATTAAATTTTATACTATATTTATTTTATTTCAAACAAAATAAAAAAAATAATTCACATATATTTAGTTTATAATCATTCAAAAATATTCTTTTTAGGCAACATTCATTTTATGCATTTTATGCATCATTCTTTTTTTAACTAATTCTCTTTAGGATCCATTCCATTCAGTTTTTAAAATATCGTCTTATAATCATAATATGCGGCTTTCAAAATTTGAATTAAAATTAAAAATATTAAAATAATAACATGCTTAGGATCTTTATTTAGAAAGCCACTCGTTCTGTACCTGGATTGCACGAATCTTGACGTTGGTACAGTAGTGTGGACACGAGGGCGTAGATGGTCTCATAGCCGGGAAGGGCAGCGGACAAGGAAGTGGTTCCGCAGGGATTCAGCCCGCCACTGGGGCATAGATTCTGCTTAGAAGGTTGTTTCTATTGATTATTTATTTCTTTTTTATCATTTTAATTTTTTCGAAGATTATGTTCCTGTTAATGTTCTTGATGCGGTCCTTCATTTAAAAAAATTATCGTTTTTGGTTGATTTCGCTCAATTTGGTACTTATATTTGTTAGTTTTTACAAGCTACAAGTATGATGCGCTGCTAGTTTTTCTCCCTGGATTTCTGCAACTGTCAACCCGTTTGTTTTCCTTTATTATTTGCCCTAATCATTTTAGGTTTGCTGGATATCTCATCCTTATTTTTCGGATTTGAAAATTTTTTCTTGTTTTTTAAACAATCTTCTAGTAGGGATGATTTCGGTAGTGTTTTTGCTGTTTTTTTTTTTTTTTCTTGTTTTTTGCTATGCATTTTGAGTACTCGTAGTTTCTGAAAATTTTATGCTATCAATTCCAATAACAAGTTAACTGTAAGGTTTATAGTATTGGTACACAACCCTACTCATGTATCAGGTTTGCTTACAGAAATTTTTTGGATTGGATATTGACCAACTGCAATATTTTTGCACGTCTGTATATTGAAAAGAATGGATTCTGATATGGTGATTGAAGTTCCAGACACGCCTGAGAGGGCAGCACTTACTCGTTCGGTTAGTGAATCCTCTTCACGTAATTGTGGAATCAAAGATAAGCCATCTTCATCCAATCAATATTTAGAGCCAAAGCCAATGATCAGAACCTACTCTCGCCAAATGAAGAATTGTGGTCCTCATGATTTTAATGGTAAATGTATAGCGTCAGTGGATAACGATTTTCTCTTCTCGCAAGCCAGAATAGCTCGAGTTATCTCTGACATTCCTGCTAATAGAAAAATAATACATTCAAGTAATTGTTCTCCTAAACGCGGGCAAATTGGTGGCTTGAATGAGAATGGGACAAATCCAAAGGCGATTGAGTTGAGTCAGGAAAGTCCTGTTAGATGTAGGAGCTCAAGGAACAAGGAAGAGAAGCATCTAAGCTGGCAGACGGGAAGAAATCAAATTACTGGTTATGGTAAACTTAGTGTAAAATCTTCTTCATCAATGGAGGGCCTTAGGAAAGACAGGAATAATGCAGACAGCTCTTTAAAAGAATATGTTAGCTTCTGTACCTCAAATGATGCAGAAAATGTCAAAAGTCATGCGACTGCGGTGTCAAGTGGCAAAGAAAAGATGATTGCTCAACAAGAGAATTCACGAACTAGAAATGAACAATTGGAATCAAAACATCCTGAAATTGGTCTCACACAAAGAGATGTGCAGCAAAAAAAGCTATCCAATGGCAACAACAATAGCCAAGCTGAGCCTTATTATGAAGAGCTTAGAAACCTTGCCAATCAAGGAGCGTCTTCATCGCCTATTGTTACAAACTTTGATATCGAAATAGGGGATGGACCAGCCAAGGTTTCTCAATCTATCACCAGGCAGCAGAATTACAGACGCCAAGAATTGGTTTTGCATCCAAAAAACACTGGGCATAGAAGGCTAGTACGTAATGGGTGCATTTCTCCTTTTAACATAGCAAGAAATAAGAATGATGCAAATGCTAAAGGGATTGAGGAAGGACGTGTCATTTCTAGCAAAATACCTATCAATAACTCTTCTAAATCTGTGCATCATTTTAGTTTTGAAGGCAGGACTACTGATAAGGGGAAAGGGAAGGAAGTCATGAATGATGAGTATTTGGCTAGTTCTCAACATGCTGTAGTTGTACCACCATACAGAAGGTATGAGCTATTTTTCTTTTTTATTTTCTTATACTTAGTTATTATACTTAATTATATTAAGGATGCATATTGCATTTTGTTTTTGCTTCTTGAAATTGATGTGCAAAATAACCAAAATTTTATTTATTTAGAGACATTATGGAATGTTTGCATTCTTTTTTTGGGTGGCATTTGCTTTTAGTGCTTTAAATTTCATATATTTTTGTCCCTTTAAAGATAGTTATTTCTTCTGGATAATGCTACCTTCCCTTTCTGCTCTCCCTAAAGGCATTATGAATTTAAGATAAATTTCTTATGGAAATTACTATATAGAAGTTTGAGTTTCTTTGTAATAAGATGGTAGAATTTTGACAAAGGGTTGCGTAGATTGTTTGTTAGGTAGTCATTGTTATTCTCATGGTTATGACTTCAAACAGAGGAATAGTTTCTCTTATGTGCAATATTTTTGTGATATCCTTTAAAGCTTTTCTACTATTCAAACAAAGGCTACATATTTCTACTCTTTGAATCCCATAATAGCAATATTTTTGTGCACTTAGGACTACCATGCGGTATGCTAGGAATTTTGATTTATTTTTTGATATCCTTTAAAGCTTTTCTATATTTAATCAGAAGATTTATTTTAATATTTTTTATTCCATATGGCGGAAGTTATAGGATGGTTTATTCCTATAAATTCTTGAAACAGTGAAGTTACTAACATTACTAAACTTGCAAGAAGAAGAAAAAAGGAGAGAAGGGAAATGATGATTAAACTTTCTACACTTTTAGTAGAATAATATGCCACCCCTTTGTTTACTATTCTCGGAGAGGTTTTCTCTCTTAGGTGTCCTTTCCCTCCCGATCTACATGCCTGTTTGTATTACCAGTATGATAGTTTTGAACAAGGAATTTTCCTTCTTATTTTCTTTGACCTTGAAGCAAATTCAAGTATTCCACTGAAGTTCTTCTTACTAATTCAGATTGCTTCATCAATGTCCAACTCTAAACTATTTTGATTCTCGAGATGGTAATTCCCCAAGGAAGTCCAATTAACAAACTTGACAAAGATAGGTCTTTTAGGTAAAATTAATGATAATAAGTTTTCCTCTTCATTTCACTAACTAGTGCATTCAATGCTTTCGGTAAATGAACCTTTCATAATCTAGGTTTTAAGCAAGCATGCATGTCTTTGGGTTTCTTTATGGGATAATGGAAGCCTTATGAGGTAATGTCTTGTAGATATGACTGGATTAATGTGCCCCCCTATGAATTTCTTGTATATAATTTTCATTGAGTGGGAGAGATGAATGAAGGGAGATGCTTATGGAGAAGTATTTAAAGTAGGAGTTCACATCTTATGCATTAATTTCTAAGAATACTCTTAGAATTTGATCCACCCAAAATTGATGTTTTTGGAGTGAATACTTAAAAGTTTACTTAGACTCATTGTTAGCTTGTTTAGCTTAGTGAACTTACATTTGTAAAGCGTCCAACATTTAGTAATTTTCTCAATTTAATTTAATATTTGAACTCTTAACTCTTACCCCCCCCCCCCCCCCCCCACAACAATTCATGACAATATTGAAGGATCCTCAATGTCCACAACATCTTTGGGCTACTAATTGACATAGTTCCACTTTGGATTTGATGACTAGATGTTTCATATCTTTAATTTTGAGCTATTAATCCTCGTCTTGAAATAAAATTACCTAACATCGAGTTTAGCAAGTTCACTATTTACTGGCATTTGGTGTTGGACACTTATGATCAATTACGAAATTAGAAGTGAATAAAAGCTAATGATAATGATGCAGACATCAGATCATGGGAAAGTGTATCAGCGACGAGGACGATGATCTACGGCTATGAGCGCATCTCTTTATTTCTGATTGATATATTGTATTTTATTATTAGTGTCCTTTTCCACTTTTACCCTCACTTGAGGGACTAGATGCATGTAATCCCAAGGGGGTAATTTGGTCTTTTGTTTTGTTCTTGTATGAGGGCCTATTTATAGCCTTCTTTTCCCTCTTATGAGGTTAATGAATGAATTATAATTAAAAATTCCTACACATGTGTTTCTGTGGAGAGTTGTGAGATTTCTAAGAGAGAACTTTGGTCCGGTCCCTTGGTGAAGGGCAAGCGGATCACCCACCAACCTTGGAAGAGTCCGGGTTTGTGGATTTCTTGTTATTCTCCATCATTTCTTTCATCCTCCCCTTTCACCTTGCCGTTGGCTTAGGGTTTTCCAAACCCAAAACCGCCGGCCTCCACTTCAAGCCCAAGCCCCACCGCCGACCAACACTCCTTCCCCTTCCCACCTAGTCACCGATGGGTTGATCCACTTAATTCCCACCACCACGCCTCCAAAACCCACAAACCCTAACCCTAATCCTAGCCTAGCTACCAACCACCCCATCTCCCTCTTGCCTCCAAATTTCAAATCTCTCCACTACTTCTTTCATTTTCCATACAAATCATTTTGGGAAAGCTTTCATCCCAATCAACCAATCAAGATTTGAAATTCGAATTGTTTCCTAAATAAAGTTCTATTTTAGGAAACTTATCCAATCAAATCCAAATCAAATTTGAATTGGGTTGGAATTAATTTCCCCTCCTTGATTTGGAATTCCCAAAGAGGCAAGCCATTAAAAAATTTCCCCCAATTCCCCTTGGTGCTGCCGGCCCCTCCTAGTTCCCACCTCCTTAATGCTTTCCAAAATAAAACCTCTCATGTGGGAAAGAATTAATACTTTCCTAATTTAAATAAAACCTCTCATGTGGGAAAGAATTAAATACTTTCCTAATTTATTTTAACTTTGAAAAGAATTCAAATTTCAAATTCAAATTCCAATTAAATTGAATTTGAAATCCTTTCTAATGAGATTGATTTATTTTTGGAAACTCCCAAATCCTCTCAAATCTGAAATTGATTAGAGATTTCTCTCTAATTCTCTTTTCACAATTAGCAACGTAAGTTTGAAAAGGAATTCTAAATCCCCCCAATTAAATCCCCATGTATGGCTGGCCCACTTCCTCTCTCCAATCCACTTAATCCCCATCTCATTAATTCCCTCACCCCAATTAAATTAATTCCTGAATTTAATTCATAGGAGGAGATCCATAAGGAAAGCTCTTAACTCCATCTTCTTCCCTTCAACGGATCTGCCAAGACCTGATTTTCGTGAACTGAGTTGCCATCAGGATTTGAAGCTTGTGGACCTGCTGTCCAGATTCTTCCACAAGCCCAAAGTTGCTGCCCCTGCTGTTGTGGTTGCTGTCCAGAATTTTGAGGCCTGTGAAACTGCTGTCCAGCTTCTCCCACAAGCACAAAACTGCTGTCCCTGCTGTCAGAGTTGTTGTCCAAAGGATTCTGCACCTTTCCTTTGCTGCCCTGCCAATTGGAAAGGTCTCCGGCTGCTGTCCAAGGCCTGCAGATTGCCAAATGCTGTCCCAAGACAGCTAGGAGGCTCTTGCCGCTGTCCATTCATTTCCAAAGCATCCAAACGACCACGCCGGAGCTCCGTACTTGTCTTTCCCTTGGGTAAACTTTTCCTCCTACTCTTATATCTTCCTAATTCACCTTTCAATTGTGGTTTATAGTTTGATTCGCAAAGATTCTTGTTGATCCCTCCGTTAAAGCATAGTCATTTAGGATGTTGAGTAAGGGACCCTTGCATAGTGACTACTCTTATTGTTAGCAAATGTATTTTGTTGAAAACCTTCCATTTACGTAACGTTAAATTAATTGACTATTTTATGATCTTAACTTCTACGCATATGATTTGGCATAAGCTTATTTTATCACCTTATTGTTTTATCTTATAGTTAAATCAATATAAGTTTGGTTATTATTGCTCTCTAAATTTAAAACGTGCAAATTCCTTAATCAACTCATCTTTACATGTATGTTCTATATTAGATAAACTATTGTTAGAGTTGATAATTGCCAAGATCTAATTCTTTTTTTTTTTTGTTAAGTTAAAGAGCTCTATTAGGATAAACCATACTAAATATTCTTCTTCACAAGAAATTGGTTGTTTTGTTGTCCAAGTTTAATAGAGTTGGTTGAAGCTTTCATAAAGGCACTATTCTAATTCTTATGGCTTATTTGGAGGAAGAAAATTGCCGTTTTGATTACCCTTAAAAGCCAATATTTTTGCTAAAGGAAAGCAAAAAAATTCAGTATATCAAGGCAGTGATTAAGCTAGACCACTAGAGAAGATGATCAAGCATGTTTTTTGATGAACGTTAAAAAGGCTTGCTAATAATGAAGTAGATGGAGGGCGCCGTTGGTATGTTCGGCCCTTCCTCCCTTATTGCTCTTTTAGGTATGTTTAAATTTTAATAATATTATTATTTATTTCGTCATTCGATTGGACCCCAGTTCGATCGATCGAACCGTAAACATTTCCTTCCGGTTCATTGTCCGGTTCGGTTTTCACAATCTTGGTTTCTTAATTGCTTATTCAAAATGGTTTAGATTGTAACATTTTTTGCTTGTTATTGTCACAGTATCCATTTTTTTGGAACTTAAGGAGTTTTTTTACGTCCTTATGCGTTTAGTTAGATATAGGTGTGTGCATATGTGGATATAGATACATAACGTTATTCTTTTCATTATCTTGCTTTGTCTGTACTTGTTCTGTTCACAGATCCTGCTTGATGCCTCAAAAGGAAGTGATTTCAGACATGGATTATGACAGTGGCAGGATTCAGATTGATGGATATGCAGCAACACATAAGCAGGAGGGAAGTTCATCTCTTCTTCCTTCCTCTCATGCTGCCTGTATTTCTGAGACCGAGAATATGTCTAGTCATTTATCTAGTTCCAGAGGTGAAATTGCAAAGGGTTGTACAAAATATGCTCCATCTGTTACATACATATCTGAAGAAGCTACCTCCCAATCTGGTCAAAATATTACCCAAGTTCAAGGATGTTTCAAATTGAACTCGGAAGCTCCACAACTTACAGGTAAACGGAAAATTAACTTCACACATTCCAGTGCCGGTGAATGCTCGAACTCAGCTGTTGATAGCCCAAGGATATCATATGATCGGACGTCCTTGAAACATTCATTTCCACGATCAACAAGAAGTCGGAAATCAGTGGAAGTTGATAATTCATTAGCACCTATTGTGGAGATTGATGAATTGGACGGTAACACCCAAGTGGAAAATCATGAACTTTCTGATGAATCTATTGCTAGATCTATACAACTTGAATCAGATGAGGTACTAGCTCGCCAGCTCCAAGAGCAGTTCTATCTGGAATCACCACCAGTGGGAGCTACAGAGGTTGTTTAATTATTTTTCTCTGATAAAATGCTACTATAATATTTATTCATATTGTATTTAATAACAAATTGCTTACTTCTATCGGTCTATTAATCTAAAATTTGCCAATCTCTACCTTCTTGGGGTAGTTTAATGTTGGCTATAATTTCCCTTATGACACAATGACCAGGTTGAATCGACTGTTGGGTGGTCATTGTTGCAGGAAGAGGATGATCTTCATGCTTTTCAAAGGAGGCGTAACCAGTCTCATCAGGTAATCTTGATTTTATTTATGCATTTGAATTTATTTGAATAGTAACTGAAAGATTCACATCGATAGCCATTCTAATATAGAAGCTATGAGTGACGGCAGTTTATAATATCAAAGCATATAATGTCCGACCGCATGGAGGACACAACACAGGCCGAACATGAGTCTAAAAAATATCAATCACATGGTGTGTTTGAGTGAAATAATCTAAATAATCAAATGACACACATATGATATGCATGTCATTAGTTAAGTGAAATGGAGATGATACAGATTATAAAGTTGCAAAGGAATTGAAACTTAAAAGAGACTTTAAAAGATGATAATTAAAATATAACTTTAACTATTAATTTGTTTAGATTGTATTTTTTTAATTAGTATTTGATTTGTACAATTACTATACCATGTTTATATCTTGTTTCTCTTTGGGTGTCACATCCTCTCCCTTGTCGGTCACATTATGCCATCCTAACGGTGGACCAATTGTTGCCGGTTTTGTTCTTGAGGGATCAAGAAGTGTAGGACACCTTATGAGTAGGTATAAATTCCTTGAGAGAAAAAAATGAAAAATAGAAGAAAGCTGAATTTATTTCCTGTCTAGAAATTACAGATACCTAATTAGGCCGGTTGAATCGGTTGGATGAGTGTTGGACCAATTGGTTAAGTACTAAAGTACATAAATAAAAAATAAAACAACTTATTTAATAACAAGGCTTTAGTGTGGATTCGGTCTAGTGAATCAAGGGCAAGTGCTTGTGGCTAGTTTGCGGTAGCTGCTTGTGAGGGCTCCTTTGTTCTGTTTGGCTTCCTTCCTCTTCGGTGATAAACCCAAATATATGTGTATTACTACTTTAACTTGTTCTTCTAAGCTCTTGACCCAATCTTCACATTGTTTTTGCACTGTAGTTGGATCTAAATGAATATATTGGTGCTTAACACTCCCAATACCATGAAAAATAACCTTGTCCTTATGGTTGAGAGATGGAAAAGAAGTACAAAGCGCTGAAAAATTCTCACATGTTGCGTCTTCAGGAGTAGTTAGTGTTCATTGTAAAAGTACATGCCGGTAAGGCTGGCTATGAAGTTTAATAAAGCAGTAAGCTAGAATTGTTGAGTGGCTAATTTTTGTAACTGAAAGTTAGTAGGGGTGCAGGTGAAACCGACGGATCATCTTTAAAAGGTTTTAGAACTGAAATATGGAAGACTGGGTGATGAATCTTGTTTTTTGGAGGTAATGTAAGTCGATATGCTACGAGATTAATAATATAGTCGATATGGAAGATTGGATGTATTATAATACAATTCTACCTAATAGAGAAAGGTAGACCACAACCTTGGAGCGGTAGATGTATAAGCACGAAGATATTACTCTAAACATTGATTGAGGACTTCGGTTTGGCCATCTGTTTAAGGATGATAAGCAGTTATGATATAAAACAAACATGCGAAGAGTTGCTTTGGGATTGTAACAATAATGATTGAATTTGCGCATTGCTGATTAGTAACTCATGCTTCAATCAAGTTAAATTGTTAGAACTTTTCGTTGGAAGATTAGATAATGGTAAGCCGTTACAAGAGGTTAGCAAGACCGTTGCAATAACAACAAAATTAAATAGTAGTACTAATAACAAGTAATCAAGAACTTACAGCGTAACATCAAGATATGGTCACTTAAGAGTTCATACTCGCTCAATAACTCTTAGGCTTTAGCGAGATGATGAAGATGAAGCATACGATGAGAGAAACTGCCACTAGGAAGATGGTACCGAAGGTTTTTGTTGATGAAGAGGTAGCCACGGACGAAGAAGGGGTAGATCTCCCAATGAGAAGCCAAGGTGTCTTAGGTTTTTGGAGATCGATCGTCTCCGCTAAGCAGTAGAGGATGCGCTTGACGTATCTTTCTACTGTTTCGCCGTATTCCCAGTCAGGCTTGTAGAAGGGGGAGAGGAGGATGTCGATTTCCCCTCGGTAGTTGTAAGTGAAGCCGTGATCGACCTTAGGATCGGCCATGCACCATAAGCATGAGGAGGAGAGAACATAAGGAGGAAGACAAAAAGAGAGAAAAGGGTGGTGGAGAGGGAGGCCGGCGGCTTGAATAGGAGGGAGAGGGGTGGGGAGGAGGCTAGGTTTTGAAAGAGCTTAGGTTAGGTTAGGGCGGGGGTGTGGTTTAATCTAAATCTGAAATTAATCTCAGATTTTGATTAAATTTGGAGGGAAATAAGTTGAATTTTGATTTCAAATTAATTGTAATTAAGGCATTGATTGAGGATTAATGGGAGGGAAGCCATAGATGGGGCCGGCTGCATGGAGAGAGAAGGGAAGGGGTTTATGGTGGAGTTAAAGCTCTTTCCAAACAAGATATGACAACTAGGCAGGAAAATAATGAATCCTCCAAAATTAAATTTCGAATGGATTTAAATTTTGAAAACTTTCCTTTTTTAGATTTCGCAAATAAGGAAAGTTTTGAATTTCAAAATTCAAATAATTTCTTCCTTTAATGCTAGATCTAAATTAGGGAGTTATTATGATGATTGAAATCATCACAATGGCTTGATTAATGGGTATGTGGCCGGCGGTCAAGGAGGATTTGCCGTCGGGTTGAGGTGGGTTTGGATGGTGGTTGGACTTGGGGTGGTGGAGCTAGAGGATGAAGTGGGTGGGAGAGGTTAAGTAATTGGTGGAGGTGGACTTGGAAGGGGACGACGGGTGGAGAAGGGAAGGAGGATGGGGAAACACAAATAAAAATATAAAAGAAGAAATTACCATAGAGATTAGATCTATTGGCTGTCTAGGTTGGTATCCATATACAATCTTGGCGGGACTTAGACCTGTAGTTTGATTGACAGAATTGTTGTAGGCAAACTCAGCTAAAGACAAATTAGAATCCCAATCCTAGATATTTTCTCCCACTAAGATTCTTAACAGATTTCCTAGACTCCTATTCACAACCTCAGTTTGTCCATCTGTCTGGGGATGGAAAGCAGTAGAAAATTGAAGTTTGGTCCCCATCTTGTGCCATAAGGTTTTCCAGAAATAGCTCGTAAACTTAACATCTCGGTTTGACACAATAGTCTTGGGTAGCTCGTAAACTTAAGATTGGATGTATTATAATACAATTCTACCTAATAGAGAAAGGTAGACCACAACCTTGGAGCGGTAGATGTATAAGCACGAAGATATTACTCTAAACATTGATTGAGGACTTCGGTTTGGCCATCTGTTTAAGGATGATAAGCAGTTATGATATAAAACAAACATGCGAAGAGTTGCTTTGGGATTGTAACAATAATGATTGAATTTGCGCATTGCTGATTAGTAACTCATGCTTCAATCAAGTTAAATTGTTAGAACTTTTCGTTGGAAGATTAGATAATGGTAAGCCGTTACAAGAGGTTAGCAAGACCGTTGCAATAACAACAAAATTAAATAGTAGTACTAATAACAAGTAATCAAGAACTTACAGCGTAACATCAAGATATGGTCACTTAAGAGTTCATACTCGCTCAATAACTCTTAGGCTTTAGCGGATGAAGATGAAGCATACGATGAGAGAAACTGCCACTAGGAAGATGGTACCGAAGGTTTTTGTTGATGAAGAGGTAGCCACGGACGAAGAAGGGGTAGATCTCCCAATGAGAAGCCAAGGTGTCTTAGGTTTTTGGAGATCGATCGTCTCCGCTAAGCAGTAGAGGATGCGCTTGACGTATCTTTCTACTGTTTCGCCGTATTCCCAGTCAGGCTTGTAGAAGGGGGAGAGGAGGATGTCGATTTCCCCTCGGTAGTTGTAAGTGAAGCCGTGATCGACCTTAGGATCGGCCATGCACCATAAGCATGAGGAGGAGAGAACATAAGGAGGAAGACAAAAAGAGAGAAAAGGGTGGTGGAGAGGGAGGCCGGCGGCTTGAATAGGAGGGAGAGGGGTGGGGAGGAGGCTAGGTTTTGAAAGAGCTTAGGTTAGGTTAGGGCGGGGGTGTGGTTTAATCTAAATCTGAAATTAATCTCAGATTTTGATTAAATTTGGAGGGAAATAAGTTGAATTTTGATTTCAAATTAATTGTAATTAAGGCATTGATTGAGGATTAATGGGAGGGAAGCCATAGATGGGGCCAGCTGCATGGAGAGAGAAGGGAAGGGGTTTATGGGGGAGTTAAAGCTCTTTCCAAACAAGATATGACAACTAGGCATGAAAATAATGAATCCTCCAAAATTAAATTTCGAATGGATTTAAATTTTGAAAACTTTCCTTTTTAGATTTCGCAAATAAGGAAAGTTTTGAATTTCAAAATTCAAATAATTTCTTCCTTTAATGCTAGATCTAAATTAGGGAGTTATTATGATGATTGAAATCATCACAATGGCTTGATTAATGGGTATGTGGCCGGCGGTCAAGGAGGATTTGCCGTCGGGTTGAGGTGGGTTTGGATGGTGGTTGGACTTGGGGTGGTGGAGCTAGAGGATGAAGTGGGTGGGAGAGGTTAAGTAATTGGTGGAGGTGGACTTGGAAGGGGACGACGGGTGGAGAAGGGAAGGAGGATGGGGAAACACAAATAAAAAATATAAAAGAAGAAATTACCATAGAGATTAGATCTATTGGCTGTCTAGGTTGGTATCCCTATACAATCTTGGCGGGACTTAGACCTGTAGTTTGATTGACAGAATTGTTGTAGGCAAACTCAGCTAAAGACAAATTAGAATCCCAATCCTAGATATTTTCTCCCACTAAGATTCTTAACAGATTTCCTAGACTTCTATTCACAACCTCAGTTTGTCCATCTGTCTGGGGATGGAAAGCAGTAGAAAATTGAAGTTTGGTCCCCATCTTGTGCCATAAGGTTTTCCAGAAATAGCTCGTAAACTTAACATCTCGGTTTGACACAATAGTCTTGGGTAGCCCGTGGAGTAACGATTTCGTCAAAATACAGTTTGGCGATCCTAGAAGCATCGAAAGTTTTGGAGCACGGGAGGAAGTGAGCCATTTTAGAGAATCGGTCAACTACCACACACACAGAGTCATGCTTACTCACAGTTTTGGGTAACCCTAAAACAAAGTCCATGCTAACATCCTTCCATGGGCATTTGGGTACTGGTAGGGGTGTGTAAAGTCAGTATTTTGCTTACGTTGGTTTGCTAACTGATAAGTGTGACATCTCTTCACTAACCTACTGACATCGCGCTTAAGACTAGGCCAGAAAAATCGGTGCTCCACAGCAGCGATGGTTTTGGTTTGTCCAAAATGCCCTGCTAAACCTCTCGCATCCAGTTCGCAAACAAGGAATTCTCTAAGCGAAGTATTGGGGATGTAGAGTCTTCGGGACTTAAACAAATATCCATCCTCTAAAAGGAAGTCATCAATTATACGCTCGCTCCCATTGGTTAACAATGCGTACATTTCTTTGAAATCGGGTTAGTCCATGTAAGCCTCTTTGATTTGTTCAAATCTAATTACTTCAGTCCTCATCTCCCTAGTGACCATGATCCGACGACTTAAGGCGTCAGCTGCCTTATTTTCAAATCTTGCCTTGTGTCTAATCGTGTAGGTGTACTCTTGAAGGAATTCAACCCAACGACCATGTCGTGCGTTCAGTTTTTTTTGGGAGTTTATATACCGCAAGGCTTCGTGGTCAGAGAAAATCACAAACTCTTGGGGAAGCAAGTAGTGTCTTCAATACCTGAGGGACTGAATGATAACATAAAATTTCTTATCATAGGTAGAGTATCATTGCCTAATGTCATTTAACTTTTCACTAAAGTAGGCAACCGGGTGTCCTTCCTGAGATAATACTCCTATGCCTATGCCAGATGCATCACAAGTCACTTCAAAAACCTTAGAAAAGTCTGGCAGACGCATGACTGGTGCTTCAACCATTTTCCTTTTTATCTTCTCAAAGGCTTTAGAGGCAGACATCGTCCATTGAAACTACCCTTTCTTCAAGCAGTCAGTTATCGGACCCACTATGGTGTTAAAACTCCTAATGAATCTTCGATAAAACGTGGCCAATTCGTGAAAACTTCTAACGTCTCTAATGTTCTTGGGTTCAGGCCACTCATTGATTGCTCACACCTTTTCAAGATCAGCGGCTATGCCTTGGGATGAAATGATAAATTCAAGAAAGGTGATGTGATCAGTTAGGAACATGCACTTCTTAGGACTTACATACAACTGTTCCTTCTTCAAAATCTCACAAACTTGTTGCAGATGATTTAAATGTTGTTCCATCAATTACTATAGATCATGATATCATCAAAGTAAACCACTACGAATTTTCCGAGGAATGGTCTGAGGACTTGAGTCATCACTCTCATAAAAGTGTTAGGTGCGTTACTCAAACCAAAAGGCATCACCGTCCATTCATACAATCCATCCTTGGTTTTAAAAGGGGTTTTCCACTCGTCTCCCGAGCAAATTCTAATTTGATGGTAACCTCTTTTATGATCGATCTTGGAAAATAGGGTGGCCCCGGTCATCATATCTAACATGTCATCTAAACGCAGGATAGGGAAGCGATACTTAACTGTGATATTGTTGATAACGCGACTATCAACACACATTCTCCACGATCCATCCTTCTTAGGGGTTAGAAGGGCGGGAACAACACACGGACTAAGGTTCTCCTTAATAAATCCACGTTTCAACAGCTCATCCACTTGTCTCTTGAGTTCAGCATGCTTAGCAGGGTTCATGCGGTAATGGGGGAGATTGGGTAAGGAAGCTCAGGGTACTAAATCAATAACATGTTGGATGTCCCTTAATGGTGGAAATTGGTTGGGCAAATCTTCCGGGAAAACGTCAGCGAAGGTGTCAAGGATTGGTTTTACTTCTTCAGGGATAGGCTCTTCCTGGGTTGCATTCACTTCTCGAGCTACCAAGGCGTAGAAGGGAGATCCTGCCTCTAATTCAGTACCCAAGTCTTTAGCAGTTAATATATTCAGGCTTGTGTTGGGTTTAATGGAATTGGGCTTGACATCCTCTTTGGCAGACTTGGGCTGGGTGGGTAAGAGTTTGATTTTCTTGTCCTCGTGTTCAAACACGCAGGTGTTTGATCGACCATAAATGTGTACATCGTTGTCGAACAGCCAGGGGCGGCCGAGGATGATTTGGCCAACATCCATAGTTAACACATCACACTAGATTTTCTCCTTGTATCCCACGAATTCGAACGAGACTCCTATCTTTCACTTCTAAGGTGGTCGAATTGATCCAAGCGACTTTGTAAGTGTTTGGGTGGGGTGTGGCTTTCAAGTAGAGTTTAGAAATCATAGCAGACGACACAACATTAATACAGCTTCCACTGTCGATTATGACTTTGCAGTTCTTGTTTCCTATCTTGGTGAAAATGTAGAAGATCGAAGTTCTTCGTCATTCATCGCTTAACTTAGGTTATGAAAAGGCACACCTAACGACTTGTAGGTCTAAGTGATCCATCTTTTGGAGGCAGTGGATCACGACATTATCTTCCTCGCAGAAAAACTCATCGTCGTCATCAATATGATGAACTAGTTCGGTGTCCGGTTCATCCTCTTCTTCGACGACTTCTTCGATATTGGTGACCTTAAATGGGCTGGAACATTGAGAGGCAATGTGTTCGTACCCATGACATCGAAAACATTTAGTGCATGCAGGGGTCTTGGGTGTTTCCCGTTCAGGTGTTTTGCCTTTATAGTCCGGGCGAGGTTGGGTTTGGCCAGGGGAAGGTCGATTAGTCGGGAGTCCAACGGGTTTGTTGTAAGGTTGGCTAGAGGAGGATTTGAACGGGTTAGGATGAGGGTCTTTGTTTCTAGAGGCGTGGTTCCTAGATTCTTCTAAATCTAGTACAAGACTACAAGCGGCTTCAAAATTGTTCACTATGGTAAAAAGCTCATTCCGAAGATCTTCTCTTAGTACAGCTCTAAACATTGATAGAAGTTGGGCAGGAGTGGTGGTCTCTTCCCAATTACAGCGGATCATTCCCCAGTCAGTCACAGGGTATTCTCCTCTAGTTTCGCGCATATGTTCAATGTTCGTCCAGTATTGATAAGCTCTACCCGTTAACTTCATCTATGCAAACCTAACTTTTCGTTCCTCAGAAATGTTATACCATCTAAAATAACTGTCTATCCCTTTGAGCCAATTTATGAAAACTTGGGGGTCTAATGTTCCATCGAAGGACGGGGCATCTATACGAATATTCTTAAGAAATTGGGCATCGTTATCTCTCCAACTCCAAGGAGTGTCACGTCCTACAGGTTCTTGATTGGGTCGGTAGTGATCTCTAGGAGGTCCATAATCAGTTCGGTTATCATCGCCATAAGGAGAATGGGGTCTAGAGGGGGTGTAGATTGCTGGGTTTCCTATCCGCTCAATGTTATCAAGCGTCTAAAATCGGCTAAGTCAGTTTGGGTATTCCTAATTTGTTGAGTAACTGTTCCAAGTTGGCCCACAATTAGGTCTAAGGTTGCTTGAATGTGTTCCGGATCCATGTGTAGTAGTTAGGAAACACTAGGGGAGGTAATGGGTTAAAGGACAACACCTAGACGCTAAAATCTAAGCTCCTAAGGCAAAAATAACTGTCTATCCCTTATTTGGTGCAGTTTTTGCATGGACAGCAAACTAGAGCAAGGATTTAAGTGGGTGAAGTAAGTAGGAAGGTCCCTAGAGCAATGGCAGCACATAAACACCAAGTTAAACTCACCAAAAAGGTCACTAAACAGAGCAGGGACAGTTTGGACAGCAAACTAAAGTAGGGACAGCACCTAAACAATGATGTATACTTACTAAAATGAAGTAAACAGTGCAGGAAAATAAAGGACTGCAAGCAAAATAGAGAATAAATGGTACGCTTGCAAACAAGCTTATGAACGGTTAATCAAGACTCCTAGGAACTTCTAGCACATGCACAACATGCTTATCATGCTCTAATACCAAAATATGATGTAAAACAAACATGCGAAGAGTTGCTTTGGGATTGTAACAATAAAGATTGAATTTGCGCATTGCTAATTAGTAACTCATACTTCAATCAAGTTAAATTCTTAGAACTTTTCGTTGGAATATTAGATAATGGTAAGCCGTTACAAGAGGTTAGCAAGACCGTTGCAATAACAACAAAATTAAATAGTAGTACTAATAGCAAGTAATCAAGAATCCACAGCGCAACATCAAGACATGGTCACTTAGAGTTCCTACTCACTCAATCACTCTTAGGCTTTAGCGGATGAAGACGAAGCATACGATGGGAGAAACTGCCACTAAAAAGATGGTACCGAAGGTCTTTGTTGATGGAGAGGTAGCCACAGACAGAGAAGGGGTAGATCTCCCAATGAGAAGCCAAGGCGTCTTAGGTTTTTGCCTTTTTGGAGATCGATCATCTCCGCTAAGCAGTAGAGGATGCGCTTGACGTATCTTTCCACCGATTCTTCATATTCCTGATCAGGCTCGTAGAAGGGGGAGATGAGGATGTTGATTTCCCCTCAGTCGTTGTAAGCGAAGTCGTGATCGACCTCAGGATCGGCCATGCACCATAAGCATGAGGAGGAGAGAACACAAGGAAGAAGACAAAAATAGAGAAAAGGGTGGTGGAGAGGGAGGCCGGCGGCTTGAATAGGAGGGAGAGGGGGTGGGGACGGCTTGGATAGGTGGGGAGGAGGCTAGGTTTTGTAAACATTCAAATTTAATAAAATAATAATTATTTAAATATTCCTAATAGTCATTCAAGCTTACTCGCGAGCTTGCGAGTCGAGCCTCATCAAGCTTGAACTCGAGCTCGAACTCACGAGCTCGTTATCGAGTTGAGTTTGAGCCGGCTTGGCTCACTTATACCCTAGGATGAACAATAATTGTCGATCAGAATAGCAATTTAGCCTCTGGAATTTGACATGCTAGTGATGAAGTTCATGGATAAATTCTCCCAAAGTTGCATGGGTATGGGAAGAGGAGACAGAAGACCAAAGGGTGCCATTGTAGAGGATTTATGAAGGCCAGGCTAGTAGGAATATGCGGAAATCTGTTTGATGGTTTTAAGGGTGCCCTGATGACTTGCAAGAGGTGTAAAATGTTATTTAGCAAGCAATTGATTTCTTAGGGTAGAAGTTTTACTGATATAAAATGCATCATTTGTAGTAAAGAATGTTGTTCTTGATTTGATAATTCGTGGCTCTTAGTTAGTTGTAAAGTAATTTGAAGTATATCCAGGGAGGTAGTGTTTCCTACTTCAACTCATTGAAGAAGGAAAAAAGAAAAATTTGTACTTAATGAAAAAAAAGAGAAAATGAGAGGAGGTGTTTGTGGCTCATTGATATCTAGAAAAGTGATGGAGACTTCCCTTTTTTTGACCCTATTTATATTAAATGCGAAAATGAAACTTTAAAGTTTAAGAATGTAATATTGTTGATCCAGAGTTTAAGGGATTTGTGTTTGGAGTTTGTGAAACCTTTTATTATCAGTATGTATTACAAGTTTAGTGTCTAATATGTGTTGACCCCATTTACAAACCGCTTCTATTGACTGAGATAAAGAAAGAAATTGGATGATTATAGTAAAGAAATTGGATGATTATAACAAGTTTAGTGTCTAATATGTATATAATTCTTTCAAATAAATGGATGATTGAGATAAAGAAAGAAATTGGATGATTATTTTATAACAAAATAGCACCAATACGGCAATACCAACATTAGAAGCATCTGTCTTAATAATGAAGGGTTTTGTGAAAAATCTGGTAAGGTTAAGATAGGGTTGATGTCGTAGCAAGTTTTTTGAGATCAGCTTGGATGGTACCAAAAGAGACAATACGACCAATATATTCAATCGAGGATTGACATAATTGGCATTTGTTTAATAAAAAAGTAGTTGATTTGCCAATAAGCAGTGAAAGACAATATGAAGATATAATTTAGATCTAGAGCGGGATAATGTATCAGGATATCATAAAAAAAATATGATAACAAACTTGCAAAGATAAGAACTGAAAACTTGATTCATTAAAGATTGAAAAGTATACAACACATTCGTTGGACCAAAAGGCATAACTAGGAATTCAAAATGGCCAATGTGAGTACAAAAAATAGTTTTATGAATGTTTTTTGGGTGCATACTATATTGATGATAGCTCGAATGAAGATCATGCTCAGAGAAAAGAGAGGGTTCCTATGATTCATTTAAGAGTTTGTCTACTGTCGGAATAGAAAATTTATCTTTGATAGTCAATGCCTTGAGGGTTCTATAATCGACACAAAAATGCCAAATTCCATCACATTTTTTAACAAAAAACACATGGCCGGAAGAATGACTATGACTGTGATGAATAATCCCAAATTGTTACATTTAAGGGCATATGTTAATTGTTTTTGATAGTGTCGGAAGATTAATACGGTTATCAATTGTTTAAATTGCCACAACAATTTGGAAATGGAGCATGGTAATTTGTTTGTAATGGAGGCAAGGTTTCCTTCCAAAGGATTTTAAAATGGTTAAGCATCTGTGTCTAAGCAAATAGTGAAGATTTGTACCAAGGGAGAACGTGATAACAAGCTTGGAACTGATGGAAAGAGATAGGATCGGCTAACAATTGAGGTTCATCGAATAGTGTAATGTGATAATTTTAATCAGAAAATTGCATATCAAGATTGTTATAATTATGTAGGATGATCCTTAATGATTGAGGGAAAAGAACCAAGATTGAATTTGCTGGCCAAAGCATTTAAGTTGATTTCCTGGGATAGATGTTCAATATTAGAAGAAATTGGATCCCTGACCATTATGGGCCGTCCATTCCAAGTAAGAGATAAAATTTATTAGGGTAGCAGTGTTGGGGCTCAAATTTGGCATCACAGTTCAAACAAAGTCTTTTTTCATGACGAAATTGGATTTTCGTTGGTGCAAGTTTGTGAATAGGGTTTGTGGATGGTTTATTGGTAGTAGATGTTGTAGGTAGAGTGGGGGTGGAAGGGTAGTCGAAGGTTGGTGGAGAGGTTGGCATGAGAAAAGGATTGGGTTTGCACCAATGTGAGGAGGGGAGGGAAAAGAAATATTGAATATTAGTTATTTTATTTCTAGCCTCCAACAAGAATTTGGAACCTTGAAAGCAAGATTTTCAAAAAAGTCATTTGCTATTCAAGAGCAAAAGATTGTTGAGTTAATTTAGAGAGGTTTCCATGTAAATCTTTATAAGAAGAAACCAAATTATTGTTGTAATGATAGCATGCATTCGAGCCAAGAAGGGTTTTGATCTTTCATTTGTATCCATTTTGCTGGGCCTTCAAGAAGAAAAGATGCAATTTGAACATGAAAACAATTCGTAGTATTATGAAAATTGAAATACTCATGTGCTTTATAGATCCATGTATCCACATCGAATCCATTAAAGTGAGGGAGTTCAATTTTCATTGATTTAATGAAGGGTAAACCTATAGGGGACAACTGTGTTGTTGTGAGGGAAATTGGGTGGCTTATCCTAGGAGGCCGACGAATGAAAGGGTTTCTTGATGGATAGGAGGAGGTGGCCGGTCAGTGCACTAGTTGTTGAGGCACTTGTTGACGGAGTCCATAAATAGTTGGAATTGCTGTAAGGTTGTGCAGATTGAAGCGAATTGGACATTAGCTTGTTGAAGGGATTTCCAAATTTCAGAAAATTGAAATTCTTTATTGGTTTACATAGAGCGCAAGGTTTTTGCCAAACCTGTATTCTTCATCCTAATTTAACGGAAGTACAGGTTGTTATGCTTCTTGATGGATCAAGAAGGGTAGGACACCTTTCGAGTAGATGTAAACTCCTTGAGAGCAAAAAATGGAAACGAGAAGAATATAGAAGTTTATTTTCTATCCAGAAATTACAGCAGTTTGGACTATTTAAAAGCCTAATTTGGCTGGTTGAACGGTGATAGCCGAATATGTTTATTAGTGTCTTTAACTTGTTCTTCCGAGTTCTTGACCCAATCGTCAAATTGTTTCTGTATATTTGGATCCCTGTGAATATATTAGTTCTTAACATTGTCATTTACATGGGTTAAATGGTAGCCCTACCTATTTAACTCCCTTAAATGCGAGTCATAAATGTGATCCATGACTGAAAGATGCTTTTGAAGAAGAACATATTTTATGGAGTAAAATCATATTGTTTTCTATATTTAATATGACTTGCTCATGATATGTCAGAAAAAAGACAAAAAAGTGAAATATTTTAGAAAATCATCAGAGATTAGAATGTCACCTTCATGAGGTGCTTTATATCGGGATACCAAGCAAAGGCGTCATTAAGGTGCTCTCCTTTTGATAATGAATATTTTTTTAAGGCTTTAAGGCATTTAGTTGGTGTCTATAGTTGTCATGCTTGAATGTTTGGGCACTATGGAGGTAGTGCTTCATTAGAGGAGGTTAATCTACATTTGTTTTTGCTTTTATGCAATTTGAAATGTTTTTATTACAATAGAGGCCGATTTCAATTCATTTTAGAAAAACTTAAATGCTACATATTTTATGTTTTTAATCGTGTATTCTTCTATTATTATGATATTCAGAGGGAGGCGTTACGTCCTACTTTATTGGGGAGACCAATATTTCGTCATCCATCTACGAGGATGACGGCCCGAGCTCGAACAGAAAATAGAACTGGCCGTATAAGGAGAAACATTAGCAGGCCTACCATGAGTTTGGAAGAGGTAACTTTGTCTTTTATTATTTTTTTAATCAGTAATGTTTTATAGAATTTTCATTTCTAAAAAAATTGTATGCTACGTAGAATTTCTTGTGCATTGAGTTTTTTTCTTTTCTTTTCTACAAGCACATATAAATGTTTTCATTCTTATCTAACATTTTGTTCAAGAATGCCAGTAATTCCACCATGAAATCACATTGTATCAATTGTGGTTTAAGCATGTTTTTTGTATTGCTTAATTTATGCTATATAACTTGTGACTTTCTTATCCTACACGACTGTTGACTTAAAAAAATTTTAGAACAAAAAAAAAAAAAAAATCAAAGCAGCAACCGCCTCTGTCGGCCCCACTTTGCTGAAAAAACGCATCTCTTCGGAGACACCAACAATTCAAAACAATAAAAGGAAGAAATTCGAAGAGAAGGGGAACTTACGCTCGTTCGTTTGGCCCCTTCGACTCCATCGTTACTGTCCGACTTCGTTGCTTTGGTAGGAGTCTAGAGTCGGTCTTTCATCTTCTCCTTTCGTCGTTGTTGTTTGGTTCCGTCGCATCGCAGGAGGAGAAGAGATTGCACGCGCCGCCCCTTCCGCTCCTTCACTGTCACCCGTCTTCACTTCTTCGGCTTCACCCTTCCTATTCGCCGTGCCCTAGCCCTCTCCTGCCGTCCTCCCACCTGAGTCGCCTCCGCTGCCGCCTCTGTCGACGCCTGCCGACGCCGAGCCTGTGCGTGATCTCCGTCTCCCCTCCCTGCCCGATCGGGGCTTCCTCCCTAACCCGATCCTTCTCCCTCTCTTATATTATATATAATATATATGATAATATAATTATTATATATTATATTATAATATATTGTTATATATCAATATAATTAAAATAAGATAATATTATATTCAAATATATATATATATATATAAAGGAAAAAGGGAGAAGATTGAATTTTAAGCAAGAGTGGAAGACCCTGACCGTACGTTAGGTCCGACCGGGATGGTTTGAAATCAATGACCTGCGCCGTTGATTTTTAATCCAGGCAGATCTGGGCCGTTGTATCTTAGATCTGGCCGGGATAGTTCCAAATTGAAGACCCCACGCAGTCGATCTTAGATCCTGGTGAGATGGTTTGAAATCAAAGACCCTATGCCGTCGACCTTAGGTCCGAGTAGAAAGAATTACGACAGTGCCGTCCCGATTTCTCCCTCGGTGGGGAGGTGATGCCGGGAAGTTACCGAAATTTCAAGAAAATTATAGAACCTTTTGGAACAATTTTATAGCAATTAAATTTGAATTTTTGATTAATCAATAAAAAAATTGATTGATTATTTAATTAGATAAAATTCACGAGCTGTTTAAAATACGAGCAATTTAAATCCGAGAGCATTTGAAAATCCAAAAATTTTTAGAAATATGTGAACATTTTAAATGAAAATTCTGGACTTAGGAATTTTAAAATGTGAGATCAAATTTTTACAAAAAAAAATTTAGAATGGTTTGTATTCAAGAGCTATCAATTAAAATTCGAGAATACTAAAATTTAATGGTTAATTAGAGCAATTATAAAACAAATGCAATAAAATGAAGGAGGAAGAGAAGTTTCCACTAAATGACATGTACAACTTTGATTGCTAACTCTCCAAATCTCTTGTACAAATTGCTCTCCAAAACTGAACTCCTCAGCAAGTTCTCCTGTACGAGCTCCTCTAACTACTTGTGGATTCTATCCCCTGAAATGCTGCAAGCACCACTTGCCTGCAAACAAACAAAATAGGAGTTAGTACATCATAAATAAATTGAATAAATGCTGAGAAACATAAGCTACGACATTTAGAATGAAGTACTGGAAAGCAAGAAAGAAGCTAATAGTGTAACAGTGCTGAAAAGACGGGTAAAGAAGTGAACTACTGTAGTATAAAAGAGACTACGAGCGCAGAACGACTAAAACACTAATAAAGTGTCAAAACCCCGAAGTGTCAAAATCACAAATTCAGACCAACTCACAAATCTTCCAAACTCTCCAACTAACAAATCCTAAACAACTAACATATTCTCAACAAACACACAATCAAATTCAAAATCTTTGGGCAGCATGATTTATAAGAATTAGGTTGTAAGACCCACTACCCGGCAATTTTCGTAGGAAAGTCATAAGCCTGACCTTAAGGGAAAATTTTAGGTAAAAGTTGACCTAACTCCTAATCCCTAATTAAAACTACCTGGCCACTTCCAATAGAAGTCGTAAGTCTGACATTTGAGGGAAATGTTTAGGTGATGACACAAACCTAAACCCCTCACCCGAGCATCCTAGTCTATAGGGCTTGGTTATAAGACCCACAACTCGGGCCACTTAGCTTACAGGGCTAGGTTGTAAGACCCATCGTTAGGCAACTTCTAAGGAAGCCATAAGACCTATCTAACCAAAATTCTTCTGGCAACTCCTAATTGGAGCCATAAGCCCCAAACTAAATAAATTAACGGGCAACTCCTAATTGTAGCCGTAAGCCCCAAACTAAACAAATTAACGGGCTAATTTTAAGTGAAGTCATAAGACTCACATCTTAAGAAAATTGTTAAATAAATAGCAATGATCTTAAATCATGAACAATCAAATTTAAACCTGTGGGCTTCTTAGTCAAAAGGATTAAGTTGTAAGCCCCGCTTTTCAGGCTACTTCCTAAGGGAAGCCATAAGTCCTACCCAAATAATTAAAATTCTAGGGCGGCCTCGCTGTAGAGCTAGGTTGTAAGACCCATCTTTGGGCAACTCATAAATAGAGTAGTAAGCCCCATTCCAAATCAAATCCCCGGGTTACCTCTAAAAAAGGCCGTAAGTCCCACTATCAGGGCAACTCCTAATTGGAGCCCTAAGCCCCAAATTAAACAAATTAACGGGCAACTTCTAGGGAAGCCATAAGCCCTAACCCAAATTAAATCAAACTAAAATTCACACCTAACCACTTCAGTCTACTCGGGATCCCTGAGAGGAGGCAACCCATGGCTGCTAATCAGATTCCCTGGACACTACGGTCAATGATTGTTAGTGTTGGTAGAATGAAATCTATGATATACCCGGGACGACGGAACCATGGGATCTTGATCGGGTTTACCTCCATCTTCCCACTATTGAGACTAAAATATATCTAAAATTTATTCATACTTAATCGAGAGTTCTCTCTTACGTGTTAAGAGGGGTAATTAACTATGAGCGCTTGTGCTCATAGGAAGAAGGACCCCATATCTTTAAACCCTGACATTACCATCAGGGAAAATCTGGTTAACTACAATCTGACTTAAGGGAAATAGAATCATATGGCTGCAAAGCGGGATTCATGCATTCGTGCCATTTTTGTTGAGCCAACAACGACCATAATAGCCTATTTTTTCAATAATTATTCACCTTCATAACTGCTGTAGAAACATCATTTTGATGCCATATTGATACGGGACATTGTTGATGAATCCGTTCTCGATCGTTCCCTTATTCTCCTTAAGTTTGCCTTTGATTAGAAGTTTTATTTTGGATTATACCTTTTGGGGAGAGAGAGAGAGAGATGTGGCTATCGGTTTTGTGAGGATATGAGGATCTCATAGTCATTTGCTGCTTGAATAAGATCTTGATGTGTTTGAATTTGAAAGAGAGTTTGCCAAGTCTAAAAGTTATTGAACACTTTTTAAATTAGTCCACAATTCTTTAAGCGTGTTATTGATTTTGTGTTGTTTTCAGTTCAGAACATTTTTTGTTATTTTTAGATTTGGACAACACACTTATCAGAGCACATGTAGACTTTCTGCTTGATAATTTGTTTTTTTTAGAGTGCGTGCACATCGCATGACTTGTAATTTATCTTGATTAAAAATTTTGTGTTTCTGTTTGATGAACACATTGTTATTGAAGAGTGCAAACAACTTTTTATTTTGAGCTTTATTGATCACATACTATTCACTTGTGTACATGCTTTATGGTTGGTTGTGAATTAAAATTTTGTTTCACATTTAAAAGATTGTAATTTATTTACATTTAGCATGTACAAGTTTCATTTATGATCCATAGAGATTATTTATCTGCTTATGAATATAGGTATTGCATTAATCATTTTTGTTTTGAGAGTTTTGAATGTCACAGTGAAGTTTTATTTGTACCCATAGGAGCTGTTGAGTTCCTTGTAGGTTTTGTTCTTGTAAGGTGACGAGCATTTCATTTGGAGTGTTCAGGTTTGACTTCAATTTTGTAAATTTTGCTTGTTTATTCTAAATTTGTAGCATTATGTTCAGAAGTCTATCTGAAATTTTGTTCTGCCTAAGTCATTTACAAGTTCTTTCATTGAAAATTTCAGTAGCATCCTACCATCTTCATTGCATAGGGGGCATTTAAGGGTGTGTTCAGCTTGCCCACCACGCTTAAAATAATGTATTTGATCAGCGTTCTACAACATTAGAGCTACGGGTTTTAAACCTACCATGCTTAATAAAGAGTGGATAGGCCGTTGTGTACCTGCATTAAAAACACAATATTATACCTTCACGTGAAATGTTGCTAGAGGTGAGATGAATTTGTGTTGAGTCATCCGAATTTGCGGTGAGTCATCCGAATTTGCAGCAAAGAAATTGCAGCAAACAATTTTTTTTTTTGCTTATAATACACACAAATACATACATACACATTCGGCTATACTAAGTGATGGAGTTGGAGGGACGTAGTGGAGGTACTTAGTTTGAAGTCGATTGGCTTGATCTTCCTATTGTCGGGTAACATAGCTGCTTGTTAAAATATGAAATAAAAATGAGTTCAATATTTCATGGCTGCCGTCATTAGAGAAGAGGAGGTTACGGTTGATTTGGTGTGGTTTACGACGTGAGGGAGTGTCAAAGTGGTGATTTTAGCCGTTGGAGTTGTTGGCTGGATGTGTAGTGGTGTTGGTGGAGAAGGAAGGTTGGAGGAAGTTGCCGAGGGCTTGGAAGTTGGCGGACATTGGAATTGGGTAGATCGTCGGCACTTAAGAGCTTGAGGATGATGGCAACGAAACTAGGAAGTTAAATCACTCGTCGACTGGGAGGCGTTGGATGGAGTAGGGTTGGAAAGTGAGGAGCTTGTAGGAAATGAGTCGAAGGCTTTTGAAGGTGAGAAGGATCAACATATGAAAATTTGTGTTAAGAGAGAGAGTAAGTTGAATTCATCTGTCATGACTTGTGAGTGGATCACCCATTAGAGTTGTGCAAGTGAACTAGAGAAAGATGAAGAAGGTTGCATTAGGAGAGAGAAAGTTTAAAATGCTACTCTTCATGTACTCCTTTACATTCCATTGGCTATGTCAATGCCCTTTGCCAATGAGTCTTTGCCTTGATTTTCTCACTGTTTTGTTGTCATGGGTTCAGGGATGTTGGGTAAGAGCATAGAGGGAGAATCGATCTGGCTAGGGGATTGTGAGGCTAAGCAAGGGTGAGAAGAGGGATCGAGAGATAGGGAACTTGGGTTGTTTGGGCTTGGTGGAGAGAATGAGAGGCAGATAGAGAGCGTGGGAAGGAGAGCTGTGTATGGGCCGAAATAGAGAAACAAAGAATATGTTTTCGTTTTAGATTTTTTTTTTTTTTTTTTTTTTTCAGTTATTATGGCTAGATGGGACTACATGAGGAAGGACTATAATCCTTTAAATGGGAGGTGCGACATTTGAGATTTCTAATGGGAAGGGAGAAGGTTGAGTTGGGGAATTGATTTAAAACTTTTTAATTAAATTTAATTAGATTACCAATAGATAATATTAATGTGTGAATTGACCCTTCACAGAATTTCTTGTTTCTTGTGTTTGTCTCACGTGCTGGTAAATTTTTTGTATTTTTCTCGTGTTGCGACCCAAAAATATGAGCATCTTTTGCTAGTTAATTGGATTTGTCGACACATTCTATTTTGTGAAACATGCAACATTTGAGTTGTTTGATATGTGTGCCATGTTTTGAACCGTACTTGCATGATATTGAGTTTTTTGTCCACCATTTTCACTTTATTCAATCAAATTAGTTTCAAGATGGCACTGAGGTTAATAATAGATAGAAAAAATTCAATTTATGTTAACATGATGCTAATGATGAAAATATCCATCCAATAGAATATATCCATAGAGAGTTCTCATTTATGGCCCTTTGCCTGTAGCAAAGTGTGGCCCTTTGCTTGTAGCCAATTGTGGTCCTTTGCTTGTAGCCAAGTGCGTAATGGATAATGATGATAATTTTTTTTTCTTATTTCTCTGTCTCCTTGAAAAGATGATATGTAATCACCTAGCAACTTGGCCATCAATACTTGGTAAACTATCATCTGAATCAGAAAGTTGCTTGGAGTCTGAGGCCTTGACATCCTCAATATTAGGAAGGGAATGAGGGGCTAACTCATATGAATGATCTATACTAATGTAATTAAAATATCCTTCTACATGCTTAGTTCAAGAAGGGGAGACTCACAATGCCCCGATTTCACATTATCATCCAGAATTCGTTTTTTAGATTTATTTGCATTCTTGAATTGATGAAGGTGGAATTACATCCACCACTAATGCGGATAGATTTGAATCATTTGAATGCTCTCCTTACTCTGGCTGTTAGGATCACTAACTTGTGATTTTCTCAATTTCGGATGAGCTTTAGAAGTAATCAAAGTACTTATGCCCAAATATTTTACTAGGAATGTAGTACAAAGGACTGGTTTCAAAAACATGTTGCCAATAACCTTAAGAAGAGGAGACAATTCAAACCTTTCTTTTTAAAGGCATTGTAATATCCATTTCCACCAAAACCCTTATCAGAGACGATTTTAAGAGAAAAGTGGTTGTAGCATCAACTCATAAGGGTTTGTCAAAGATAGAATCCAAGGAATATAATATAAAGTAATTGAAATAGTGATCCTGAAGCCAATAGAAAGAAATTTAGACCGGAGTCATTGGAGGGTCCATATATGAGTTAAAGGGGGGAGACCACTTTAACATACATAATAAGAATGGCTTGAAAAGTATATAGTAATTTTTTCCACTGAAAATCTAATAATAATATGACGAGAATCAATGAGTTCAATATAATTATAATTATAATATTTATCCTAACTGGAATTTGTATATTAATTAATTATGTGATAAGCTAGAAAAGCTAAAATCTATAAAACTAATTTTTTTGGTATTCTACTATAAATACCGTTCCTAGAAAGCTACTTATCAGCTTTCATGGATCTAAATGTTTTGCTCATAGTTACACCAAACATCTTAGAATTGCTTCTGTTATTCCAGGAAGCAGAAATAGTCATTTGAAAGCTATTACAAATTGAACTTAAGTTTTTTTTTTTTTTAACCAAATTAAAAATTGGGTAACATTGTAAGGAGGGTTTCTTTCAATTTATTCATATGATAATTATAAATTCAATTGTATACTTATTTATAAAAATAGGGTTAGATGAATAATTGAAATTAATTTAAATTTAACTATAAGTAATTCCTAAAAATATATAAATCATATCACAATAGAATAAAAATAATACTAATGAAAAGGGTATTTCTAAATATTTCTTTTCTGAAAACTTAATCCAATAAAAAAATTAAAATGCTAGGAATAATCCAAAATATCTAAAATAATACAATCTAGTTTTAGTTTGTCTTGTACCACATTTACTTTATCTGGATGTTAAAACTCTTCCCATGAAAAGTCATGCAGAGGAGAAGGTGGTAGAATTGGTTCATGAATCGCTCTCAAATTATGAGCATGCGTAGTCTGAATAAAGGAAAGACAATCTAGAGGCTTTGGATTCGCATGTCACCGACATACATTATGCAATTTTCTTAGAACACAGCTAGGTAAGAGGATCTCATTGCCATATGATAGTGATAACACGAACTTGACCTGTATTTTTGGCAGGGAAGCAAGCAACAAATTTGAAACATGTGGAACAGGTAATGTATATGGTGAAGAATCCTTAGGAATATTGCTTTAATAACGAAACTGATGTAGAGTAAGGATACTTTTGATGGCATCTTGATTATACACCATTGTTTATGGATCCTTCTTTATCTTTCTATTCTAGCTTCATGAGTTTGCCTTTGATTTTAGCTTCTCGAATTCTACCATTAGGTATGATTTGACAGCTGATAGGAATTATGAGGGTTTTAGGGATTGAAGAATCAGAAGAGAGAGATACAGAGAGTCGTTGGAGTAGTACCGAATCTGAAATTGCATTAGTAGAGAGTGTTGTGGGAGGGATGAGGATAGAGAGAAAGAGCTAATCAAGGGGAAAAACAAGGATTCCTTTTATTATCCCTTTTTATAGGAATAAAGTTATATGAATAATTCAAACTAATGTAAATTTAAATCAAGATAAACTCTAACAAATAGATAAATTTAATCATCTAAATAAAAAAAGATAGGCCCTCATGAAAGGATAATTCTCATCATTTCTTTTCATGAAAACTAAATAAAACAACAAATATATAAAATATTCTAGAAATAATGCAAAATCACTAAAATAATCTATAATTGTCTTGATACATATTATGTAATGCATTGATAACAGCCTTATGTTTTGATTCTTTATTGATATTTTCCTTTTGATATTGCCTATAGCTTTGCTGTTGGAGTTCTGTGATTTTTTTTTTTTTTTGAAGGATACGTTTCTGGTGGCACACATGGTACTATGTATGTGATGTTACACTCTAAATAACTCGCCTGCATGATAGCGGGGAGACCTACTACCTTCACAAGCGTTCCTTGAGCTCTTTTCAAATTTTAATCACATTTGGAAATATGTTCTTGAATTGGTTGACTTTTTTGTGTTCCCTGGAAGTGAGGGAAGCTAAAGAAAAGCAAGCATGATATGGTTGATCATGAATCCACAATTATCAGTTTAGTACATTAAAGGCCACCCTCCCATGCCAAACTTTACCAGCAGCCTAAATGAACAATTTATATCCCAAAAAACTGTTTAATTGGCAAACAATCAGCAATAACATTTCATGCTTATTAGATTTAAAATAGATGCTTGTTTTATTGTTTCTGAGCTATTGCTTCCTGCTAGAAACTTGTTACTTTCTTTAATTCTCAGTTCTTAAGGGTTCCTTCTTATTGTTTGGTCAGAGTTTAGTAGTATCACTTCTGTTAACCATATCATTATTTTCCATTTAACATTTTTCTTTATGAGCTTTGTTATCCATTTGGTTAATGATGGAAAATTATTAGCATAATTGCTATGTTTAAGCTTTCGCGTGATTAAAATATCATCTTTTTTTAATTTCTAGAGGCTTGACTTTCTTGAAGCACTTGAAGCAGCATTTGAACATGGTAATGACATGGAAACTCCTGATCATTTTCTTGGCATCCAACGTGATTTTAATGAGTAAGTTGCTTATATTTATGGCATACTCTATATTTCTTCCAGTGCTAGTATGACATTTTAATTTCTTGGGTAATTATGCATTATATTTGTCTTGTGAAAATGAAATTATTAACTGTTCTTTATATTTATCATCCTAGCCCCATATCTGTCTCTATTAGATAAGTCTGGTTGTGCTCGTAGATGGCCCTTATATTTGCAGGAGAAATCTTATTTGAGAATTGGAAAAGAAATGACCTGGATTTCCAATCTCAGTTCAGAGCTTTTCGATATCTGCAATATTTAAAAGAAAAAAGAGACAAACAAACCTCATTCCAATCGGAAGTCTCTTTCTACAACCACGAGATAGCATGGAAAGGCACACTTATAAATGAAAACAGGGAATGCACATGAACTCTCGAAAGAATATTATTACCATGCAAACTTTCTTCAATGAGAATGGTACAGAGTAATCAATAACGCATATCTACATTTTGTGCGTGATATTCAACCATAAGAAACCACAGCGATAGTTTGAATGAACAAAAATATTTTTGAATAGAAAATTTACAAAATTCAGAATATAGCTACTTGAATGCATAACATACTAAGTCCTAATTTAAGCCTTTCGGTGTGATTGGGACATGGCTGGTGGACGTGAAGTAGTTTATTTTAAAGAAACATTACATGTTTAAATGATTGGGTAAACTCTCTTTTGGTGCTATGTTAAGCGTAAATTATTGAGTACAGATATACTTATAGAATTGTAAGCGGGTGACTATGTCTTCATATCATTTTGAAATCTTTAAATTGCTTGGATATGGGTGATTTTTGTGATTATGGGACTTGATTTTGAATACTGTGCTGCCTGGCTATTGTCTTTGGAACAAAATGTATGGTGTTTAAGTATGATATCTCAATTTATCATGATTCAGGTTTCGTTTGAAACGGCTTTCTTACGGCTTTTTAAAGTAGTTTTTTAGTACAACAAATAAAATTTTTATACTATAAAGCTGTTTTAAGAAGCAATAAAAAAACAGTCTCAAACGAAGCCTCAATCTAAAAATTCACTCGGACTCTGGTGACTTCTTTGAAGGTAAAAGACTTGGGAAAATGAAGCTCAGAACAAGAGATTAACTGTTCATCTGTTTCTCCTTTTTCTTGGTAAAACTTTTTTTACTAATTCTCTTACTAGTTTATTTCCATATTGTTGTGGATACCTTAACTTCTCTTGCTGTTTCGAAAATTTTCACATCATAGTTGACCGGGCTCGGGCTTTGTAGAATCTATTGTTGATTTTCTTTTCCTCACTCTTTGCTGCAGCTTTACTTTGAACCTTTATTAGGAGAGTGCACCATTCTTCTCAGTCAAGCCTGCATATGAAGCATTTTAATTGCTTTCTTTGTACTGTTTTACAACTGTGATTGGAAATGGGGAAGCATTTTCTGAACAAAGTTAGAACATTAAAAGTATTCTTATAGCACTATGTATTCATCGATATATATGGCATATATTGTAGTTATGCGGAATTCTGAGGTGTTATTATGAACCATTTGTAGTTATTTAACGGTCATCCATCCTCTATAAGACTATAAGTCTATAACAGTATGTCCTCATACATTTTATTTAATCTTTACTGGTTAACATGAAGAAACTATTTATTAAATGGTTTTTTTTTAATGATTTCATAAAAGAGATATTATAAGCATCAGCTTGTGTTGTTTATAGGGATGATTATGAGATGTTATTGGCTCTTGACGAGAACAACCACAATGTTGGTGCATCTGAGAGGCAGATAAACAGTTTGCCTCAATCAGTAATCCAGGTTCAATATTTATCCCGCTGAGTTAATTCTTTGATAGTGAGGTATCAAAAGTGGTCTTCTGGTCGCTTTGGCTCCAGATGTTAACGTTGATATCGTTTTTATTTATTTATTTGAGCAACAGAATACTGATTCTGAAGAAGCTTGTGCCGTTTGCCTTGAGACTCCTGTTGTTGGTGATGCCATCCGTCATTTGCCATGCTTGCATAAATTCCACAAAGATGTAAGCGTTTTTTTCCTTCTTTTCACCTGAATCTTGCATGGTAGTTTTGCTGATGCAAACTTAGGCGACTGCTTTATGTGCTACTCTTGCATTTACTACGTGATTATTTTCATGACTCAAACTTGTGACATCCAAAATACACTTAATTTCTGTTTGTGGCGTCTTTGTAGAAGTAATTGTAGAATTGTTTTGGAAAAAAATATATATTTTTGAAAACTGTTGTGGGTATTATAAACCGACTTTTTTAAGAAAGAGAAAAGTTTTCTTATAGCTCACATTCTAACAATATTAGCCTTCGTTTGCGATGACTTTCTTACTGCTTCTTAAAGCGGTTTTTTTGTATTAAAAAAACCACTTTAAGAAGCAGCAAGAAAGCCGTCCCAAACGAAGCCTTAGTTGTAAATTATATAAATTTTTTACAAGCAAAAAAAATATATAGTCCGGCTTTGTTTGGGCGGCTTTCTTATTGTTTCATAAAGCAACTAATAGAAAGTTGTTTTAAGAAGCAGTACGAAAGCTATCCCAAACGAAACCTCAAGCTGGTCTAAGGCAACTTTTTCGAAAGAAAAATTATAAAAAAACTATTTCTTCTTATATAATTTCTCTTTTCTATTTTGAGAGTTTGAATAACTCGAAATGCTTAGGTTGATATCTGAATCTCATCATGGAGAGCACCAATGATGCCTTGAGGTAAATTCATTTGTTGAGGATATGAAAGCATCATTGGTGCTCTACATAAGAGCATTAATGATGAGATCTTGATCTCATTTTAAACACTTCAGGCTCTTCAAACTCTCAAAATGAGAAGAGAAGAGAAATTAGATAGCAGGAAGAGGGAAATTCATTTGTTCCTTACATATCCTCTTCATCTCTTTACAATGTATATTTATAGAATATTAAGGTAACTCACTAACCATCTTTATCAGTACTAATTACAAGAATGATTTTGATGGTAATCACATATTACTATATAATTATAATTTTATGTTTTATGATGAGATCATTGATGTAGGTCCACTATGTACCAAAAAAATTTTTCATCTGAAAATCAAATTTTGATCTTTTGCTCACATTTTTTTATTTTTTTTTCTAATTTCAGTGCATTGACACGTGGCTTAGGAGGAAGAGATCATGTCCAATATGCAAGTCTGGCATCACCTGATTAACTTCCATTAACTTCATCAGATGTTGAAGAAAAACCATAGCTAGGAAGGGCCTAAGCAATTCAGTAGTTAGTTCAGTCAGCTTCAGCTTGCTGATTTTTTCTTCCTCAGTGTACTTATAATTCCTTGTTCAGTCTACAATATGGGTTTTGGTTTTTATATGTAGCTTCTAAGTAGTACCAATTGGCATATAACTGGAAAGAGAGAGAGAGAGAGAGAAGTTTCATTAATTATCTTTTTTACCTCTTATTTTTTCTCTCCCCTTTTGTTTTATATGTCATTGGCATTTGAGGAGTATATTATATATATTTTTCCTTGTTCAGAGTCCTGATATGAAAAGAAGAAGAAATTAGATTGATTGACTTACCATTGGTTTTCATTTTATTCTCCACAACGGTTTTGGTTTAGATGTTACAAACTTACAATAGATGGAAAGATTGTATGAATAATGCCAGCCAATGTGCTTTATTCTTTATTGAGAGTTTTTTCTCTCAGTTTTTTTTTTCATAATTACTCGATGATATATATATATATATATATAAGATAATTCTCTTATCATGTGCGGACGCCGAACGCAACTTATCGTCTGGAGATGAATCAGAATGCGTCACGTCAGTAGTACCGAGACGCGGTAACGAGCTGGGGTGATGTGAAGTGAAGCATTCTGGTTGGTCTCTTGGCGGCATTCGGCGTCTGCACAGAAGGTAAGAGAGGTTGTAGTACAAATTTGGAAGGTGATAATAATGACACAATTCGGGCTATTGTACATGTCTGCAAAAATGGTTGCATCAACAAAAAAGGTTATGGTACAGGCCTTGAAAATTATGATTATGATGCTTGCAAAGATACAATACAAGCTCTAAATAAGAGAAGTACAATGCAAGTGAGATTGGCATATTTGTGGAAGGAGACATGCAACTTTCGAAACGAATATTGCTAGCAAGATTGTTGTGTATGCCTCGAAGAAGATAGCTGCCTATAGGTTATGAACTTCTAAACATTTTAGAACATCAAGAGTAAGAAATTATAGATTTTTCAAAGGGCATTTTGATCATTATCTAAACTATGATAGAATGTTCCCTTTAGACATATAAAATGAATGGTGTATATCATACCCTTATGATTGATGACACCGGGATCTAGTGACCAGTTCCAGATGATCAGTTGCTCGACTCTTGGGCGTCTGATGGGTTAATGGTAGGGGTGTTTAGGGGTGTCAATATTTGACATGACCAGAAATTCTGACACGAAATTTTTTGGCTTTTGACGGGTTGGGTTTGGGTCCTGATTTTCTACCCGTTTTGAATTTCGGTTCGGGTTCGGATTGATCCAAAAATGACCCGATTTTGACCTGTGATCTTGTTGTTTGGCGTATTTACGAGATTTGGCCATTCTTCTGAGTGAACTTCGTCGCTTCCGATCAAAATGTTGTAACTTTTGATATGATGGGAAGGGAACATCGTCAATGGAGTGAAGTCGAACAACAACGACGAGAAAGATGAGATGAAAGAGCAATCGAGCTCCCGTCGTTGCTTCCGATCAAAATGTTGTAACTTTCGATTCGATGGGAACTAGGGAGGGAACGCCATCCATGGAGCGAAGTCGAACAACAACGACGAGAAACAGGAGATGAAAAGTGCAAGCGAGCTCCCGTCGTTGCTTTCGATCAAAATGTTGTAACTTCCGATCTGATGGGAAGGGAAAGTCGTTCGTGGAGCGAAGTCGAATTGCAACAATGAGAAAGAGGAGATGAAAAGTGTTTAAGAGCAAGCAAGCTCCTATCGTTGCTTCCGATCAAAATGTTGTAACTTCTGATCCGATGGGAAGGGAACATCGTCCGTGGAGCGAAGTCGAACAACAACGCGAACGTCATCTGTGGAAGGGAGAAAGTTACCTTCACAGCGATCAAGCTCCTGAGGTTGCTTCCGATCAAAATGTTATAACTTATGTCGTCGAAGGAGTGAAGTCAAACTGCACCGGACTGAAGTAGCCGAAGAAGCAACTCATGCAATCTCCACAGTGGAACGAAGCCAAACAACAACAACAACAACAAAAAAGAGAAGATAAAAACATGCGGGTCAGGTTCGATTTGACCCGAACCCGAAGCAGGTCGGGTCAAGCAATCCCGGGTCAATTCGGGATAGACCCGAACCCGACCCGTGACCCAATTTTGACATCCCTATGGGTATCAATTTCGGGTCACGGGTCAAGCTGGGTTTGAACCCGAAATTGACCCGACACTATTCAGGTCAACCCGAATCTGACTCGTTTATTTGCAAACGGGTTAGTTTTTCGAACTCAAACCCGACCTGCTTAGGGTCCAGGTCAACCCGACATGATTTGAATGACTCGGGACCATAAAAAATTTGCTAGTTATCGAGTAAAAAAAGGGTCAATCTTCGTTTTTTGGGTCTAAAATGGGTCAATCTAGGGTTTTCGGGTCAAAATAGGTTTTCAGGTCAAAACAGGTTAATTTCGAGTCAAATGGTCAACCTGAACCAGACACAATTTTTGGTCAAATTGTTAAACCCAAACCCGACCCGTTTCGGGTCCGGGTTGACCCTACCTCGGAATTTTTGGGTCGGATTCGACTCAAGTTTTTAAATCATGTCAAATATTGACACCTCTAGTTAATGGTCACTTGTTTTTTTCTACATGAGGAGCCAAGCATTCGCATGGGGAGCTTGGATTAAATAGGCATTGGCCAATTTGATGTGATGAAGAAGAGGATTGAGTGAATGTATTCCATTTTTATTCTAATCTTCTCCAACTACCAATGCAGTTGCAGGTCACAAATGCTCTCTAGTTAGAATTTTATTTCACTTTGGGCAGTTGGAATTACTAGTACTAAAATCATAATAGTGAAATTGACAAAAATTCGGGTGTGATTGAATTTTAGTAAGAAGGAAAATTTTTAATTATTAAATTTATTTTGAAATGTATATTACATATAATTAATCAATCAATTGTTTTGTTATATTTATTTTAAAATAAATTAATGATTTGAAATTTTAGTCATAATTAAATTTAAGTTACATTAATTTCCTTAATGTAATTGATTACTATTTTTAAATTAAATTATATTGATGATGTGGGGTTGGTTACATAATTGGAAAGAATTTGCACTTCCGTTTGTGATCATTTTGGCTTTTAATTGGTAATTTTATTGATATTTTAATTAAAAATAAATTTATTTAATATCTTAAAAATATATTTTATTTTTTTATAGAAAATTAAATAAATTTATTTAAATAGTGATGACGATGGTCAGTGATCGGTGAGAGTGAATAGAGGTGATGGTTTACTGTTAGGGGCATAAGTGAGCCGAGCCGACATGTAACTCTAGCGCGCGAGTCAAGCTTATCGAGACACGAGTTTATATATATATTAAAAAAATAAGAAATAAAAATGAACTTAAATAAACTCTTAATTTTGAGTCTCTTTTATTTAAAATCATTATTTTTTTTACATGGTACATAAAAATGTAAAATATGCTTGATGAAATTTATTTGGTTGTAATTTATGTGAAGTGACATACAAGAAGATAAAATAGCATGAAAATAGTAAAATGAGAATTCCTTCTCTTTTGTTTTATATATATGTCCGGAATAATCTTCAATCCCTGGTCGGTAACGGCAGTGGATCTAGCCCGACCCGACGAACCCATACACGAGGAATATGCCGTTTTCCATTCTCACGCTGGAAAACGCACGCGCTTCTCTCTCTCTCTCGCCGTTCGCTGTACAAAAGTTGCGATTAGATCAGTAGAATAGACTCCGGTGCACCTTCTGATCCCGTTGCCTCTGGCCACAGACGCCGACCAGCGGAACCCTAAATTTTCTCTTCGGCAGGTCAGATCTGGAAACGGCAACTGCCGATCTCTTAGCTGCTGTTGGTTTCCTGTGCGCTTCTGCTAATCTGCCCTTTCAAGCCAAGCTGTTCTGCGATCGTAGAGGTAATGCCGTCTCAATCTTCTTCTCGATCAGTTCTTATTGGAACTGGAAAGACTACCCATGTTCTCGTTTATCGGGTTGGATAGCGAGACAGCGGTTGCCTCACGGATCTTTGCAATAGTGTGTATAGAATTGAGCTTGATTTACCGCATCCTAATCTGGTGGCGGTTTTGGGAATTTTGGACCTGTCTTTGATGCTGAAACGTAGTTTATTAGTTTTAGATTTCTGCTCTCTTCCTATGCATCCTTGTGCTCGTTTTGCAGTGGGATCTCCCTGGCTAGGGATTTGGCTGCCGTGAGGATTGTTTCCGTACCTTCTTTTGACGGTGTTTAGCATTGGATGCTTGAAGGGATAATTTGAAATTATTCAAAATTCAGCGTCCGGTTTCAGGGGGCGACCTGCCCCAGGGGGTTGAGTTTGCGCCCTTCCCTCTGGCTCGAAGAGTGAATTCATCGCATTCCATTCTGATGGATGACGACGTAGAGAATGGAAGTCTGGTATCGTACCAGGAGAAGGCAAGGACATTTCCCAATTTGCGGAGTAAACCTTACAACCCCTTGGTAAAGTTGCTGATCCCTAAAGGGTTTTCCTATATATTATAAATTATTGGTTACTTTTTTAGTCGGTATATTTCCTCTCATTCTAGGTTTTTTTTTCCTCTCATTCTAGTTCAGTTGAACTGATGTTGTACTTTTGATGTGCTATACAAATTGAAATGTAAAAACACAAGTTGCTCCCAAAGTCAATCGATGTGCTCACGAAGTCATAAACTAACTACACATTCAAATAATGATTTTTAGACCACATTTCTTATATAAATTAAAACTTTATTTTAGAAAGTAATCGGAGAGACTCTCAAACCTCAGATAGGGGCCAAACTGGGATTAAACTGATTAAGAAAATAAAAGTGGGGTTAATTTATGAAAAATCAGTAGGCTCCATGGAAGCTTAAAACAAGCAAAGAGGGTGCATGGTATTGGAGTGAGACCTAATTCATGCAAAATGAGTAAAAACAAAAAGAAATTGAGTTCACCCAAATCATCAGGGAGGCTGAACGTTGCAATTTATTTAAGTTTCAATAAAGTTAAATATAACTTAACTCCATAATTTAAGCAGTACAAGTTAAGCTTGCCTCCAATATTCAAAAAGTATGAATAAACTATAATTAACTCCAGAAATCAAGCCAAGCATGGAGAGAATCTAGGCTAAAATCAAGATAAATCTCCTTAAAGGAGGGGTTGACCAATCAGGAGGAAAAATATATATATATATATATATATATATATATATATATATATATTGCCCAAGCAGAATAATTCCAAATAATATTATATCGAGCATTTCTATAAGGACTTGTCTTCTCAAATAAACTATCATGAGGGGATTGAAATTATCTCAATTTTCTATTTTTATGTTATATTTGAATTTTAATGAAATTTGTTATTTTCTTTTTTAAGAAATTAAGTGATTATAAATATAACTTGTATTTACTTTTTAAGATCGTTGGAAACCAAGTGGAACACATTTTCATTCAATTGACAAGAGTATTTCTTCCTCCTTTTTAATCTCTCTTTTCAAAATTTGTTTGCACCTCGTGTTAAGAGATAATTGAATTATCCACCTCTTATATCCCTCTGTGTTTCTACATTTAGGTTTGACCATAGTAGGGAATCCAAGAATCTGATGGACCGGTTCACCCTGAACCGGTCCGGCCTGGACCCGTGCGGGTCTACAGGCGGAGGGGAGAGGGGCGGGCGGTCCGGTTGGACCAAGGGGCCCCATCCACTTAAGTGGGGACATTTTGGGGAGGGAGAAATTGTGTGTTGGTATGAAGGGAGCCATTAGGGTTTAGTTGGGATTATTATGAAAAGTGTATTATCTCTCTTATTTTCTCCTTAGCCTCCTTCTTGCTCTTTTCTAGGGTTTTCTTGTGGGAGATCTTGTCCTTCTCGAAGTGGACAAACTTATCTTGTTTTCTCTTGGTTTTCTTATGCAAAGGTTTTTGCTTCTCATCTCAACCCTCTTGTGATTGTTCTTCTTTGGTTTTGGTGGAGAAATTCCTCTTTTTGGGGGGAAATCAGGGCAAAACCGAAATTGTCAAAACCTAAGGCATATCAGAATCATGCTATTAAGAGATAATTGAATTATTGACCTCTTATATCCCTCTTTGTTTCTACATTTAGGTTTGACCATAGTAGGGAATCCAAGAATCATGCTATTATGGCCACAAGTGTCCATTTAGAGGAGCTATGGAGACACACAAATTTGTTATTTATTAAAAACCTATCAACAAGGAATAGAGGAAATAAAAAAAAATTATGATAACCATTCACAATTTACACCATTAAGATCTCTTTCTCTCTCTCACTCTTAATTGCGAAAATCTCATAGAACAATTACTAGTAATATTTTCTAAGTTTTTTTATTTTTAATTATCAAATAAATAAGATTAATATTTAGATAAGGACTTCTTATCAAATTTAATTTGGATTACAATTATCTTATCTTTTTTAATTTTTTGTTAGATTTGAATTTTTGATAATTTTTTATTTCTTTAATAGGGAACTAGATGTCTAAAAATATACTTTATAGCCAGGCTTTAAGATCAATGGAAACCAAGTGGGAAACTAATATTCAATTGAGAAAACCTAAGCATTTGGTATTCATTTCTTCATCAGGCTGAGTATTCCTACAATACTTCCTTGCATACTTCTATCAGCATGATCCCATTCCAAGCTTTCTATTGATGGCTGCCTCCTTCAATTCAGCCTTATGACGACCACTTCTCCATGGTGGATGTTATCAATGCTCGGCTTCGATAGCTTGATGGCATCCTTCAAAATGTCTGCGAACATTTGCTTCAGTCCTAGTAACACATGAAGAATCAAGCTGACAAATATTGACATGATCTGGAAATGGAGTCTATCATTCTCGTCAAATTACAACCTTACTGTCAAACTTCGACAAACAAATGACATTACTCCGGTCTTGACCGCCTTTACTTTTATGTCCATTCAAGGTCCTAAAGCGCATCAATCAAGTGGCATATCACCTACCACTTGTACTCTTCCAAATCCATCTAGTTTTCCAATTTTCTATCCCAAAGCCATACGCTGAGAAAATGAACCTGGATTGCTTGGACCTTCTCAAGGATGCATGACTAAATCATCCTATCGTTTTCCTTATGACAATCAATACTCAACACATAACAAACACTCCTAGGCAACACCTACTCCAATAGGTTGGCCTACCAACAATACTCGGCATGTACCAAGAAAGCCTAATTTACATAAAAATTCTACCAGTTCCATAGCACTCCTCATCATTAATTTAGTGTTAGTTTGATATCATAAAACAACTATGTTATTGTCTCTATTTGTTTCGAGATCAGAAAGTTTGACAGAAGAACAGAGAAACCAAAGCATAACTAGTTGAGGTTTTTTTTTGATGGGTTATAATTTTGATTTGCAGGTTTGTTGGCGTATTGCTTTTGGTTGAGTTCACTTGCAGCCAAAGCTACAACACTATATTAATTCCTAGTTTAGCACCATTTTTTGAATCACTAAATGTTGAGATTTGTTTTTTATCAGCAATGTTAGTCCTTTAGTCTCCTGCTATTTTTTTAATTCAATCATTTTACTTATTTTAGAATGTGATTAATTTCTATCATAGAATGTCTGATAGAAATTTGCTAATTTTTGATAACTTTCTGTGTGTCACGTGAGATTTCTGTTGTAGAGTTATTCCTTTACTTCTTCTTATATATATTTTTATTTATTTATTTTCAGATTTTTCAGATTTTCACGAGAATAAATGGACGAGTTTTAGCTGTCTTGCTACTGCTGGCCCTAGGGGCTGTGCTTTATGTTGGAGCTGCTACTTCACCTATCGTGGTCTTTGTCTTTTCTATTTGCATAGCTGCCTTCATTTTCTCAGTTTATTTGACAAGATGGGTTTTAGCAAAGGATGAGGGCCCCCCTGAAATGTCACAGGTTCTAAATATTTCATCTCACATTTACTTTTGTGTTATTGCTTCTTGGTGCTCCATGTGTCATACTTTTTTTAATGATTGAGTAACATTGATGATCTCTTCCTTTGTTGAAGCATGATGTGTTTGAGATTTAGGGGTGATAGGTAAACCACCCCAGCTCCATCGGAATATTTCATCTCACATTTTGGTGTGGTGGGGGTGAGAAGAAGGGTGGCAGGTAACCCACCCCATCTCCACTGCAATCAAAAGATTTTGGGGGACAAAAGCCTCGTTAGTGTGGCTAAGAGAGCGAGGGAGGGAGAGTGTTGAGGCTTCAAGTTTATCATGCTTCTGAAAGTGTTTGTTTTCTACTAATTCCTATTGAGAACATTTACATTCCATTATCATTCCTATTGACCTTGAATGTTGATTATCACGTGCTATTGTTTGTGGAACAATAGAGGTTGCTTCACCCTTAACTAATACTCTTATAAATTGGGGGACTTTGTGTAGGAGTTCTCATTAGCATGTTGAAACGATTAAAAGTTGTGTCCCTATCTTGTACCTGAAGATTAGTTGAAATTAGGCCAAATTTAGAAGCAAAACAAGCGTTAGAAATTGCACTTTTATTGAGATTACTGGCAATATCACTCTCCTAAATAGTCTCAAAGCGTAAGTGAAACAAAGATTATGGTTTTAGCTAAGACGCATCACCAGCTAATTTGAAGGCCAATTATGAATTAAATCATTATAGTGAGAAAAGAATCAAAATGATCCCTCAACTCTAAAAAAAGAACGTTTTTGTCATCTCATCAAATTTTGAGGTTAATGGTATTCAATCAAGGGGTATTTTAGTCATTTTCTAAATAAATTATTAGTAGAACTGAAGTTAGAGAGGCTTTAAAGAAAATGAAGTGTGGAAAAGCTGTTGGACATGATGATATCCCAATAGAAGTGTGGAAATTCTTGGGATAAGAAGAAATTTATTGGTTTACTAAACTTTTTAATATTATTTTGATAACTAAAAAGATGCCATATGAGTAGAGAATGAGTGTGGTGATTCCTATTTTTAAGAATAAATGTTATGCACAAGATTGTGTGAATTATAGAGGAATTAAGTTAATGTATCATACTTTAAAACTATGGGATAGAGTTATGGAACATAGGTTGCGGCGTGATACTAACGTTTCTCAAAATCAATTTGGATTCATGCCCGGTAGGTCTACTATGGAAGCTATACATTTATTGAGAGGTTTGATGGAGAAGTATAGAGAGAATAAGGAGGATCTAAATATTATATTTATTGATTTAGAGAAAGCATATGATAAAGTTCCAAAAGAAGTGCTATGGAGAGTTTTAGAAAAGAAAGGGGTTAATAATGCTTATATTCTTGTCATTAAGGATATGTATGCAGGAGCTGTTACTTGTGTCCAGACACAAGGTGGTTTGACCAAGTATTTTCTTATTTCAATTGGATTACATCAAGGATAAGCCTTAAGCCCTTATCTTTTTTGCTTTAGTCATGGATGTTATCACTAGACATTTGCAAGAGGTTGTACCCTGGTGTATGCTTTTTTCTTACGATATTCTTCTTGTTGATAAGACTAAAGAGGGAGTTGAAAGTAAACTTGAATTATGGAGATCAACCTTAGAGTTTAAAGGCTTTCGTTTGAGTATATCTAAGACTGAATATATGGAATGTAATTTTAGTAATAATAGTTCTAGTGGGGGATCGTGGCTTTGGGTGATCAAGTAATTAAGAAGACTACACATTTTAGGTAGCTTGGGTCTATTGTTCAGAGTGATGGTGAAATAGATGTGGATATTATTAGTATAATTCAAGTTGGATGGTTGAGGTGGAGGAATGCATTGGGCTTGTTGTGTGATAGAAATGTCCCCTCAAACTTCATGGAAAATTTTATAAGATGTTGGTTCGACCTGCAATGCTTTATAGTGCAGAATGTTGGCCATTAAAATAGAAGCATAATATTAAGTTAAGTGTTGCATAGATGAGGATACTCAGGTGGATGAGTGGCTTTACTCTTAGAGGCAGGCTAAGAAATGAGCATATACGTGAAAAGGTTGGAGTAGCTCCAGTGGAAGATAAGATTAGAGAGAGTCGCCTTATATGGTTTGGTCACATAAAACGGTGGTCTTTCGATGCCCTGTTAGGAAAGTAGATATATTAGATTTGACTTATGTTAAGAAGGGTAGAGGTAGGCAGACCTAAAAAAACTTAGTTAGAAAATATTAGAAATAACATTTCTTTATTAGATTCAAATGAGAATTTAAATTTTAACAGGGTACAATGGAGAAAAAAGATTCATGTAACCGACCCCATATAGTGGGATAAAGGCTTGATATTGTTGTTGTTGTATTAAATGTAATTTTCAAATAATAATAAATTTTTTAAAAAAATTATTAAACATTTTTTAATAAAAAAATTATTAATAATTCTAATTTTTAATTTAAAAATTACTAATAATTATAGTTTTAATTTAGAATCATTATGGACTAGAATTATTAATAATTTTTTTATTAAAGAAAAATTTAATAAAATTTTAAAAAAATATTATTATTTAAAAATTATATTTAATAAATAATTTAATTAAAAATGACTAAAATACCTCTTGATCCAAGACCATTAATCCCAAAATTTGATGTTAGGACAAAAAAGACATCTTTTTAAGGAGTCGAGGATCAAATTGATTACTCTAAAGAGTTGGAGGTCATTTTGATTCCTTATAAAGAGTTGAGGGACTATTTTGGTCCTTTTCTCAATTATAATCATTTATAAACTATGAGGAGGATTTTAATTTCAAAGAAGGTTGTCAATGTTATTGATTCAACAACAAACAAACAACAACAACATCGAGCCTTTATCCCACTGCGTGGGGTTGGCAATGTTATTTATTCACTTATTAGAAAATTAAATTCTTTATGGGCTTGATTGACTGTGTAATATTAGATTAATTATTGTATTGATCAATTAATTTTGTCGTTGAATAGGCTTTCCTATTATATACTTACATATATAAGAGGATCTATATGCTAATATATTTGGCACTGAAAAATAGATAAAATATTATTTTGGCATGTTTGTGTCACCGAATAATAGCAAATGACATATAATACACCAATATGACAATTAGATTGAATTTTTGTGAAAGAAATAGGAATAAGATTGTTACATAAAAAAAAAGTATGGCAAGAAGTGCAAGAAAGACTCATGAAATAGAATAGACCCTTCATTTGGGCAAATTATTGCATCTGATCATCGGACACGGAGAATAGGTTTGGACATCTAAGAAAAATTTGCCACGTCACCTGCGCTTTTGACTGCGCTTTAGTTGCGCTTTAGTTGCACTTTAGTTGCGCTTTGACTGCGCTTTACCTGCACTTTGACCTGCGCTTTTACGCACTTAATTTAAAATAATATTTTATTAATATCCGGACCTATCTCCGCATCCAGTGACCGGATGCAATAATTTGCCCTTCATTTGACAATCAGTTGTAATAGATGGAGTTGGATGATTTATAATGCTGATCCATGTAGTTGAGGTGGGGATATAGCTAATTATGATATGATCAATGTTTAGCTGGAGTCAATAATGGCATTTGCTTGTTGATGTGGATTATTTAGCATGATATACAAATGAATTCATCTTTGATTATCTTTAACATGCCATCTAGTTAGTACGCAAAACCATTTTTCACTATTAATAACTAGTTTAGCTTAGTAATGACTTCATTAATATGAAATTTTATATTTCTGCTTGGAAGATTCCTTTATGCAAGTTATCCCTCATTTGGCATATCCATCATGTTATCCCCTTTAGATATCAGATGCCATACGTGATGGGGCAGAAGGTTTTTTTAGGACTCAATATGGAACTATTTCGAAGATGGCTGTATTACTAGCACTTGTTATTCTTAGCATATATCTTTTCCGCAGTACAACGCCACAGCAAGCCACAGCAAGAATCATCTGGCCTAGGAAGGTACGATAATTTAACTTGCTCTGTTTTCCTCTCTTAGTAAGCAGGATTTTTTTTTGTTTGCACCAGCGCTTGTGTAACTTTTTTATTTCTATTTGTCAAGCATGCGCTATCATGTCTCTTTGCTAACCATGGTTCATAATTTGCTCTTTTTAGGTCAACAACTGCATTTATTACTGTTGCTGCTTTTCTCCTAGGCGCTTTATGTTCAGGTATTGCTGGATATGTTGGGATGTGGGTTTCAGTTCGTGCAAATGTTAGAGTCTCAAGTGCTGCTAGGCGCTCAGCTAGGGAGGCTTTACAGGTGGTTTTTGTGTAGTAATTTTGAATTTTTTTTTTCTCTTGAGTATTCCCAGATTTCAGTTATTTATCAACACCCGTTTGCAGATAGCTGTTCGAGCTGGTGGCCTATCAGCCATGGTGGTTGTTGGCATGGCTGTAATTGGCGTGGCAATCCTTTATGCAACATTCTACGTATGGCTTGGAGTTGATTCTCCTGGTTCCATGAAGGTTGTCGACTGTAAGTTGCTTCCACCAATCTGTTTCCCAAGATCTTTTGATAAAACAAAGCTAAACTCCTCAAAACCGATTAATACAAAGTCAAGTTTTACTAGTGTACTGTTTCGGGATTCTGAAAAACTATATTCCAATGTGTACTTCTTACGTATTTAATTTTTGTTATTTTCAACCTCTATCTGAATTTTCTTGCTGCTGGGCATGCTTTTAGATCTTTTTATTCGTAGCTAAAATTGTTTCTATTGATTGATAGACCAGGATTGGCTTCCTTATGTGTGTTCTTTTTAAAGTTTTGAGTAGTTTTTTAAGATTTTCGAATATACAACCCTTTTGTTAAGCTGTGAACATGCTTTGTAATATATAAAATCTTACCATAAAGAGTTTTCTAATGCAACTATATGATATAATGCACAAATTGATGCATGATGCCATAATTCACCCAAGCTGATAATTGGTAAATTCAAACAACGAAGTCATAAGTTATGACTGGAAATAACTGAAGGGTCTCCATTGCATCCAACTCCGATCATTAGAACCAGCCAGGCTCAACAAATAATATTCAACAAGAACTCTTTGCCTAACAACAAATGGCCAAAGGCCAAATCAACTTAGAACAACTAGCTTACGACCAAAACTACACCGAACAAAGATTAACCAGTAGAAATAGTTGCTAGACTGATACGCCTTAGGTTTCACAAATCAGTAGAAATAGTTGCTAGACTGATATGCCTTAGGTTTCACAAATTAGGGTTTGCCCTAATTTTCCTACAAGATGAAATTTCTCCTCCAAATCCAAGAAAAAATCAACACAAGAGGGATGAGAGGAAGAACAAGAACATTTGCATTCAAAATCCAAGAGAAACAAGATACAATTTGTCCACTTCGAGAAGGGCAAGGTCTCCCACTACAAACCCTAGAAAAACAAGAGAAAGAAACTAAGGAGGCTAAGAGAAAACTCAAATCTTGCATGCCCTAGAAATCCCCCCTTAATCCCTACATATAACAAGCAAAAGACCCCACCAAACCCACTAGTGGGCTGCCCAAGCTGAACCGCCCGGCTCAGGCTAGACCTGAGCCAAACCGGTCCAGAAATGGACCGGTTCCGCTCAAGCCGCTCGGCGCGTCCCGCTCCGCGTCCCCATCCCGCGTCCCCGCTTCAGCGGGTCGAACGGCGCGGCACTTCCGCGCGCCGCGGGGTCGCCGGCCCTCCCTCTGCCGGTCGACGTCGGCGGTGGTCGGCGGTGGCCCGCATCAATACTCCCTCTTTTAAAATTAACCTTGTCCTCAAGGTTAAAGAATGTAGATTCCTTGGTGGTCGGAAACCCACAAAGGCTAGGGTCACCTTGTAGTGCCACCCTCCGACCATTACTCTTGTATTTAACCAGCAACTTCTCCCAATTGACCTCCATGTCTCCTAGAGACTGAAGCCACTGCATACCCAAGATGACGTCGGCTTTTTCCAGATCAATCAGCAAAAAATCTTGAGTAATTACCTCCCCTTGTAAGATAATAGTGACTCCCTTTCATTTCCCATAAATACGGGACTTCTGTCCTGTGCATATGGTCACCTCTGCCTCTTTGCTTGTTATCACCTTTAGACTCAACTGTTCCGCCACTCGATAGGCCAATGAGTTGTAAGTAGCTCCACTGTCAAACAAAACTCTCACCTTGCACCCTTCCATTTCACCCTCCATCTTCATGGTGGGGTGAAATGGTAAACCTTCCATCGAATTCATGCTTACTTCTATCATATCTAGGTGAGGATGCTCTACCTCACCTAACTTCTCCCTTGTTGCCCCTTCATCTGTGTCCTCATCTGAATCCCCCACCACTATCACGTGCAGGGTCTTCTCCTTACACCTATGCTCAGGTGCAAATTTCTCGTCGCAATGGTAGCAGAGGCCCTTGATCCTCTTCTCCTTCAATTCGGAGTCAGTCAGTCTCTTGAACCCTCCTTGGTTTACCACAATGGTGGCTTTCTCCTGTTTTACCTCCTCGGGGTGAGTAGTGGCAGTCACCTTAAGTCCTTCGAGCACGAGTGGTGAACGATATGTGGGGTGAGACCCCCCTAATTTCCGTGTCTGATCCGCCTTCTGCTTGTCCTCAACAAGCTGAGCTGTCTCCATAATTCCCACTATCCCTCGTGGGTTGACCACCCTGATGGCGGCTCTGATGTAGGGTTTCAACCCTTTCATGAAATTCCCCTCCATGGCGTCATCGGGCATTCCCCTCAATCGTCCGGATAGAAGCTCAAAGCGCTCCCGGTACTCTGCCACTGTGCCTTCCTGAACAAGAGACATGAACTGTTCATAATGGGTGCCCTCACTGGACACTCTGAAGCTGTGCAGTAATAGGTCCTTGAACTCTTCCCAACTCCGTATAGGTTGTCGCCCCTCAATCCATTGGAACCAAGCCAATGATTTCCCCTCCAAGCAAATCGGTACAGCCATCAGCTTTTCCTCCTCCGTGACGCTGTTAACGGCGAAATATCGCTCCACCCGGTAGACCCATCCGTACGCATTTTCCCCTTCGAAAACGGGGACCTTCAACTTTCTCATCCGTGTATCTGTCCGAGGAGGATTCCTCCCATCCTCCCATGGCCCATGCTGAAATCCCTCCCACTGAGGTCTTCCCCTCCACTCCCCTGGATACGGGGTCTGCACCCCCCTTCTTGGTGGCTCCCAAGGGGCTCGGCCTCCCTCGTGTGTACCTCCCGGTTGTCTCGGCCAACCACCCCCGACCTCGCCTGTGGCTCGACCAAACTCCAACGGCCCTCTTGGACCTCTCGGCCACCCTCCTTGTGGCTCCCAAGTGGTGCGACCATCTCTTGCACTCCTCCCGGCCTCATCGGCCACCCTCCATACGGACCGTGAGGGTCACGTACGGCTCCTCCCCCTTGGCCGGCGGCCCCCTCCCACGGGGCACCACCCACGTCGGATGCCTCCCACCCTTCCCTTGACCAAGGCTCTTGGCGCGAGATGTGAGGTGGTGCTTGCATGGCTTCCCCCGGTTGGCTTGCTCCATCTTCCCTAATTGAGAAATTAGGGTTAGGGTTTGACATCGGCGATTTTCCCTTTTCTTAGGATTTGATTGAGCAACTTGGGCGTCTACCAATTTACGGATCATCTCTTCCATTCCCCCAAATCTCTCCTCTAGGGATGAGAATTTTCCTTCCAACGACGAAAGCTTCTCTCCCACTTCCTCCTTCAATTGGCTCATCTCTCCCTCCAAAACTTCTACCTTCTTTGATGCCATGCCGTCTAGGATCGAGAGCTCTGATACCAACTTGATACGCCTTAGGTTTCACAAATTAGGGTTTGCCCTAATTTTCCTTCAAGATGAAATTTCTCCTCCAAATCCAAGAAAAAATCAACACAAGAGGGACGAGAGGAAGAACAAGAACATTTGCATTCAAAATCCAAGAAAACAAGATACAATTTGTCCACTTCGAGAAGGACAAGGTCTCCCACTACAAACCCTAGAAAAACAAGAGAAAGAAACTAAGGAGGCTAAGAGAAAACTCAAATCTTGCATGCCCTAGAAATCCCCCCTTAATCCCTACATATAGCAAGCAAAAGACCCCACCAAACCCACTAGTGGGCTGCCCAAGCTGAACCGCCCGGCTCAGGCTAGACCTGAGCCAAACCGGTCCAGAAATGGACCGGTTCCGCTCAAGCCGCTCGGTGCGTCCCGCTCCGCGTCCCCATCCCGCGTCCCCGCTTCAGCGGGTCGAACGGCGCGGCACTTCTGCGCGCCGCGGGGTCGCCGGCCCTCCCTCTGCCGGTCGACGTCGGCGGTGGTCGACGTCGGCGGTGGCCCGCATCATAGACCAAACAAAGGATAGAATTGAGAATTGCGCTAGGTAAGAAAACACGGCCCTTTTCTTTTTATAGGGATCATCATAGGCATGCTTATCAAGGAAAAAAACATTGGACGACCAAAGGGAGAAACTTCTAAAATAGAATAGCATGATTAAAGAAAGAATTTAATGCTTTGATTATTAAATCCACTTATTTCAACACACATTCTATGCTTTTGATGAGTAATGAATTCCAGGATTACATCACTTTGAATTTGTAATATATGCATGATTTGAAGATATTAGTGTTTCCTGTAAAATTTAAAACATATCAAGTTGATTGAAAGTCTATGATCCAATTATGTTATATGAACTCTTATATTTTTCTTGCATGGGTATATTGCTTCCCTAGTCAGGATCATAAAAGGTGAATTCTTGCATTTATATTCATACACAATTTCCTTTTTGTATATCCCTTTCATTATCATATTTTATTTATTTTTCATTTAAATTTGTATTTATATGTATTTCAATAGGATGCTTTCACATTTAATATGTATTACACTCTAATAAAGGTCATTTGACTCTTCATTTTAATAGAAAATAGTATTATTACCAATATTAGCAAGTAAGCATACAAGATTTCATCTCACTAAATGCATTGAATTTTAAATAGAACTGCAATTGCTATAAAATAAAGATGTAATCACCCACCACAAAATTTTTTTTTTGAAGGTCAATCTTGAACTTTAATGTTTTTTTAATTTTTAGTCGATTCTTCCTTAGTTCAAAAATTATGCATCACGGACATGTTAAAGATAAATTCGGTTATTTAATTCATAACTACCTTTACATTTAATTTCTTAATTAAATTAACAATAATCAATTTAATTCTTATCTTAATTGTCAAGAGCTCCTCACTTGCCTACAATGTGCTTCTCTTAATTAGGATACTCAGTTCTCCCTCTGTCTAAAGTAACATCAAAGGTGTCAAATAATGTCGGGATTAGTAGACGTTATCAAAGGAAATGTCAAAAGTATCGAATGTCATCAAAGATAATATCAAAGGTAACAAATCAGTAAACCACATCTCTTAATAAAAATTTCATTTTATTCCATCATAAAAAGATAAAATGACATTTAAATAATTTTTTTTATTACCTTCAATCTTTTTTTGTCTCTCTCTTCATCAAACGAGTTTGCATAGTCCACTACTTTTTTTCCTTGTCAAATAAAATTGCACAAATTAATTAAATCAAATTGAAATAATAAATTTATTTCTTTCTATGCCACAAAAAATTCATTTTCTTTCTCTCTTCTCTATTTCCGACTCCGCCGAGCCAGATTGCTTGATGCTTTTTCTTCTCAGGTTTCAACCTAGTGAAAATGTTTGAACTCTTCTCTATTTTCGATTCCAGCAAACAAGTCACAAGAACTCCTCTATTTCTTCTCCAATTCTGACTCTACCGAATAATGCCTCTAATTCTATCAAACAAGGCGCATGGACTCTTGTCTATCTCCGTTCAACTGATCGAATGGATTGCACAAACTATTTAAGAGTAAATTGATACTTAAAGCTTCATAACTCTTCTTCCACTATTTGGATGTAAACTTTTAGCTCTGTCAGATACTATACATTTTGGTACATGTAATCTTATAATTTCATTCACATATATTTTTGCTAATTTATCCATACAATGAGTCTATTTAATCGGCAAGAAATTACAAATTTTGAAAACGTATTTATAATAACCCATATAGTATCACGATTCTATCTTGATGTAGGCAATCTAATAAAAAAACCCATTGCCATCTCATCTCATTTCCACTCTGTTATTGGTATTGCAACTGTCCATATGACCTTTGATGTTCTGCTTTAATTATCTGATGACATATAGTACACTTAGCCATGAATGCTGCTATACAGTAACAGTAACATCAAGCCTTTATCCCATTACGTGGGGTCGGCCACATGAATGTTGCAATATTTCTTTTTAATCATGGCCACCAAAATATTCTTTTAAGCTGTTGATATATTTTATTGCTTGAATTGTATAACCAGAAGTACCTTCCTGTAGAATTTATTTTCTTAAATTTAACAATATTTGGAACACCGTTTCTGCTTTTATATTTTAAAAACTTACTTCATGAATTTTATAATTTTTCAAATGACATGCTTTTATCATATTTAGAATTTTTTGAAAACCAACATCCTAAGATAATTTATTACATATGTCGTCTTTCAATATTGATTGAATTGTCAGCATTTTTAATAGAATAAAATTTATATTATTAAAATTTACCACTGATAATTTTAATCTGTTCATAACCATAATTAACTGCTTTTGTTTAAGTTCTAGGTCTGCCATCATGTTCTACATAAATAATATGTGAACTTCCCAAGATGATGTGCTAGGTCTTGTAAATCTTTGCTCCAATGATTCTTACAATTGTCTTTTCAATTTTTGTAACTTCTTAATTGCCATTTGATACGGTGCTCTAGCTGCTGATTTTGAACACAGTAATAATTCAATAGTAAAATTTATCTTTTTTTTGGTGGCAATCCAAGTAAATCATCTAGAAGCACTTATGTGTATTTCTTCACTACTGGTAAATTTTTAACTTTTTTACTTCTTTATTTATATCCTTTATTTAAAGAAGAAAACCCTAATATCTACTATTTAACAACTTATAGGCTTTCAAATATGTTATTACCATCAATGACAGCCCTCTATCTTCATACAATTTGCATTTGTTTTTTCCAGGAAAATTGAATTTCATCACTTTCTTATTGCATTATATATTAACAAAATGGCTAGATAACAAATCTACCCCTAAAATTACATCAAATTCTTATTGTGTTAACATATTCAATTTTGTTTCAAAATCTCTTTCACCTATATCTAAATTTATTTGACACATGTTGTCTACATTCAAACAGTTTCCATTTGATATCATAACATATAATATTGTAGGAATTTTTGAAATATTTAACCCAACTTATTTAACTAAATTCTTTGAGATGAATGAATATTAGAGTTCAGTATTGAATAAAATTCAAGTAGGAAAAGGTGACAACATGAAACTTTATCATTAATGATACTCCAAAATGTTGTTAGTCTACAATTATTCAGAATAAGTAAATAAAAATTCTGAACAAATTAAATGAAAAATATATCTTTAGTAACTTTGGGTGAATCTTTAGCTTTTATATTGATACTTCTCATTTACTCTAAGCTGAGTATTGTATTATATTTGATTTTGACCTGGAATTGATGCAACTGACTCTGTTAATCACTGAGTCTCATTCAAGCTTGTATTGGCTCGTCTGTTCAATTGCTTCTGCTGAACCTGTTTGACTGAACATGCTTAACCAGCTTTTACATTATGTATGACATTAAAAATCACGTTTTATGTAGTTTTTTTCCTCCCAAAATTAGAGTTGGACATAATTGGGATACACCCTTACATGCCGAGGCTTGCCTTCAAGGTCGTAATAATTAGACCGAACATCGAATTAGAGAAAGAGAGGTTCAAGATTCAGTGGTTGGAATTCAACCGGATGATGTAATAATATTAAAATTATTTAAATAAAAAATAAATGATATAATAATGATGTAATAATTATTGAATAATATAAATTTATGATTAAAATACATATAAATTTAATGTACATTATTGTTAATTTATGTTATATATTTAAATAAAATTTACAACTAGAAATTATATACTAAATTTGCATTATAGAGTTGCATATATAGATCATTCATGTTAGATCATTTATAATTAATAAATAGATAAAAATTAATTTTAAAAGTGTACAATTAAAAAAAATTAAAAAAATAAATGGATAAAGAATTAAATATTATTAATAAAAAAATAATTTGTTTATATTTTGTAGCTCTTTTGAATATTATACTCTTTTTGGGTTTTTGGTATTTTGTGTGGACAATATAATGTTGATATTGATAACATCATATCAAATGACTAATGCTAATGTCATTGCTAACAATTATTTACACTTGATGAAATATTGACATGTTATTACAATTCAATGCTAGTTTTTCTTTTTCCCATTCATAAGCAATTTATGTGAAGCATATGATATTATATTTTATTATATGATAATTTCTGATAGAAAATATTGACATTAATTATTTTTATTATACATTTTATATTGATAATTTGCAAAAGAAAATATTGTGCTCATGCTATATTATATCTTACTTTTATGGTTATGAGGTGCCCATGTCTGTATTGTTGCTATCGTGTCATATTTAAGTTTTGCAAAAGATTTGTGTAAAATATAATAAACTTCTCTTGAAGCAATCAACTTAATGAATAGAGGATTCACAAAGTTGCTTCAAAAGTTGGATTAAGACTGAAGATGACTATTTGAGAATGCAGCCAATCAACACACGCATAATCGTTTAAATACCCGTAATAGATTTTTAAATACCATGATACCATCAGAAGTTTTGCAAGTTCTGTTTTGGTTGCTGTGGTGGTTTAATTCGGCTTGTTAGAAGTACGCTGGTCAAATGTCTTGAAGATGGGACTGATTATACTCACATCTGAAGAAGTGCTATACTAAACCGCTTCAAATGTGTGCAAGCCTCATATGTCTGGAATACAATGAATTACTAGTTCTATCTTCCTATATTCTCCAATCGCTGTGTGTCAAAACTCTATGTTAGCAATGTCTTCCCATATTTCGATGGTTTTTGAAGTCAAGCATCATGAGTTGAATATCAACCAGGCTTTTCTTGAAAGAATTTCAGTTGTGTTAAGTGGGAGTACCCTTTTGGAGGTGCTAACTCAGCTGTTTAGGCGCTTGGGCAAGATGAGTTGCAATCCTGACCCCTTTAAACATCCTCAGGCGATTATATTAATAAGTCAACAATTTTGGAAAGATTTAGTATTCATATTCTTTTGATCAGTCCAAACTTATCTATGGGATGTAGAATCAGAAATGCATTCACTTGTCCTATCGATTTTTTTTTTTAAATGTTGTTTTGGTTTATCTTGATGGACATTTAAAGTTTCATGCTTCTTTGCAGTGCCTCTTCTTCTTGTTGGATATGGTTTCGGTGCCTCGTTTGTTGCCCTTTTTGCTCAGTTAGGTGGGGGAATTTTCACTAAAGCAGGGGTGCAGATGTTGGAGCTGATCTGGTCGGCAAAGTAGAACAGGGTATACCTGAAGATGATCCTAGAAATCCGGCTGTCATTGCTGATCTGGTATCAAAACTCACTTTTAGCTTTAAAAATTTGCTACCGTGTTTTTAGTGAGACTACTATTCTTTTCTGCTACTTCCTGTACTGATTTTTAAAATATGAAACTAAATATTTTGAATTCTATTACAGCGTGCAATGTTGTTCCTTCTAGGATTTTTACTGTTATAATTTATATTTTACTGCTATATTTGTAGCCTTGAGTATTGTATTATAACTGAATGTTTTCATTCTGTGCTGTATTTTCATTATTATTATTATTATTTTCATTTGCATTACAGCCTAAGGGTAATTGTTCTTCAAATATCAATAATGTGAGCAAGAACAACAGTAATGATTTATGATAACAATAACTACTAAAGCAGTAGGAAATAAATAAACAAGTGATTGCTCACTTTGATTTGGTTATGATTTGATAATTAAACAACTTTATTAGTTTTCAAGTTTTACTTAGGGTGATTGATCTAAGATGCCTTAGGGCCTAGTTGTCACGGCTCAGCCTAGTAGTTTGGATTACTCAGGTACAATCGGACAATCGAATGGATTATTTAAATTACTTATACAAACGTCAGCTAATACCTAAACGGTCGTTCATACTTTTTTAATGATAACTTCAAATACATAAAAAGAGTCACAATAATTCAAAGTTCATTCTAAAATTTAAAATATAACATTTATGATATAAATACAGTTCCCTGGTGTCACCACATTTATGATGTATATTTTTCATTCCCCCACTTATTTGCTCTCAAACTCTTGTCCTAAAAATAATGATAAGTACAATAGTGAGTCATCAACATAACTCAATGGATACATGTCTCTAAAATATAAAAACAAACAAGAACATTGAAAACAAAATGCATGCTTGTCATAAAATATGAATCTATATAATATCACTTGACAACTCATTATTTTTAAATATGACCATTTAAGAAGTTTTGAAACATTCCTTTGTACATTAAGAAGAGAACATCTTATATTATCTATATCATTTTTATATGATACGTTCACCACAAAAGCATTGTCTAAGTTGTATCATTTAATGTACATTCATTTCAATTTTTTTTAAGCATTTTTGATTTCACACACAGGCATACTAGCTTCACTAGTTAATAATATAAGGGGATGAATTTCGTCAATCAACCTATACATGTAGATATTTTTATATAAATCATTTCATTCACATTCTCCATATCATTCCATATCTTTTTATTAAGATCATTATATGACATGCGATTAATAATTCAATATAACAGGAACTATAATTTATTTCAATTTGACAAATAGTTTTTATAACAATAAATCATAATAAAATTTTAATTAACAGCTAATTAAATGAAAATTAATAATGACATGCATTTGATCTTGAAGATGCAATGTTATTACTTTAAATAAAAAAACATGATTAACCACCTCAATCTCAGGTGACCTTTTTTGCCCTTTTATACGCATGAAATCTCTTAAGAATACTATCAACTAATCATTCTCATTGGAACAATTTAATATATAATATATATATTTTTTTAATTTCTAATTTCATTTACTTAATATATTATATATTTTCTTACTAACATTGTATTAAAATAAATTATGAATTTTTATAATATAAACAAATTCTTCAAAATTTTCTTTTCTTTTCTCTTTCTTTGTTAAATCGACAATGGTCTCCTCTTAGTTTGCCTTTTCTCTAAAATCTAAAAAAAATACATATATCTAAAATATCATACTAGAATCTTTAATTTTGAGAGAACAAAAAAACCTTCTTTACTCGAACTTGACTTGATTTTGCGCAGCTTGTCAAGCTTAGCTCAGTTTCCCCACAAAGAGTCTCAAATGTCAAACATCTCAATTGCTCGCCTAATCACATGCTTAATTGCCTATGTGCTCACTCTGTTTCCATCACTCATTCTACCTCCTACTCTCTGTCTCTTGCTCTTCTGCTTGTCTTCACTTTCTCTCACTCGCTGACTTTCTCTCTCGCTCTCTATTTGCATTCGACTTCTCTCCATCCCCCTCTCTTATAACGCGGAACTGACAAATAGTTGATTCTACTGAATTGTCTATTGCTTGTTAAATTTTTTTCTTTTAAAAGTTGGGATTTTATAATCTTCCCCACTTAAAAAATATTGCCCTCAAATTTGCTAATTTAATGCAATTTTAGGTTGACATAGGTCACTAATGAAAATTTGTGATGAAACAACATGAAACATTGCAATTCACGTATTCCTTGCTTTCAGTTTAATAATTTAGACAATATTTCAAAAGCTGCTTAAATATGAAATTCCACAGGAAATCTGAGAATAAACATAAAATACTATAATAGTTGAAATTCGCACAAAAAATAGAAACCATCATACATTAAAATTTGACAATATTTCTAATCACTAAATATTTTTAGAAGAAAGAAGAAGGGAGAAATCATCAAATGGAAGATTGAAGCATCATAGCATTGCAAGGAGAATAACTCCTATAAGTTGTTGTCAAAACAAGTGAAGTGCTCGTGGCATTTATATCCAACAATACATAAAAATCTGAGAGAAAATAGAATTTTACTCAACAATTCAATATTTTTTTTGCATGCCTCAATGATCCTATTATAACCCAAGAAAGATCCAAAATAAATAATTCTTCATAATCCTCCTAGATTTAGCATAATGCAGTGAGTCTTAATTTAGCACACTTGAATTCCAATAAAAGCAACTTTTCAATCTTAGTTTCTACAAAATAATAGATTTTCAATCTAAAAATCCAGTTTCTGGCAATTGTTTATTGTTCTACTTATGATAACATACTAAGAAATAAAGAAAACCAATAAGTTGAATGCCAATTGTGTCTAACAACAAAACTAGAAATAGCAGAACTCGAGTATTGTCTCATGGAAAGAAATATCATTGAAAGAAAAGCACATCTACACTGAAATGTCAATGAAGGAAACTGATTGCCAACATAGCTATTTTCTCTGGTAGGCGGTGTCAAAAAGGCTCATCATTTGATAATAGTTCATTTTCAACTTGATCGTTAAGTAATCAAGCTAAACTTGAAAAGATAATTTGAGCTCGTTTTCTGAATGAGCCAAACACAAGTTTTGTTTAGTAGTATTTGGCTCATTAACATCTCAAATATATTTTTTATCCAATGGTTATGTTCTAAAAGCATTAAACATCTAGAAGTTTTATTGAAACTTAGTATTATTTGAGTTGGACATCATCCTTAAGAGCTTAAAGTGTACCAAAAATCATCATAAGTTTTTCAGACTTGATCGAGCATGTCCAAGCTTGAACTGTGCTAAAGCTCAAATACAAGCCAAGCTCTAACACAAACCAAGTTCGAATACATGTCAAACTCAGCTCATTTACACTCCTATTCTGAGGAAAACAACAATGACAGAAGGCATGACCCAAATATAGCTACAGTGCCAATTAAAGAAATCTGGCAACTTGCTAGAGTTTTGCTTACAGAAGAAAACCCCTGATTGGAATTGGAGTATTTCTACTTCAGCAAAATCCCAGATCTAGTGAATCCCACAATTTCCAAATCAACAGCAATAACAGTAAGCATCCAAATCAGTAGATGAACAATTAAAGGGTTGAATGCGTGTTGAAGCTAAAGGAATTTGAAACAATTGAACTAGGGAATCCAAGAAATGTATTGAAATGGCTTGCAGATCATCATCATATGTAATGAGCTAATCAGATCATCATCATATGAATGTTTTACAAAACAAAAGTAGAACATATGACACAAAACTCATAACCTCTAAAAACTCTTAATATTCATCTCAATGTTCACTTTTTATGCTTCTGACCAGCATACTTTTTAGATTTCCATCAAAGGCCTTAGGTAGCCATTGCCTCTAGGAAGCTTAAATCATGTGCTTTGTCACTTCGGGACAAAACATTGGAAATTGGCTGAGTTGATACTGCAATTAGAAATGTCTTAGTTTAATACCTTGATAAAACTTCAAGCATGCTATGTTAGTTATTGCAAAATATATTTTTTTTGTATTTGATAACCTTATTAGAAGAGTAGACTTATTAGATCCAGTCTATGTTAAAAAAGTAAAGTCAAATCTAAGAAGGCTTGATTAGAAAGTATTAAAAATGATCTTTTTTTAGGTGGAAATGAGAATTTGACTCTTAATAGGACATAATGAAGAAAAATGATTCATCTAGCCGACCCTACATGATGGGATGAAGACTTGTTGTTGATATATACTTTTGTATTTGATAAGTCAATGGTAAGATGATTTTTTTCGTGTTGCTTTATATTTATTGGAAATTTTGAAGTTTTAGATTCTGCCCATGTATAATCCTTTATCTGGACGAGAAATTCAATTGAACAACTAATTTGAAGCACTAGGTTGCATCTTGTATTTTGTTCTTGACATCTGTTTATTCTAAGTTAGATATTATCTCTCGGTATACTCTATTGCCAATGAAAATCTGCAGAAGAGTCAATGAAGATCGTCAAAACAAGAATACCAAGAGATCTTAAGGATGACAATTTTGGTTAAAATTAGATCTTTCTATATTAAATCTTAAAATATTGTTCTGGCAGAGTTTGAATGTTATTACTAATTTGCCATTGTTTCTTCTTTTTTTTTTTTTATTTGCCATTGTTTCTGCTTGGTGCTCAGGGTTATATTTATCATCCTCATAGTTCTGTCCGTGCTACTATGTTTTTTTAGAGTTCTTCAATTGTCTCTGTTAGGGCTTCTGACTGAGATTTCGGAGATGATAAATTTTTTTCCAGAGACTTACATGTTCCTTGTAATATTTTGTTTCATTAAATTTGATTCGAGGTCAAAAATTGATTCGAGTTCTCTTTTTGACCCAGGTTGGTGATAATGTGGGTGATTGTGCTGCTCGAGGAGCTGATCTTTTTGAGAGCATAGCTGCAGAAATCATCAGTGCGATGATACTTGGAGGAACAATGGCTCAGCATTGCAAAATCGAAGGTAAGGGTTGCCTACAACATGATTTTTTTTGTTAAGAGTATATGTATAACTGTTCTCTGTGATTTTCTCTCCATAGATGCATAATTGTGATTATTTTTCAATTTAGAAAAAAAAGAATACTCTTCTCGTTTTCTTAATACTTTCTGCAACTAAAAGTAAAAAAAAAAAAGTTCTTCACTTCTAATTTGATGAATCAGTTGTTTTGTACTTAGAATCATTAAACAGCCTTAGATCTCCTTGCTTTTTAATTTATGTAAGATACATTTAACTGATTAATTCATTTCCAGATCCATCAGGGTTTATCCTATTTCCTCTCGTTGTCCATTCTTTCGACCTTGTGGTATCTTCTATTGGAATACTCTCGATTCGAGGAACACGTGAACTTGGGTCTAAGCTTCCGGTGGAAGATCCTATGGCGATTCTCCAGAAAGGTTATTCTGTCACAATAGTTTTAGCCGTTATAGCTTTTGGAGTGGTAAATCTTCACAATTTTTTGTTTGTTTTGAGTTATATTTCCTAATTTATTATTTATTGGAATTCCATGTTTGTTGTGGCTTTCATTTTGACAGTCTACTAGGTGGCTTCTTTATACTGAACAAGCACCTTCCGCATGGTTAAACTTTGCGCTATGTGGATTGGTTGGCATCATAACAGCCTATGCTTTCGTCTGGATTACCAAGTATTACACAGATTACAAGCATGAGCCTGTACGAACTTTAGCACTTTCAAGTGCTACAGGGCATGGAACTAATATAATCGCAGGTGTAAGTCTTGGTTTGGAATCAACAGCTCTTCCTGTTCTTGTGATTAGTTTAGCCATCATCTCAGCATACTGGCTTGGGCAAACTTCTGGCTTGATGGATGAAACTGGGAGTCCTACTGGTGGCCTCTTTGGTACAGCTGTTGCTACCATGGGAATGCTTAGCACTGCAGCTTATGTTCTCACTATGGACATGTTTGGACCAATTGCTGACAATGCTGGTGGAATCGTTGAGATGGCACAGCAGGTATTGTTGTTGTGCCTAATGCTTTCGAAGTTTTCTGTCTTGAGATTATCTATATTTATTTTTTTCCCTGAGATAGTACAAGACTAAGGCTTTGTTTGGAACGTCTTTTTTATTGCTTCTTAAAATGACTTTTTAGTTCAAAAATTGAAATTTTAATACAAAAAAGCCGCTTTAAGAAGTAATGAGAAAGCTGTCCCAAAACGAAGCCTAAAACTAGCCTCACTAGGTTGACATTTTCCATTCCTCATTTAGGCTTCGTTGGGACCGCTTTCTTCCTGCTTCTCAAAGCTGCTTTTTATTACAAAAATTTTAATTTTTGTACTAAAAAGCAGCTTTAAGAAGCAGTAAGAAAGCGGTCCCAAACGAAGCCTTAGATTTTTGTTTGTAATCTTGCACACAGTCTAGTTTAACCGTACTATGTTTTGACTAGGGTTCATGAATAGAATCTAATGGCCTTCATTTTTATTTTTCTCTCGGACATTATTTTCTTGAAGCCTGAAAGTGTTCGAGAAATAACAGATGTCCTAGATGCTGTGGGCAACACCACCAAGGCTACTACAAAAGGTTTTGCTATTGGATCTGCTGCCCTTGCTTCTTTTCTTCTGTTCAGCGCATATATGGATGAAGTGGCTGCATTTTCTCACCTCCCTTTTAAGCAGGTTATAGCATTTAGCACTCAGTCATGTACCATTTCAATCAAATGCTGCCTTTAGGTTTATATTTGATTCTGCATCGGTGGTTTTGCAGGTGGACATTGCAATCCCTGAGGTTTTTATTGGTGGGTTGTTAGGCTCAATGCTTATATTTGTATTTAGTGCTTGGGCATGCGCAGCTGTTGGAAGAACAGCTCAGGAAGTTGTTAACGAAGTCCGTAGACAGTTTATTGAGAGACCAGGCATTATGGTGGGCAATGTCGTTCTAGTCATTCCTTAAAACCATTTTTATCATGCATTGGCAACTTATATTTAACAGTTTTTCGGTGACAGGAATATAAAGAGAAACCAGATTATGGCCGTTGTGTTTCGATTGTGGCATCTGCATCTTTAAAGGAAATGATAAAGCCCGGTGCTTTGGCAATTTTATCACCTATTATAATTGGTTAGTCTTCTATTCTTTGACTCCCATTTGTTTTTGATTCCTCACATTAGGGGTGTAAGTGAGCCGAGCCAGCTCGAGCTTGACTTGTTTATGGGCTCGCGAGCCGAGCTCAAGAGTCGAGCTCGAGCTCGAGTTCGAGCTTGAGCTGGCTCGGCTCATAAGCTCGCGAGCCGGCTCGAATAAATATTAATATTTTTAAAATAATTTTATTTTATTTATTAAATTTAAATATTAAAAAAATTAATAAAAGCCACCTAAGTTTTATTTAAATGTTAAACATTTCATATTTTTTTTCTAAATTTTGACTAGGTTTTAAAAATCCCGCTTAAGTTTTAAAAACCCCGTCTAATTTTTTAAAATCCCGCCTAAATTTAAAAATTCCCGCCCATGGCTTGCGAGCCGGCTCGAGCTCGTTTACAGTGAGATGAGCTCGAGTTCGAGCTCGCCTGTCAAGCTCGACTCAAGCTTGAGCTCGAGTTCGAGCTCACTTTCCAACTAACGTGCCGAGCTCGATAAGGGCCTAAACTCCACTCTGCTCGTTTACACCCCTACCTCACACTAACCGAAACAATATACACTTTCTAGAAAAATACTTTTACAAGGTATCTTTTGTAGCTTATCAAACTACTGGTCTACAGGCTTCCTTTTCAAGATGTTGGGTCAATTCACTGGTCAGCCACTTCTTGGTGCCAAAGTTGTGGCATCTCTGCTAATGTTTGCGACGGTGTCCGGCATACTTATGGCTCTGTTCCTAAATACTGCTGGAGGTGCCTGGGATAATGCTAAGAAGTTCATAGAAACTGGTGCACTTGGTGGTAAAGGTAGTGATTGTCACAAGGCAGCAGTTACTGGGGATACGTAAGTTTTTCATTCCATAATTTTTTGTAATGCTTCATCAACTATTCATATGTTCGAATTATGTTAGTATGCCTTATTTATCCTTCATTGCGCATTGCCTATGAGTTTTTGCATATTTTTGTGTTGGCAAAGGGGATATTTAATTGGCCATATTCAAAGAGCTGCACTTTTTAAAATTTCTTCTTTCCAATAAGTTAATATGCACTCCGGATTAACCTTTTTGAAAACAAGATAAACCCCGAAATCCTCAAATAATTTACTATCCATGATAATAACTGAAACAGAAAAGGGCCTGGGTCCATATTGGACAAATGTTGAATTGCTTCAAAGCATGTTGTATGACAACATTCTTATGATCAGTTGCTTTGATTTTTACATCTACCACGTTTCTGTTCTTATATTCTGCTTGGGAGTCTATGATGAATACAGTGTTTTATTTAAAATGCTCTATTTCTTAAATTCTAATTCCTTATTAATGGCAAATTTCTGTCAAATGGCAGAAATGTATGAAATCAATAATTCAGTGACATGGTTGCAAGCTTCATAACAATTGCTGATTCATGCATTATGGCTTCATTTGGGATGGCTTTTTTGTTATTCTTGAAACAGCTTCCTAGTAAAAAATTTTAATTTTTATACTAAAAAGTTATTTTGAGAAATAATAAAAAAGCCGTCCCAAACGAGGCCTATAATTGATCGCAGGGACTGAAACACCTTTTGAGGCATTGCCAATACTTTTTTTTTTTAATATTTCTGTTTGTATTTACTGCTTGTACTTTCATCATTTATTGTGCTTAATAAATTGCATCGCTCTGCTGGATCAGAAGCCCATCAATTCACTGATGTTAGTATCATTAGCATTCATTTGTTAAATTTTTGATGTACTCAGAAGCTTCTCATTTCATACATCATGTTCATAAAAATAGCTTTCTAGTTTCCTGTTAACGGGTTTAATTGTGGAAGCCCTGGAAGGTTTAGCTCTGGTTTTCTTAGGCTTCGTTTGGGGCGGGTTTCTTACTTCTTCTAAAAAAGCAGGAAGTAAGAAAGCCGTCCCAAACGAAGCCTTAGTCTGGACACACAAAAATCATATTTTATTTTTTGTAATTTAAATATTTTTTACATGATATTCTTCTATTCTTGCAGTGTGGGAGATCCATTCAAAGACACTGCAGGTCCTTCTCTTCATGTCCTTATCAAAATGCTTGCTACCATTACTTTAGTCATGGCTCCCATCTTTCTGTGAGAGATTTTCGACATTTTCCCCAGTTCACTATATTATTTCGGTACTCCCTCATTACTGTAAATGCTCATTGGTCATCGGTTGCGCAGCAACTTCATCCATGGACAGTCCTGTTTTCTTATTATTGTTATCCTGAAATACTTTTTTCCCCCCTTACCATTAGAATAATTTTAGAACATGAATGCCTAATTTGGTGTTCAGGTTATTTTTGGGTGGCTGAGAACTTCATGAAATGTAGAGTTAGTATCATGCTATATGGTGCTTGAGATTGTCACACAAATTTTGATCTGCTTGTTGATCAATTTATATCCACCCTATAAACTAATGGTTTGGATATTTTAAGCTGTATTGATTGTATGTAAAACAGAAGTATTTGATAAAACCCATTAGTTTACTCAACTTGCAATGAATGAATCATTTGCACAGAGTTTACAGTGTGTTAGACAAGTGATTACTTATTCTTACAGGAACATCCTTGAAGTTCTTCCTTGGTAATATTAGGGGGTAGAAGCTTTCTGATTGTTTATCACTAATTCAATTTTATGCAGGTGATCATGTTTATATAGAATTTTTATTAAAAAGAGGCTAAATTAGTTCAATTTAAGCTAATCTAATTTCATGCAAATACTTATGCTGCTTAGCAGGGGCGGATCCACCTTAAGTCTGGGGGTGACAATTATAATTCTTAGGTAATTAATTCTCTTTCATCTATTTTTTAGTCTTTATTACAAGAGATTTTAGGTAATTGTCCCCTCTAAAAGTTTTAAAATAGTATGATCTTTAGGCAATTGCCTCCAGCATAATTAAACACATTGTGTAGAGGTATTATTGTTAGGGAATGATGAACAAAATACAAAGAGAAATAGTAAAGGGAATCCAAAAATATCCTTATAACAAAAATTTGTTCCGGTCAAATCACGCTAGGGGGCTTTGCCCGCTTGGACCCCTGACATATCTGTGAAGCGTACAACGATCAAGAATATGAACAAATAGTGATCGTGTCAAATTTAAGGCAATATATATATATATATATATATATATATAGATATGAAAAAAATCTCTATATTTTTACTTATAAGTTTGCCCCTGCACGAAAATTAAAATTAAAATTTAAATCATGTGACTAGATAAAATTTTTGTGAAAATATAGAGTAAAAATAATGAGGCTATGCGTTAAAATAGATATATCGAGGCAGTATTGTGGTTTATGCTATTTCGAAAAATTTATCTAGTCAAGCACAGCTTTAGATGAAAGTTTTAGATCCAATAGTTTCTAAGAATACGTGTTCTTCTCCTTCTAAAAACGTCATATGTGTTGGGAGTCCTGGGCCTTCAGCCTTTTTTTCTACTAAAGAAGCTTCAAAATGAATAGTCCTTGTAATCTTAAAGTAGGAGGGCACTGTAGCATTTGGTAGCATCTTTGAACCACAAAGTCTTGCTTGTAAAGTGAGATCATAAGACTCACATTTCCTTCCTTTTCGATCGCAACCTTAATTGCATTACATCAAGACTAAGGCTTTGTTTGGGATGGCTTTATTACAAAGCAGCTTTATTTTTTACTAAAATCCTGTTGTAAAATCAGTAAGAAAGACGTCCCAAACGAAGCCAAATGACATCTTTTCATTAGGTGAGTTGGAAGACATTTCTTATTTTGCATCGTCAAAAATTTTTATTATACTGACCCTATCATAAATAAATTTTAAGGTCTAGATCCCATTTCTCTTCTTAGGCATTTTTCTCAGCTTTCCTAAGTCAATTTTTCATTTTTCAACCTTGAGATTAATGTTAAGTTTCTTTTCCTATCCTCAAACAACCCTTCAAAGGGATTTTGACTCGTATTTTATATGTCACCATTGATGATGCTATATTATATTATTTTTGTTTTGTTTGGCTGTGTATCTGTAATATTCTAAGTTATTTAACTCATTCTTCGATTGGACAAAGGCTTGAAAATCCTTTGTATTGAATCAGGAAAAAAGGAACCAAAAATCGTTAATAAGAGTGTTTTTGGCCTTTCATTAAAGTTGTAATTAATGACACTATCAAAAATTTAATGAAAGGTTCAATTTGCAAATTTTTTTTTTTTTGAAATGAGGATATCTACCCATTGCCATTCAAAGGGAGCGTTTGACAGCATAACTAATACATCGGCAGAATCTAGCGAGGCCAACCAGTTGGCATCGGGATGCTTTGCCCAAAAAGGCCGAATAAAATTTGAATACGGGATGAAGGGGTAATTATGATCGTACCACCCTAAACTCATGGGTTGCATAAGAAATTTGAAAAGTTAGGGAAATAAAACTTTTTTTTGTTGCATAACACATTTGAATAAACTGAAGAAAAAAAAATCACTTACAAACCCCTAATTATGATAGAAATCGCCAGAAATTAATATTTTAGCCAATTACTTAAACATTATCTTTGAATTTTAAATGATTGAAATTTAAGGTGAAATTAAGAAGACCCCTACATCACTTTACTCTTTCATGATAATTGGAGAGTATCTAAAACCATTGCTAATATCATATAAATTTATATAATTAGCCAATAATATTTTTATTTATAACCACTTTTTCAAATGTAAAAAAAATACATATATTTTAAAATTTCAACAAATATATTACACATGTTTAGCATATTATAAAGAGTTAGTGTAAAAAAATATATATAACCTTTTAAAATATATTACATAAAAATACATCAATTTCAATTGTAAAAAATTTAGTATTTTAAACTTTCTTATAAATATATAAAAAATTATATTAAAAAATCCCTTTATCCAAAAATTTGAATCAATCAATAGTTATTTATTTCAATTTTATTAAAAAAATTAATCATTAATTAAAAGTATTATCTATTTAAACATATATAAATATTGCGGAGGGCTTCTTACCGCGGTCGGAGTCGGAGGCTTAGGAATTCCCTAAGGAGGGAAATGTGATTTTTGATTTTATAGATAAAGAAGACGAGAGAGAGAGAGAGAGAGAGAGAGAGAGAGAGAGATGGCCGGATCGGCCGATGAAGAAAACCTCTCTATGAAGATGGATTCCGAGTGGAACGAAGAGGCCGAGGAGGAGCTTCGGGCCATTGAGTCTGCCTACGCCGTTGCAAAGCGGAAAAATTCCGATTTCGACCTCGAGGAATCCTCATCGCAGCGCCGCCGCCTACCCGGCTGGGCCAACGCGGCTTCACCATATGGAAGAAAGACGCACGATCTATGCGATGGAAATGGCCATCACATTAGCAAGATTGATGGGTCTCCTTTCCCTTGCCCTAAGAATGGATTTTGTACTTTCTCTCCGACACCTTGCCAAGGTTCATAGTTTCGTCTCGGATGTTGTTTTATCCATTTTCTTATAAGTCGTTATTTCTTCCGGCAACAAATGAGGGTAATTTAGCTTTTAGAAACATTTGGGGGGAAATATATGAGGGTTTAGTTTTTATTCTTTCCAGTTTCTTTGATTTGTGTCGTCGAGGGTTTCGAGAATTTGGGGTAGAAAGAGGAGGGTTTCTTATTTAATGAGATATATTAATTAGATTTTCAAATTAATGTTAATTATCAATATTAATTAACTAGATTTATGCTAAATCCTGCCATTGATAGCAGAATTTTGGCAGGGTTTAAGCAATTAATATTTGTTAATTAAAATTGCATTATATTAACCTAATCAATATTATTTTTAATTTTTCTTTAATTTGTCTGAATATAAGTTATTTTTTAATTAGCTTAGTAAATCAGGAATTAATTATTAGCTGATATTTTTAATTAGATTAATCTTGATTTAATCAGTCTAATTACTTTTGATACAAGCAACATCCATTTAAGCGGCTGCATTTCTTACTTATTGGATGTTAATTTCCTTACTGTACTTTTTAGTTTTTACTTTTGTCTGGCTTCAGAGGTGAATCAACTCATTTAATGTTTCACCCTTTCATTGCCTAGTATGTGCTTTGAACCTTTTAACCTCACACAAAATGCATTTGGTTTCTTTGTAATTACATATGATATGTATATTGAATATTTATTTTCTACCACCTAGTTTTTCAAACCAAAGTTGAAGGCTGCAAAAACTATTATTTGATTCACTTTTCTTATGTTGCAGCATTTTTGTAGTGGTTGGTTTGTGTTCTTTTATGTAATCAAGGAATCACTTTTCAATAATCACGTTTGCAGGTTACATATGCAATGCATCTTTGTATTTAAACTTCAAATTCATCTTGAAAAGTAAATCTTTAAATTTCGTTTGGGGTTGGCCTTTATAACACATAGGCCTTATCAAAGATCAGCCTTGTAACTAATTCCCCACAATTGGTTTTATTCTTCATAGAGTTGGATGTGAATTACAAATCAGAACAGCTATCCATGGAGGTATATATGAATCTGATTAACCAAAATCTTATATCTAATTAACTTTTATGTTGTGGTCCAGATTATGCTAGGGTTAAACGAGCATGATAATGTTAAAGCGGTAGTCCCACTAAGAAGGGTTCCTGGCTTTGAATGTATCTCCTTGTTTGTTTGATTTCCTCCACACTATAGTAGTAGTATAGTGGTAGTAGTATAGCATATAGTAGTAGTAGTATAGTAGTATTTATGATGCACCGACACGCCTCTTAAAGAGGGTATGCAGTGTCGGACACGTGTCGGACACGGACACGCGTCGGACACGGCATGGACACGTGTCCGACACGGCACTGGAGTGTCGGAATTTAAAACATTAAAATTTAAATCGGACACGCGTGTCCGGTTATTAAATGATAAAATCGTCCGTTATATTTAGCCTTTTTACGAACGAGAAGCCCTATTTTTCCGATCCACGAAAGAAATCTTCTAGGGCGGACCGGGAGAGCTCACAGTCGACACCAAACGGAGCCCGTTGCCTTCGCCTCCCATTCCTTCATCATTTCTGCTCGGCCAAGCAGAGCTCGTCTTTCCCATTCCTTCGTTCTTGCGTTATTTCTGCTGTCATTAGAGGCAAAGTTTGCAATCAAGGCTAAACAGATCACCTTCTGCGCGCAAGAGAGCCAAGAACTGTAAGTGAATTTCGTCATTTCTTCTCTTCATTGTTGAAAAACCTGATGTACATGCTCGGTACCGCTCGGTATCGGTAGGTACATGCTCGGTACCGCTCAGTAAATGCTCGGTACTGCTCAGTACATGCTCGGTACTGATAGGTACATGCTCGGTACTGGTAGGTACATGCTCGGTACTTGTAGGTAGACGCTCGGTACTGGTAGGTACATGCTCGGTACTGGTAGGTACATGCTCGGTACTGGTAGGTACATGCTCGGTACTGGTAGGTATATGCTCGGTGCTGCTAGGTACATGCTCGGTACCACGCGGTATCTTCACATACAAACAACTTACGAGCTTTCAAAACAAGCAGAACTTCAAAATTACTCTTACAATAAAATTTTGTTCCGGGGGCAGACTCGCAGGGGCGCTGCCCCTTGACCCCGCGACCTGACCGGGTAGGTCGAACCCCTCCAGGGGGCAGCGCCCCCTTGGACCCCCGGTAGACCGGTATATTGTTTTATTCATGTTGTGATTTTTTTTTCATTTCACTTCATATCATTTTAATTCGATGTATTCATATGCATGATTGGTTTGTTAGCAAAATGAGCTCGATTGCTGGCGGGAGTGGATTAGGTGAAGGTTCAAAAGAGCTATCTGTAGAAACTGATAAGCCATTAATGGATTCATGTTACAAAGTTAGGAAAAAAACATTTGAAGGAGGGAATGTGTCATTTAAATGCAATTATTGTGGTGGCACCTACAAAGGATCTTATTCTAGATTGAAGGCACATCTACTTAAAATTTCTGGCCATAGAATAAAAATGTGTCCTAAGATTATTACGTCGCAGTTGATTGAATTGAACAGACAAGTTGATGAAGCTGAATCTAGGATCCAAAGGACACTCCCTAAAGAGGTACCTTTGCCATCTACTCATGGCTCATCTCACACTTCTTCCTCATCTGTGAGAGTTGATCAAGCTTTATCATTTAGAAGTGAGGGATATGAAACAAAGAAAAGAAAAGGAGTAGCCAGTAGTCCTCTAGAGAAGGCTTTTAATTTGCAACAACGAGAGGAATTGGATGGTGAAATAGCAAGGACGTTTTTTTCAGCGAGACTTCATTTCAACCTTGCAAGAAATCCTCATTATAAAAATGCATTCATTTTTGCATGTAACAACAACCTCGCAGGATATGTTTCACCTGGCTACAATGCATTAAGATCAAAATTATTGGAAAGAGAAAGAGCACATATTGAGACATTGCTTGAACCAACAAAAGGAGTGTGGAAAGAAAAAAGTGTTAGTTTGGTGTGTGATGGTTGGACAGATCCTCAAAGAAGACCCCTACGTGCTGAAGATTAGTTTATGTGCATACAAATATTCGTCTTCTATCAAGAAAAACTCCACTTTGTATGACAGGTGATAACAAGATGTGAGATGTTGCTGGAGATGGGTTCGAATGCCTTGATGATATGGGATTATTGGAGGTTGCAAATCTTTCTCTAGATGAACCAGAGTTGGAAGCAATGATATTCAATGATGATGATATTGAAGGCCAAAGACCAACATCTGAATCTAATTTTATCATTCCCTCTATTGAGTAGTTAGACCTTCATGTTGTATTAAATGGTTTTTTGCTTATATTTTTGTGTTTGTACTAGACATTTTGTACTAAACATCTTTATGTTATAAGCTAAACAAGTTATCAACTTATCATGAAATTGATTTATTATTGCTTGACATTTTTACTATAATATCACCTTAATTTTTATATATTATATTAAAAAATTATTATGCCGTGTCCACGCCGCACCCGTGTCCTATATTTTTAAAAATTGCCGTGTCCCGTGTCCGTGTCGTGTCGTGTCCGTGTCGTCGTGTCCGTGTCCATGCATCATAGAGTAGTATAGTAGTATAGTATAGTAGTAGTAGTATAGTAGTAATATAATAGTAGTAGTATAATAGTATATAGTATCTAGTAGTATAGTAATAGTAGTAGTTTAGTAGTATATAGTAGTAGTATAGTAGTAGTAGTAGTATAGTAGTAGTATAGTATACTAGTAGTATAGTAGTAGTAGTAGTATAGTAGTATAGTATAGTAGTAGTAGTATATAGTAGTATAGTATAGTAGTAGTATATAGTAGTAGTAGTAGTATATATAGTATAGTAGTATTTTAGTATAGTAGTAGTATAGTAGTAATAGTAATATAGTATAGTAGTAGTAGTAGTAGTAGTAGTATGTAGTAGTAGTAGTAGTAGTAGTAGTAGTATAGTAGTATAGTATATAGTAGTAGTTAGTATATAGTAGTAGCACATTATAGTAGTAGTATAGTAGTATAATATAGTATAGTTTAGTAGTATAGTATAGTATAGTAGTATAGTAGTAGTATAGTATAGTATATAATAGTATAGTAGTATAGTATAGTAGTAGTAGTATAGTAGTATAGTAGTATCGTAGTAGTAGTATAGTATATAGTAGTAGCAGCATAGTATAGTAGTTGTTGTAGTAGTATACTAGTAGTTGTAATATAGTAGTAGTAGTATAGTAGTAGTAGTATAGTATATAGTATAGTATAGTAGTATAGTAGTAGTATTATAGTAGTATATTAGTAGTATAGTAGTAGTATTATAGTATAGTATAGTAGTAATAGTAGTATATAGTAGTATTATATAATAATAGTATTGTAGTATAGTATAGTAGTATAGTATGGTAGTAGTTGTAGTAGTATAGTATATTGTTGTAGTATAGTAATAGTACTATAGTAGTATAGTATAGTAGTATAGTAGTAGTAGTAGCAATAGTAGTATAGTAGTATATAATAGTATAGTTGTAGTTGTTGTATAGTAGTACTAGTATAGTATAGTAGTAGTAGTAGTATAGTAGTAGTAGTAGTATATTAGTATAGTAGTATAGTAGTATAGTAGTAGTATTATTAGTAGTACTATATAGTATAGTATTGTAGTAGTAGTAGTAGTATAGTATTGTTGCGGGCTAAAATATACTAGAGTTATTATTTTGCGTCTTAGCGTTGTACGGATAACTAGCTCACAAACAGAGAACACAATATTTTTGACGTGGAAAACCCTTGAAATGGGGAAAAACCACGGGGCCTAGCCCAGTTGAAAATGATTCCACTATAATTTGAGTCGGTTACAAAGGGCTGACCCGCCTCCAAGGGCGATCAGATTACAATTAGCAATTATTTGATAGAAGTCTAGCGTTAGACCCGGTGTCACTTGGTAGTACCCTGGCGTCACCTAAAAGTTCGGGTGTTAGTTCGTAGTCTGGCCTTAAGCAGAACGCCGGACCTTGAGCAGAATGTCGGGCCTGAACGTCGGGCCTTGAGCAGAACGTTGGGTCTTGAGCAGAACGTTGGGTCTTCAGCAAAACGTCAGGCCTTGAGCAGAACGTCAGGCCTTCAGCAGAACGTCGGGCCTTGAGCAGAACGTTGGGCCTTCAGCAGAACGTCGGACCTTCAGCAGAACGTTGGACCTTCAGCAGAACGTAGGGCCTTGAGCAGAACGTTGCGCCTTCAGCAGAACGTCGGGCCTTCAGCAGAATGTAGGGCCTGAACGTCGGGCCTTGAGGTGGTGGTCCGGCGAAGCTCCGGCGGTGTTACGGAGAGGCTCCGGCGGTGGTCCGGCAAGACTCCGGCGGTGGTCCGGCGAGGTTCTTGCGGTGGTACGGCGAGCTCCGGTGGTGGTCCGGCGAGGTTCCGTCGGTGGTCGAGGAGGAGTTTCTTCCTTCTCTTCCTTCTCTTCTCCTCTTCTCTTCTTCTTCTCTTCCCTTCTTTCTTGAGTCCTCTCTTGTGAAGAATGATGGCTCTATTTATAGATTTTCTGGAGTGGCATAGCTCGTAAATAGGCGTGAGATCAGGGGCGAATAGGGAGTGGTCAAATGGACGGTCGATATTGAATCCTACGATCGTGCACCGTTCGTTGTTGACATTTTTGAAGGCCTTAATGATGTCAGAATTATGTGATCTTGGGCTCGTTGGATTCCTCTCGTCGAGCCGTTCGATTCGAGTATAAGCTCGTTAAAATCGAAGACCGTTTGGTAACTCAAATTGCGGTTTGAACCTTCCAACAGCGCTTCAGGTCCATGATTCAGACCCATTTGGGCTCGGATTGGGTTGAATTTGATGTCGTTGGATTCGTATTTCTGAGACGCTCAGTTTGACTATAAGCTTGCTGAAATCGGAGTTCACGTGCTTCCGGATTTAATTTTTGAAGTTTTCAGTTTGGGTTTTTCCTCGAGATTCGTGCCTGATCAAGATAATTTCATGATGACGTATCAAGTATAGTATAGTATAGTTGTAGTATATAGTAGTATAGTAGTAGTACTGTAGTACTATAGTATAATAGTAGTAGTAGTATAGTAGTATAGTAGTAGTAGTATAGTATAATAGTATAGTATAGTATAGTAGTATAGTATATAGTAGTAGTATAGTATAATATAGTATAGTATATAGTATAGTAAATAATTAATTAATTATAAAAAAAAAAAAAAAAACTATAGTACTTTTGCTAAGGAGAATGAGCCTAATAGGTACCTGGGGCTGGGAAAGATGCTTTAGTGGTACCCACTTTTAACCCAAAAAGCTTAAACTTTTTTGGCGATGAATGTATTTATTCTTGAATGTACTTTTTATCAATCGAATGTGGCACTAAATATATGGCTTTCACATAGTTTAACATTAGTATGGTCTATCACTTGAAAATCCCAATACAGGTTTGACTACTACCCTCTTTCTATAATTGTAGAGGATAGTTATTGTAAGCTGGGAAGATCGACCTGGGCTATAGATACTGTTAGACCGGTCCACTGGACCGGTCCAGCCGGTCCAGGCGGGACCGGTCACGGGCCAAGATCGCAAAATTAGGCGGAGATCTCCGCCTCCTGCGGAGATCGAGCGGCCCGACCAGCCCTTTAGAACATTTTAGGAAGCGCTTTTTAGCGTTTTGAGAGGGAAATTTGAATGTAGGGGCTGTTTTTAGGGATTTCCTTTTGATTTGTATGCATTAAATAGTTGTTTTTCCTAGGGTTTGGACATCTTGAATTTGGCTGAAATTTGAGATCTCGTAGATTTAGGTTTCTTTGGGCTCTAGCGGCGTCTAGAGATTTGGGAGAGATCGATCCTCCTCTCGAATTGAGGATCAATTGTATCTTGCTCTTTTATTCATCGTCTAAGTGGAATACAAGTCTTTTCTTGAGTTTTCTCTTGTATTTTCCCGAACAAGTGCTGTTTTCCTGCTGTAAACAGCAGAAATCTGCTGTTTTCCTGCTGTGGACAGCCATTTGGCTGCTGTTGGTTTGCCGATTTTGGATAGGTTGCTTGTGAATACAAGCACTTCCTATCAAATTGGTATCAGAGCGTCGATTTGGGACCACCGGCGGCTGAAATTCTGAAATTTCAGCAAGTTTATCATTTCCGGAAGTGATATTTTTGAGATCCATTGGGAAGAAAGATGGCCGGAAAGAAGGTTGACATCTTGGAAGGCGAAGTCGGCCAATTGAAAGCCGATTTGGAGGAAAGATTCTTCAACCTTCAAAATCAAATCACCTCCAACAATAAAAGGTTGGAGGGGAAGTTCACCGCAATGGAGGAAATGTTGAAGAAACTGCTTGAGATGAAAACCAATCCGGCGACATCGGAAGTAAGAGAGATCGCCGACGGCCATGGCATGGGAGGAAATCCGAACCCCTTGCGGGGGGGAGGAGAAATGTGGAGGTGGAGATCCTAGAGGAAGAGAACGACATGCCTCCTTTAGAGCCCCTTTCGAGGGAAGAGATGAGCATGGGATATGACAGAAGGGGGGCTGATTTTGGTGGGAGAAGAGAGGGATCGCATCGCCGAGGTGCTGAATTCGAAAGAATTCAGCGTCGAGGGGGGGATTTTGAAGGAAGAAGGGAGGAACGTCATCGTCGAGGTGCTGAATTTGAAGGTATTCAGCGTCGAGGTGATGAGGTTGAAGGGAGGAGAAATGAGTATGAAGAGGGGTTAGAGTATATTCGTTGGAGGGATGATCGGGACAATTGGGGAATGCCTCCTCTGAGGGGAATGGGAGGCTATGGAGGATACCGGGGAGATCCCAAGGTGAGGAAATTGAAGATGCCCGTTTTCGAGGGGGGAAGACGGCCATGGCTGGATCTACAAGGTGGAGCGTTACTTTGCGGTCAATGGGTTGACAGAGGATGAGAAGCTGACGGCAGCAGGATTGTGTCTGGAAGGAAAGGCTTTGGCATGGTATCAGTGGCGTGACAGGAGGGAGCCTATCAGGAACTGGAGGGAATTCAAAAACTGCATAATAGAACGTTTCCAAACTGACCGGGGAGGAGATTTCTATGAGCAGTTCTTTGCTCTGGTGCAGGAGGGATCAGTAGAAGACTACCGTGATCAGTTCGAGCACCTGGCTAGTAGGGTGGAGCGATTATCAGATAGCGTATTGGAGGGGAATTTCATGAAGGGGTTGAAGGCAGAGATCCGAGCGTCTGTTAAAGTTCTGATGCCTAGTGACTTGGAGGAGGCAATGAAGTTGGCACAGCTGGTAGAAAATCAGAATAACCTGGAGAAGGGAGCTAGGATCAACAGCTCAGGAGGCTCTTATAAGACTACGACCACTCTTTTAGCACAAAAGGGGCCTGCATCAGTCAACAATAATGAGATCACCAGGGAGAAGCCAATAGGAGGAGGGAGTGGGGATAACTTCAAGAAGCTCACTGAGACAGAATTACAGGAGAAGAGGACAAAAGGGCTTTGTTTCAGATGTGACGAGAGGTATACGCCGGGGCACAGGTGTAAGAATCGAACTCTTCAAGTTCTTACTGTTTGTGATGAAGAAGAAGGAATGGAGGGTGTCGTCTTTCCACCTTGCGGACAAGGTGGAGCTTTGGGAGGGGAGTATTGTTAGACCGGTCCACTGGACCGGGTCCAGGCGGGACCGGTTCACGGGCCAAGATCGCAAAAAATTAGGCGGAGATCTCCGCCTCCTGCGGAGATCGAGCGGCCCCGACCAGCCCTTTAGAACATTTTAGGAAGCGTTTTTTAGCGTTTTGAGAGGGAAAATTTGAATGTAGGGGCTGTTTAGGGATTTCCTTTTGATTTGTATGCATTAAATAGTTGTTTTTCCTAGGGTTTGGACATCTTGAATTTGGCTGAAATTTGAGATCTCGTAGATTTAGGTTTCTTTGGGCTCTAGCGGCGTCTAGAGATTTGGGAGAGATCGATCCTCCTCTCGAATTGAGGATCAATTGTATCTTGCTCTTTTATTCATCGTCTAAGTGGAATACAAGTCTTTTCTTGAGTTTTCTCTCGTATTTTCCCGAACAAGTGCTGTTTTCCTGCTGTAAACAGCAGTAATCTGCTGTTTTCCTGCTGTGGACAGCCATTTGGCTGCTGTTGGTTCGCCGATTTTGGATAGGTTGCTTGTGAATACAAGCACTTCCTATCAGATACCTCTCAAAGTTGCTATTGGAGTTAAAGCCACATTGACATAGCTGCCAATACATCCTCTCCCTTTTTCTCATTTTCTTTGATTTTTTAACAAAGTGAGAGTGAGTGAGAGATTGAGGCTTCGTTTGTGATAATTTGAAAGAAAAAAAATTGTACTAGAAAGCTATTTTAGAAAATAGTAAGAAAACTATCCCAAACAAAGCATGAATTAGAGAGTTATTATGAAGTATGTAATGGGAGCCCATCGTAAGTATTGTTTCTTGAGAAAAAGTATAACTATAATATCAAGTGTTGGATCACATTTGTTGCAAGTAACACCATAATCTTATAGACAAGAATGATTAAGAAACAAGAGATAAGAGATGAAGGATAGAGAGTCTAGAATGAAAAGTTTTGAAATTTAACTAGATTGCCTGGAAGTATAAGACTAAGGCAAATGATTGTTTGTCCCAGATTCATGGTTTGACACCCAATTTATTTATAAGCTCAGGTAGAGGTACTTTGCTATAGAAAACACTATGGGGCTGTTGGATAGCAGGATTTAGGCCATGCTTGGGCCGGATTTGAGCAAAATCCGTCATATGGCCAAAAATGCAAAACCAAATCTCATGGCAAATGAAAGATGCCGTAGAAGGAAAATTCCCCCTTTTCGTGCTAAATTCCATATTTTTGAAATTCTCTTTCTTGCCGGATTTAAGATTCTATTAGCGCGAGAGGGAAGAGTTCGCCGATTAATATGCTTTGTAGCCAAACAGCCACATGAGATTTAACAGGATTTATCATTAATATTATCAAACAGTTTTCAGGATTTAAGCCCCTCGGGATTTAGAGGATTTACAAAATCCTACTTAAATCAAATCATGAGTGCTACCAAATAGCCCCCTATATGAGTTACATATCAGAGCTTATTATAAAATGAATAAACTTAACTAGTTTGTAGACAATAAAATGTGGAAATTACATAGTGGTTTGTAAGGGCTGAATCCATATGATGCTCGTTGCGACATCACTGAGATTTGCCGAGCCCCAACAAGTTGCTTTGATGCTTGGGCGAGTAGCCTTGGTGAACCAAGTCGAGCAATGTGTCAACTTTGGCTACTTTGAGTGACTTAGGTTTCGTTTGTGACAACTTTCTTACTGCTGTTTAAAGCAACTTTCTAATAAAAAAAATACTCGGTCCAAGAAACTACAATAATGAAGTAAAATATATGAAACGATTGCATGACATAAATTGTTTGACATTTGTTACTACTCTCAGCTACTATCTTTAAATATTTCAAAAAAATATTGAAGTTTAAACATTTCAATTGACTTCTGCAACATTGCACATCATTTACAAAGAATGAATGAATAGGAAATTTGAATGCTCCCATATTGTCCCCCATCTGCAAAGTTTGAAAAGGAGGAGCAATAAAATAATGGATTCTTGGTCATTCCTCAGTCTACAATTCGATCATTTTCTTGTTAAGAGCCACATATCTCCATATCTCCTTCTCAACAAAATCAGCATCCAGAAACTTGGCAACAAAAGCCCAGAGCCTGTAAGCATCTTCAAAATTAGCTAGGTAACCAAATGAAGCATTTACAACGGCTATCCCTAGATTATGATCCTCTTTCTTTTTATTATCTGAAACTACTGTGTTCTCATGGAGTCTTTCCTCTTAAACTGTATCCTTCAAATGTTAATATTTTTATTTCTGAAAATTTGATTTTTTGAAGGAACCCACAGCTTAGTGAAATGTTACTTCTGTCTGCCAGCTTCTGAACAAGCACAAGATTAACCTTCTCTCCTTTCCAGTCGAACACATTGAATGCCAATGCAGGTCCTCTGTCAAATTTTACTCGTGGCCCGTAAATCTTTACCAAAGAATAACCAGGTAACCAAATGAAGCATTTACAACGGCTATCCCCAGATTATGATCATCTTTCTTTTTATTATCTGAAACTACTGTGTTCTTATGGACTCTTTACTCTAGGACTGTATCCTTCAAATGTTCATATTTTTCTGAAAATTCAATTTTTTGAAGGAACCCACAGCTTATTGAAATGTTACTCATGTCTGCCAGCTTCTAAACAAGCACATGATTAACCTTCTCTCCTTTCCAGTCGAACACATTGAATGCCAATGCAGGTCCTCTGTCAAATTTTACTCGTGGCCCGTAAATCTTTACCAAAGAATAACCATTTTCAGAGTGAGGATGCTTCAACTTCATCAGTGCAATTACTAACCAATTAGTGATGCATCTAAGTCTGTTATGTATAACTCGAAGGCCTAGAGAATCTGCATGATCCAAGCCATTGAATTTAACCTCCACTTGAATTTCTATCTCCTCATTGTTGTGTTTGGTAGACTTTCTCAGTACTTCTACAATTTCTTATGACAGCTCCTCTTTCTCAGTATAGTAGTATAGTATTATAGTAGTAGTATAGTATATATAGTAGTAGTATATAGTAGTATAGTAGTATAGTATAGTAGTATAGTATATAGTAGTAGTATAGTAATAGTAGTATAATAGTATATAGTATAGTAGTATAATAGTAGTAGTAGTAGTATAGTAGTATAGTATAGTATAGTATAGTAGTAGTAGTATAGTAGTATAGTATAGTATAGTATAATAGTAGTATGTAGTATAGTATAGTAGTATAGTAGTAGTAGTTGTAGTTGTAGTAGTATAGTAGTAGTATAATATAGTAGTATAGTATAGTATAGTAGTATAGTATATAGTATGTAGTAGTAGTATAGTAGTAGTATATAGTATAGTAGTATATAGTAGTATAGTATAGTATAGTATATAGTAGTATAGTATATAGTAGTAGTATAGTATAGTATATAGTAGTAGTATAGTAGTATATAGTATAGTATATAGTATAGTAGTAGTAGTATAGTAGTAGTATAGTAGTAGTAGTAGTAGTAGTAGTAGTATAGTATAGTAGTAGTAGTAGTAGTATAGTATAGTATAGTATATATATAGTAGTAGTAGTAGTAGTAGTAGTATAGTAGTAGTATAGTATAGTAGTAGTAGTAGTAGTAGTATAGTATAGTAGTATAGTAGTAGTATAGTAGTAGTAGTAGTAGTAGTATAGTAGTAGTATAGTAGTAGTAGTAGTATATATAGTACTATATAGTATAGTATAGTAGTATAGTATATAGTATAGTATAGTAGTAGTAGTATAGTAGTATATATATTATATATAGTATAGTAGTATAGTATATAGTATAGTAGTAGTAGTAGTAGTATAGTAGTATAGTAGTATATAGTAGTATAGTATAGTATATAGTATAGTAGTAGTAGTAGTATATATAGTATATATAGTATATATATAGTAGTAGTAGTATAGTATACTATATTATAGTAGTATAGTAGTAGTATATAGTATCCACCTAGTAGTAGTAGTATAGTATAGTAGTAGTATATAGTAGTATAGTAGTAGTAGTAGTATAGTATATAGTAGTAGTATATAGTAGTAGTAGTATAGTATATAGTAGTAGTAGTAGTAGTATAGTATAGTAGTAGTAGTATAGTAGTATAGTAGTAGTAGTAGTATAGTATATAGTATAGTAGTATAGTATAGTATAGTATAGTAGTATAGTAGTAGTAGTAGTAGTAGTAGTAGTATAGTATAGTAGTAGTAGTAGTAGTATATAGTATAGTATAGTATAGTAGTATATATAGTAGTAGTAGTATAGTATATAGTAGTAGTAGTTGTAGTAGTAGTAGTAGTATATAGTAGTAGTATAGTAGTAGTAGTAGTATAGTATATAGTAGTATAGTATAGTATAGTATAGTAGTATAGTATAGTATAGTATATAGTATAGTATAGTATATATAGTAGTAGTATAGTATATATATAGTATATAGTATAGTAGTAGTATATATAGTATAGTATATAGTATAGTATATAGTATATGTATATAGTATAGTAGTATAGTATAGTAGTATATAGTAGTAGTAGTATAGTATATAGTATATAGTATAGTATAGTATAGTATAGTATATATATATAGTATAGTATAGTATAGTACTAGTATATATATAGTATAGTATAGTATATATAGTATAGTAGTAGTATATATATAGTATAGTATATAGTATAGTAGTAGTATAGTAGTAGTATAGTAGTATATAGTATAGTATATAGTATATAGTAGTAGTATAGTATAGTATATAGTATATATATAGTAGTAGTATATAGTATAGTATATATATATATATAGTAGTAGTAGTAGTAGTATAGTAGTAGTAGTATAGTAGTATATAGTATATTAGTATATATATAGTAGTAGTATAGTAGTATAGTAGTATAGTAGTATATAGTAAGTATATATAGTATATATATAGTATATATATAGTATATAGTAGTATAGTATAGTATAGTATAGTATATATATAGTAGTATAGTATAGATAGTATATAGTATATTTGGTAGTATAGTATATAGTAGTAGTATATAGTATAGTAGTATAGTATATATATATATAGTATAGTATATATAGTATAGTATAGTAGTATATAGTAGTATAGTATAGTATAGTAGTAGTAGTATAGTAGTATAGTATAGTATATATATAGTATAGTATAGTATATAGTATATATATATAGTATATATATATATAGTATATATATATATATATAGTAGTAGTAGTAGTAGTATATAGTAGTAGTAGTAGTATAGTAGTATAGTATATATATAGTAGTATAGTAGTAGTAGTAGTATAGTAATAGTATAGTAGTAGTATAGTATACTATATATATATATATAGTAGTAGTAGTATAGTAGTAGTATAGTATAGTAGTAGTATATAGTAGTATAGTATATATATAGTAGTATAGTAGTATATATATATATATAGTAGTAGTATAGTAGTAGTATAGTAGTATAGTATAGTAGTAGTAGTAGTATAGTAGTAGTATAGTAGTAGTATAGTATATAGTATATAGTATATATATAGTAGTAGTAGTAGTAGTAGTATAGTATAGTAGTAGTATAGTATATAGTATAGTAGTAGTAGTATATAGTATATAGTAGTAGTAGTATAGTATAGTAGTAGTAGTATAGTATAGTATATAGTATAGTATAGTAGTATATAGTATAGTATAGTAGTAGTAGTAGTATAGTAGTAGTAGTATAGTATAGTATATATAGTAGTATAGTAGTATAGTATATAGTATATAGTAGTAGTATAGTATAGTATAGTAGTAGTAGTAGTATAGTATAGTAGTAGTAGTAGTAGTATATAGTATAATATATATAATATATATAGTAGTAGTAGTAGTAGTAGTATAGTTACTATAGTATAGTATATAGTAGTAGTAGTATAGGTTTCACCTAGTCATTTGGTAGTATATAGTATAGTAGTAGTAGTATATAGTATAGTAGTAGTAGTATAGTATAGTAGTAGTAGTATAGTATAGTATAGTATAGTAGTAGTATATAGTAGTAGTAGTAGTAGTAGTATAGTAGTAGTAGTAGTAGTATAGTATAGTATAGTAGTATAGTAACATAGTAGTATATAGTATAGTATAGTATAGTATATAGTATAGTATAGTATATAGTAGTATATAGTAGTAGTAGTATAGTATAGTAGTATATAGTATATAGTATATAGTATATAGTATAGTAGTATATAGTAGTATATAGTAGTATAGTATATAGTAGTAGTATATAGGCTCCACCTAGTCATTTGGTAGTATAGTATAGTAGTAGTATTATAGTAGTATAGTATAGTATAGTAGTAGTATAGTAGTATATAGTAGTAGTATAGTATAGTATAATAGTAGTAGTATAGTATAGTATAGTAGTATAGTAGTATAGTATAGTATAGTAGTAGTAGTAGTAGTAGTAGTAGTATAGTAGTAGTATAGTATAGTAGTATAGTATAGTAGTATAGTATAGTAGTAGTAATATAGTAGTATATAGTATAGTATAGTAGTATAGTAGTATAATAGTATAGTATATAGTATATAGTTTTAGTATAGTAGTATAGTAGTATATAGTATATAATATATAGAGTATAGTAGTATAGTATAGTATATAGTAGTAGTAGTATAGTATATAGTATATAGTATAGTAGTAGTATAGTTACTATAGTATAGTATATAGTAGTAGTATAGGCTCCACCTAGTCATTTGGTTAGTGAACTTTTTATTTCCTCCACCTAGTCATTTGTTTAGTGAACTTTTGATTGATCTTGATTTGTTCAGTTTTCTTATATCTAATAGGTCTAATATCCATACTGGATCAATCCTTCAATTTTTCTAGTTTGGCCCTCAGTGAACTTTTGATTGATCTTGATATATTCAGTTTTTGCATTACTGAAATCTACTATTTCTGGGCTAGTATACAAGAAGATCCAAACACAATTTTAACTTTTTCCCCCTTAAAGTTATCTTAGATGCCAAAAAACACTCTGGTTGCAAGGAGCTTCTTTAGATGCTTATTTGATAATTGAACTTTGCTAACTCTAGTTGTATTAGCTCTTGTCTAATTATTTATTTTGTTAAATTGACAGCTTATTTAACACCAAGGCATCCAGTATTTACTTTTGGTGGACGCACTGTCTACAGCAAAACCTCTGCTGAGGTGGAGCAAACAACAAAAGAGATTTTGGATAAAATTGAACAGTTGAAACATGATGCAAATGAAATCTCTCTTGGATTTGATTTAGAGTGGAAACCTATTTTCTCAAAAGGTTGGTTCCATGGTGCCTTTTCTTTTGAAAGTTATCTTCTATTTATTTATTCAACATGCAAAAACATTGGAATTCGTTCATTTATATAAGAATTTTTTTGTATATTGGTAAATAAGCTTCCAAGTCCTAATCCTATCCCTTTATTTTGGAAAGCAAAGAATTGTTTAGACTGAACTATCTACTAGTTTTATGAAAATTGAGTAGCTATTTCATTTAAACAAAATTTGAGATTTCCAGGGACAGCACCTCGAAAAACTGCTGTATTGCAAATATGCATGGATTCTTCTGATTGTTATGTTATGCACATTATTCATTCTGGTATACCCCCCTATATTGAAATCACTCTTGGAGGATTCTTCATCTTTCAAGGTAATTTTGCACCTATAAAACAAGAAACCTATTTTGCGTAGTGGTTAATTTATTCTAGCACAGATGATTCAATCCGTTATTTTTGGTTTTACGAAGGTTGGAATAGGAATAGCCAATGATGCAACAAAGATCTCAAGGGACTACAATGTTTGTTTAACATCGTTAGTAGATTTGTCAAGATATGCAAATTTCAAGCTTGGTGGAGCTCCCAAGAATTGGGGACTTCGTTCTTTAATAGAGATGCTTACATGCAAACAGGTAATTCAAATGACTTATTCATGATTGTGTTTAGCCTCAACTTTCTAAAATGTAATACACAAGATAATACTTGTAATAAATAAATAGGACTACATTTGAATGATCAAGTGTTGAGATTGATCTCTATTCATGTTTATGTTATTCTTTTTCTAACATATAAATTTGCAAATTTAACCGACGAAGGTTTTACAATTAGTAGCAGCTGGTTTGTATAAAGGTATGTGAAGCAAAATTTAAAATTAAGGATTGATACCGATTTGATATGACGGGCTGTTGATGACTTTCTCTCAACGTAGAATGCCAATGAATGATTGATTTAATATAAAACAAGCACGCTTGATCCAAAACGATCTCAGAGATACAATATCACTTGCCTATTACACTCCTAGAGATTCTTACAAGACTCAAAAGATGTGCTGAGGAGTGCAAATTGAAAGGTAACAAGCAAAGCAAGCTAATGGCATTGAATATGAATTAACAACAAGCCATCAATCCAATAACGAGACATACAAACCACTATCACCAAAAACCAACACCAAGCCAAATTTAAGTCAAGCAATGAGACGATCACATGTCAACGAACCCAAAATCTAGAAGTGTCTGACCATAATGAGGGATTTTGGTGTGAGATTTCAGGAGGAAATTAGAAAACCTAGAAAGAAAAGATGAGTGATCATTCAATGGCACGAGGAGGAAGCTGACCACTTCCTTCAACTTAGAAGCCAAAATTGGAGCAGAAGGGATGATCGCCTAGAGGAAGCAAAAGCATGTGCGAAAATTTGAGGAACTCTATTTTTCTTAGAAGAATGCTATAAATTATAACACGATAGTAGTAACATTGCACCATCCATTTTTTTATGTTCATGATCTCTTGTAGACTTAAATAGGAGATCTCATGTACTACTTTTTAATTCAAGTTTGCAATTGAATTAAATTCAATTTTTCCAATTCTAGTGGTACTTCTGTATCTCCCCTTCTCTTCTTTGAGTTGTTGGTCATACTCCTCTCCTATCTTTATCCATGCTAGAAGACCTATTTCTCATCAGCCTATAGTCCACGCCGTCTCCCTGTCGATCTCCTCATAGAATCTAAGGAGGCTTGAAACATAGGCCACTTTTTGTTTACTATAACCTTATATTGCTATAAATATAGGCTTAGATTCAATGGATAGAATCTAAGGAGGCTTGAAATATAAGGACGGATTATCTGAAGTTCCACTTGATCTTGCTAAGTTCGCATCACACTCTTTGTCACTTACTGTTTGGACTGGGACCCACATCATAGGTTTACTATAACCTTATATTGCTACTTAGGGGTTGATATTTCCTTGGCCATCCCTTTAGTAGACAACATTTGCCTTGAGTAGGATTGTATCTTCCCGTTGGTTGTAATTAATGGGATGAAAAGAAAATGATCAAAATGATCCCTTGAATCTTTATGAAAGATCAAAATAGTCCTCAACTATATTAAATGTTCATTTTGATCCCTCAACTTTTTAAAGATGAATCAAAGTCTCACCATGAGATTATTTTAATTCTTTTTAAAAGACTTGAGGGATTAAAATGATTCTTTAATTTATTTAGGGATTGTTTTGGTCTTTCGTAAAGATTTAATGGACAATTTTGATCCTTTTCACATTGAGCGGAGAACGTCTCCTCACTAATAAAATCTAAGAACAGCTTACACTTGGAAATGTTCCTAATTTAAGAGGACATATTTGGGTGTTGATTTGAGGGCTGATTTGGGGGGAAATAATTAAGAAAATTTGAGGGAATTGGGGGAGGCTATTTGGGTATTTGTTGTTTATTGTTTGCTTTGAGTATGTTATTTTCCTAGGGTTTGGGGTAGGTGGTGTTTGCTGAATTTAGATTGTTTTTAGGATATTTGAGCTCTAGTCGACGGCTAGTGATTTGGGAAAGCCGAATCTTTCTCTTTGACTGAAGATCCACTTGTATCTTGTTTTTTCTTTCATAAAAATTTCAATAGAAAATATTCTTGTGTGTTTTATTCCTAGTTTTTGGTCGTTGGTTTTCTGAATTTGTTAAAAACAGACCTTCAGCGAAGGCTTTTTTTTAATTTCAGCAACCACTTCCTATCAGTTGCACGTTGAACAAGCATGCTTAGTCTATTATCCATTATTTTCTTGGTCATTTAAAGTAATAAGCATTGCGAATTGCGAAATAATTAAAAAATTAGTAGATGATGACAAATTTTATTATTATTAAATTCTCTTTCTGAAGAGATTCATTTTGATCTAAGAAATAAAGTTTAGCAGGACCATCAAATCCTTCTCTTACGTTGTCCAAGTGTTAATTAATAATAGTATATATAGTATGATTTGTATATTGGACAAGGATTGATGGCTAGTATATCTTCTGAAAGTTATTGTTCATAATCCTTGAATTTTGCTTATTATTAGGATCTCACTGATCGGATCAACTGCTTACTCATCCTATTATCAATCCACTTTTACTTATGCATATCCCTTTGTTATCAATCTTTCAATCTTATATATATATATATATATATATATATATATATATATATATATATATATATATTACTTTCCTTACGTTTTAGCGTATTTTATCCTTTAAAGGGAAAATGTTTAGAGCATTATATCCTTACTAGTTCTTAAACTTAATGAGAAAAACTTCTATTTTTTTGGACTTCTTGTCTATATTATAGCCCAGACAATCACCTTAAGACCCATAACTACATTTTTCCTTACAGTTATTGAAGTCCAATAAAATAAGAATGGGGGATTGGGAAGCCAGTGAGCTATCAAAGGACCAACTTCACTACGCTGCTACAGATGCTTTTGCTTCTTGGTACTTGTATCAGGTACAGTCTCTATAAGGATAATGCTTTCTTTTGAACATACTTCTTTGTAGCTTTAACACAATTTGTTCTTGTATAATGGCTTCCCAGATTCTGAAAACCTTTCCAGATCCAAAACCTAAAACTTAGGTTGGGAGAAACCCAATATTTTGCAAATATCAGCTCTCAATGCAGGAAGTGAAATTTCAGTTAGTCAGCACAGCATAATTGCCATATATCTGTATGGTTCCAAACTCTAAGGTAAAGTTGGAAGAAATTCTGACAATTGTTAGCATTAGGGCTTACCAAGTGTAGCATAGCAAGTGCTCATAAGAACAAGTTGTACCTGACAAGAACTTCTGGGAACAGAAATCCTATGGACAAAGCTCTTAAATTAATTATTGCAGTGAAGGAAGTAAAGATTGCCCCCTGCTCACTTAAATTTGGTAAGATATTTGATACTTGAAATAGCAATTCTGCAGTTATTCTATCAATTATAATTCAAAATAATTGCAGATTATGTCTCATGGCTCTTATCTGAAACTTTTGGGTAAATCTGAGGACATCAGTTGTGGTAATTAGAGAAATTCCTCAAGGTCAGATTTAACGAAGCTAAACCATATGAACTAACTTGTGTAGACTATAAATCCATGCTTGCCCTGTCAAACTTTGATCCCTATTTTTAGTGAAATTATTTTGTGCGGATGCCGTTCGGAAGCGAATTAGAACACGCCACGTCACCCATTTGTTGTGTACCACGACTATGTACTGCTGTGTGCCGGGTGACATGACTCATTATGATTCGCCTCTAGACAGCACAACCTAAATGGCCAAAAAAAAGCAATAATTTTAGTCATGACCATAATGTTTAGACGGTTTTGATGCTATCAGAAATGTCTGATAAATTTTATCAGAACAATTTTATAATAGAAAGGTAATGTTTTCTTAGAAATAATAAATAATTAATTAAAAACTGTTATTTAATCTCATAATAATAAAGAAACCATCTTCTTTCATTTTCATATTATAAACAACTTCTATATTACACATCCTAAAAATAAATTTAAAAATTTGTAGACATTCCATTACAACATGTCAATAAAATTCTTCCAAGAATGACCCCTCAGATCAGTTCATTCAAACAGGTCAATGAGCTGCTTGCAGTCAACCCAATGGCACAATCAATGAGGTAAACAAAACAAAGAAAATATTATAATTTCAGAATTTCTGCTTTACAAACATTGACCAAGTATTGAAAGAATAGTAAATTTCTTCTATAGCATTATATCATTCAGATAACTCTTTTTTAACTGCTTACAACTTGACAAAACCAAATACCTGGGAAGATAAAACAAGGCCTATAGTGGTCTCAAAAAGAATTATACAGACAACAAAGAATAATTTTACATTTCTGGCGTCGAATGGGGCATAAAAAAATGAGAAGAATAAACAGATATTTAAATTTAAAACGGGGAACAAATATAACAATATACCGAAAAATGGGTGGATATACATAGCCTGGAGATTGCTGTGTATGATTTCTGGGAACAAAAAGGGGAGAGCATTCTCAGAGGCGCTCAGTCCTGTAAAAAATGGAAGGCTGGATTCTGAAGAAGCTCTTCTGCTGGTTTAACATCTACAAAGTCCTTTTCTTGTAAGGAACTTGATATGTCATCGACGGAGAAGGGTATACTGAAGCAGGGATTATCAAGGTTCATTAAAGTATTCAGAGTATAGCAGACAAGAGAAATTATTCTGTGCGGAAATCGGATGCAGAACGCTATCCAAAGACCAATCATAATACACCATGTCAACGATACCGAGCAGTACCGAGTGAGGGGGTGATGTTATGCATTTTGGTTGATCTCCGGACGGCATTCGGCGTTCGCACAGAATAATTAATCACTATGAATTGGGATTTAAAAGCTTCGATTTTTTACCTGGAATTATCATCCAGCAAGAATGAATTGCTTACTGCTGTATTTGAATCCTCTGTCATCAAAATCCTCATGCTGGAGAGAACCTGAAATTTGAGCATAGAGGAATTCATATTAATCATAAAAATTATACCAACTATTACAGCCTAATGGGTGTGTCGATACATATATTATCAACATTCATGTAAATAAGAGATTTTAGGCGTTAGATATATAAATACGTAACTAGTGAGTGGCATCTATTTAAATCACCCTTTAAAAAATTATAAAATGCTCTATGCTTCCCATATAAAATAAATAAAAGATTCGGGCTCAAGTTTTATGATAAATAAATTGGCACGCTCAATAACTATAATTAGAGAGATTAAATATTATAAGTATTATAAACTATAGGAGGTACAATAACTAAACTCACAAGAAATCTATGGGGGTTGCATAATTACTGATCCATCAGATGTTAATAACAATTTTATAAAAAGAAAATAGTTAAAATGCCTGAATAAAATATGATTTGAAAAACAAACCAAAAATGCCAGGCAAAACTGAATTTCTAGCAAAATTAATATGCATTATATTATAACACTTACACTTGAAGAAACACTCTGGGTGTTATATTTATCATCCCAATACTGTGTACATATTCTATAAAGCTGTTGAACGCTTAAAACCTGCAGAGAATAACAAAGTACAAATATGTAACAGAATACTTATAAATAACAATACTTATTTCTAATTGCATGATGCAAGAGTAGAAAAAGGTAATAATACCGGGCATAGATCATTGACTATGTCATCATAGGAAATTCTGTACTTCTGAAATATCACCTGCACGACAGCAGAAGAGTTTCAAGTGTAATGAGTTAAACGGAAAAAGCTTGCGGTTACATGCCATAAACCATTCATTTCTTAAATTTACTTAATAGAAGAGAAGAGGTAAAAATAATAATTTTTTATAGTACTTGAAGAATTTGCTCCAAGCACTTTTTTTTTTTTTTAAATTTGCTCTCAGCACTTGTTAGTATTAAGTAAGATTCAATTTCCACGCAAGAAAACCAACAATTATATGCAAAATAAAGGAATGTTGCAAAAATCTTAAGATGTTCTGGTGATGAAGTGAAGATTGGGCATATGAGATTTACTGTTTCAATACCTAGATAATAGCATCTGTAGTAATTTCTTCACACAATACTACAAGGACAAGAGGTTAACGTGAGTGCATTTGAATTTCTGAATCATATAGTAGATTAAGGCTTCGTTTGGGACAGCTTTCTTCCTGTTTCTTAAAGCAATTTTCTAGTACAAAATTTTTAACTTTTGTACTAAAAAACTGCTTTAAGAAGCAATAAGAATGCCATCCCAAACGAAGTCTAAGTCTACTTTGGATTTTTTTTAATCCTCTTAAAATTAACAATATACGCTTTGATCTCTCTTCATTCACTAATCAATTCCTCAAATATTATGGTTTCAAATTTGAAGTTGAAAATTTTCTTCAAAAAAAGGAGTCTTGCACAAAAAAAGTTCACAATAAAATAGAAATTAAGTTCCAAATTTGATATCATCAATATGAATTAGAATTTTTTTATCTTTAAGTACTCCTGAATTAGGTTTCTAATTCGAGAATTGAGAACATCAAATGTTAGAGAGGAAATATTTGCTAGGTCTATTCAATATGTTAAGCCCATTTATTTATAATTGAGAAGCAGATAGCAATCAAATAAACATATAAATAAATACAGCTAAATTTTCAATATGGATATTTGCCTGTGCAATTACTGTCCTTAAAGCTAGAACATATATATCAGCTAGATTCAATTTGCTATAAAGTTCGGAAAATAGTGAGGTCCAAGAGCATTGGCAAATATCTTAGTACATTATTCCTCAATGGCGACAGGTGGATTGAGGAGTGATGATCCTTAATAAGAACAACATCTATGATAATATGTTTCTTTCATCAATTCATGATTGCTAGCAAAGTGATTGTGGCTTAATTATCATCATTTAAGATCCTATGTTGATATTCATCAATATATTTTCTTGTAGTTAAGACTACTGACATGCAGGTAGTGCCCTTGCTGACTCATCATTAAAGGTCTCAACATGTTTATCAGATCTCAAACGATTAGATCATTTCTAATGCAAATAATGGAGTCTAGCAATACCTTTTCACTTTAAGGGTCGTTCACTACTGGATGATTCATGGTTGACACTTGAGGAAGCTTCAAAAACTTTCTCCCGATTTGCTTCAAGAAAATCAAGGGCAAGATGAATCCTTTGATGCTGGGAAAAGTTGATGTATTACCATTGCCATCCCCATTGTAATCATTAGATTGTTCATTTGATGTATCCGAGGGTCTTTGTCATGTATTTTTTTTAGTGACATTTGTATGTCGAGAACTTTATGTATTGTATGGGCTTTTTATATGTTATGCATTTATCATAATCTAAACCAACCTAAATTCCTCCTTCAAGCCAAATCAGTAACCACTGATCCTCTCCTTCCCTTGGAAAACATAAAAAGTTAATTATGCTTTAAGCATCTTCTTAGAAAACAGATATTCCAATCTCCTTACCCAAGCCATTGCCCAGCCACCCACTTGGTCTCCTTACTCTTGTGATAAATGCCCAATGTGATGGCATATGTAGGTGGTTGTTGATGAATGAAAGATTTTGCTAAATACTGAAATTCTTTCACCTTCAAGTGAGAAACACCTAGGAGTGTAAGCGTGCTTACCTTGGAGGGCTTACTGGGAAGGAGTCAACATTCAAAGTAAAGAATTGTTCATGGAGATTATCTTTGATCTCATCATTACAAATTTCAGGCTAGTTAAATTTGTACCATAAAGCTACTCTAACATTATCATTGTTCTTTTTTCAACTCTGCACGTTATTTCCTCTCTTAATTTGCTACACTCAATTTCGTTAAAAGGCAAAATATAACTTTCATCAAGTTTTCATCTCTTTGCTAAGCTTCGACTAGTAATTAGTCACAACAGTAGTTGGTTTAACAGAAAAGAATAATGACGATTTACATTTTAAAACTTCATAACAACGCTTCTTATCTCATCTTACATCACAAAATCTACACCTTGGGATAAGGCATAATCATTAAGAATTATGCACAATAAAATAGTTTAAAAAGACTAGTTTGGCATGAATAACTTAATAAGCCACCAAAATAAAATTTTGGTTATTTAACTAGATCAAGTTTACAAATCATTAGAATAGAGAGTTTCTTACCAAGAATCCAACGGCTTGTCTTATGTGCTTCAGTTCTTCCCAGGCCGTACCAGCATACTGTAAAAAAGTAAACATCAGACACAATTTTAATCTTAAAAAAATTGTCCATAGAGACTACAAATTTTCTAGTTCTCAAGAATAAAAGTTAACCCGTTACCTCGGGTTTTGCTTGAGCACACCACAACTCCAGGTCAGCTAAGCCAGCTTTTACATACTCCCCATTGCTGAAGGAACAGCACTCACGACGGAGTAGGAGACTAGAGCAGAGTAAATTTTATAAGAATAATACTTTCAGGTCTGAAAAATAAGAAAATGCTAGCAACCTAAAGTAAGAAATCACCTATTGAAGAGTTGCATGTTGATGAATGAGAAAACCTGAGTGAAGACCTTCTGAATTAGAGCTGCAGGTACCTAAATTTGAAGAGGGTTGGTATAGATTTCCAGTCCAGAACAGTGGAACACAAAACATTCATCCACAAAACTCACATAGTTCTGCTGCAGTGTCTTGAGAAGATTATTGAGACTCTCAATTATGCTTTGCCAGTGAGAGGTTTGGCCGGAATGACCAAATGATCCAGAGCGGCTGGATCCTCTGAGCATGCTTGATTTCGCTGTTCTTGGTGCCTTATAAACAAATAATAAAAATTTCAAGGGTTAGTTCTTTATATAAAAAATGAGATAGCAAAATGCAGTGTATACAGGTGAAGAACTATGAACTAGGATGACAAACATTTCAGAGCATAAAAAAAGGACATTGATAATTGTCTCTCACTCCCCTCTTTCAAACTAACACCCCTCTATAAAAAGCTAATTACAGGCTGACAGCCTAAGAGTAGGATCAAGGAGGTGAATATGTCTAAAATGATGAATGCAAGCATAACTTTGCCAAACTTAGCTTCTCTCCCACAATGCCCACATCATAAATCATGATGCACCCCACTATAGAAAGTATTGGGGTGCGCCAACTAACCTTCGCACAAGTAAATTGCACCATGCTAACCATGCTATATTATAGCATCTTCCATAGCATGCTTTGTAGCCTTGTTTCAAGAACCAAAAAAATAATAATAAGAAAACAAGGGGAGGAGCTTCCCAACTTTGTTCACTCATCTCTAATCATCCATCTCCAACCATCGCCTGACAATCATCTGATGGACCGGTCCATCCCAGACCCTCGCGGGTCTATAGGAGGCGGAAGGGGGGGGGGGGCTTCCGGTCCGGGTGAGCAAAGAGGGGGGGGGGGGGGGGGGGGGGGGGGGGGCGGGGCGGCCGAACCTGAGGAGCAAGGAGAGAGGGTCACGGTGGGCCCCTTGGGCCCACTTACTTAAATCTTTAGGCATCAAGGGGGGAGGCCAGTTTTTGGGGGGAAAATGGAGGGTGGATGATGGGGGGCAATTTAGGGATGAGGGGGAAGTTGTGAGATTGTATGAAAGGAGCCATTAGGGTTTATTTTGGGGATCATGTGTGAAGAAAGCTCTTTCTCTTTTCCTTCTTGTTTTCTCTAGGGTTTCTTTTGGGAGATTTGGTCCTTCTCGAAGTGGACTAGCTTTGTCTTGTGATTTTTCTTGAAGATTAATGCAAAGCTCTTTTGTTCTTCTTCTCATTCTTCTTGTTTTGGATTAACTTTGATTTGGTAGAGAAATATCATCCTAGAAGGAAAATTAGGGCAAACCCTAATTTGTGAAACCTAAGGCGTATCAATTTGGTATCAGAGCTCTTGATCCTAGAAGGCATGGCATCAAAGAAAGTAGAAGTTTTGGAGGGAGAGATGGGCCAATTGAAAGAGGAGGTGGGTGAGAAACTTTCATCGATGGAGGAAAAATTTTCATCCCTAGAAGAGAGATTTGGGGGAATGGAAGAGATGATCCGGAAATTGTTAGAAGCTCAAGTTGTTCCATCAAACCCTAAGGAAAAAGGGAAATCTCCGGTGACGAACCAAAACCCTAACCCTAATTTTCCAATTAGGGAAGAATGAGTAAATCAAAGCGAAGATGGCATGCAAGGGCAATGGCCAAGGGAAGGAGGAGAAGGGTCGGGAGTAGGTGGCCCTTGGGGAATGACCGGTGGTCAAGGGGGCCGGCCATACATGGGCTCGGGGGGGGGGGGGGGGGGGGGGGGGGGGGGGCACGGCACGCGTGAAGGGTGGCCGAATCAGATGGGGGGGTTTTTTCCGGAAGGAAATCGTGCCACATGGGAGCAGGGAGGAAGAAGGGAAGACTACGGCATGGGCTATGGAGAGCCAAGAGAACCCCCATGGAGGGGGCTTCAAAATCCTTACCCGGTGGTGAGAAGGGGAAGACCACAAGGGGAGGGATTTACTCAGGGGACTTGGGGAGATGGAAGAACCTTCCACCGAGCTGACAACCGCATGAGGAAATTGAAGATCCCTATTTTTGAAGGGGATGATGCTTATGGATGGATCTACAGGGTGGAGCGCTACTTTGCAGTGAATGGTGTCACAGAAGAGGAGAAGTTGATGGCAGTCCCGGTATGTTTGGAGGGGAAGGCATTGGCCTGGTTTCAATGGCTTGAAGGGAGACAACATGTTAGAAGTTGGGAGGAATTCAAAGACCTCCTACTGCACAGATTCAGGGTGTCCAGCGAGGGCACACACTATGAGCAGTTGGTGGCTCTAGTGCAGGAGGGCACAGTGGCAGAGTATAGAGAGCACTTTGAGCTACTATCAGGCAGATTGAGAGGGATTCCAGATGACCTTCTAGAGGGGACTTTCATGAAGGGGCTGAAGCCTCACATCAGAGCAGCCATCAGAGTAGTGGCTCCACATGGGTTAGTAAGGATCATGGAGACTGCACAGCTTGTAGAGGACAAGCTGAAGGTGGAGCCACCGAGGAGATCAGGGGTGTCTTACCCCACTTACCGACCACCACTCATGGTTGGAGGCCCAAGGGCGACGACCATCCTTCCTCCTAGAGAGATAGCCAAAGAGAAACCCACTACGGCAGTGAACCAAGGAGGGTTCAAAAGGTTGACTGATTCAGAGCTGAAGGAAAAAAGGGCCAAGGGCCTTTGCTATCGATGTGATGAGAAGTTTACACCGGGGCATAGGTGTAAGGAGAAGACCCTACATGTGATCCTAGTGGGGGATTCAGAGGAGGAGGAAGGGGATGCAGGAGCAACTGAGGAGGCGGGCGAGGAGGAAGAGCACCCTCATTTGGCTATGGTGGAGGTTTCACTCAACTCCATAGCCGGATTGACATCACATTCCACCATGAAGCTAGAGGGAGAGATTGCAGGTTGCAAGGTGATGGTACTGATTGATAGTGGGGCTACTCACAACTTCATAGCTTGCAGATTGGTGGATAGGGTGGGGCTACTGGTGACCCAAGGGAGAGGTGCGGAGTCATGTTGGGCACGGGGAAGAAGGAGCGCTGTAGCGGACAGTGTAAGGGAGTGACCCTCACATTGCAAGGGGAGGAAATAGTACAGGACTTTCTACTGTTAGATTTGGGAAGCACTGACGTGATACTGGGAATGCAGTGGCTCCAATCCTTGGGAGAGATGAAGGTAAATTGGAAGAAGTTATACATGGAGTATGGAAAGGGGAGCAGGAGAGTGACACTACAGGGAGACCCCAGCTTATGCAGAACCAGAGTGGCCTTAAAGTCCATCTTCAGGACTTTGAGAGATGAAGGAGAGGGCTATCTGATAGAGCTACAACAAATAGACGGGGAGATCGAAGGGGAATCAGAAGTCATACCGGAGGTGGTTCAGGATCTTCTACAGCAGCACTCCACAGTGTTTCAGATGCCTAAAGGGCTACCCCCTGTCAGATCTAGAGAGCATGGTATTGTGTTGAAGACAGGGGTGGCACCCATCAGTGTGCGACCCTACAGATATCCTCATGCTCAGAAAGAAGAGATTGAGAGGTTAGTAGCGGAGATGTTGGAGGCTCAGGTGATCCAGCCCAGTGTGAGCCCATTTTCCAGCCCGGTACTCTTAGTGAAGAAGAAAGATGGTAGTTGGAGATTCTGTGTAGACTACCGAGCCCTCAACAAGGAAACTGTGTTGGACAAGTTTCCTATTCCTGTAGTAGACGAGCTTTTGGATGAACTTGGGGGAGCCACCATCTTCTCCAAGGTGGACTTGAAATCTGGTTATCACCAGATTAGGATGAGGACTGAAGACATTCAGAAGACGGCATTTCGGACACACGAAGGTCATTATGAGTTTTTTTAGTGATGCCGTTCGGGCTCACTAACGCTCCCTCCACCTTTCAAGCCCTGATGAATCAGGTCTTCCAGCCCTACTTGAGGAGGTTTGTTTTAGTTTTTTTTTTAAGATATATTGGTGTATAGCAAGTCTCTGCAGGACCATCTCACCCACCTTGGGGTGGTACTCACGACCTTAAGGGAGCATCAGTTATATGCCAACCAGAAGAAGTGTTCTTTCGCTCAGAAGGAGGTGGAGTATCTGGGACACATCATCTCAGAGAGTGGGGTAGCTGCTGACCCCACCAAGATAGAGGCCATGGTGAAGTGGCCTACACCAAAATCCCTTAAAGGCCTACGGGGATTTTTGGGACTTACTGGCTACTACAGGAGGTTTATCAAGGGTTATGGTTCCATAGCAGATCATTTGACTGATCAGTTAAAAAAGGACAACTTTCAATGGGGAGAGAAGGCAGGGGAAGCCATGAAGACTCTGAAGGAAGCCATGACTAGTGCTCCTGTGCTAGCACTCCCAGATTTCACCCAGCAGTTTGTGGTGGAGACTGACGCTTCAGGAGTAGGTTTGGGAGCAGTTCTCATGCAGAATCGTAGGCCGATTGCCTTCTTCAGCAGGATCTTATCTACTAGAGCAAGGCTGAAATCAGTTTATGAGCGGGAACTGATGGCCATTGTGTTGGCTATTCAAAAATGGCGGCCTTATCTATTGGGGCAACGATTCATAGTTCGTACAGATCAGCGGAGTCTCAAGTACTTATTAGAGCAGAGATTGGTGGCGGAAGAACATCAGAGGTGGCTAGCAAAGCTCTTGGGATATGAGTTTGAGATTCAGTACAAGCCCGGAACCCAAAACAAGGCGGCAGATGCGCTTTCCCGCGTGGAGTGCTCACAGCTGATGGCACTATCTGTCCCACAATTGGTTGATTGGGGAGAAATGGTGAAGGAAAATCAACAGGCGGAGGAGTTAGAGAGAATTCGGGCGGCTATCCAGAAGGGCGAAGGAGGGTTCAAAGGGTATCACCTAGAGAACTCTCTTTTATTATATAAAGGGAGGTTAGTACTACACCGTGACTCAGCATTCGTCCCCATTCTTCTACGAGAGTACCACGACAGTCGGATTGGTGGACATTCAGGGGTGGAGAAGACCTATCGGCGGGTGAAAGTCGAATTTTTCTGGAAGGGGTTAAGAGGTGATTTTGAGGACATGGTGAGTAAGTGTGACATTTGTCAACGGAACAAGTATCAAGCTTGTGCCCCTAGTGGTTTACTGCAGCCCTTGGTGCTTCCAAACAAGATTTGGGAGGAAGTCACCATGGATTTCATAGAGGGGTTACCCAAGTCGGAAGGATATACGGTCATCATGGTGGTAGTGGATCGTCTGAGTAAGTATAGCCATTTCATTCCTCTACGGCATCCTTTTTCAGCTCCTACTGTTGCATCTACTTTCATCAGAGAGGTGGTTCGATTGCATGGGGTCCCCACTTCTATTGTCTCGGATAGAGACAAAGTCTTTTTGAGTTCATTTTGGAAGGAGCTTTTCAAGATGCAGGGCACCTACTTGAAGAGGAGTACAGCATACCACCCACAGACAGACGGACAATCCGAGGTGTTGAACCGGAGCGTGGAGACTTATTTGAGATGCTTTGTTGGGGAGAGGCCTAAGCAGTGGGTCAAATGGCTACCATGGGCAGAATATTGGTACAATACTTGCTACCATACCGCATCTCACTTTACACCTTTCAAAATTCTTTATGGGAGGGATCCACCACCATTGGTGAATTATCAGAAGGAGACGACTCCTGTCTATCTAGTGGATCAATACTTGGAGGAGAGGGATAGAGTGTTGGAAGAGTTGAGGGAGCACCTATTGCGAGCCCAGCAGATTATGAAGACCAAGGCAGATTCGCATCGCAAGGAAGTGACATTTGAGGTGGGAGAAATGGTGTACCTAAAGCTGCGGCCTTACCGACAGAAGACTTTGGCTAACAGAAGAAGTGAGAAGCTCTCCCCACGATACTACGGGCCTTTCGAGATCGAAAGGAAAGTGGGGATGGTGGCCTACCGCCTCAAGTTACCACCTCAATCCTCCATCCACCCTGTTTTCCATGTGTCACTATTGAAGAAGAGCATAGGGGAGAACATCATGGCCACTCCTACCATACCACGGGGCCTCACAGGAGATATGCAATTCTTATTAAAGCCACTACAGGTGAAAGAAGTAAGGAAGAATGATCAAGGCAAGAGGGAGGTACTCATCGAGTGGAAGGACCTTCCGACGCATGAGGCTACTTGGGAGATATATGAGATCATGCAGGAGCAATTTCCAAACTTCAACCATGAGGACAAGGTTGATCTTCTAGAGGGCGGTATTGATGAGCCGGTCCATCCCAGACCATTGCGGGTCTACAGGAGGCGGAAGGGGGGGTCTTCCGGTCCGGGTGAGCAAAGGGGGGGGGGGGGGGGGGGGGGCGGCCGAACCTGAGGAGCAAGGGGAGAAGGTCATGGTGGGCCCCTTGGGCCCACTTACTTAAATCTTTAGGCATTAAGGGGGGAGGCCAGTTTTTAGGGGAAAATGGAGGGTTGATGATGGGGGGCAATTTAGGGATGAGGGAGAAGTTGTGAGATTGTATGAAAGGAGCCATTAGGGTTTATTTTGGGGATCATGTGAAGAAAGCTCTTTCTCTTTTCCTTCTTGTTTTCTCTAGGGTTTCTTTTGGGAGATTTGGTCCTTCTCGAAGTGGACTAGCTTTGTCTTGTTAATGATTTTTCTTGAAGATTAATGCAAAGCTCTTTTGTTCTTCCATCCTCAAACTCATTGTTCTTATGTTCTTTTGTTTTGGTCATTAACTTTGATTTGGTGGAGAAATAAGATCATCCTTCTCGAAATTTAATGCAAGGCCAAAATTTAGGGTCAAACCACTAATTTGATAGAAATTGAATGGATGTTTTCCTAAGGGACACATATAAGAAGACATTGGTTAACAAAAGGCTTTATGATCTATCAAGTGCACCCTCTAATTCATTACCCAAGAGATTTTTAACTATTAGGAAACTTGCAAGCTTTGGTCGTGATCATAATTTAATAATATTATTTTGTGGCAAAATCATTTGATCTGCAGGATCTAGTCACAACTATTTATCAGTGGTGTCATTTAGCGCCAAAATTATTGGTTAGATGATGTGCTGCGTCCTTATTATCAAAAGATCATTTAAAAAATGAATTATATCAATACATTCAATAAAACATTAGCACTTTATGAGATAAGGTTATCCCTGAATTTATCTTGAAAAATCGTTGTGAATGATAGATAGATTTTTTTTATTGAAGTTATAAGGGATAGATTTCACATGCATTATATATATATATATATATATATATATATATATATATATATATATATATATATATATATATATATAATATATATATATAAGATAGAAATAATTTGTATTGGGATTTGGGGGTATTTTTAAAATAGGGACCCCTCCAATTAATATTTGTTTTTAGCACAACCATCATCAGGATATTTGAATGATTTTACCTTTTTTTACTTTAACATTATTAGCTCTATCCATTTGCTTATAGAGGGTCGAGTCCAAGGGAAAATTTAAAACATTCAAACCATATTTAATTTGGGATATATTTATGATATATTTTTTAATGTGGATCTAATATAAGATGAAGACGAAATCACAACACAAACTTCGCAGGCCATAAACTCTTGAACTTGACAATGATTTGTTACCTTCAACTAAAAATAAAAATAATGCTTAGAAATCTAGAACATTGATAACCATGGGAATAGATGAAAATCATATACCCATTGAAAAATGGATTGTATATACTTGAATAAAATCAATCACATTCAAGCTAATGACAATATTTAGAGAAAGGAAATAAAATGAAATGGAAAAACACATCAAAATCAAGCCTCCCTCGTACAAGGAGATTCTCCTGAGAAATCTTAAGTATTGCACCTGATTAAGGAACAGACTCCTAGAAGTCAAAGGAATATCATATTCAACTCAACCTTTATTCAATAACTTGATTGTGTTCTGTACAAGCCTAAGAAAATTATTAATGATAAAAGATAAACCCTCTCTATTGATCAAAACAACCCATAAAAGTCGGAACCATCAGATATCAAAAGAAGCATAAATCGTGATTGTGATTCACAAAAGACCAGCCACAAAGGCCACAGGGAAATCCCCTCATTTGATCACATTGGAAGGCAGAAAGATGATGCAACTTCCACACTCGATCACAACTGAAAGCAGAAATGAATGCAAGGCCGGCACTAAATTCACAACATAAGGAAAGAAAGAAAAGCAAAGGTGGCAATGAGTCATCAAACAACTCAAGAAGAATCATCAAATGGCTCCAAAATAATCATTGAAAGTAATTAAATAAAATAAGATCGTGAAAACTAGAAACCATAAAAAGATTGAACAGAGATTGGGATCAGAAAAAAAAGAAATAAGTCATCGAATAGAACAGGCCACAAAAGAGTAGGAAACCGGAAAGATGCACAGCAAAGAATGCATCACTTTTTAGGTCTTGTAACTACTATATGAGCATTGGCACGTTGACATAAAAACTGAAAGACTTTGGAAAACAGTTAAAATATTCAAGTTAAAGGACTTGAAACACCAGGATGGAGCGAGCCAGGCTCTTTTATCATCAAGACAATATTTTATTTCCTCAATTTTAGAAAGGAATAGTGGAATACAAATTTCTTCACAATTGTAAGAAGTCAATCACAAATCATTAACAGGAATGAATAGAATTCAAAATATAATAAAGCCTGTTTGATATGGGGAGCACTTCTTTTTTAAATAAACTTGTTTACCTAAAAAGTAAGTTTTAACGTACAAAGTTCGTGAAATTACTTCATAGTTTATTTCACAAAATTGCTAAAAAAAAATTCTAACTCAATTTTAGAAAGGAATGCAAATTTCGTCACAATTGTAAGAAATCAATCACAAATCATTAACAGGAATGAATAGAACTCAAAACACAATAAAGCCTGTTTGATATGGGGAGCACTTCTTTTTTAAATAAACTTGTTTACCTATAAAGTAATTTTTAACGTACAAAGTTGGTGAAATTACCTCATAGTTTATTTCACAAAATTGCAAAAAAAAAAAAAATCTACCACAATTTTAGAAAGGAATACAAATTTCTTCACAATTGTAAGAAGTCAATCACAAATCATTAACATGAATGAAGAGAACTCAAAACATAATAAAACCTGTTTGATATGGGGAGCACTTCTTTTTTAAATAAACTTGTTTAACTAAAAAGTAATTTTTAACGTACAAAGTTCGTGAAATTACTTCATAGTTTATTTCACAAAATTGCTAAAAAAAAAAATCTAAACCCCCCCCCCCCCCACCAAACAACACACGCACACACACAAGTTGAAAAACCCTCTAAGGCCTCTTCAATTTATGTCTATTACTGAATTAAAAAAAAAATGACAGCATTTTGTTAGGAGAAACAATATTGTTAACAAATAGATCTTAGCATACCTGGATACACAACGTAAGCAAGTGTGTTAAATCCTTTTTCATATTATCCCGAATAATGCCGTATATCTTCTCCACATAAGCTGTAAGTTGCTGCTTGAAGAGTAAAGCAGGGTACTTTGCTTCAACTTGTCGCACCACCAAATCCAGACCATCCACAGAAAGGTTTACAGAAGATGGAGAAGACCGGAAGCCCTTTGCAAAGGAATCAAAAAGTAAAATCAATGGCCATCGTAAGTTTCTAAGAAGTACAGATATGATTATAAGAAGTTAACTTAAGCAAAAAAAAAGGACTTATACTTGAGTCATCCTCCCAAATAGTGAAGTTGGTGGCGGAGTTTTCCTGCGTGGAGCACTGCCAGCAGCTCTTAAACTCTTTTGCAGCAAAAATAAAAGCGCTGTTGTATTGGATAAGCAATATGCTAGGTGATCATAGCTTTCATCATTCTGCATTAAACACTTCTGTCAGAAGGAATGCAAGTTGCACACATGAATTACATTGAAAAATGTAATACCAAGAATAAAATAGGTATGTACTATGGCTGCAATGATGCAACTCATCTAGAAAGATAAGAATACCAAAAATTATTATCAAATTTCAGAATAGTTATTCTGTACTATTTAGGTAATATCATACCTAATTTTTTCTTAAATTACAGTATGATAATATGATTAGTGAAGTTACAAGTTCAATAAAAAAAAAGGATTCAATAATTAAAGGATTTAAGAGCGTGCTTGCTTATGAATTTGAGAACTATGAAAAGAGCCCGCAAATATAGAAAAGAACAGATTCCATGACTAAGCACAATAATACCATTACCACATATCAGTCATAAGCAATCTAAAGACCACAAAACTCAAGAACATAACCCTAGATAGAGCTAAAAAAATAAAATTGCCTGCATCTAGCGAAAAAAAAAAAAAAAAAAAAAGGCAGCCAACATATTCTGATAGAATACAAGATTTTAAACAAAGATCATGAGGATGTGTCAGTTAATTAGGAGGACATTTGGCAAATTATTAGGATCAGAAGTTTCTAATTTGATTTGATATGAGATTTTATATGCATGTTGCATAAAAATCACTCAATACAGAATTATTTTAAGAAGAAAAATAACAACTCCGTGTAAATTGACCAGTGAAATTGCACGTTTTGTGCCATGCCAAAAGAGGCATACGAAATGGCAGAGGCGTTTTTATATGAAATACAAGAGAATGGGGATTTATGAAAGGAGTTGTCAAAGTTTTACTGTTTAAAGACCAAACTCCTTTGTACCATAAACCAGGCCTACATTGTAAATGCCAAATACAGCGGAATTTACTGACAACAGCAGAAAACAGGTGGGGATTGTAAGGAATAAAGCAAAAACTTCTCCATTCTCCTTTCATGTGCCACATTGAAAGTTTTGTTATTGGACATTAAACAGTATCCTCACATTCAAGTTGTTGACACAATGAATAGGGCTGACTCAAGGCTAGAATAATATATACGATCGAATCACGACACTTACACCTTGAATTGAATATATCGAATATTTCATATGAGAAAAGAAGCATGCATTTCAGAATTCCAGAATCTATAGAAAATGCATGACTTATTGCCAAAGGATAATAAATCAAGAAACTCAAGAAAAAAAAAGGATGAAACCCTGAATTTAGATGCAACCAGATGTCAGTTCTGTAATTAGGTCAGAAGTAAAAAAGCATTATATAGCACATTCTTCAATAAAAAATACAACCTCAATAGCGGTCCCGATAGTCTGGATAAGACGGTCAAAGACACTTGTTTTTTCTGATTCAAAAGACTTCCAATGAAGAAAGCATTTATAAATTGTTAATGCAGCAACAGGTTTCCCATTGCTGAAACCAATATTTTTTACAACACAATTGAAAAGAGCGTCAACACTCTCCTGCAAGACAACAGTTTCCAATTATTAATTTGAAAGAAATAAAAAAAGGATAATTTAGATAGTTTACAACATACATGTTGTCTTTCAGCATTTGGAATCGTTAATTTACTAGAAATTGCATAATCCTTGATTGCTGGGGGTGCAGTCTGTGGTTCCTGCAAAAGACGGGAGCAGAATGATAAAAAGAAAATAGGCAACAAAGTTAAAAAAGAAAAATTAAACGATAATAAAAAAAACCTTGGCCTCTACAGATTTGAACTGGCCATTTTCCAAATCCTGCAGGAAAGAAAAAAATGCATGAGGCACATGAATGGTGATGAAATGAAATGTACCTCTTCATGATGTATTCATACATGTTTCATCGGAGTGGTTGTAATTGCTAAATGTTCAGACATCGGTTTAATAGGAGAATTTAGTAAGGACTGCTGCCGGAGGACTTGGTTCTCTGTTTCCATGTCAGAGAGCTTCTCTTTTAAACTGTAATGATAAAGAAGCTCAGTTGTCAAAATTACAAAAAGAGAGAAGATAACTATCATACTATTGGAAGCGAAATTTCAGAATTTGCAGAGATCCAAGAACCTTTGCATTGAATTGTTCAATTGATGCATCTTTGACTCAGCTTCAAGAGCTTTCTTGAGTCTTTCCTCACTCAATCTACTTGCTTCTTCAAACTTCTGCTCAGTTTCATCAATCTTTTTCTCAAGAGAACTCACCAATGCCTTAAAAATCAAACGAGTAAAAGAAAAGAGAGGCGTTAAGTATGAAAGGAAATAGAGAAAGTGAGAGAGAATAAGAACCTTAACAAGAGAGAAGTTGACAGCAATCTACAGGGTGAAAGAATAAAGTTGATAGACTACGAGAAATGCAAACAAATATTGTATGCATACCTTCAGTTTTTCATTTTCAGCAGTAAGCTTATCCATTAGAGGTGTATCGATGACTGGCACAACTCTTAAGTTAGCTGCTTCCTCTGCAGCCCTTCTAGCACTTTCCTTCTCCTTTACCAGAAGAGCTTTGGTCTCCTTGCACTCCTGCTGCATTTCATGTAAAGCTGACTGCAACTTGGCATTTTCTAGTGATTTTGCGTCCTCCATGTCAACCTAAACAGATGAAGGTTAAGGTCTACATCATAAGCAGCATTCTAAGAGCAATTTTATAAGTATCTAACACTCATAGAAGCCATATCAACCTATGATTCAAAAGGAAGGAAATTGTAATCTGTCACTAGTATAGGCAAACAAGTCATCAGCCACAAACAAAGAAAATATGGAAATGTAGACGGGCAACTCTGAAGCCTGGACAGCTTCATGAAAAATATAAAATAACACACAAAGCTCCATTTTTAGGGGAGAAGAGACTGATTTAGTAAAATTCAAATGTGCTACATAAACAACATCAATAGTTAAATTTTATTTTGCCATGCCTAACAAATCAATATAAACAATGTTAATAGCCAATTACCACAACATAGCTAATGATAATCGCAACATCAGCGTATAATTCAGTTAAAGCCCAAGTAGCAAAAACCATACGATGTCAAAAATCAAAATTAACAGACATTTTAACATTTTGTGTAAAAAGTTAGTTTAACAATTTTTCATGTAATAAAAAAAACAATTTGATTTGACAACACAAGTAAACATTAGATTGAAAATTATGAAGGTATAGTGCCTTTTGGCCTGGCAACTGTGGCCGTACAGCACTAAGCCAATATGCAAATGACGCCCTACCTATAAAGCACAAACTGACCCATAATTTGATTGTAAAAGGTGCGCAGTAGGGTACTCATAGACTAAACCAAGAGTGTGTGCCACAATTTGACTGTAGACCAAAAAGTTATTGGAACATTTCTAGCACTATTCAATGTGTAAAGTCCAATGTTATTTCCATTTTCTTAAGCCATTTAACAAATTCTCTTAAAACAATTCACACTACAGCATGTGTAAACCTGGCCAACAATACCTAACATCAATCATATATTGCAACACTATCATAATGCAATTTGAGGATATAAAAAAATGACTCAATGATGATTCAAGAATATAAAGACGGTCCCCTTAAAAAATAAAACTATCATCAAACAAAGATAAGTCACTATTTAAGTCATTCATTAAGTCCTTACAAGTAAAAAAAATCATCCTTATTGTGATCAAAACAAGCCACTTAACTTTCATTTTATGCAAAAAAACACCAGCCCTAATCATGTTATCAACAAGCTAATTTTCTACACCCAACATAATATGTTACAAATGTACATTCCTTCAAAACCTCAATCCAGTTAACAGGCATGCCTCCTAATTTCTTTTGAATTCAAATATTTTAAGGATTGAGAAGGTTGAACAAACAATCAAAATTTGCCATTGTATGACAATTTCCTTAGGTTTCAGCTTAAACAGACACATAGTAGAAACAATCCCGCGATTGTTTTGAATAAGTCAGTTCAAGTTTGGAAAATTGAATGAAATTATCAAATGAAAGAAATATCCTTAATTTGTACTAAGGTAGCATTCTATTGGTGGTCAATGATATGTTCATATGCATAATTGGATGCATGGGAAGTTATGAGTTGAGGTATTGGTGTGCACGATGCTTACCTAGTCATAATTAAAGAAAGTATTTAGAAGGTGAATGTGGGCTCCAAAAATTCAAGCCCTTATCTCTCGCTAGGACAGTTTTAGGTGTGCTTTGGGTAAAATTTTAAAAAGATAGATTAAATTTAAGATACAACACTATCTAGCATTTTTCCCTTATTTTACAAGGCCCAAAGGCTCAAGCTCCTATTGCTGATTAACCCTCCCAATGGCAAGAGTGAAATTTTGATTAAAGCTAATCGTTAGATATATATACTTAGTGCTACGTGTATAGTAGCAATGATACGACTTAAAATTGTAAATTTTACCACTGTAAACTTAGAGTGAATAGTTGGTGTGTGTGTGTGCCGTGGGGGGGGGGGGGGGGGGGGGGGGGGGTTGACTTGATTAGGATATCATTCCAAATTTTCATCAACCTTGTCTACTTAATCAAAAGAGGTAGTCAACCCTATTTGACCAAAGCATCCTTGTCAACAACCATGGGTTGCTTCGTTCAAAGAAATCTTATAAACCTAGGATGGATGTTTGTCTTAAGAGGCAAATTTAAGTCAACCTTAAACTAGCCGAGGGTTTTATGCTCTATCAATGCAACTTATGATTCGTTACTCAAAAGTTTTGAGCAATTGGAGAACTTGCAGGCCCTAGCAGTAACCATAATTTACTGGTGTCATTATATGACAAAACCACCCAATTAGAGTGTTAGGGTCATGACCTTTTACCTATAATATCATTTGGTGTGCTACGAATAGTAGATACAAAGCTTATCCACTTCTTTGCATGGCAAGTGAGTGAGAGGAGAGAAAATGAGCTAGAGGAGAGAGAAAGCGAGATAGACATAGAGAAAAGGATTGTGAAAGAGAGAGGAAGAGAGATGGAGAGAAATAAAGGAGAGAAAGAGGAGAGATATAAAGAGAAAGTAGAAAGGTAATGAGGTGAAGAAAGAGAGAGACGGTCAATTGTCTAACAACATGGCAAGTTTCAAGCAGAATTTTAATCAAATCCGTAAGTGCTTGAACTCCTCTTCTCTTTCACTGACACTACTCTTGAAGATGCCTTCTCCCAACGAACTCAAGTGCGACTCCCTTGGTTTTAATCATTGTAAGTCACATCAATGCCTTATTCAAGGAGTTTCTTACATGACTTCTTGGCTTCTTCATTGCATATCCCACTTGTGCCTTCTTCAGAAAGCTCTCTACATGACTTACATTGCTGCTCGTTGTCGAGGGTTTTGGGGTCTCGATCGGAGCACATGGGAGCAAGTAGGGGATATCGAGAGATGGTGGATGCAAGAAAAGGAGAAGAATGACGGGAGGAGAAGGCATTTGATTGAGAGGGTTTTGAGTATGAGCAGGATGGGCGCGAGCAATGTGCGAAGGGATGGGGAGTCATGCAGAGAATGGAATTTCAATTATATTAAGTTAACGGTGGTGAAGTGCTTACATAGCCATTTGAGAGCTTGAGTTTTACAAAGAGTTAAGCTTGTTTTTGGGTATGTAATCCTTAGTTTAACATCCTAAACAAGGGCTTTCTTCGACCTGATGGAATACGATTTTTTGTGTACTTGAACTTGGATATGATGAGGCTATCAACATGATATAAGGATCAAAACCTTTGTATCTTGCTACAAACATGATTATACATTACTTAAGAGTATGCTAAGACATGATTTGTCATGAAGATAGGCATTTGTAAACATATTGACATGTACAACATTAACTTCATGACTATGCTTTATATTATGACATAAAATATTTGCATATGTGAACGGAATGTTAAGACAACATAATGAAAAAGATATAATTAATGGCTTATAATTTCAAACTTTGTAATCAAGCAAATGATCCATGCATAGGCAGACAAGTCAACAGGCCTGTTAAAACCAAAGAAAAGGGGAAAGGAAGATGGATCCTTAAATGGGAGTATAGGAGAATAATTTAATATTTAAAGAGACCAAGATTCAACACTAAAATGATAATATGACAAGTTGGACCCACGAGAAATAAGGTGACAATCCTAACAATAAGCAAACAATCGGTGCACATAAGAACAATGTCACTTGTATAATTGAATCCTGCTAATTCTTAGCGTGAATTATGAAAATATTCATTGTCATGACACATTCATTTTAACCTTCAGTTTTTATTGATTGTTTATTGAATAAGAACCATATATTACCTACTTTGATTTATGTTCATTCCTGCCATATACATCATGATCTTTTCAGTTGTGATACAAGAAATTTGGGACAGGAAGCTCTTCAAATCTATGTAGATTAATTGATGGGAACGGAGAAGACTGATGTTTGTGCTTATGTATGACGTAAACACGAATGTAACTTGATCATAAGACCCTTACCTTTTCATATGAGAATGTTATGTGTAAAGATTAATGCTGATGAATAAGAAAAACATTTTATGAGACTAATTCTTAATTTTTAGTGGATCTGATTATGCACTATCTTGGATGATAAAACTTGTTGAACTGATAATTTGTGTTGATAGGACTAAATTTTTAATTCGATTTCTCTGTCCGAGTAGTATAATCTGCCACAAAATGGGCTTATGCAGGTTGGGTTGTGACTCATATCTTATATATAGTGCAAATGAGAATAAAACTCGAAGATAAAGTCCTTATGTTCTGCATGAGGCCGTTTTTTACCAAACAATGATTTTAATGTATATTAAAGGCCTGATATGAGAATAATTCTTAATTTTTATAACCCCGCTTATGTGCAAAATTGGATGATAAAATATATTGGTTGGACAAAAATTTTAATTCAGCTTCCGTATTCATTCAATTTGCATGAAATGCCGTAATGTGATGGTTATGTAACTCAGGTAAGGGCAACAGCATTACCCCCATTGCAAAGAGTTTGTTTTCATTACTCTAAGCAACTTAATGTTCTAGACCTACTCTCTTAATTGATAACAGTCATCAACTGTTTTAAAAGTGAAGTCAAACCATAACTAAGATGAAAGTTTCATCATTAGAAATTTAGTTGAGAAAATTTGATAACAATACAACCAAAAAAAAACCTTTATGTATACATTAAATCTTGACATGCTTACCCTCATGCGTTTCTCTAATTGCAGCCTCCATGTAAGTTCTTCAACTTGCTTCTCCAGTTTATTTTTGGCAGCCTGCAGAGCACCTGTTTCTCTTGCAGCCTGAATAATATAAATTTAGCAGCTGTAAGGAACTTGAAGGAGTATTGCCTCATATAATCTTTAATATAACTTCAGTCATGAGGGGTTTCAAATTAAAAAAAAAATGCTAAGCGACTAGCAGAAAATCTCTTTGGCAAAATGTTAAAAAATGATCTATCCAGAATCACAATGCTGGGCTAAAACAGGCATGGCAAGAAGGGTAAGGAGAGAGATATTAAATAGGAAAATGAAAAGTAAAATAAAGGAGACTAGTCCTTTCATTAGTAAATTGCTTTTCTGACTTCCACAGCTCTCGTACCCCTCCACATACAACCCCCAATACCACCCCCCTTAGATTGGTTTTGTGCACATGCTTGGGGGGTGATGAAGGGCAATTGCAGGCGCTACCAAAATAACAAATAAGATGATATGCAGGTCACGTAATATTTATATTTGAATAGCAATGATCAAAAGCAACTAAAAGATAGAAATGCTAAGTGAAATCATATTAATCAATTTTAAAAATGTTTCATTAACACATGAAATCATATTAATCAACTTCAGAAATTTTTTCCCACCAATTCCTATAGCTCATTAAATGTGTGGGGTAATTAATTATGTAGCATGATTAAGCTTATCCTAACTATCAGAGGTCAACCCGTCTGAATCTTCATTCCCTATTCATTCATATTGATTATTGCAAGAAGTATTTTCTGAGCGAATCCTTCTCATCAAGTTTTAGCTATTCTACTTTTGACCTATCATTTCTCTTCCTAATCCTTATACATTAATGTCAACTACCATCTTATTAGTATATTTTCTACCATTCATCATACATTCCAACCACTTAAGCATATTTTCATCAACTGATCTTTAATAGGAGCTACTCGTGCCATCTTACTATTATAATATATAATAGGTAAAACTCACATTCATTAATACATTTGCCCATTTTGGCTCACAATTCACATGTTATCATTTTAGTGCAACTTCCCAAGATGGACCATCTGAGGTGTGCTCCAACATTAGCATTCTTAACCTGCGGTTTTGATTGAGACCTCGGGTTGGGGCCATCATTTCTTAATCTTTCCAAATTTACTACAAATTCATCTCAACACTCTTATTTCTAACAAAAATAAAGTGATGTGTGACTTTTATCTAACCCAATGTACATAGCAATAAACTTTTATAGAATTTAACTCTAAGTATCAATGTTATTCCCCTATCATATAGTACTCCTAATGCACTTCTCAATTTTAATCTCCCATTAGCAACCCTACAAGGAATATGATCATTAATATTCTCATATTTTGTACAATAACACAAAGATGGCTTAAACTTATCATAACTTGGCATCACTAGATCTTCCAACTATATTAATTAATAATTAACAATCTCACACTAAAATTAAATATATAAATTTGGCTTTGTACCATCAATCCTCTTTTAAAAATTTTCTTAACTGCCAAATTTGTATTTTGTTGTTTCATCTATGAGAATAATATTATTTGAAAATAGCATTAACTAAAGTATCTCAATATCCTTTTCTGTAAAAACAGTCATAGCTAATAAAATAAGATACAAAGTTAATGTTGATATAATTTTGGATGTGATTAGGAACTCTTTATTCATTCTACAACTACTTTCAATGCTAATCAATCCTCTATCATCTATTTTTTGACATTTCAAACAACCTTTTCACACATATTTTTCTATTATGTGGAAATAAATAATTTTTTGCAATGTTCATCTTTTCAAGATCAAGACCAAATTAATATCCTTGCACTGCTTTATCTACTTCTAAATTAATTTCCTTGACAAAAAATCACATTTGTAAAAGATAATTCTATAATAAAACCAAATTTATTCTCTAATATTGATGATATTTTTCCAGGTCTATTTTTCATAATTTTAATTTATGAGTTAAAGTTTAATGCCCTTATACTTACAATAAAATTGAACACCATTTTGTTCTCAAATACTAGTACCAAAACATTTCTTCTCCAATCATTTAGCTTCCACTCATTCTTTAAAATTTCATTAAAAACATATCTACCGAACTACTCCAAGACTCTATAAGCCTTCAAATGGACCTAAAATGTTCTCTTTATGCATCATATTAATAGTTAACTTCACTTTTTGATTCAAAATATAGAATATTTCATAATTTCATTTATATGCACATGTAAAAGGATGCTTACTCAATAATTTATGAATAATCTTCAAAAAGAATTTTCTATCTTTCCTTAATGTATTTTGTTTTAAACAAAAATCATATTAACTTTGGTTTTAATTATTTTTATTTGATCAAAATCTCATGATTCAAGACATCCCATCTCTTATGATAAATATTTTATATATTTACTCTTCTCTTTCTTACCATAACCTCTCCATAGATCATCAACAAGTAGTAGCTCTTGTTGAGCTTACTAGCCTCTTTATAAACCTTTTAATTGTAACTGTAAGCATCAGTAGTATTTACCTTTGTTCTTTAAAAGAAAATTACTTTTTCTTGCTAATTTGTACCTCCTCATTCCAACATAAAATCTACTTATAAATGCACAATTGTAGCCTTAAAAGAGCATTTCTTGCCAATCTAATTATTTAACGAGTAAAAAAGCATGACACCCATAGGGCGCATACAGTGGAAACATGAGACGCTGGTTAAAATTTAGCAGCACTATAATAATGCAAACGTAACCAAGAGCAGCCATATAATCATGTGAAACAAGATGCCATAATTAAACTTGTCCATGCAAACAACGGCAATATGGTGAGAATGCATGGCAACAGTAATGTTAACAATTCAAAAATGAACTCTTGACCAGTAAGAGTAGAACTCCTAATTTCTGCATTTACGATGCCAGAATGAATTCAGAACTAAGAGTTCATTTTGCTCAATAAAATGTCATTTCTGTAACAGCTTCCTAAAGGAGGAACAGAATTACTAAAACAGCTCACCATTTTCAGATTTTTAAGTTCCTTTCTAGCCATTCTGGCTCTCCAAGCACATTGGGTAGTAATGGCAGCCTTCTTTATCCTTGAATAATGTAACCTTGCTAAATATTGGCGGCAATGGCTCTGAAAATAAAGAATAATTATTTTTAACAAAATAAATCAGATTAGGTAAACTTCATAAAACATTTACGCTATGAAATATAAAATTAGACAATATTCTGCATTTAAACAATACACAAAAAAGAAAATGCTGCAATCGGTATTGCATCACAACATTCGTAGCGATGAATAATGCTATTAGATAATATTCATAGCAAATGCATGGCACAAGAATATACGTATGTCAAGCCAAGTAAAATTCTTTCATATCAATGTCACATAACTTGGTCACCATTCCGTGAAAGCAACTCGTTCCTTAATAAAACGAATGGAAGGCGTACATCAATTTTCCATTGCTAGCACTAATTCATTTACCTGGATTACAATGGCAGCTTTAGTCTGCCGTCTAAATAGAAGTTCTTTACGAGCAGCCATGCCACGTATACCAGCTTGAATGGTAACAGATGCAGATAACAGTCCTTTGTAAGCTTTTCTTGCAACATACTTGTGAAAATTTCTCTGAATCATCAAGGAAGCAGCATCTCTACGCATATTCTCATAAAGCTCCCTTGCAAGATATCCTACAAAAGAATCATTATGAGACATCAACCATGAACCCTTTCATATTGACACGCAAGAACCACAATATCATGAGCATTTTGCTAACTTCCATATCAACTACTATGCATGCCGACATTGATTTGTATTACCTCTGCATGAAGCTTGTAATTGTAAAGTTGCTTTGCGAAGTAAGATGAAACTTCTCCGGGCCAAATATGATCGAGCCTTCCTTTGAATTATGCGGGCAGATCGTCCTAAAACTTCAACCCTTCGACTATCTAATTCAGCCAGCTGACCAGCTCGAAGAAACACTTTTGTCTTCCCAACCTGTATTTAACATGGAAACAACATGCAGATATAGCTGTTACTCATGCAGATGAAATCAAGTTTCATGCCATTTAATAATGATCAGAGCATCATGACTATACGCAACTCAAAATGGAGAAATACCAAAGACATTTATCAATGGCATGAGAAGCTTGAAACTTTTTAAGTTACTACTTAAAATCTCCCCTCGTTTTTTTAAGTTTAATTACCCAAAAAAAATTACCATTCTTATCTTACCCAAAAAACCAACCTACCTTGCCTATTTTTCAATTTCAGATAATAACAGATACTGGAGCAACACATTCACCTTTTCATCACACGGGCACCCACCCTCATAATTTTTCTACCTTCTCAAAATTATTTAGCTGTTGCAAAAATTGGGAAAACTGGCCAACCGAAAAACGAAAAGAAAATAATACTCTAAAAAGAGAGACCTCCAAAATTCCTTCACTGCGTTGCAATTTACAAACTAAGTTCACTCTATTAAATGCACTATAAGCAAAGTAATAACATAAATAATGGAATTAAAAGTTATTATCCCTTAGACCCAACAATTTAGGGTTAAATTTATGAATCCTTATTGAACAATTGTTCTAGTTAAGTGTTGCATTATGTGCTAAACATATTTTGCACAAAACTTTTGAAAACTTCTATCCATTTGATCACTCAATAAAAAGCCACCACTTTCAGGTGGGGCCCTCCTTGATGTATAAATAAAAAGACTCGGGAATCTTGAGAAACAAATTAAGTTTATTTTAACCAAGTTTCTCACGAACAACATTCTTGATCAATGGGGTTACTTAGGCTCATTTTTTGGGCAAGATTCAATATCTAAGTTTAAAGTTAATTGATGGGAAATAATTGGAGGAAGATAGATTCGACCAGGATCTCACGATTCTATGAACACAAGAATGCACTTGACCCAATTCACCAACTTTTGAGGGTTGTCACAATATCTATAGGATTTGATTAGCAATAATGGATACTCTCCTTTCAGGTATCCCAAGCAGACTGAGGTGGAAATGCATATGTATGTCTAAAATGAGCCTTTTAGATTGATATCAACATGTTTAATGGCAAAGAGTTGGCCGTGCTAGTTTCACTGAATAGTTCACAAGCATAAAGCATGGCGAATTACAGTTCAAAGATGCTTGACTTCACTGACAAGAGCTGAGACATGACATGAAAAAAAGATTTTGAATAGTGAGCTTATTAGCTTAAGAGCAAGCCCAAGTTTAGGTTAGGTTAGGGCTTACATTCAATAGTGGGCCCAAGAATTATTAATTTCTCATGAGCTTGTTTGCTTCATCATAGCCTAAGCTAATGGGTTTTGGGGGTTTACATCCAATTGAAAAACCAATAAGTTTGATTTAATGGGCTTGTTGGCTTTATGTCAGTCCAAATTAATCAAGATGAGATTTACATCCATATGGACAAGAAAGCCCAATGATGGATCATACAACCTTACCATATAGCTAAAATGGACCAATTAAATAGCATAGATTTAATAGGCATTTTGGCTACATATCAGTCCAATAAATTACATTATAGCTTACATGTATTGGAAGGCCAAAAGTGAGAGTTACAACCTTGAGGAAGAAAAACCCAGTAGTAGGTCTTATAATCTAAAAATGAGGTGGCCCAATTAATTGGTTTAATTTTGTTTTGATCTCCAACATAATGAATAGTTAACACGCATCTTAAGATAATTGATTCACTAGGAACCTTGGATTACTTGGTAGAAAGCGAGATCCAAATTGTGTCATTAACATATTTGCCTGATTAACTGGATCGACATCATTTGAATCGAAGCTTTTATTGGTAATGCTAATTTGGGTTGTGAAAGAAAAAATAGATATTTTAATGATTTTTGCCACATAAAAGGATTTAATGATTTAATGAATAGGCATATTCCTCAATGTGTGCTAGCATGATTATCAAATCTGATGAGGACATCGAAGATCAACGGCTTCGATCTTATTTATTTATATATTTTTTGTACTATTTTATTTTATATTGTTGTTTTTTCCTTTATACCCTTATGGGTGGTCATGTAGTGTTGTAGCCCGAAGGGCATTTTAGTCTTTTATTTCTTTTCTTTTCATGAGGCCTATTTATAGGCTAGTTGTTTTGTATTCTGGGATGATGAATATTGATATGAAAAAAAATTTCAGCTTTAGTTTTGGATCTCTTTGTGAGTTCTAGAGAGAGTGGCGAAGCCTAGGAGAGGCTCATTCGAAATACCCAACAGCCCCATTTGTGGGAGCTCTTGGTTCCTATCTTCTTCTTCCAATTCTTATCTTCTCCCCTAGCCGCCGGAATCCCCACCTGCAAGCCGCCAGTGTCAGCCCACCGAGCCCCATCCCTTCTGTCGCCGGGCTCCTTGGGCTGCCCAAGCCGCCGGCTTCCTCCAACCCAACCGCCGGCCACCCTTCCCCTCTCTTCCCCCCCTCCACCGAAATCAGCCTAGCCACTACCCCAAGGATCCCCACCCGCCGGCCCTCTTGTTCTTAGTTTGAATTTCAAAATTCAAACGCACCATGATTACTTTCCTAATTTAATGTGCTATTAATATGGAAAGGTTTGTTTTGAATTCAAATACCTTCTTTATTAATCAACGCCGATTAAGGAACTCCCTCATTTAATGAAATCTGAATTAAAATTTCAGATTTGATTAAAACCTTTAGTAATTTCCGTAGGCCCCACATACTAAGCAATTAACTCCCCCTCCCCTCTCCCAACATGGAGTAATTATTTCGTCAGGTTACCGAATGCATCCGGAAACCAATAACAAAACGCCACGTCACTAAAGTGCTCGGTACCGTGCTCGGCACAGCGTGCTCGGTACACTCGGTATGCTCGGTATTGCTCGGTATTTTCACCGTATGTAATAATTTTTCCCCAACATGGCCGGCCACTTAATCTTTCCTCCTCTCTCTTCAATTTTCATTAATTGCTCTCAATTAAGACTCTCTAATTACCTCCCATAATTCCCACCTCCCATTAATCCTTTGATTTGAATTTGAATTCAAATTCAAATCCTTCCCTCCAATTTCACTAAATCTGAGAATTAATTTCAGATTTTTTTTTTACGTTTCTCACTCCCAAGTTAATCTCATTAATTCCCCTTACAATTCTCAGCCCTAGCCGCCTCTTCCCAAAACTCTTCTCACGTTTTCCTCCCTTCCCAGAGATTCCTGCTGACTGTCCCCATATTCCAGCCATATTGGCTGGCTGTTCTGCACTGCTGAAGGCCAGAGTTTGCTGCCCAAAGGCTCCCAACACCCTATCAAAGCTGTCCATAACTCTTTCGAACATAGAGAGCTGCTGTCCAAATTTTCTAGGCGTTGTTTGGAGGCTGTCCAGACTATTCCTGCTCATCCCCTTGCTGTCCAGCGAGAGGAAATCCCTGAAATTCCCTCCTCCAGTTTGCTGTCCAAATTCTTGTACAGGTGCCATATGCTATCCTGAGTATTGAAAACTTTAATGCTGCTATCCAGAAGCCTACGAGTTGCTGTCCAGAACTCCCCAAGACCCAAAACCTGCGATCCAGAGATTTTGGCTTGCAATCCAGAACATTTCAGCAAAGTATTATGTTGTTTAGTGCACCAGAGAAGGGTCGGCTGCTATCCAACAGCAATTAAGAGGTCCGTCTTGTCTTCCCATTAGGTAAACCCTCCCTCCAATTTTTACAGTAACTCGCATTTATTAATTTTCAATATTAATAGAAGTCCCATAAATATGTCTAAAAAACTGTAACTTCGCTAAAAATTCATTTTTTAGAAATACAAAATGAAAGCATAATTCATTTGTGCTGATTAATATGCTATTACCTTCAAAAGTATTCAAACAAATTCTATTTCATTTACTAATTCATATAATTCACAAAGTAGATAACATAGGCCCTACCAACAAATATTTTACCAGACGTAGCAGTGACTACATGGGATTAAAGCTAGCTATGGTGCAGACCATCTAGAAGGCCATACAGTGACATAACAAGACGAATCTTGACGCATGTACTTATTTTTATGAGTATTTAAGACTCCTCATGCTGATTTTTTAGCATGTATGACTCGTCATGAATTTAGATATCATCATATCAATTACACCTAGAATCAAAAGTTATCGCAGAAAGCTTCATCACAAAACCATCCTACTAGAGGTGCCAGCTTTGTAGAACAACTACCATAAGCAGCAGTAGCAAATACTTTAATCACTTTAAGGACAGTTTATACGGGATATATTTGGTGTTAATTCTAGTTTTGCCCACTCTATGCTGCCAATCCTATCATTTCCAATCTTTTATCTAAAATCTATATGGATTGATAACTTGGAATCAAATATCAAGCTGAAGACATCATCTCTGATAATTTGCAGTGAAATAAACTAGCTTTTTGGGGAAGTGGAGAAAATCCAAAATCCACATTCTGTGAATGAGGAGGATTTTGTAAATTATATTGGAAACTTAGAATGCTACTCATAAATTTCAAAGCAGCATAAAATTTGACAAACAACCTAGCCTATTTTGTGTTTTATTCATGCTTGGATCAATAAAAAGGATATATATATATATATATATATATATATATATATATATATATATATATATAACAGTCATAGATTTCATATCTTGATGCAACTAGTTAAAGACAAAAGCTTACTACTAGAGACTCAAGAAGCAAACCTTGAACTGAGACACATTTTAACTTGTCGCAAACCTCAATAGAAAAGTACCCAGCACAAGCACTTGATGTTAAATCATTTATTTTAATCATAGTTACCTGATAACCCTCAAGTCCAATCTTCTCAAGCAGCCTCTTCGAGGCAGTAATCTCATCACAACTACAATTAGATAACAAAGATAACCATGATCAACTCATAGGAGATCATGATCTCCAAATAAATGCAATTTAAAAAAATAAAACACACCTTCCATCCAAAACACCAGGTGCAAGGATGCCAAAACGATCAATAAACTCATCAAAAGTACGCCTTGTAGGATAACCAGCACAGCTTATCCTAATAGCTTCCATAACCCCCTATATATAAGTATATAAGAATGTCTTGAATGGAAGTGAGATGATTCTATATTGCATATAAGTCAAATCATAAAATAACTTACCCCGCATCTGAGCTGCTGGAGCACATTGTGATTCTCAAAAACTGCTGGCTTAAGAAGATTATTAGGCTTAACACAGCGTATGTAGTGAGGCTCGGTTGTACTCAAAGTTTCAAGCAAAGCTTGCAATTGTTGCTGTATGGTTAAAAAACCAATCAAAATGCTATGTTCAAACAACAAAAAATATGAAATTAGAACTCGTGAATGCAAGTAAACATCATTCCTTACTTTGAATCTTGAGCCAATAGATGAGAACTTCGAAGATTTGGCTGAGTCTTCAGCAAGAGTGGGGAATAGACCAGCAACAAATGAACATTTTGAAACACTTAGGAGTGATTGATGCTCAGCAATAACATAGTCTTTGTTCTTATCTAGAAATAACTCTGTTTGATAAGTGACCTGAAAAACAAAAAGAACGTAAGAAAAAGGACCTGATATTTCTCAGTGATGACATCTAGAACAACCGCTTCATCATGCTGGCATGCACAAGAGCAGGTAGGAATACAGACTACTTACATCACCAGCGTAGTGATGAATAGTAAAATCAGAGCGTGACAACTTTGGTTTGCTGATGCGTTTATGATTTTTATAAGTCTGATATAACTTCTGGGCAAAAGTTTCATGAGTTGATCTTGGCAACACACTGCAATTGAGTACTTTAGCTGATTATCATGATTTTTAAGGTTTTCAAATACACATTTCTATCCCAGCAAATCCTAGAGGGAATAAGGCTAATGATGATGATTCCAACAAATATATGTGCTTTATACCTACCAAGCCTCATCAAGGAGAGCAATGATCCCGCCCGGTTTCTGTAAAGCAAAAGAAGTTAAATCAAAATCATGTGAAAATAGCTTGCGCAAGAAATTGTATGTACAGAGAGTAAGTTAGAAACCAGAATGCAACACCTTGATGGTTTACATAGTTCTATAGAGAGTTTTATATACTTTAAAATTATAACACAAGATTTCACTCAAATATTATATGAAGCAAAACGCATCATGCAATATTTTATTGAAAGAGGAGCTTACTGCCCAGCTTTACACATAAATCAAAAGTGCAAGTTGAACAATTTAATATCAGGTTAATTTTTGTCTAACTTTGAGAACGATTCACAAATGCAGAGTCAAATTCATTATTTCAAATTTATGCTGTCATCTAAAATGTTCTGTTAACAAATAATATGCTCTCAATTTTTATAAATAAATGCAAAATATATCATGATTTTAATAATTAGAAAAAAAAATTGTAGGAAAAAACAACCATGTATGCAGGGGCAACGCTCCATACATTAATCCTTGCCTAAACTTTGTATTGGCATGAAGCTTCACGCATCCAATACAGCCTAAATGTTTTAAAGTAAGCCAACAAATACAGGAACAACATCTAATGTTCATAGCAGAAATTATAGAGTATCTAACTGCTTGAATTTTACTATTTGACCACCCAATACCAAGCAGCAGTTGCAGCATAAATCAGAAACGTAACGCATCATTTTGCAATTTCCATTTTAAATTGCATAATCTTTTGTTAAACTTATGCCATAGCTTTGAACCTTTTCAATGAGGTCTAGAACATCCTGATTGTCAATGAACTCAATATAACTCCAGTTGATTTCCTCTTTCGTATATTCTTCCTGCTCCATTTTGAAAACATGCTGTACAAGAAGCAATTGAAAGGTAAGAACTATATTATTTAATGATAAAGAAGAAAGTTGTATTTCTATCTATATTAGAACATGTAACATAAAAGAGTAAAGCATGCACTTGATGTGTAACGAATTTCTCATGGGGCAATAAAAAAGAAAGTTGTACTTCACCCATCTAAAAATATTTCACATAAAGGAGTAAAGTATGCATTCCAGAAGTTCCAAAAATGAACCTGATTGAAATGTTGCTGGAGTTTTTCATTTGTCAAATTGATGCAAAACTGCTCAAAACTGAAACAATTGTAGGCATTAGAATAACAATGAAGCAATATCCAAATTTAAAAAATAAATAATTTAGTTGGAAAGCTTTTACACACCAAAGATACCACAATTAATACTTTAAGCCCAGTAATGCAGAGAACCTCTAAATAAATGTTAAAAAGCCAAATCCATGATCAACATAGAACAATGCAATAAATGCGAGATATTACACCATAAATTTCCGCTCAATATATTACTGTAAAGATACTAACAAGTAACAACCTATGAATAAATCAAGCCCCGATACTAAATTGATTGCAACATTTACCTTGTTTTGAAGATAAAATCATGAATTTGACCATGTTAATGAATAAATATAAAAGCATACCGGTTAAGCACCTGTTTGTCTTGAAGCTTTCAAATCCATAGATGTCCAACACTCCAATCAGGGACTTTGAATGAGGATCTTGTCCAATGGAACTATTGATTTTATTTACAAGCCTAAGCAGGATTGTGTATAATCATTAAGCAATTCTTCAATTCACACAAGATGCAGACCAACACCCCATGCCGACAAAATCCATCAAAAACCGTTAATGCTTACCAATCAAATAGGCGTGAATAGATAACTTTTGCCAAAGCATCTCTACTTAGAACTGCGGCTTCAGGATCAAGGTTTTTTGTTATGTTCTCATCCCGTGTTACAATTACGCGTTCACATAGTGATTTCTCAAGGGCATTCTCATCACACCTAGATAATACCACATTGCATATTACAAAAGGTATATCCAAAGTTTAAATTGCAAAGGACAGGCTTGTCTGAGAAAAAGAATTTTACATCAAAAGATCAGCAGCAGTTTGTAAGTGGAACCATGACTTTTTGTTTTTTGGAGTGGATGAATCTGTTTCCTTTCCTTCAGAAAATTCAATATTGCCTAAATGTAGAATTGCAGCCACCACTCGAAATATGGCATCCTATCAAGGAATTGGGAAGAAACTCAAGAGGAAAACACAAAACATAAAGCAATTATCATGATTAATAATTCAAGAATGATTACAGTTACCTGTTCCTCAGTACTGATTCCAACAACCTCCATTGCCCTTCTAGTTTGCAAATACTCTTTCGATTCATCCACACCATCAAGTTCGTAGCAGTTAGTCTGGTTAAGATAATGAAATGTTCTTGGATTTGCCAATTTATATCTCTCAATGTCCTGAAATACAGAAATTACATGTGGTTTACTTCAAGAATGGTGTAAAAAAGCAAGATTTACAATATGCATATGTAAGAGTTAACGCAGGATATCTCACTCGATGGTTCAGAGCTGATTAACTAGATGTTGGCCATAAAAGAAAACCAGTAAAATCAATTGCTAGTTCTGTATTTGATTATAGCACATTTAGAAATTCACAACTGAGATCGTTGGGATTTCAAAGGATTATTATTCCTATCTTTTCATGATCGAGTGTTTTTTATTAAGGAATTTCAAGATTGAAATAGTTTTGCTCCTGTTAGTTTCACGGAGAGTGTCAGTTATGTTAACCATGATTCATACCTGATGAGTTTCTATAAATAGAGGTGCTTTGAGAAATAAAATCAATCTATAATAATAACAACAACATCAAGCCTTTATCCCATGTGGGGTTGGTTGGATGAATCCTTTTTCTCCAGTGTGTCCTATTTAGAGTTAAATTATCATTTAAATCTAATAAAAAAAATCATTTCTAATATTTTCTAATCAAGTATTTTATGTCTACCTCTACCTTTCTTAACATTAAAACCAATCTATACCATGATCAAAATTTTGTTTTCAATGTACATAACTTTTTTCATCAACGCTGAGATTATAAAACTTGATAAAGTGTGATGCTTAGAGCATTATATCAGAGGACAGCTCCTTATTCAAATGTGAGAATTGCCTGTTAGTTTTTTCTTTCCCCCCTTCTTTTGCATCCTAATTTCTTCTACTTCTCCTTTTTTTTTTATTCTTTTCGGATTGATTAAAAATGTGCCCTTATATTCCTCTTTTTTTTTTTTTTGTATGCTCAAAATTTATCTCGGCTGTGAAATTTTTTTCATCCATATTTCTTAGGGTAATTTCCATTGGGATGTCAAAATCTTGTCATCAGTGATTGAATTTCATTTGAATGGTTGAAGTGGAGGAATGCATTGGGCTTGTTGTGTGATAGAAAAGTCCCTCTCAAACTTAAGGGAAAATTGATGAGGTCATCGACAGACATTTTAGGCAGGTTTATCGGCGAAAGAATCGTAGATCGACGGCTACGATCGGGAGTTTATATTTTTGATGTTATCATGTTGTTTTATGTTATTTTATTTTGTGTATCTTTTATTTCATGTACTAGTGACGATTTTGCCCTTATGTAGGCGTGGTGTTTATTGTAGCCCAAGGGGCATATGAGTCTTTTTTTTTTCTTTTCACGTTTTGAGACCTTTTATAAAGGGGTCTCTTCTTGATGTATGAGGTTAATGCTTGATTAATAAAATTCTGAGATTTTGCCTTTGTCTTCTTGCTTGAGAGCTTGAGAGAAAGAGAGGAGGCCTTGGAGAGGCTCCACCCGAAGTACCCAACAGCCCACCACGGTGAGCTCTTGGTTTTATATTGTTTTGTTCGTTGTTTTCTCTTCCTCTCCACCCCCATTCCACTCACCCGACCACCCCTCCTCCCTCTCTAAATTTTTCCTGCAGCCGACCCTCCCAAAATCCCCCCTGAGCCACCGATTTCCCCTGCCTGAACCCGCCTTCCCCTTCCTCTGCCGCCAATCCCGAAATTCCTTGCACCCGCCCTCCTTGCCGCCTGCTGTGCCAGGCGCTGTGATAGGAAGTACTTGAGTTCTCAAGTATTCCTAACCAAATCAGTGAAAATACAACAGCAAACTGCTGTCCACAGCAGAAATCAGCAGGAAAAAACAGGGAAATCTGAGAGAAAACGCAAGAAATGACTTGTATTTCACTCGCAATGAAAGCAAAACAAAGAAAGATACAACGTTCTTCGATTCGAGAGGAAGAACAACTCTCCACAAGTCTCTAGCAAACCCTAGAGCCCAAGAACACCAAGAGATCTCAAACTTTTCATTCAAATTCAAGATGACGAGCCAATCCCCCCAAAACTCCTAATTATACAAATTAATCATAAAGGACCATAATGGACTTCCTAAAACAGCCTCCCATTCAAAAATTTTCCCTCCCCCATGCGTTTTAGCCGCTGTTTGGGCCCCCCGACTCGCGCTCCGCGCGTTTCGTCTGGTTCCGCCCGACGTTGGTTCGACGGGTGTAGAACCGGACCGGTCCAGCTGGGACCGGTCCAGGCGTAACATTACTCCCCTCCCAAAAACTCACCTTGTCCTCAAGGTGAAAGGAGGGGAATTGCTCTTTCACTCTTTCAAACGGCTCCCAAGTCGCGTCGAACTCAGGGAGGTCCTTCCATCGAATCAACACTTCCTTGTTGCCTTCTTGATCTGATCTTACCCCCATAAGCTCGAGAGGCTCCAATATCACTTCCCAATCCTCTGTCATTGTTGCTGGTAATGCGGCGCTAATTGCGTGCTCCCCGAGGGCTCTCCTCAGCTGTGACACATGGAACACCGGATGTATAGTAGCATAGGGAGGTAACTTCAGACGATACGCTACTGCTCCCACCCTCCCCAAGATCTCATAAGGGCCAAAGTATCTCGGGGCCAGCTTCTCGTTCCTCCTGCTAGCCACTGATCTCTGTCTGTAGGGTCTTAGCTTTAAAAACACTTTCTCCCCCACTTCATATTGTATGTCTCTTCTATGGGTATCTGCTCGCTTCTTCATTATTTGTTGTGCCCTCTCCAGATGTTTCTTCAACTCTTCCAACACCTGGTCCCTCTCCTCTAAGTACTGTTCGACTGAAGAGACAGATGTATGTCCCTTCCCATAATGTACTAAGTGTGGGGGGTCTCTTCCATAGAGCACCTTGAAAGGAGTCATCTGGGATGCCGAATGGTAAGAAGTGTTATACCAGTACTCCGCCCATGGCAACCATTTAGCCCATTTCCTGGGTGTTTCAGAGGCAAAACACCTCAAATAAGTCTCCAAACTCCGGTTGACCACTTCTGTTTGTCCATCTGTCTGTGGGTGGTACGCGGTGCTCCTCTTGAGAGTTGTGCCCTGCATTCTGAACAGTTCTCTCCAAAAACTGACTGAGGAACACTTTGTCTCTGTCCGACACAATAGATTCTGGAATCCCGTGTAATCGAACCACTTCCCTGATAAATGCTGCCGCCACTGACACTGCGGTGTAAGGGATGTCGTAGGAGGATAAAATGTGTGCATATTTACTGAGTCGATCCACCACAACAAAGATAACTGTGAACCCTTCTGAACGTGGTAGGCCGTCAATAAAAAATCATAGACACTTCCTCCCATACTCTGTTTGGAAGTGCTAATGGTTGGAGCAGTCCCCCTGGTGCCATGGCCATGTATTTATTTCTCTGACACACCTCACACCTTGCCACCATCTCCTCAACATCCTTATACATCCCCTTCCAGTAGAGCTCCGATGCCAACCTCCTATATGTCTTATGTACTCCTGAATGACCCCCAACTGCGCTGCCGTGGAATTCCTGCAATATGTGAGGGATGTGTACTGATGTTCGTGGCATCACAAACCTTCCCTGATAGAGTAGCCTCTCTCCCTCCAGATAGTACCCTGAATGATTGCTACTGCCCTTCATCAAGCCTTCCCTGACCTTCTTCAATTCTTCATTCTGCATACTCTCTTCTTGGATGGCCCCCCAATCAATCATCAAAGGGACTGAAACTGCCACCTCCTGAAGTTCCCCCACACACCTAGACAAGGCATCAGCTGCCTTATTCTCCACCCCCGGCCGATACTGGATCTCAAAATCATAACCCAACAACTTTGACAGCCACCTCTGATGTTCCTCAGTAACCATCCTTTGCTCCAGCAGGTATTTCAGACTCCTCTGATCGGTCCGAACAAATGAAATGTCGTCCCAAAAGATAAGGGCGCCATTTCTGAATGGCCAAGACTATGGCCATCAGCTCTCTCTCATACACTGATTTCAATCTAGCCCTAGTCGATAGCACCTGACTGAAATATGCTATAGGCCGGTGATTCTGCATCAATACTGCTCCTAAGCCATACCCTGACGCATCAGTCTCTCTACCACGAATACCTGGCTGAAATCTGGGAGTGCTAGAACTGGTACAGTGGTCATGGCTTTCTTTAACCTTTCGAAGGCCTGGGTCGCTGCATCACCCCAGGAGAAGTTGTCTTTCTTTAACTGCTCCGTCAATGGCCAGGCGATGGAACTGTACCCCTTCACAAACCTCCTATAGTATCCCGTCAGTCCCAAGAAACCTCTCTCAACCCCCTGATGTTCTTGGGTATGGGCCATTTCTGCATTGCTTCAATTTTGGGACTGGTCAGCTGCAACTCCCTCTTGAGACACTATATGTCCCAAATATTCTACCCTTGATTGGGCAAAACTGCACTTCTTTAAATTAGCTCTCAGCTGATGTGCCTGTAGGATCCCCAAAACCTCCTTTAGATGCTCTAAATGTTCCTCCTCGGTCTGGCTGTACACCAAAATATCATCAAAGAAGACTAACACAAACTTTCTCAAGTGTTGCCTGAACACCCTGTTCATCAAGGACTGAAAGGTAGCGGGGGCGTTAGTAAGCCCAAATGGCATCACTAAGAAACTCATAGTGCCCCTCGTGTGTTTCTGAACGCAGTCTTTTGAATGTCACCTTCCTTCATTCTGATTTGGTGGTAGCCCGACTTAAGGTCCATTTTTGAAAACACCACCGCTCCTTGCAACTCATCTAATAACTCATCAATCACTGGAATGGGGAATTTTGTCTGGTACTGTCTCCTTGTTCAGGGCTCTGTAGTCCACGCAAAACCTCCAGCTCCCATCCTTCTTTTTGACCAGTAAAACTGGACTGGAGAAAGGACTCACACTGGGTCTGACGATCCCTGCCTCCAACATCTCCTTGATCAGTTTCTCAATTTCATCTTTCTGAATCTGGGGGTAGCGATATGGTCTAACACTGATTGGTGACACTCCCTCTTTCAGAAGAATGGCGTGCTCTTGCTCTCTAGGGGGGTGGCAATCCCTGGGGTGGCTGGAACACCTCCATGTACTGCTGTATGAGCGGTTGCACCACCTGTGGAATGTCTCCTTCTTCCCCCACACTGACCCTCTCCAAACGTTGAAGCTCCACCAAAAATCCTCCTCCCACCTCCTGTATGGATCTAATCATAGATTTGAGAGATACGACTGCTCTTGTCAGCCCTGCATCCCCCTGGATCACCTTCCTCTGCCCTTCTATCATTAGCTCCATCCTCAGAGCACCCCAGTTGACCTTGGTCTCCCCCAGAGTCTGTAGCCATTTCATCCCTAGGATGACATCTGTACTTCCCAATTCTAAGGGGAGGAAATCCTCAATGACCTGTAGCCCTTGGATGGTCAGGACCACTCCCCGGCAAATTCCTCTCCCCCATCTCCACCTTCCCCGTGCCCATCATCACCCCATAGCCTCCTGTGTCGACTAGCTCCATCCTTAACTGATCCACGATCTGAGCAGAAATGAAATTGTGGGTTGCACCACTATCGATCAACACCAACACTTCGCGGTCAGCTATCTCTCCTCTTACTTTCATAGTGTGACTCGGAGTGAATCCCACTACTGAGTTCAGAGAGACTTCTGCCACATCCAAGTGCAGCTTCTCCTCTCCTTCTGACCCGCTCCCACCTCCCTCTTCGTCTTCCTCGTCTTCACACACGAGGAGAACCTGAAGAGTTCTATCCTTGCACCGGTGTCCGGGCATGTACTTCTCATCACATCGAAAAACACAACCCCTTTGCCTCTCTTCTCCTGCATCTCCTTCTCGGTCAGCCGTTTGAACTGTCCCCCGTTTCCTCCTCCTCCCATTCTCTCCTTTTGGTGCCTCCTTCAGACTCCCTGAGGATCCCACCTTTGAAGGCAAGATAGTAGTCGTCGTCATCCTGTGCGACCCTCCCGAATAGTTTCCCCGAGTTCCTCTTTCAGATTTCTTCTGATCCTCCACCAACTGGGCTAACTCCATAGCCCTCCCTAGGTTCCTCGGCTCCAAGACTCTGACAGCGGTTCGTATCTCAGGCTTAAGCCCTTTCATGAAGTTTCCCTCTAGGGCCGACTCTGAGATGTGATCCAATCGGCTAGCCAAGTACTCAAATCTATCCCGATACTCCGCCACTGTCCCCTCCTGAGTCAGGGCAAAGAACTGCTCGTAGAAAATCTCCTCCCCCATCGGCTCGGAAACGTTCTAATAGGCAGTCCTTGAACTCCCTCCAACTTCGAATGGGCTCCCTTCTGTCACGCCACTGGTACCATGCCAAAGCCTTTCCTTCCAGACACAATCCTGCCGCCGTCAGCTTCTCATCCTCTGTCAACCCGTTGACAGCAAAGTAACGCTCCACCTTGTAGATCCAGCCATGACCGTCTTCCCCCTCGAACACAGGCATCTTCAATTTCCTCACCTTGGGATCTCCCCGGTATCCTCCATAACCTCCCATTCCTCGAAAAGGAAATGCTCCCCAAGCGTCCCGATCCTCCCTCCGACGCTGGTATCCGAGTTCGTCGTCATAATCTCCCCTTCCTCTTTCAAAATCAGCACCTCGACGCTGAAATTTCAGCACCTCGACGCTGATACTCTTCTCTCCTTTCTCCAAAATCTGCACTACCTTCATATTCCCCCCGCCTGCCCTCCAAAATCAGCACCTCGACGCTGAAAATCAGCACCTCGACGCTGAAAATCAGCACCTCGACGGTCATTTCCCATGCTCATCTCCTCTCTAGAGAGTGGCTCTAGAGGTGGCATGTCGTCGTCCCCTTCAAGAATCTCCACCTCCGGATTCCTCCTCCCCCGGATTGGGTTTGGATTCCCTCCTACGCCATGGCCGTCAGTAGTCTCTCTCTCACTTCCGATGTCTCCGGATTGGTCTTCATCTCCAATAGTTTCTTCATCATTTCTTCCATAGCCGCAAACCTCCCTTCCAACCTGTCATTGTTGGTGGAGATTTCCAAGAACTTTCCCTCCATATCTGCCTTCAGTTGTCCGAACTCGCCTTCTAATACTTCCACCTTCTTTCCGGCCATCTTTCTTCTAACGGATCCCAAAAAAAACCTTCTTCCGGAAAAGATAAACTTGCTGAAATTTCAGAATTTCAGCCGCCGGTGGTCCCGAATCGATGCTCCGATACCAATTTGATAGGAAGTACTTGAGTTCTCAAGTATTCCTAACCAAATCAGTGAAAATACAACAGCAAACTGCTGTCCACAGCAGAAATCAGCAGGAAAAAACAGGGAAATCTGAGAGAAAACGCAAGAAATGACTTGTATTTCACTCGCAATGAAAGCAAAACAAAGAAAGATACAACGTTCTTCGATTCGAGAGGAAGAACAACTCTCCACAAGTCTCTAGCAAACCCTAGAGCCCAAGAACACCAAGAGATCTCAAACTTTTCATTCAAATTCAAGATGACGAGCCAATCCCCCCAAAACTCCTAATTATACAAATTAATCATAAAGGACCATAATGGACTTCCTAAAACAGCCTCCCATTCAAAAATTTTCCCTCCCCCATGCGTTTTAGCCGCTGTTTGGGCCCCCCGACTCGCGCTCCGCGCGTTTCGTCTGGTTCCGCCCGACGTTGGTTCGTCGGTTGTAGAACCGGACCGGTCCAGCTGGGACCGGTCCAGGCGTAACACGCTGGTTACAGCCAAGCCGCCATAGCCAACAGCCCGTCTGTCTCTCCCCTGGGGAGATCCCGCCGCCCACTCCTTCTTGGATTTTTAATTCTCACCATTAATTCATTCATTATTTCTTTCCTAAAGTAACCCATATATTTAGGAATATATTTAATTGAAATCCCATCCCATTTGAATTCAAATTTCAAATCTCCCTAATTAAATAAAATCTGAAAGTTAAAATCAGATTTTAATTAATGACATGGGGCCCACTAATTAAGCAAAACTCCCCTCTTTCTTCCCTTGCTTGGCCGGCCCCTCACACCTAGCCGTTTCTCTCTCTTTGCCACCTCATTGTCTACTAATTACCCCCCTAATTTATCCCCTTAACGGCTGCCCCTTTTTAATTTGATTGAAGGAGAATTTAATGATAAAATAACTTCTCCTTTCAAGCCTAGAAAATCTGAAATTCAAATTTCATATTTTTCTTCTTACTCCTCCCTAGCTCTTGGCCGAACCCCTCCCTTGTTTTCTTCCCGCCATGCCTCAATGTTGAATGGCGGATCCGGAGCTTGAGTGGGGGTTAGTTTTCCACGCCGACGGGAGCATTGATATCCTACGCTCTCCTTGCTTCGACGTAGGATTTGAAGACGACGCCACAATTGAAGAGTACTTGGAGCGAGTCATCCCGATCCTCGCAAGTATTTTCGACCGACAATTTCGTGGTTACACTTGGACGATCATTGGACGCCATCCGCCACCACCTTCTCCGGTGAATACCTCTCCGGTAACAAAGTCTTTCGTCGCCTTCATCGTAGTGGTGCTCCTCATCCTCGCATGGTTCTTTCTCCTCCGCTAAAACCCAAGAGTGAACGAGAGAGAGAGAGAGAGAAAAAGGGTACTCAAGGTGAACTTCTTTATTATTAATTGTGGGATTTTTGTGACGAGCATTTAAGTATTTCTTTTTATCTTTGAATGTTATGAATTGTTTGGTTATCTCAATGCAAGACTTCGCCTAAGCAAGTTAATGATCTAGAACGATTTATTCCCTTATTTTGTTGGTAATAAAATTTGTGTTGACAAAGCTTTGAATAATTTTCATTTTTAGTTTCCAATTGCAATTCCTACATTGATTCACATCAAAAATTCTATAAGATGGTTGTGAGACCTGCAATGCTTTATGGTGCAAAATGTTGGCCATTAAAAGAGATGCATAATATTAAGTTAAGTGTTGCAAAGATGAGGATGCTTAGATGGATGAGTGGCTTTACTCTTAGAGGCAATACAAAATGAGCATATACATGAAAAGATTGGAGTAGCTCCATTGGAAGATAAGATTAGAGAGAGTCACCTTAGATGGTTTGGTCACATAAATTGTTAGCCTTCCGATGACCCGGTTAGGAAAGTGGATGCATTAGATTTGAAGTTAGGTATAGGTAGACTTAAAATAACTTGGTTATCAAATATTAGAAATTACCTTTCTTTATTAGATTTAGATAAGAATTTGACTCATAACATGATATCATTAAGAGAAAGGATTCATGTAGCCGACCCCACATAGTGCGATAAAGGCTTGTCGTTGGTGGTGGTGATTGAATTACATTTATTTCTTTTACTACTCATCATCAAAAGGAAATACTGATTGTATTAGATAGTTTGCTTTCCTGCAAATTTTGTAAGTTATTTATAGCATTTGTTTCTGTAGATTGTGCATCAAATCTATTAAAAACAATGAAAATAAGGAATGCGTATCAATCTGTCTGGCATTGCACTCCATTGCATATCAGATATGCATTAGAAACCTAGACGGTATAACATCCTGCAACAATTTCTTATTCCTGTAAGAGGTGCTAAAGTAATTTAGTGAACAAACTTGATGAAAATTAATTTTAAAAATACCAAAATTTGCGCCATCTTCTTATTTATTAACATGTTGCAAATAAGACATTGTCATTGCCATTCAAGAACATAAAATTTACAACGGTGCAATACATAAATGTATAGTTCATAGTTTTAACCACAGATTGCCCATGCTCAAGATATAGAATATATTAAGATCTCTGATCTCCCTTTTATTATCTTAGTAATCTCCCATGAGGTTAAAAATATCCATCCAAATGGTTAACTACTGAATGATATTGCAAGCATAGCCCTAACCTCTGATAAGACTTGCATAAATCATAAATGCTAGGGCCACCCATTCCGTGAGCTTGTTCCACTATCGAAAGAACTTATGAAATTAGATCATTAGTTATGTGAGTTTTAATTGAACTTGCACAAAGTAAAATGCAAGCAATTTTGAAAGCAAAATAATGCATGTGGAAGCAAGAAGCATACAAGAAGTGACTTTAAGGAAAAATACCTCCGGAGGAGCAGCACAAAGCATGTAAAAGCAGTGATAGTTTCTCTCAGGATCAGATACTTGACAGACACGAGATCTTTCAAGCAGATAAGTCCTTATAGCTGCTCCAGAAATTTTACCCCTTTGATTAAACTGAATCTCAACAAACTTTCCGAAGCGACTGATAATGAACATCAACAAATCGAATAAAAACGTTTCACATCATAAAAGTATTTGTATTCATTCAAAACTATTATTATAGCTACAGTATACAAATAATAATTATAAAAAGTTGAGCACCTTGAGTTATTGTTTCTGACAGTTTTTGCATTTCCAAATGCCTCAAGAACAGGATTTGACTGCACAATGATGAAAAAAAAAGTAACAAAATGAGATATTTTTGCAACCCAAGGGAAAAGAAACATTATGAAAGCATAATATAGTTTTACATATTGTGCCAACACTGAATAATAAATGTGCAGACATCTAACCTCAAGAACTTTCTGTTCTATGGTTCTCCCTTCAGCTGCTGCTCTCCCTCCCATGTAAGCGAGATATCGCATAAGCATTTTTGTACTTTCTGTTTTTCCAGCACCACTTTCTCCGCTAACAAGAATCGACTGGCTTACACCCTCATTTATCATGAGCCTGCAAAAGAAGAATGCAATCCTTTGATACATACCATATAAATTATGTGATATTTCACATACAAATCTATGTACCTGTATGCAGCATCAGCAACAGCAAAAACATGGGGGCTTAACTCGCCAAATGTTGCCCCTTTATACTGCTCCATCATATGTGTATTATAAAGATGTGGAAGTTTTCGAAAAGGATTCACAGCAATCAATATGCTTCCAGTATAAGTCTGCATATGATAATAAGATAAATTACATGTGTAAAAATAGACATGGACTGATAAAATATGGTCTGAAAATTTACAATAAATATGCATGATGGCATGAATATATTTCAGTGGATAACTCGCACAAATTACTGAAATTGAACTATTTCAAACAAGGGTACTACTAATAATTATGAAGCAGGATATCATAATTGAAATTCACTCCTCAAAATCTACTTACATAGATCTCATTCATGTCATATCTTGAACGCAAATTCTGTAAAACACCTGGCTCATGCAAATATGCTAGCTTGGTCATGTCATCAACACCACAAGGTGATGCTTCGGCATCTTTAGGAAATATATTGGACACCTTAGCATTCACCTGCAGAGAAAGGAGAAAAGGCTTCAAAGAGTTATAGATGTTATGAAGCCTAACTTCTAATGAGATCATTATTTAGAAGACCCATAAGGGAGTGGGAAACCAATAACAAATATGTGTAATTGAAGCTACAATCTGAATTTTGGCATCTACTGGTCTGAACAAAATTTAAACAGAACCATAAAACAAGAAAAAAAAATAAATCATAGTCATAAGCAATCCACCGATGCAGCGAAATAACAAATCCTCAGCAAGTAAAGATGTTCACTAACAGGAGAAGTTAAGAATGCTAACCCTAATCATCAGCCATGAACCCTTACCGTCTTTCCAGAGGTGCAGATGACCTTCACCTCATTACCACTAACTTCGAAAACCTCACCGTCTACCCAAGCATCATCAGGGTCCGCAACCCAAACCTGTGATCCTACTGCAATGTTTGCCAGAGTTGCCTATGAGCAAATAAAAACCCAAAGATTTGTCATACATACAAGCACACAAATTTACAAAAAAATAAAAAATAAATGCAAGCAAATTGCATTTGAAGATAAAAAATTTAAAAACTTAACAGTTATCGCACAGTTTATCACAGCAATAAAATAAGCTGATTTTGGAATTGCAACACAGTTTAATCACTGAGATCTATACATTTATACTCAGCAAATTCACATTTTCCCGACTTTAACTAAATAAGCAGGCATCATCTCGGCAGCATTCAAAAAAGAAAGATAAAAGTAACTTACAGATACAAAATTAAATTCGTATGATGAAAAAAAAGGAATTGTCCTTTCAAATATTAAAAGAAACAAATATATAAAACAGGGGTCCGCCTTTGCTAGTTACGTAATCTAATAAGATCAATTTCCCATCTTTAACCCCTCCGATTCTACGCAATAAGCAACAAAACCCCTGGTCCACCAGCTCCAAATCAAAACATATGCAAAGTCGAGCATTAACATTGCAAAACAAGTTAGTCAATACCATTTCAACCCCGAATCAAACTCAAGATCTCAGAGTCCCCTCGATCCGCTTTCCCGTTAGACCATGCAGGACACAGGAAGCTAACAAAACCGCAGCTATATTTCAAGATCCAAGCCTAATCTCTGCGATTCTCCTCAACACAAATAAAGTATTTCGCCTCTTTTCCTCTAGATTCAACTCGACTTCTATCCAAAGCTCGATCACGACAAAATAACTAACTGTCCCTTCTCTTCACCTCCCTTTCTCTCCCCCAACACCGACAGCGCAAGCGGCGGCAGAAAAGGAAAGAGAAGGAGGCTGCAACCGGAAACCGAGAAGAAGAAGCCTTATGAACTGTCGCCTCCTCTATCGCAACAAGGGAAGAAACCCTCGGTAGTAGTCGTGTGCACGAATCTCTCGTTCTCTCTTGTTGGATTCTCGTCTCCTTAACTTGCCCTGCGCCTTCACATGAACGGGCAAGGAAAAGACCCAAATGCATTAAATACATTTTATTTTTTTCTTTTATGTTGAAATTTAACAATTACGAGCGGCCGAATAAGCCCCTGCTCTTCTAGAGATTAACGAGGGTTGTCCGCTTGCCCGACCAGCCTCGTGATGGATCGAAGGGGTATTTTTGGCTTAACGGAAACAAAAAGAAATCTGGAGATTCTCAGACTTTTAACTCCAGCTTTTAGAAATGGTTGGATTATGTGACATTAATTACGAGTTAATCTGGCTTCTTAAGCAAGTAAAACTCCTTAGCTTTTAATTGCTTGGTGTTTAAGGGTTATTAAAATAGAACATTACATAAAATTGTGAGGGTATTTCTGACTTTTACTGCTCAGTCAGATGTAATATAATAGAAAATTAGATAGAACACCAATAAATATAATTAATGAGAAATAGCTAAAAAATTAAGCTAATATGAGTAAATTAATTTATTAAATAATTTTTCAGCTGGAATAAACCCACAATAAATTTACAAAATGATCCCACATAATTTAAAAATGATCAAATTATAATTACTCTATTAAATTAGTATAATAAAAAATTGTTTCCAACAATTTTTGCATTTCCAAATGCCTCAAGAACAGGATTTGACTGCACAATGATAAAAAAAATAACAAAATGAGATATTTTTGCAACCCAACGAAAAAGAAACATTATGAAAGCATAATATAGTTTTACATATTGTGCCAACACTGACTAATAAATGTGCGGACATCTAACCTCAAAAATCTTGTGTTCTATGGTTCTCCCTTCAGCTGCTGCCGCACATTTATTAATAAGTGTTGGCATAAGATGTAAAATATTTATTAATAACTATTGGCACAATATGTAAAATTATATTATCCTGTATAATGTTCCTTTTCCCTTGGGTTGCAAAAATATCTCTTTATTTATTATTATTTTTTTTTTACATCATTGTGCAGTCAAATCCTGTTCTTGAGGCATTTGGAAATGCAAAAACTGTTAGAAACAATAACTCAAGGTGCTCAACTTTTTATAAATATTATTTGTATACTGTAGCGATAATAATAGTTTGGAATGAATACAAATTTTTTTAGGTCAAATTTTATAAAAAACATTATTATAATTAAAATTAGTAAAAAGAGCATCAAATAATTAAAATTTAAATATGAGCAAATACGCTATATTCAATGATGATTTCTAAAATGCGCTAAATAATTTGACGCAACAAAAAATGTCATTTAATTTGACGTATTCTACTCACGCCTAAAGAGAGAAACTCGTGAGGAAGAGAATTATTAAAGTTAACAGCGAATAGAGAGATGTGGCACTAGACCGAGAGAGAGAAGATAATAAAATATTTAAATAAATATTTTAATTATTTTAAAATATTTATGTAATTTAAAATTACAATATTCAATATTTATTATTAAAATACATATATTTAATAATTTAAATTAAATATATAAAACACTTTATTAGTTTAGTTGAATATAATAATTTTATAAAAAAAAAATTATTTATTTAATTTATATTATATTTATTTTAAAACCTAGTACTATTATATATTTAATAAAATAATAATTTATATTGAATTGTAATAATAATAATATAGTTAGTAATTATCTTATTGAATAAAAATATAAATTATTTTATTCAATATTTTTTTTTTAGCTTTTCTTCATATACTTTAAAATATGACTTTTAAAAAAATTATGTTTAATTTGTATTTTCTTAATAATTTTTAAAAATTAAAATAATTTTAAATTCTTATGAATGCTTTTTTAGAAATAACTTTTCAATCTATATTTTCATATTAATTGAATGACAAAATAATTTTGGAGTGTAAATAATGATATTATATTTAAACATACTCTACCAAAAAATGTGATTTCTGCAGCGCTTGATTGCACGATTTTAAAACCGCTGCTATAGATTTCTTTTGCACGTGGTTTAAACCGCTAGTAATACTAGCGGTTTAAACCGCTGCTTATATGTGGTAAAATATGATTTATAGCCCTAATCTCTCATTACCCCGCGAGCCTTCAAACATTTTTCTCCTCTCCATTTCATATAGAATGCATTATATTTAAATAATAAAATTTAAGTAATATTAGTAAATATCTAAAAATTAAAATTAAAAAAATGAGTTGAATAAATAAATATTTAAAAATCAATAAAAATAATAGTTAAATATCTTAAATCACTTAAAATACTAATTTAAATATTTAATTAATTTAAAATATTAATTTAAATAGTTACAAATTATTTAACTCTCTCTCTCTACGCCATGATCTCTCTCCCCTCCCATCTCTGTCTCTCAGATGCCACCTCCCCCTCTCTCTCCCCGCTGTCAACACTCATCTCTCCCCCTCTCTCAACTGTCTCTCTCTCTCCTCTCTATATAATACGCCAAATTAAATGGCATATTCTTTCAGCCTCAAATTATTTGACGCATTTCATTTAATTTAGCGTATTTGCTCATATTTAATTTTTTTTAATTGATGTTTTTTTAACTAGTTTTGATTGTTAGAATGCTTCTTTATAAATTTTGGTGATGTTAAATTTAAAGGAATATGCATTTGACGAAATGGCTGAGATCTACGCCTACGCCTGGTCAATTTCAAGCGGAAGTGGAATTGCATCGGCCAAAGGCATCTATGTGGCAACATTCATCACCGACGACCAGCATAACAGACAAGTTCGATGTTGCAGTAGCCAGGGATCCAAATATACGGCGTAAAATAAATGACCGCAATCAGGTAAAATCCTCAATGGTTGATCTTCCCCTTCCTCCTCCTCATCATCATAGTCGACGAGGCATATCAAGTAGCTGCCGACGGTGGCCTCCTGCGGATCCTGACGCTTGGCTTCGGCGTATATAGGTGAGGCTAGGCCAGGATTCGAGGGTGGTGTCGTTGAGCCTAGTCTCAATGTTCGCTTCGGGCTGAAGTAGCAGATGAAGGTTATGGTAGTGAGAACGAAGAGGACGGCGATGATGATGCCTTTTGGCGTAGCTCATTGTAGAGGTCGGTGATGTAGGTAATCGGGAGAGGAATGCGTGAAGTTGCTAAACGAATAGAACAACAACAGAGCAAACCAAATGGCAAATAAAAGGTTTGTATATCGTCCTCTATTTTTGTATTCTCAGATAACATAAAGAGAAATTATAGCAGTGAGGGTTAAACTATTAAAGAATAAACGAAAAGAGTAAGAGTGCAATAACATAACATATGGTATGATATTCCTCTAACTAATGATGTACCGTATCAGCTCTCCCACAATAGAGGACTCTACTGTCTCGACAGAGGTTTACATTGCATCCCACGCAACTTGACATCATATTGCGATGTTAAATTTATTAGTCATTTCTCGTGAGGATTGTTGAAGAGGCTTAAAACTGACATCAATTTAAGTTCTGCATGACACCCTAAATCGGATGGGCAAGCTGAGGCGGTGAACCGTACATTAAGAAATATGTTAAGATGTTTGGTTTAAATGCACCCCAGACTTTGGGATGAACTGGTAAGCCAAGCCGAATTTGTCAATAATAGCATGCCCAATCAATCAACCGGCACTTCACCCTTGTTGTTTACACAAAGGTACCCAATCATGCTATTGATGTCGTTGTTCTACCCAAGTGTAACAGCCACAGCGCAGCTCAAGTGGTTGATCATTTTACGCAAATGCTCCATGACGTCCGCCTCAAGCGCTTCTCTTCAAATGAAAATAATAAAACAATTGCTGACTCTCACCACCGGGAGAATTTTTTTAAACCAGGTGACTTAGTCTTGGTGCGCCTTCGCCGAGAACGTCTACCTCCTTGAGTCTACTCCAAATTGGGTTGTTGAAAAGTTGGTCAATTTCCCATATTGCAAAAAATTAATGATAATGTCAATATCATCGATTTATCATCTGACTTTGGCACGGCTGCTACCTTTAACTTGACCGATCTTCATTTGTATTATCCAGCCAACGACGCCACTATTTCAACCTCTGTCGAGACAACAGTCCTCTCCTATGGGGAATAACTGACGCGGTACATCATAATTGATAAGGGAATATCATATCATCTGTTATGTTATTGCACTCTTGCTCTTTTTCATTTATGCTTTAATATTTTAATCCCCACTGTTATAATTTCTCTTTCTGTTATCTACTAGCAGCTAGTATGATTTTTGCTTTGTTAGCTTTTCCACTTCCAGCTCTTTAGACAGTTTGAACATATATAGTTGTATTGTTAAAGAATACAAAAACAGAGGAAGATATAAGAACCTTTTATTTGCCATTTGGTTTGCTCTACTGTTGTTCTATTCGTTTAGCTACTTCACGCATTCCTCTCCGGATTACCTATATTTTTTTAATATTAGTTATAGATATCCTTATAAAGGATATTCAAAATAAGTCATCTTCATGCATATTTTGCATATGAATAATTCTAATCAATGACACATCCACTTAAGCAAATTAAAAATTACATCAAAGGAGAAAATATTAATAATTTAGAATCAGTTGAATAAAAATTGAGAGTATAATATGCAATTTCAATTAAAATGGTATTCAAAATAATTAATCAGTATCATTAAAATAAAAAGTCATGACAATGTGTGATAAGATCAAATATCTTGAATCTATTATAATGAAAGATTAAATAGATAAGAATGTAATATTGTAACTTCTAGAATTATGTCTAGATGGCTTAATATGGAGAACCATCAAAAGAGAATCATGAGTGAGAGAACATCCTAGGCATTCAAGGGTAAATTTTTAAAATCCTCAATTTAGATTGACAATGTTGTATAAATTTGAGAGTTGGGGAAATAATTATATCATTAACATCAAAGTTGAGCGTAGTAGGAATGAGAATGTCAAATCAAGATGAATATTCCACAAAATTAGAAAGAATTAATCAAGAAAAGTGATATTTATTAAATATAATATAATAGAAAATACAGTTGTGGTTCAAGCATGACAATGAAGGGAATAAAATGCAACCATTAAACGAGTAGATAAATTCAATGTAAGAGGATTAATAGCGAATATTAAAGATAGTATACTAATGGCTTAACATTAGTTAATGGAGGATTAATCAGTGTTAAGCCATTAAGGTTGAAGCTAGAATGACAACTAATTGTTGTTGTAGGTAAGTTTAAATGGATATGTAGGCTCTAGGAGAATGTCATAGCAGAGAATCCATGATAGACATCAATTAGAATATGAAATTCATGACTATTATAATTGAATTTACAATAGCAAATGATCTAACAAAAACAAGCACAAAACTTAAGGAACAAGAATAAAACTTAAAATATTTTTTAAAAAGTGAGCTACTAAATCACAATTAGATTTTGTTTAAACCAACAAAAGAAAATTACTAATGCAAAAATTGTAATGATGTCCTAGCCACAAAACATAAGGTGGGTAATGTTAGGAAGTATACATTAGAAGCATGAACAAAATAGTTAAAATGTATAATTGTTAGAATCGTGGCCGAGCATCATCCACTGTTTCAAATTCTTCAAGATCCTCATCCTCTGCTACTCTAATCTGCCAAATTTGTGCAAAGAAAGGCCATTCGGCCTCAGAGTGTTGGCATAGGACCAATCTGCAATACGTTCCTCAAACTCGTCCCAACTCCAATCGCGCTCTTGTTGTCACCTGCGATCAGCCCACGCCTATAAATCATATTTTACCACATATAAGCAGCGGTTTAAACCGCTAGTATTACTAGCGGTTTAAACCACGGGCAAAGGAAATCTATAGCAGCGGTTTTAAAATCGTGCAATCAAGCGCTGCAGAAATCACATTTTTTGGTAGGTATGTTTAAATATAATATCATTATTTACACTCCAAAATTATTTTGTCATTCAATTAATATGAAAATATAGATTGAAAGTTATTTCTAAAAAAGCATTCATAAGAATTTAAAATTATTTTAATTTTTAAAAATTATTAAGAAAATACAAATTAAACATAATTTTTTAAAAGTCATATTTTAAAGTATATGAAGAAAAGCTAAAAAAACATTGAATAAAATAATTTATATTTTTATTCAATAAGATAATTACTAACTATATTATTATTATTATTATTCAATATAAATTATTATTTTATTAAATATATATAATAGTACTAGGTTTTAAAATAAATATAATATAAATTAAATAAATAATTTTTTTTATAAATTATTATATTCAACTAAACTAATAAAGTGTTTTATATATTTAATTTAAATTATTAAATATATGTATTTTAATAATAAATATTGAATATTGTAATTTTAAATTACATTAAATATTTTAAAATAATTAAAATATTTATTTAAATATTTTATTATCTTCTCTCTCTCTCGGTCTAGTGCCACATCTCTCTATTCGCTGTTAACTTTAATAATTCTCTCCCTCACCAGTTTCTCTCTTTAGGCGTGAGTAGAATACGTCAAATTAAATGACATTTTTTGTTGCGTCAAATTATTTAGCGCATTTTAGAAATCATCATTGAATATAGCGTATTTGCTCATATTTAAATTTTAATTATTTGATGCTCTTTTTACTAATTTTAATTATAATAATGCTTTTTATAAAATTTGACCTAAAAAAATTTGTATTCATTCCAAACTATTATTATCGCTACAATATACAAATAATATTTATAAAAAGTTGAGCACCTTGAGTTATTGTTTCTAACAGTTTTTGCATTTCCAAATGCCTCAAGAACAGGATTTGACTGCACAATGATGTAAAAAAAAATAAAGAGATATTTTTGCAACCCAAGGGAAAAGGAACATTATACAGGATAATATAATTTTACATATTGTGCTAATACTTATTAATAAATGTGCGGCAGCAGCTGAAGGAAGAACCATATAACACAAGGTTCTTGAGGTTAGATATCCGCACATTTATTAGTCAGTGTTGGCACAATATGTAAAACTATATTATGCTTTCATAATGTTTCTTTTTAGTTGGGTTGCAAAAATATCTCATTTTGTTATTTTTTTTATCATTGTGCAGTCAAATCCTGTTCTTGAGGCATTTGGAAATGCAAAAACTGTTGGAAACAATTTTCTATTATACTAATTTAATAGAGTAATTATAATTTGATCATTTTTAAATTATGTGGGATCATTTTGTAGATTTATTGTTGGTTTATTCGAGCTGAAAAATTATTTAATAAATTAATTTACTCATATTAGCTTAATTTTTTAGCTATTTCTCATTAATTATATTTATTGGTGTTCTATCTAATTTTCTATTATATTACATCTGACTGAGCAGTAAAAGTCAGAAATACCCTCACAATTTTATGTAATGTTCAGCCCACCATGGACTGGTATTTGGACTCGGGGGCGTCGTCTCACATGACAAATGCTCTTGACCGACTATCCATAGCAAATTCATATCAAGGCATGGACACGGTTACAGTGGGCGATGGACGATCGGTTCCAATTACAAGTTCCTGTGAAGGATCTTGCCAACACCGCCTCATAAGCTACATCTCGAAAACCTCTTACACATTCCAAATCTTCAATATAATCTTCTTTCAATTTCTTGTCTAACAAAGGATAACAACATTTTAAAAATCTTTAATCCATCTGGTTTCACTTTTAAGGATATGAGATCGCATCAAACTCTGCTACATGCCCCCTGCCGTGAAGGTTTCTACCCTATTCAAGCTCGGTTAGCCAGCTCCTCCACCTCCACTCTCACTGCAACAAACTCCTGCTCTACTACCTGGCACAATAGGCTTGGTCATCCACACAAGACAATTCTCCAAACTATCTCCAAGAAAAATCATGGTCTTAATATTATTGTTTCTTCTTTAATTTGTTCTTCTTGTAATTTGTCAAAAGCACATAAACTTATTTTTGAAAAATCTATAAATAGACAAATTAAACCTCTTATGCTTATTCATTATGAAGTTTGGGGTCCATCTCCAGTTGTTTCTATGCAAGGTCATAAGTATTACGTCTTATTTATAGATGACTTATCGCGCTATACCTGACTATTTCCTATGACAAACAAATCTTAAGTTGCACAAATCTTTATTAACTTCAAAACATATATCAAAAAGCAACTTTCGTCTCAAATAAAATGTTTGCACACAAATGACAAATCAGAATACTTAAATAAAACTCTTAGCAGTTTTCTTCAACAAAATGGCATTCATCATCAGGTTTCCTGCTCTTACACCTCCAAAACAGAATGGATCTGTAGAACACAAACATCAATAATATAAGATGGTTGAACTCAATAGAAAAATATCAACAACATCAAGCTTTTATCCCACTACGTGTGGTCAACTACATGAATCATTTTTCTTCATTGCATCATATTTAGAGTCAAATTCTCATTTAAATCTAATAAATAAATATCATTTCTAATATTTTCTAATCAAGTCTTTTTAGGTCTACCTCAACCTTTCTTAACATAAAACAAAACTAATACATATAGTCTCCTAATAGGTCATTGGAATGTTGACATTTTATATGGCCAAACCATGTAAGGCAACTCTCTCCTTATATGCCATAGAAGTACTCCAATCTTTTCACGTATATGCTCGTGGAAAGGTTTCCAAAATGGTGATTATTTTTCAATGTACTTTTCCATCAACTCTTATATATGGCATACATGTTCTCAGCATTTCATTCAGGATGACATGCTTTTATCTTTAAATTATATATATATATATATATGTGTGTGTGTGTGTGTGTGTGTGTGTGTGTGTGTGTGTGTGTTGCGTCCTGGAATATTCAAGGCGGTAGAGAAATATATAATTTAATGTCTTAGCATTAAACAAAGATCCAGCACATAATCATATAAGAGAGAGTGTGTACATTCATAAGAGACACCAGAGTTTTCATGTGGAAACCCTTGAAAAGGGGTAAAAACTATGAGGCCTGACCCAGTTTGAATGAATCCACTAGTATTTGCAGTCAATTATAAATGAGGCCCTTCCTTGGGAGAAGGCCTTGGCTTGATTGTATAAATATACATCATATAAAACATATTATATGATGGGAGTTACAATATAGACATGCTTATTTGGTCGGCACGACTATAGTCAATGGGATAGAGGTTGGAAAGACTGTTGTTTGATGATGGAGGTCGAAAGGACTATAATAGGTGACGGAGGTCAAAATGACCATAGTTGGCAGGTGACCGGGGTCAGAAAGACTGTTGTCTTGTGATGAAGGTCGGAAGGACCATAGTAGGTAATGGAGGTCAGAAGGATCATTGTCGGCAGGAGACATGAGTCAAAAAGATCATTGTCAGGTGATAGAGGTCAGAAGGACTGTAATCGGCAAGAGACCTGGGTCAAAAAGACCATTATCATAGGGTGATACTTCGGTAGAACGTCAGGGTATCATGTGGTGTCCTGATAGAAGTTTGGGCCTCAGGTGATGGTACGATAGAAGTTTGGGCCTCTGATGGTTGTCCAGCGAAAGTTCGGGCGTCAGATGGTGGTCCGGTGGAAGTTTGGGCCTTAGGTGGTGACCTGGTGGTTCGGCGGAGCAGCGACGTCACACAATGATTTGGTAGAAGTCTGGGCCTTAGGTGGTGGACTGGTGGAGCATAGGGCCTCAAGTGGTGGTCCGACAGAGCAACGACATCAGGCGGTGGTTTGACGGAGGTGGGGGTCTCAAGTGGTGGTCCGGCGAAAGTCTGGCTTCATGTGGTGGTCTGCGCTGAGCAAAAACATCAGACGGTGGTCCAACGAAGGTGAGGGACTCAAGTGGTGGTCTGGCGGAGCAACGACATCAGACAGTGGTTCGGCGGAGGTGAGGACCTCAAGTGGTGGTTCGACGGAAGTCTGGGCCTCAGGTGGTGGTCAGGCGGAGCAACGAGGTCAGGCAGTGGTCCGGTGGAGGCGAGGGCCTCAAGTGGTGGTTCGGCGAATGTGAGGGACTCAGGTGGTGGTCTGGCGAAGGCGAGGGCCTCAGGTGGTGGTCCGACGAAGGTCATGCGGTGGTCCGACGAAACTCCGACGGTGGTCGAGGAGGAGCTTTTTCCTTCTCTTCTCTTCTCTTCTTGCTTTGATCCCCTTTCAAGAGAAATGAGGGGTCTATTTATATATTTATGGAGTGTCATGGCCTGTAAAAAGGTGAAAGTTCAAGGGCAAATGGGGAGTGGTTGGATGGACGGCCGATATTGAATCGCTTGATTGTAGACCGTTCTTTAGACATTTGAAGGTCTTAGTGATGTCGGAATTTGGCAATCTTGGACTCGTTGGATTCGTCTCGTTGAGCCGTTCGATTCGATTATAATCTCGTTATGTTTGAAAACTATTTGATAATCCAAATTGTGGTTCAAACCTTTCAACAGCTCTTCTAACCCTTGATTTTATATGTGACCTTCTTGCTTCTGTGTATAATGGTGATCTAATTTGAGGACCTAGAGGCTTTTTTTGGAACAATTTAAATCTCCTGGATCAAGATACATTTATAAAAATGTTTAAAAAAAGAAGCTTGGTTTTCGAAGTAGATTATCCTTATACATCAAGCAGGCATGCTTCCAATTCCTTGCACTGTCTCCCAGCATGCCTTTTCTAGTGGCAGTGGCAGAAATGGTTGTAGTGATTATTGCGTCCCGACATCAAACGTGTCCAGAGATCAACAAAAAAGTGTCACATCACTGGGCGCTCTGTACCACGCTCGGTATCAACCGCGGTACCCTCGATATACTGTCCGGACAGAATAGTTTTTCCTTGCAATCACAATCAAAATTCATCTTTTTAGTCACTCATTCTCCAATCCTAATAAAAGAACATTTAAATTGACTACCCAAAATCATTCAACTTCTAACATACATTATCTCATAAGAAAATCCTATCTTAGTGATATTTGATCAATAAAATATGAACTAATCATCATCTCATATACATATAAAGAGGATAAGCAAAAGATAATCATTAGTAATCAAGCTCTTATAATGACTCACTTGAAAATATAGAAATTTATTTTTCGCTTCTCGATCTTTGTTTGCCATGTAGTTCAAAGCAATGAATTCTCATCAAATAAATTTGAATCTAATAGGTCACATATAAAATTAATATTTAAACTCGTAATTGAGAACATGCATTCTAACTAATCTCAAGGCACTCCTAAAATAAAAGTGTCAAAAATAAGTACTACATGTGACAACTAATTAGAAAAGAATGATGTGACAGTCAATATCTCACTACAACCATAACAAAAATACAAGATTAAATTAAATACTTCGGCATAGCATAATTTCGTACCAACATAAAAAGCAACCATGAAGAATGAAAAGCCAGTGCTCCGCTAGGGTTTCGTTTTTCCTTTTTCCCCTGCTGAGCTTCTCCTCCTCCGCCGCCCCTCCGGCTTGGCCGGAGGCTTTCCTGCATGGAGTCTACACTTCTCTCCTCTGGTTTTCCTCCTCTCTCCTCCTCTGCTGCTACTGCACCGGTCCCTTTGCGCAACTGGAGTCAAATATTTGCTCCCGAGCCATCATCTGCTCCTAAAGTTTTCAACTTTTCGCATCATCCTTCCGAGCCGGACATCATCCCCTTTTCGAGTGAGAAGCTTGCTAAGGGTGGTGATGATTGGAATCTTTGCCTCGTCGGCTACTCCATTGGCCGAAGACCGTATTATGAAGATTTGCTGGGAGCTATCAATAAAACTTGGTCTCTCAAAGGTTCGCTTCAGCTTCTGTCACTAAGCGATGGTTTTTTCCTCTTGCGATTTTCCTGTGTGGAAGATTATGATATGGCATGGTCAAAAGGTGTGTGGTTCTTGCTTGGTAAGCCCTTCGTCCTACAGAAATGGCACCCAAAGTTCAAGCCAAAAAGAGAAAACTTCTCATCGGTGCCTATTTGGGTTAAAATTCATGACCTCCCCTTGGCTTGCTGGAACTCAGAGGGAATCTCGCGTATAGCTAGCAAAATTGGCGTACCTCTTGCTGCTGATCAACTCACTGAGCAAAAAACTCGCTTAACATTCGCCAGGATCTGTGTTCTGGTTGACTGCAATGCAACGTACCCTGATGAAATTAAGGTTTCTTTGGATGGTGATGTTGTGGAGTTGAAGGTGCAATATGAATGGAGGCCTGTTCCCTGCGAACACTGTAAGTCGCTTGTTCATTACTCCTCCTCTTGCCCCCTGAATCCAAAACCTGCTGAGAATTTACAAGGGATTCCTTCCCTAACAATCGTGGCAGAAGTCAAAGTAAGAAGCCTACCAACCGTTTCCCTTCTAAACCCCCCTCCTCCAGCAGACCACCCAGGTCGGACTCAAGACCTAAAGATGTGACTATCCCTTCTATGGCTGGCCCTTCTACACTTCCATCCACTAATATCCACATCAATAGCATTGGGCAGCCATTACATTATCAAACTCATTCCCCTCCCCCTTCTCCTAGCAAGGTCTCTTCGCTCCCTAAACAGCTGGTTGTTGAAAACCCTGAAAATGCCCCTCCCATGTCAACTAGCCCAAGTAATGTGGAACCACAAAATGTCATTGCCGCTGCTAATATTCCTAATCTTAATATCCCCACTGAAGAAATCTCTGATTCTTCATCTTCCATGCTGAACAAGTCTCATGCTTCGACCACAGCTATCACTTCCCCTAACAAATTTGAAGTGTTGAATTCCCAATCTGATGCTGATCATCAGGATGTTTTGAACAACAGTCACGACAATGTTGGCATTTCTCTTAAACAGCCGGGGAAAAATAAGAAGCAACAATTTGCTGAGACGTCTAAAAAATCTGCTAAGGGAAAGCAGAGTAAAAAATCCCAAAATCAATCATCTTTCTAATGTTTCTTCCTATCATGGGAGTTTGGAATGTTAGAGGTTTTAATAAGCCTGAAAAAGTTTTAAGTTGCAAGCGGCTTATTTCTTCTTTCAAGCTGGACCTGTTCTGTCTTCTTGAAACCCGTATCCACGAACCTTCCTTATTGGATCCTTTTTTTGTTGCTTCTCACTCTCTTTTCTCTAATGAAGCAAGTCATCATAATTTTAATCTTTCATCCTCTGGGAGGATTTGGATTAAATGGAATTCCGAAAGGCTCAATTTCTCCCCCACTCTTGTCACTTCACAGATGATAAATGGGATTATTACTGTCGGTTCACAAGTTTCTTTTCAGATCACTTTTATATATGCTGCTAACAATGCCACGGATAGAAAGGACCTTTGGTCCTCTATTACTATGATTGCTCCTCCCTGTGATACTCCATGGGCGGTTTTGGGGGACTTTAATTGCTGTCGGTATGCTAATGAGAAATCTGGAGGCTCGGCTATACATCATTCCAACTTGCTTGATCTTAACAGTATGATCTTCTCAAATTCTCTGGTGGATCTTCACTCTGTTGGTAACTTCTTTACTTGGTTTAATCAGCAAGCTCTTAATCCAATTTTTATTAAACTTGATCGGGCTCTTGTTAATGAGGAATGGAAGAAGAAGTTTCCTAGTTCTTTTTGCTCTTTTCAGAGTCCTTCCTGTTCGGACCATTCCCCGATTATACTGCATCCGGGGGGCTCCTTTACCTCTCATCACCGTTTCATGTTCAAGAACTTCTGGACTAAGCATGATAGATATTGGGTGTTTCTTTTAAATGCCTTTTCTTTGCCTTTTATAGGAAACCCCATATCTCATTTATGTATTGTTCTCAAACATATCAAAAATTCCATCAAAAATCATGACTGGGCTAATGCTCCTTCTTTATATACTCAGCTTGATTCCCTTCAGGTTAAACAACAGAATCTTTTAGAAATGCTTCAGGTTAATCAATCTGATTCTTCTTTGGTGGCTGATCTCAAGCACATTAATTCTCAAATTTCTGAGGTTTCGGCTATGAAGGAAAGTTGGATTATTCAAAGAGCTAAACTTAACTGGCTTCATTATGGTGAGGATGATCTTAAGTTTCTTTATGGCAAAATCAGGAGTAGGAGAAGTAGCACCAGATCTGTTGTCAATTTATTCTCCTGCAATCCTAACTTGGACAGGGAAGAGGTGCTCCAAAATATTATCTCTCATTTCCATGGGCTGTTTAATCCCCTCCCTCCCCCATGTGTTAATGTGGATCTCTTTCCCATTGGAAACTCTATTCCAAATTATTATGTCAACTTGCTCACTGGCCCTATTTTAGATAATGAGATTAAGGCTGCTGTTTTCAAAGGCTCTTCTAAATCATCTCCCGGCCCGGATGGTTTTAATTACCACTTTTACAAAAGTGGCTGGCATATCATTGGACCTCTTGTTAGTACTGCAATCAGATTTTTCTTTCACAAAGGTTATCTCCCTTATGGAATCAAAGCTACTGCTCTTGCCATCATTCCTAAACATCGCAATGCCACATCTATATCTGATTACAGGCCAATCTCTTTATGTAATACCTTTTACAAAATTATTGCTAAAATTATTGCAAGCAGGATGAATCCGATCATGCTTATCATTGTCAAAGATACTCAAGCTGGTTTTATTAGAAATAGAATATCTACTGATAGCATTCTTCTTGCTAATGATATTCTTTCTCTGGTTAACAAGAGAGGAGTGGGTAACATGTTCTGTGCCAAAATTGATATCAAAAAAGCATTTGATTCCGTTTCTAGGGACTTCCTGCTTGCTCGTATGAATCAAAAAGGCTTCCCTCAACCTTTTATTAAGTGGATAAAAGCTTGTATTTCAAATGTTAATTTCTCTGTGGTCATTGATGGTGCTTTGGAAGGCTTTTTCCCATCTTCTGCGGGGCTTAGGCAAGGTTGCCCTCTTAGTCCCTATCTTTTTTGCTTAGTGATGGATGCTTTCTCTAATCTTATGGAGGAAAGAGGTTTCAAAGGTTTTAAAGATGGTAATTTTCATCTTTCCCATCTCTTGTATGCGGATGATGTTCTTATTTTTGGAGAAGCCACTATTGAGAATTGTAGGACTCTTTCCACAATTCTTAAAGATTTTGCTGATGCTCGGGTTTAAAAATTAACTTTGATAAGAGCTCTGTTATGTTCTCTAAGAACCAAAGAAACCAGGAGTTACTGTGCCAAACACTTTCTATCTTTAATGTCACCACAAAGATCACATATCTAGGAATTCCTATTTCCTTCAACAGATTAAAGGTAGCTGATTTTTTGCCTTTGATGGATAACCTGCTGAAAAAATTTAATGGTTGGAAAGCTGACCTTTTGTCCATGGCTGGGAGATTGCAGTATTTAAAGTTTACTATTCAAAATACTATTGCATACTGGATCAGAGGTTCCATTTTACCAAAAACTGTTTTTAAGTTTTTTAAGAAAACTTGTTCGAAATTTCTGTTTTTTGGAGACATTGCTAATATGAAAAAGTTGCACATGGTTTCTTGGGACAAGGTTTGCATGCCTAAACAAAAAGGGGGCTTGGGAATTCCTTCTCTTAGCTCTCTTATCTTTGCTTTTCACTGCTCGGTTATCTACCGCATGTATAACTGCCCTTCACCTTTGTCCTCTTGGTTAACTGAGCATTATGTTTCTCCTTGGCGCCCGTATACACCTAAAGCTAGCAAATTTTGGATTGTTGTTTGTAAAACGGCTGCTGTTGTGAAACCTCATTTTAAATTTGTTATTACACCTAATGCTCCCATTTCCTTGCTTTGGGATCATTGGTGCAATACCCGTACTCTTATGGAATTTGTTGGGGATACTTCTCTGGATTGCTTTTCTATGCCGCTTCTGAGGAACTATATTTCTGGATCATGTTGGGTTTTGCCTGATAACATTTCAATGGCATTAAGAACTGCAGTCTGCAGTTTTGAGATAACCGACTCTTCTCTTGCCTGTTTGTTCTGGAAAGACTGTAAAAAGGCTAAATTCAGAGATTTTCTTGCTGAATTCTATAGCAACTTGTCTGATTGTTGTTGGTATAAATTTATTTGGCACAAAAAGAACATCCTTAAAAATTCAATTTATGTTTGGCTCGCCCTTGTGGGAGGTTTGAAAACTCAGGATGCTTTAAGATTAAGAAATATTCTAGTGCAAGAAACTTGTTCTCTCTGCTTCTCGGCTCCAGAAAGTGTAAATCACCTTTTCTTTGAGTGTCATTACACTTTTTCTGTATTGAATGGTATTATTCCTGCAACTAGAAATTTTCTGTTTAGACCCACTATTATGCAACTCTTTCAATGGCTGGAATCTGAAAGTCTTCTTTCCCCCCGAAATTTGGATTGCAATCTGTTAACAATATGCTGTATCATTTATCACTCTTGGAGAGAAAGGAATTTTAGAAGATTTGGGCATGATTTTCGTAGCATTTCATCTCTTCAATATTATGTTAAAAATGTGGTTATTGAGAAAGTCTCAAAATGGAACAATTCGGCTGCATTGCTGGAATATTTTGGAAATTCTTAGCAAGCGTATCTGGTGCCTGTCGCCTGTTGCAGGAAGATTGTTGTTAGCCAGGACAATGATGATGCTCCTCTTCAAGTCGCTTGCTCTCTCCCCTCTGGATGGCCTGCGGGCAACCGGGGGTGCTGCCCGGTCTTTATTTGATATTTCTGAGTCCTGGTTAACTTTTCTCAGGAGCTTGGATTTCGGTCACTCATTTAGTCTATTTGGCTGCAGTTTTTGCTCTGTTTTTGCTGCTCTCTTCCTTCTGATGCAGGGAACTTTTGGCAGGATGGCTCCTAGTATCTTGGTTGCTCGTGTGAAGATGGCTCCTCATGGTTTCTGGCCCGTGAATTTTGAGACCCTGGACTTCTTTTGGACTTGCTGCTTCTTTTTTGTCTTCCTTAAATTATATCTAACTGTAATTGGGTGGTATAGTTGAGGTTTTTTCGGACTTTGCATAAGTTTTTGTTTTATTTTGCTTATGCAAGGTTTACTTGCTTTTATTCCCCATTACTTTTGTAACCTCTTTTGATTTAATATAAGGGCTTTTGCCCCAAAATTTCCCAAAAAAAAAAAAAAAGAATGAAAAGCCACGGTTAAAAAGTTCCTTTCTTAGTCTGTAAAAGATTGCCCTCCTCGAGAAGAGAGAATGATGCCAATAATTAGATCATAAAGAGCAATACCTTCATTATAAAAACAAATAAGTATCATTCCCACAAATAGCTTTGGTTGAGCATTGGCCCTATCAATGGACAATAATCATAATAAGATAAAAAGATTAATATAATTGCATCATGCACAAGTTTGACAAAGAAGGAAAGAGCACAAAGATCAAAATATTCAAAAATTAAATAATGGAATTTATGTAGATACTGATGCATGCACAAAGATCATGCATTCAAGTTATAGAAAAAACATTGTTACCATAACTATAAAATTTCAATCTCATATTCAATAGACACAAATCTTATAGTCTACATTTATAATTATTTCTCTAGGGGTCTCATTATTTTACAAGACCCGAAAATCCGACCCGAACCCGACCCAAAACTTTTTGGTTATGATCAACTCATTTTCTAAACGAGTCGGGTCCAAGTTACAGGATTCGACCCGTTTGAAAAAATGGGTTGGGTTCAAATTAATCCTCTAACTCGAAATTGGCCTGGAACCCACTTCATCAGTCTCGTCGCATTGTCTCATCTCACTAATAATCTGCATCAATTCTCTTCATCATCTCGTGTCACCGCATAATTTATATTAAAAATAAAGAAAAGGTTTCCGCATGGTTGATCCGAAGTTCTCCTCATCAGTCGTTTAGGACCGAGAAAGCGAAACATAGTTGATACATTATCATAAAATTATCTTGATTGGGCACGAATCTCAATGCAAAACCCAATTCGGAAACTTCAAAAATTAAATTCGGAAGCACCCGAACTCTGATTTCAGCGAGCTTACAGTCAAACTGAGCGTCTCGGAAATACGAACCCAACGACACCAAATTCAACCCAATCCGAGCCCAATTGGGTCCGAATCAAGGACCCAAAGCGCTATTGGAAGGTTCAAACCGCAATTTGAGTTACCAAACGGTCTTCGATTTTAACGAGCTTATACTCGAATCGAGCGGCTCGACGAGACAAATCCAACTAGCCCAAGATCGTTGAATTCCAACATCATTAAGACCTCCAAATATCCAATGAACGGTGCACGATTGAAGGGTTCAATATCGGCCGTCCATTCAAACCACTCCCTATTCGCCCCTGATCTCACACCTATTTACGAGCCATGCCACTCCAGAAAAACTATAAATAGAGCACTCATTCTTCACAAAGGGGACTCAAGTAAAGAGAGAGAATAAGAAGGAAAGAAGAAGAAAAAGGGAAAAGGGAGAATCATCTCCTCCTCGACCACCGCCGGAGTTCGTCCTGCCGCCCGAACACGCCAGGATTTTGCGTGATATTCGGGAGAACGCAGGAATTCTGCCCAACTTTCACGTGATGCTGAAATTCTTCCCAATTTGCAACAGTTCCCTCCTGACGCCGAAACTCCGCCCAAGTAAAGCCGGAGTTCTCCTCGTCCACCAACAGACGTCGGACTTCTACCAGACACCTGACCTTCACTCTTCACCAAGTTTCTACCCGATGCCGAGCTTCTATCGATTATCTGACTTTCGCTGGACGTATATCCGAATATGGATTTCTTTCCATTGTTGGACTTCTACCTGACGCCGTCCTTCTGACATTCATCGTCAGACACAGTCCTTCACTACAGGAAAATCACCCACTTCCGGCGGAATTTGACCAATTTCCGGCGGTTTTTTAATTTTCCGGCGGTTTTCCGGCGGCTTTCGTGCCGCCGGAAAAAGCGGCGTAGGAAAATAATTTCCGACGGCTTTTTCCGGCGGCAAATAAATCCGGCGGTTTGCCGGCGGTCAAAAACCGCCGGTTGAAATAAAAAAAAAACAACCCGCTCCCGCTGAAACCGCTCCCCGGCGGCTCCGGCGGCACGCCAGCAACCCGCTCCGGCGGGCGGTCGCACCAGGCCTTGGGTCGCGCCGGACCAGACCGCGTCGCGTCAGACCGGGCTCGCGTGAGCCAGGCGAGCCCGAGTGCGCCAACGAGCCCGCTCCCGCGCTGCCTTCGCTGAGTTTCGAACCGTGGACCTCCTCACCCGCTGCCCCGCTCCCTGACCACTGCGCCGTTTCTGCAAAATAGTTAAAACCAAGTATTTTTTTATTTATATTAAAAAAGTCTGAATATTATAATTAAACATTATTAATTTAAAATTTTTATTTTAACTGATAATTAAAATAAATTAGTTAAGTAAAGCCGCCGGAAAATTCCGCGGATAATTTTGCGGAAAATTAGAAGGCGCAAAATTTTGTGGGGAAATTAACCGTCGGAAAGCAGCCGGAAAGCCGCCGGAAAAATCCGCGGGAAAATTTTGCGGGAAATTAGCCGTCGCAAAATTTTGCGGGGAAATTAGCCGTCGGAAAACCGCCGGAAAGCCGTCGGAAAGCCGCCGGAAAATTTTGTTGGAAATTCGCCGTCAAAAGCCGCCAGAAAATTGACCGCCGGAAAGCCGCCGGAAAATTCCGCCGGTAATAAGTGATTTTCATGTAGTGCTTCCAACCTCCCTCTCAAGGCAACTGTCCTTCTGACCTCCGTCGCCAGCCGACTACGGTCTTTCTGACTTACGTCGCCCACCGACTACAGTCTTTTCGACCTCCGTCGCCCGCCTACTACGGTCCTCCTGACTTATGTCGCCCGCCGACTGCAATCTTTCCGAATTCTGTCGCCCGCCAACTACAGTCTTTCTGACCTCTGTCGCTCGTCGACTACGGTCCTCCTGACTTACGTCGCCCGCCGACTACAATCCTTCCGACCTCCGTCGCCAGCCGACTACGGTCCTCCTGACTTACGTCGCCCACCGACTACAAGCCTTGCGACCTTCGTCGCCCGCCGACTACGGTCCTCCCTACCAAACGAACAAGTCAATACTGATTCTTTGTATTCACATCATGTAATGTACTCTATAAAATGTACATCAAGCTAAGGCCTTCTCCCAAGGAAGGGCCTCATTTGTAATCGACTGCAATACTAGTGGATTCATTCAAACTGGGCTAGGCCCTGTGGTTTTTCCCCCTTTTTTCAGGGGTTTTCCACGTAAAAATTTTGGTGTCTCATAAATGCTAGACCCTCTCTCTTATCTGATTGCGTGCCGGATTTTCGTACAACGCTAAGACGATAAACTTTATATTTCTCTATCGCTGCGAATACTCCTGGACACAACAATAGTCATCCCCTATCAGAATCAATCGACGCAGCAACAAGCAACCAGCTCCGGAGCTACAAGAGGCTGAACTGGTTAGCTCTGTCTCCAACAACAAACCGGAGGAGGATGTTGCCAGCAGTCTAATGTTGCTGTCTCGTGACGTTTAGAACAAGGATGAGGAAGTAGACAAAGCAGAAGAAAAAGAGCTAATGATGATGATTGACTTAAAGCTGCGGTCTTTGCCAATTAAGAAAATCTCTTATTCTTTGTTTACTTCATCATCCGTGCTCCAAACGTCATGAGATAACAACATTAGGCTGATGGCAAAGTCCTCATTCGGCATGGTGTCGGAGATAGAGCTAAGTAGTTTAGTCTCTGGTATCTCTCGAGTGGTGTCGGAGACAGAGCTAAGTAGTTCTCTGGTAGCTTTGGAGCCGCACGCTTGTTGCGGAGTCGATTGGTTGTGATAGGGGGCTACTTTGTTTGGCTTTCTCTGTTCTGAACTACTTTAGAACTCCGGATTAGAGGTGCAAACGATTCGAGTCGAGCTCGAGTTAGGAGGTGTTCGAGTTTATCTTGACAACCAAAACCCGAGCTCAAGCTAGACTCGTCGTCAAATCAAGCGGCTCGTCGAGCTCGCTATCGAGCCCTTCGTCGCGCCCGTGATGGGCGGCCCGTCGTCTCGAGACCTCAGTTCTGACTTCATCCGCTGTTCCGCCCTCTGTCGTGCCCTCCATCATCGAGCGCGTCCATCGTGCCCTCCATCGTAGCGCCCGTCCGCCATCAACTCGTTGGCGGAGCTCGTCCGACGTGTTCCTGAGCTCCGTCGTCTCGTCCGCCATCAACTCATTGGCGGAGCTAGTCCGACGTGTTCCTGAGCTCCGTCGTCGCGCCCGTCCTCCATCAACTCATTGATGGAGCTCGTCCGACGTGTTCCTAAGCTCCGTCATCCCGAGATCGTCGAGCTATGGATGTCGTCGTCCCGAGATTGTCGAGCAATGGATGTCGTCGTCCCGAGATCCGACGACCAATGGATGAGCTCTGCCGTCGTGATCGAGATCAGTCGCATCCGGCCTTTGTCCCGAGCTCGTCCGCCGTCGAGAAACGAGATCCGCTCGGGCCGCTGTTCTGTATTTTCAGCTCCAGAGATTTGGATTTCCCGCCCACGAGCTCTGCCAACGAGCTGCTCGTCCAGTCGACGAGTCGAGTCCGACGTATGTTCGAGCTCGATTAGCCGTCGAGCTTGACTCACGCTCGATAAGCTCGACTCGTCGAGCCTGTTATCGAGTCGATTCCGAACCGGCTCGCGAGTCGGCTTGACTCGGTTGCACCCCTACTCCGGATCATCCATGCGAAAGCATTTTCTTTAATTTTAATTTAAATTACACGGTGAGACGAGACGGTGTGATGAGAAAATATATCTAATTGAGATTGACGCTCACAAGGGCCACAACCATTTCAGCCATTGCCGCCACCTGGCCAAGATTGCTAGAGATGATTTTCTAGCCTTTCTTCTTGCAACTATATAATTTTATTAAGGATAAATTTTAACACAAAATATGAGACAATATAATTCAAAATTGGCGGGCTAGAAAATTCTTGGATGTGAAATTGGCGGTCGAAGAGTTTAAAGCCGGTGGAGATCTCTTCAAAAAAATTTTGTTAGCTAGGTTTTTGTGGTACGGGCTACCGAAAATTCTGGAGCTCTAGTCCATCAATTTCTCGCACCAGAATGACCCATATTTATTGTAGAATTAGAAATTCTAAAGGGCTTTATTTTTTGTTTGATTGATTTTGTTCTTATACAAATACTCAAATAGGACTATATAAAGGCAAGAGAATAAACAATAATGGAAATACAATATAATAGAATATCCTTAATAATAACGATATATTACGTGAATAAATATGATGTATTTTTTACTATAAATATTACATGATAATGAATAATTCTATACTAATTACCCGTTATTTTGTTAGATGAATTTAAAATTTATGAGTGTTTTAAAAAGTATAATGTATTTGAAAGAATTTATTGCAATTTGGTTGATTGTAAAAGAAGTTTATCAGTTTATGAGTTGCAATATGATAGAATTATTCATTGTCATATAATATTTATTGTAAAAAATCTAACCAAATTATGTTATTTAAAAAAATGTAAATTTCAATTACATTTTCCTTTAAAAAGCTGTAAACATATTTCGTTTAAAAACAAAATTTAATTCAATTTTACTTTTCCCTTTTTTTATTTTGTCTGTTTTGTTTATTTTTTAATTATAACTTTTTAGTATATTTTTTAAAATTAGTTTTTAATTTTAACTAAATATTTAATAAATCTAATATTGCAAAAAAAATTAATTAGAATGTCGTAAAAATAAATTTTAATTACAGGTTTATACTAGTGTGCAGACGGTTCTCTCCATCTGCACTTCGCACCTAATAATTTCCCCTTAAATGGAGGATTATATTTTTTTGTAATTTTTTAAAAGTATATTTAATAACATAATTTATTTATTAATAATACTTACTTTTAAAATTTTTCCATTAAAAAATTAATTTGATTGAGTTTAAGCGCAATTTACGGAGAGATTTTCTTAATTGGGAATGATGCTTTTCCAGAGTTTCTTCGCACGCGCTTTGATCTTAATTCACCCGACCGACCACGGAATGTGGGCCCGCCTCGATTGTACGGCTTCTGTTTTTCTTGAAAAAATATTTAGGCCAATCATTTTTTTTTGAAAAATTTTAGGCCAACTAATGCAGGAACTTTTATTACGTCCTCTGAGGTCAGATGTAGATCTACGTTCGGTTAGAGGATTATTACTCGGTTTTTGCTCGGTATTTGGTCGGTATTGTTAGGTAATAACAAGTAATATCGCTTTATGAAGATCAATATTGAGTTATAAAAAAAATTTCGGTATTTCTTGCTCGGTATAACTCGATATTGGTCTTCACATACTGATATTTTCTCGTTATTGTGGGTATTGCTCGGTATTTCTCGTTTTGTGCATACAATCTTAGTGCCGGCCGAACGTAGCTCTACGTACGTTCATCGGATGTAATAAAAGCTCCTAATGTAGACTCATACACATCTCATACATAAAATTCTAATTCAATATATCTTTGTTGAAAGACGTTAATACACACAATACCGAGCACCAGTACCGAGCAAATAAATGACGTGTGGCGTTTTAGTTGATCTCTCCGCGCATAATAAATAAAATATGAATAAAGAAAAAATGAATTAAAAGAATTATTAAAATTATTGTTATCGAATCTAAAAAAATTAATTTATTTTGATTTAATAATATCACAATATTTATATATTAAATTTTTAAATATTTTAGTATAAATTATATCATAATGAATATAAATATTATTGGATATAGTTTAATATTAATAGCATATAGGAATAAAATGGTTTACATTAATTTTAAATTATGTTATGTATAAGTTATTCAAGGGCTATAACTGCATTAATTTAATAATTTCAGTGAAAATCCAACGCAATGAAGCCTATTCCGGCGTGAATTTCGTTGTGATATCCTAATTAATTTTTTTTAAATCAAATTAATTTTTAATAAATATTTAAATAAAAATGATTTTGATAATCATATTTTTAATTTTACATATTGTATTCAATATTGTCCTTGGAAATAAGTCAAGACATATATTTTAAATTAATTTTAGAAAGGATTTTCAAATTTTATTTTGAAAAATAAATATTTATTTAGAAAGGTTCTATAAAATACTCTTATGATTTTATAAAACATTTTATTATGATTTTATAAAAAGCAATTATTATGATTTTATGAATATTTTTGTTGGGCCTTGGAATATTCACAGTGATAGAGAAGTATAAAGTTTAATGTCTTAGCTTTGTATGAAGATCCAGTGCGCAATCAGACGTTCATGAGAGACACCAGAGTTTTTTATGTGGATACTCATGAGGAAAAACCACGGGGCCTGACCCATTTTGAATGAATCCACTAGTGTTTGCAGTTAGTTAGAAATGAGATCCTTCATTAGGGGAAATGCTTTGGTTTGATGTAGCAAATATACACCATATAGAGTGCATTACATGGTGGAAATCAGAAGAACAAGCATTGCTATGTTTGTTTGGTCGGTGGGATCATAGTTGGCATGCGACGAAGGTCGAAAGGACCGTAATCAACCAATGACGGAGGTCAATAAGATCATTGTCTAGTGACGGGGGTCAGAAGGACCATAGTCGGCGAGCGATGAAAGTCGGAAGAATTGTAGTCGGCAGGCGATGAAGGTCGAAAAGACTGTTGTATGACGATGGAGGTCGGAAGGACCGTAGTCGGCGGGCGACAGAGGTCAGAAAGATCATTGTTTGGCGACGACAGTAGGAAGAACCATAGTCGACAGGCGACGAAGGTCGGAAGGACCGTAGTCAGTGAGCGACAAAAGTTGGAAGAACCATAATCGGTGGGGGACGGAGGTTGAAAATACCATTATATGGTGATGGAGGTTGGAAGGATAGTAGCTAGCGGGCGACGAAGGTCGAAAGGACCGTAGTCGGTAGGTTACAGAGGTCGGAAGTCCAGTGATGAGCGAAAGTTCAGCATCAGGTAGAAGTCTGACAAAAATCAACAAAGAGTAAAAGTTAGGCGACGGGCGGAAGTCCTGCATCGAGTAGAAATCTAGGGACAGGTAAAAGTCTGAAATTGGCCAGAAGTCTGACAAAGGTCGGTAGCCGGGTGGACATCTGACGGTCATCGACTGGGCAGTGGTACGACAATGCTCAGGTTGAAGTCTGGCGGCGATCGGCGTCTGATGACGGTCGGGCTAAAGTCCGGTGGCGATCGACAGTCGGGTGAAAGTCTGGCGACGGTCGGGTAAAAGTCTGGCGACAAGCGGCGACTGGGTTGGAAGTTCGGTGGCGGTCGGCCGTCGGGTGGTGGTCTGATGATGGTCGGGCTGAAGTTCGGCGGCAGTCGGTCGGGTGGTGATCAGATGATGGTCGGGCTGAATTCTGGCGACGACTGGGCGGAAGTTCGACGGTAATTGACGGTCGAGTGGTGGTCTGACGACAGTCGATGGGGGCTCGTCGTCGGTGGTGCTGAAGCTTTTGAAGCTATATACCTCTCTCCAATCTCTAGCCCATAGGTCCCCCTCATGATGAGAGCAGGGGTCTATTCTTAGATTTTAATGAGTGACATACCCTGTAAATATAAAGAAGATCTGGGTCAGGTTTGGAGTGTTCCATCACATGGTTCGTATTGACTCCCCGATCATAAAGAGTTTTTCAACATTTTCAATGCCTTAACAATGTCGAAATTAAGGGATCTTGAGCTCGTTAGATTCATCTCGCCGAGTTGTGCGATTTGACTATAAACATGCCATATTTTGATATCATTTTGTCATCGAAATAATGATTTGATCCTTCTAAATATGGTTCCAGCCATTGATTTGGACCCATTAAGGCTCGGGTTGGACCAATTTTGGTGTCGTTGGATTCATCTTTCTGAGACGTTTAGTTCGATTATAAGTTTGCTGAAATAAGAGTTCATATGTTCCCGAATTTGATTTTAGAAGTTTCTAACTTAAATATATCTCGAGATTCGTGCGCGATCAGAACAATTTTTGGTGACGTATCAATTTTATTTCAATTTATAAAATTGTAATATTTATAATAATTCCTGTTAAACTGTCCCTAACGAATACAATGCCACAAATCAGTACAATTTTATTACTGGTGAATTTCTCAATTACTTTCTAAAATTCATATCTTTAAAATTTCCCTTAACATGATACAAACCAGAGCATTTTGTCAAGAGATGATGATGCATTTAAGTTCCTTATAGCTAGAGAAGTTCTTCGGGGTTGCATCCAAACTATTTGGGGGCAGATGGAGGCTCTAATACTAGAAGTTGGGAGATATATGACCCATATATGTTTTGAGGAGGAATATATGCGATGGACAAGATCCATTCTTTTTTTTTTTGAATAAAAGACTTCAAAAAGAAAGATACAACCTCAAAGTAAAGAAGACTGCAAAGAGAAAAACAACCAGAAAAAAGGCGAAGATGCCGGTCAGATTCAAGAACGAGGCCCTGTGCAACAACCTGCAAGCCAAGATAGGACCTTCCATTGGATCGGAGGCATCAAACCACAAACCAAATAAAGGACAACCAACAAGCCACAACTCCAAACCCAACTAAAGACTCCCAAACCGCAATGAGGAATGATCACCCAGGTTGCCAGCCTTTCCGCCTCCTCATCATTGCCCGAAATACATAAAAAGGCACAAAAATCAAGGTGCACATTAGCCGGAAGAGGCGAACCCCACAACAGAACCACAACTACCAACCCAACGAAACCACAAAGAACAAAAAAGAACGCATCGAAGAAAATCAAGAATAGACGAAAGAAAAACATAACTTCTTTTTAGATTTTTTTTGCGATACATGGCTCCCCGAATGTGAAAATCTTTATCAACAAAACGATCCACATTAAGACTATACAACGCCTGAAAATCATTCTCCTCGACTCGTCATTCCAATCCGATTGCATTGTGCAAGAATCTTTCACATTTATCGTCAACTGAGCTTTCAACTCATTGTTCGAAATAATCTTAATCGGAACATCAATAAATAAAACACTAATAGGAGAGTTAACCAGTTGCAAGGACCTTAAGCTCCTATAAATTTCCTTCTCTAAGCTTTTAAGGGTGTTAATGAATTTATAAAAATTTTATATGGATATGTGCGAGTATACAATATATATACATAAAAAATAATAATAATAACATTCATAAAGATTAAAGTATGCTCATAAATTTAGATTTTTTAAGAGAATTTTAATATTTTAGAGAAATATTAAAAAAAATTAAAAGAAAACTTAATGTTCTTATATGACAATAAATTTTATAACTATAATTTATATAATGTAGCAAGATTGATTAAAAATGAAGTGATAAGATAATGACTTAGAAACAGGATAACAGATGGATTAATTAAAGTCATAATTTAGATAAGTATTAATAATGACTGTGAATAAGTTGTCAAAGGCAACAGGATAAGCAACAAATTATTCAATGGGAAACCATTCATCAGAAAAGACCTGTAAGCTGTAATATAAATTCTTTATATATAAAATTAAGCTCAATGATTTATTTGTTTAGCATTTAAATGTTATTATTTTTATTTAAGTGTCTCTTTGGAAGTAATTTCTCGCTGCTTCGTTTTCTAGATAGTAATTATAGTTTTATTTTTCTTCTGCTTTTTTATTATTTTTCAAAAAAAAAAAAAAAGTTAATTTTTTGCAATCAAATAAGCTAAGCTATTTCTCCCACAGCCAATTTTATAAAAAGTTGTAGACATCATAAGCTGGATTAATTATTCTGCGCTGACGCTAATTGTCGTCCGAATACCAACTAAAATGCGCCATGTCACCGTGCACTCGGTATCGTGGCTCGGTACTGCTTGAAACCACGGCTCGGTACCGCTGACACGACACATTCTGATTAGTCTCCGGCAGCATTCTACGCACAATCTCTGCACAAATTAATTTCTCCCTTAACTGACCAGAATGCAAAATAAAGGTAAGTAAGTTTTAGAGCCCAAAATTACTCAAAATTGGACATGAAAATTTAAAAAAACATTTTACAAGCCATTTGGACATATTCCAATAATTTTTCAGAGATATGGATTTCAATGAGACAAATCGAATTTAATTAATATGATATAATTGGGGAGATTTATATACATAATTTGAATTCTTCCTTATTTACATTCAAACATCTTTTTTTTTTATTTACTTATATAATATTATAATATTTAAACCACATAAAAAATATAGCTAATATTAACTTATATAAAGTTAAACATGAAATTTTAAGCATATACTTTCATGTGATTTAAATATTAAAATATCATATATGTAAATAAAAAGATTTAGGTAATAGATATGTAAACACTTTAAAATTTTGCGGTATAAATCCCCTTATATAATTTTTAGCATTTAACATGTTAAACAAATCCAAAATCAAGTGGGTAAACCGGCCCATCTTCTATCTGTAAACTCATTAACCCTTGCTTATGACTCATTTTATTTTATCGTCCTCGGAAACTCGCCCTGAGATTGAGGACTGAGCGGAATATAAAGAGCCAAACGAGTGCCTAACAAGCTATGACATATGCCATGTACATTTCTTGTAGCCATTAGATGCCTATAAGCACAAGTTGAAGTAACACATTTTGGACCTTTGGAAGCATTACCGATCTATTAGAAATTTTCAAAGATTTCTTTAGTTTTTTCTAAATTTTTCGAATCCTCTTTATTCTTTCCATAATCCCTCTAAATTCTCAAAATCTTCTCTTGGGATTTTCTGATAGTAAGACCAAATCTCATCCCGAAACCTAATTGAATCCAAAATATATCCTCCCCTTTTATTTCTTCATACTAAAGCTTCGTTTGATACAACTTTCTTATTGCTTTTTAAAGCTGCTTTCTAGAACAAAACTTTCTTGAATGAAAGAAAAAACCAGTGGCCAAAAGCTGTCCCAAACGAAACCTATGTTCTTATGTGATTCTTAGAGCAATTTTTAATCTATTTGCTTTTATTTGAATTGAATTTTCTGCTTTGCTTTCATTTGGAATATATTTTTTATTGTTTTTTAAAATAATTTTACATATAACGTATTAAAAAAAAAAATACAAAAACTATCTCAATCTAGAGGAGCTAATAAAAATGTATTTATTATGTAAGTAGCGACTTTGATAAAATGACTACTTTTCCAAACTTTTAAGCCTTTTTTCCCCCTAAACAGAATAACCCATTAAGAAAATGCAAATTAAGGCTTAATTGGGGCCAAAGTTCAGGCTCAGGTAGATAGTGGAAGTGGTCGTTCTCTTGCAAGGAGAGAGGGTCAAGTTAGGGGTGTAACCGAGTCAAGCTGGCTCGTGAGCTGGCTTGAACTCGACTCGTTAACGAACTCGCGAGCCAGCTCACGAGCCAGCTCTCTTGGGATCTTTGAGAAAATTATGTTAATATATTATTACATTTATAAGGAAAAATTAAGTGAAAAAATGGAGGTTATGAAATTTGAAGATTACTCATTATATATTTATTTCTTCTACAATTATTTTATTTTAAGAAATTAAAAGTTAAAGTTGTGTTAGAAATAAATTTCTTCATTATATATTATATCGTCTACATTTTATATTTATTTCTTCATAATTTAAAATAAATTTTAAGTAACTGTCATAAATTTTTTTTAAAAAAACTAAAATTTTGATTCGAGCTCGAGCTTTCGATTCGAGCTCGAGCTTTCGAGTCGATCTCGAGCTTATTAATCGAGCTCGAGCTCGAGTTCGAGCTCAGTGAGAGTTAAACGAGCCAGGCTTGATAAGCCAGATACTCGACTCGACTCGACTCATTTACACCCCTAGGATCAAGTGACTTGTTGCGTGTTAGAAAATACACGGCAGTAGAGTTTGTAAATTCGCGTCCGAGCGTTGCACGTAAGTTTAACACACAAACAGAAAGAATGAGTGAACACCAAGAGTTTTTACGTGGAAAACCCAAAAATGGGAAAAACCACGGGGCCTTGCCCAGTTGCAAATTTTCACTAGTGTTTTTGTAGATTACAAATGGCGGATTTCTTCCCACAAGTCGGGATAATCCAAATACAACTTGTCTCTTCCACGAAATTCACAAAATCCTGCGAATTCCTTGCGTTTCCTGAAAATCCGGCAGAGTTCCGGCGTCTTCAGGCGGTAGGAAGAGCTCCGGCGGCGGTGGTCGAGGAGGTGAGGAATCTCCTATTCCCCTTTCTCCTTCTCCTTTTCTTCTTCTGCGAATTCTTGGCGTTTCCTGAAAATCCGGCAGAGTTTCGACGTCTTCAGGCGGCAGGAAGAGCTCCGACAGCGGTGGTCGAGGAGGTGAGGAATCTCCTATTCCCCTTTCTCCTTCTCCTTCTCTTCTTCTTCTCTCTCTTCACTTGAGTCCCTTTGGTGTAGAATGAGGGCTCTATTTATAGTTTTTTTGGAGTGGCATAGCCCGTAAATAGGCGTGAGATCAAGGCCAAACAGGGAGTGGTTTGAATGGACGGCCGATATCGAATCCTTTGATCATGCACCGTTCGTTGGACATTTGAAGGTCTTAATGATGTCGGAATTCGATGATCTTGGGTTCGTTGGATTCGTCTCGTCGAGCCGTTCGATTCGAGTATAAGCTCGTCAAAATCGGAGACCGTTTGGTAACTCAAATTGCGGTTTGAATCTTCCAACAGCGCTTTGAACCCATGATTTGGACTCATTTGGGCTCGGATTGGATTGATCTTGGTATCGTTGGGTTCGTATTTCCGAGACGCTCGGTTTGACTGTAAGATTGCTGAAATCGGAGTTCATATGCTCCCGGAATTAATTTTTGAAGTTTCCGAATTGATTTTGCCTCGAGATTCGTGCCCAATCAAGATTATTTTGTGATGACGTATCATGACTAAAGAACTAAACAAGCATATCATCTTTGTATTTTCGAGGGATTAATCCAACACTAAAGACGCCTTGTGAGTTCAAAGCCTATAGAAGTCATATGGGAGAACTTTTCTTATCATCATTATCAATTGCAAAAAGTTGAGAAAGATAATACGGCAAAATTCTTTTCTTTTGAGACCATATCTCTTAAAGAGTCCCGTCAAATTATATCAAATAATAACCTTCATCCATCATGAATCTCGATGCATATTTAAATTCAAGTTCATGTGTACTTTGATTTCAACAGTTTAATAGTCAAACTAAACACCTCGATGGGGCGAATCCATCGAGACAACAAGTGATCCGATCCGGCTTCAATTGAGCTCAAACCAAGCACTTAAAATAGATTGAAAACTTCATGAAATTAATTAAGGGGTTAAAAGATCTCTTAAAAAGGATATAAATAAGACTTCATTTTATGCAGAGATTAAGAACTTTATTGCATTTCCAAAGTATTAAAATCCAACTTTATTATTAGACTTTAACTATATGCTTGTAGATGCTCAACATCTATAAACACTACAATGAAAATTAAATACTTATTATTAAATGCGTAATCTCATCTTCTTTAATTGAGAGGAGAGAGAATTCTTATATCTATAATAATTTGATGAACTATTACTACTAAATCATGTACCATAATTTTTCGCCTTTTTTAGATTTCCAATATAACAACTCTTATATCTCTCCTAAATTTCATAAATGTATACTTTATAAAATTAATATGTTACAAACATTACACTCATAATTCGAAAAATCTAAATTCTGATCAAAATATTGCAACATTATTTTCGTTTGAAAGCCAGAGAGTAATTCAACCATAAAATTTAATTTTATATTTATTTTAAAATATTATAATATATAAATAATCAATGAATTTTTAGATTATATGCATTTTACAATTAATCTACTTAAATTTTGATCGGAATATCATTTTTTTTTCAAGATCAATAAGCCAGCAGCTACATGGAGGAAAAACAAGGCAAGGCCTTCTAAAGCCATTGTCAGCCCACCAGCAGAGACTTTGGTGGCCGAACAACCCTTCGGAGAGGTAGTGAAGGCCCTTGGATAGGAATGCAAAGGCTTTTGCCGACTGAGACAAGAAAAATGACAAAAAAATGACCGACCTTTGTATTTTTTTTTCTAACATATTAAATCGTGCTAAGAGAAGTCTGCGAAGAAAGCAAGCAAATTGAACATACTAAAGTAGTAAAGTCCAAAGAATCTAATAAATAAACAAAGAACCTCACATCCTTGCCAGGCTTAACAGAAACAAATTAGCTCATCAGATAAATAGAACCTATTCTAGTGGCCATTGGCAAGGAAACTGGCATTCAGGCCAGCAACTTTTCCAGCCGGACTTGTCACAGCAGCACCCTTCTTGGCATAAAATCTTCGGTACATGGAATCGGCATGCGTGAGGTAGAATGTACCAGGAGAGAGCAAGCTGGTGTCTTTCGTCGTCACAAAATCCTTCGCTCCATAGCGATGCTCCATCAGCTGCATTGTCTCGATGAATTTTTTCGGCGGAAACTGAACAAAGCAAATATATAGATATGAAGCAATGTATTATTACAGTAAATTAGACGTTGCATGTATGATTAAGATTTTATTTGCAACAATTTTTTTACTGTTTTTTAAAAAAACTTTCTATCACAAAAATTCAATGAGAGTAGCGAAAAAGTAATGGTTAAAAGCTGTCCCAAACGAAGCTTAAGATAAAAACATGAAATTGATTAGACTAATCATGATAAACAACAAATTTGAGGGTGACAATAACTGCTAGAGCTGGATGGGGGAAGAAAGTATCACAAAACTCAGAGATAGAGGCATATCTCATTTCATTCATTCATTCAATTTGCTTTCCCTAACACTCCTTAAAAGAGTATTTATAGAATAATAAGATTGTCATTAAGACTTCGTTTGGGACGGCTTTCTTACTGCTTTTTAAAGAACTTTCTAGTACAAAAATTAGAGAAAATTACTTTAAGAAGCAGTAAGAAAACCATCCCAAATGAAATCTAAATAACTATTAGCTATCTAATAAACACTAATAACTATAAATTACCGAGACCTATAACGACTCACAAAAACCAAAACTATCCATTATAGTTATTATTCTAACAGAAATATACCTCATGTCTTGCCTCCAGCTTTTCTGCAACATTTAGCACTGAGGCTATGTTTGATAGGCTGAATGGATGTTGGCCATCATTAAGTTTGAATGAGAACATACTAGAAGCAAGGCCACTGCCATATGAGAACATAACTATTCGCTGACCACCCTGCAAACATAAATAATTTTCAAAAAACGGTAAATTACAAAAGGAAATTTACAAAATTGGACTACTAACATAACAAGGAGATTTACCAGTGTGTCATGTTTGTTATGAATGACTGATGCAAGTGCTGCATATAGTGATGCTGTATACATATTTCCAACTTGTTTTGGCATTAAGGTAGATGCTGAACTTTTTCATCATATAAGTGTTTGGATACTTGTTGTGCAGCCTGAAGAATATCATAGAGATTATAAGCACATGAGTTAAGCAGTCGAGTATGGACCGCACAAACGTCACATTATAACCTTTTCAAGGTCACGATTTTGATAGCCCTCATCTCCAGTTAAGTTTGCAAATGGCTCCAGTTTTGCTTTTGCGTTGCCTTCCAAATGACAGATAAAAAGGCAATTTGATGAAAATTAGTACACCAGTTTTTCCAAGCAAACATTGCTCAGAAATGTTGTAGCATCACAGATAATTAAATGAAGTGAAGGAAAATTTTTAACATCTAAATGTTAGCATCATTAAAAAGCTTATTTTTAATGATTAATGCAGTTAATGTTTATGCAAAAAAAAATGTTTTAAACTATATATATATATTTATCTTCAGGCGCAAATACTAAGTTTCTGAAACAAGATGAAGCAAGATCAAAGGTCTTCTAGACATGATCAAGAGCATAACAGAAAAAAAAAAAAAAAACAGTTCTAGCGCAAAAAGAGATTATTAAAATAAAAAAAGTATAAATTCACTTTAAAAGGAGCCTAAGCAATGCATGAGATCACTGAACGATTGGTTTCTCACTGAGACTTAAGAAAGTATAAAAAAAAAGATCGTTACTAGCAAATATGCATAAAAAGAAAGACTAAAGAGTGAATATGTATATTACCCATCCAAAAAACATATAGCAGAATGAGAAGGCTAATATGTGCAGAACTGAAATATAATGTACCTAGACTGACGCAGGAAGTCATTGAAATATAGCCGTGAAAAACTTTTTTGCACAAGCTGTTACAACAGTTTAGAATTTGGTTTAAATATTCTGCTATAAATCAGAAATTACATTCTGCAAGGTCATTCAAACTTAATTTTGATACCTTGTTGTATGGAGAATGGAATACGAAAGAGTCAGCATCAGAAATTGAAAATGGTTTACCTTCAAACTTCTCATACCTAAAAGAAAATCACACCAGTATCAGGTTTCAGCAAACATCTAGGCAAACAAAATAATCACAAGCTTACTTTGTTACAATAACGCTGGTAACAAGAATCAAGAGCCATTAGGTAGCATGTTTATGATAGTTTCCCGTTCACAACCTGCAAAGAAAGAATACAATTCAATGAGACACCCATATCTAACATAAAAAGAGAAAGAGCATCCACGCATCCTTTTCAACGTTTCCAACTAAAAAGGTGCTTTCAATGATAATTACAGTTTAGTTAAAACAGTCTAAACAACTTCTATAACTTCACTTTCACCAAATCATTACCTACATAGCAGTTTCTCATTTATTCTATGCTTTGTATTTAAGGATGTTTAACAAGACAATTGCTGCCGAAGATTTATTAGTAACTCAATATACTCAATTATCAAAAGAGAGAAATTTTATGACAGAAATATGAGATCATTTCTACCTCAAATCATATACCATAATCAGTGCCAAACACACTATGAAGCACTCAAAATAAATATTTCATTACCTGATATGCACAGGTAATAATGGAACTGCAGGTTTAGGATCATTAACGGGAGCAAAATTGACAAATGAAATAAAGAATCCAACAGAAAATGAAATATTATGAAATGTTGTCATCATTTTGTTTAGTCATGTTTTGAATTACTATCAAAAGATCTGAAAATTGTGCATATGATAAGCTAATACCAACTTTATATCCAAATTAAACCATCTCTTGCTGGATGATTCTTATAAAAAATTGCGTTAGTATCATGATGTCTTTACACATCATATATTTTTACTGGCATAAATATATTTTAAAAAAAGATTTAATTTATTTCTCTTTCAAAATTTTTTGATGAATAAAATAAAGGGTACTTTTAATATAGGAAAAATGACCAAAATAGTCCATTAACTCTTTATTAATGTCAAAATAGCCTCCAGCTATATTAAAAGATCATTTTGGTCTCTCAAGTCCTTAAAAAAGAGCCAAAATAGTCCTACGATCCCTTGCTATAATTGGGGATCATTTTGATTCTTTCATGAAGAGTTACCTTTTCTCTTTTAATATAGCTGATTTGGGACTCTACAAGGAAATTTTTTTGGCTTCACTATCATATATAGGATTGCTTATTGCACATCAAGATTTAGTCACTTGAATACAACTGAGATTTATTTCATGAAACAAAGCTAGAAAGCTTGAAAAAAAATATTAAAAAAAGGGAATAATGAACATTACAAATATCCGCAAAATAATGGAAGGCATACAATTCAGAGAATAAAAGGTTGACACTAATTTATAAAAATGATTTCGAATGGAAAAACACCCCTAATATGGTTGCATATACAACTACAATAAATCTAATAGCTTTTAAAAATATTAACAAGTTAGAAACAGGGATGCTTGAAATGAACAAAAAACCCATCAATTTCTACAATTTAATGGGAAATGATAACCAAATAATCCAACAAAATTGCAATGTTCAAGCTGGGGGATGAAACAAACCGGGTATTCACTTGCAAGTACAGGCTTATAAAAGTCAGATACATTAAGCATATGATGTTTTCTATTCATATATCATGAAAATTGCAAAGGCCATGAATATATGCCTTAAAGAGAACTACATATAAATAATCATATCTTAACCTTAATCAGTAATAGTCCCTTAACCCAAACCATATGAAGTCAGCGTTATGGGAAAAAAAGTAAAATAATGCTTCTCAGATGTCAACATGTAGTGGATAAACATATCTAACAGAATTCAGAAATTGGTGATTTTATGGATGGTTACCTATGATAATTTAGATGAATTTTTCCGTTCTATTGATGGAGCATTATTTTTAAAATTGTGAATGTGGATTGACAAGCATACCGCACTGTCAGTGCAAACAACAAGTCCGTATCTACCATCCCAAGAAGAACTTTGCACCCAATTTACACAATTGAATAAAGCAGCTGTTCCACCATAGCAAGCATTTGTAGAATCAACTCCTTCAATATCAGTGTTCCCATATTCCTGAAAGTTTACGTTTACAAATTATAAATCAGAGGAAAGTTAAACAGACAAAATTCAAAAGAAAATTTATCATCTTCAAAAGCAGGGTACTACTGGGAAAGTGCTTAGTGGTTTTTCCCTTGGCCTCCAACAGGGAGGTTAAGGGTTCCAATTTCTCATGTATATGCCATTACATGATAAATATAATTTTTAGTGAACACAGAGAAGATAGCTTCCATGATGAGGCAAGGAAAAAAATTTTAGATAAACATCTAACCTCAAAAATGTTCATGAGCCATGTTTTAATAGACTTGCTTTTATCTATCACTGTTTTACTACCAACTTCCAAGCGGCCAATTTGCTTTGGATCAATCCGATATTTCTCAAGCAAGGAAGTGACAACTGTCAAGCTGAATAAAAATTTTAATAAACAATTGGATCTCAGCAAATCATCATTATTTGGACAAAACAAAACAAGAAAAAGCAATAGTGAAGAATATGCTATCTTACAAATAACTTTAAAAATCCATTGCAAAGGAAACAAAAAGAACTAATCACATATAAGAATCTCCAATCAATCTAGATTTGTCATATCTAGTAGCATGACAATGTATAAAAGTCATTTGAATTAATATACCTCAAAAATGAGAATGAAAATGAAAATTCTGAGCTGGCTCAACATAGATAGAATTTCAAGCTATCATAAACCACAAATACCAATAAATTGTAGTGGGATTCCAGAAGATTCTAGGGATTAATAAAAGAGCAAGCAAATAAAACATGAACAGTTCAAAGCTCTATCAAAGCATTTGAAGTTATAATTCATGACAACATTCAAGAAAATCTTGCAATTAGACTATTTCTCTTGGTCTTGTTAGAACAAAAAACAGGCTGAACATTCATTAAGGTTGTAGGATCTCTTCACTCAACAAAGATAATTTCAACTCAGTTCACACCGTAGAAATCTTTCAATTAATGTTCTCTGGACAAAGATGCTACCACTGAAACAAATAAACAGTCTCCAGTGCACACAAATCAAAATAAGTAAGTGCTGAAAGTTCACTATCAAAGGATGGCTTCCTTAGTTTCCAACAAAAGTTTCAAAATACTATACTGCCATCTAGACAGATTTATTCCAATATTTGAGCGAACGCAGGAGTAATAAAAAAAATTTAGCTCAACAATCTTATTTCTCAACACTTTGTACTCCGTTAAATTTGAAGGGCGTTTTACTGATAAAATGAGCAAAAGTAGATTTTCCTTAATCACCAAAATTGACATGCATCATGTTTTAAAAGCACAAGAAAAACAAAAAAACACAGACGGATTACCTCATGGAGATCACGTCTTCCAACTCCGTGCAGAAGGCCATGCAATCCTGCCCAAGGCCAATCGTGTACTTTCCCTTGCTGGCTCCATCAAAAGCCTCTAATGATTCCTATATCAAATACGGATACACATCAACGGATCTGGAACAGGGAATAAACGGATAATGAGGCATCCAAAGGACCAAAAATCTTGGGATTTCACAATAACCCTAAAAACCACCTTCCCTTATGACATCCCTCAATCAAACCGAAACCATCATCATCGAGGAAAAAACATAAACGCAAAAAAATTTTCTATTTCATTGAATAGAGTAAATTATAGGTTTTCCCATTGATTAATCACTAGTACATTTTGTTAAAGTGTAAACAGAAATAAATATAGTTGTATTTAATTTCTCTGCTTAGCTGGCATTTGTTCATTGGCCAATAGGATATTCTCATATATATATAAACATGTAAACTGTACATTTCTAAACAATGAAATCATTCTCTGTTTTACATTTATTCTTCCGGTTCTCTTCTTGATCCCAGTTATCTTGCTCTCTGTTTCTTCATGGTATCAGAGACCTAGGCAAGAACGGTCGATACAAAGATGAGCTCCGCCACATCTAATCCCGAAGAGCAATCGGAGATAGTGGAGACGGAAGACTCAACAATCTCATCAGTTCTCAAGTTCGTCGTCTCAAACTTAAAGACGATCGTCTCGATTCATCTGGATGCCTACAACTATCCTGTATGGAAAGCACAAATCGCAAAAATTTTTCGTGCCAACGGTTTTGATCGGTTTCTTGATTCTTCTGTTTCTTCTCCGGCGCCGGTAGTTCTTCAAACCGATGGTCGCTCTATTCCAAATCGCCATTTCATTCATTGGCGGCTAACGGATCAAAACCTTGCTACGGCTATCTGCTCTACCATATCTTCCTCAATCCTACCGTATGTAGTGAATCTTGAATCAACGGCATCTATCTGGAGCACGCTCGAATCAAGATTTCAGTCTACTAATCGGTCTAAAGTGATTCAGCTCAAGAATGCTCTTCACAACATTTCCCTCAAGAATCAAACTATTACTCAATATCTCTTTGAGATAAAGAAGATAGTTGATCAGATATCTGCATCAGGTGCAACGGTGGATCCGGAAGATGTTCTTCTCTACATTCCAACGGCCTCCCACTGGCGTACCAATCTTTTAAAACGTCGATTCGGACAATGTTAACCCCTCTTTCACTGGATAAGCTGTACCCTTTACTTCTTAGTGAAGAGATCAACATTGCATCTGATCATGCTCGTGCGGAACTACAACCGGATCCTCACACGGCGCTGTTTACGTCTCGTGGAAGAGGTCGTCGCCCGAAAGGCAGAGCGTCCTCATCCAATGCGCCGCTACCGCGTTCTGCTTCTAACTCACAAATTATTTGTCAAATTTGTGATAAAAGAGGACATCTGGCTTCAAACTGCTGGCATCGGGCGAATCTTAACTACGTTCCCAGACAACAGCAATCCCAGCCCAGAGCCCTTGCTGCAAACACCGAAAACCAGTACTCTGAGTGGTTTCTTGACTCCGGAGCTACAAATCATCTTACCAATTCGCTGGACAATATGTCTATTGCAACACCTTATCATGGCTCCGATACTGTTACTGTTGGTGATGGGAGATCGGTTAACATTGCCAACACAGGCAATGGCCTTTTACCGACTCCTAATCGTAAGCTATTCTTATCTAAAATTCTTCACACACCATTTTTACAGTTTAATTTACTCTCCATTTCTAAGCTAACTCAAGAAAATGATATTTCGATTATCTTTAATCCTTCTGGTTTTATGATTAAGGATTTGAAGACGCAACAGGTGCTGCTTCAAGGACCGTGTGAAAATGGTCTCTACCCGATCAGGCCGATGGAGTTATCTACTTCTGGACTCGGCCTGGCTGCTGTCTCCGCCAATTCTATCAAATGGCACAATAGATTAGGACATCCTCATGAGAGGGTGATCAAAACTATCTCTCAGTGTAATCCTTTACTTCAAATAAACACTGATCATATAGATTGTACTTCCTGTAAACAATCAAAATGTCATAAAATTGCTTTCGAAAAATCATATAATCGTAGCAATTCTCCTCTGTCTATTGTGCACTCTGATGTTTGGGGGCCGGCTCCGGTAGTATCCAATCAAGGATATCGGTATTATGTGCTCTTCGTCGATGATTTCTCCAGATTTTCCTGGATTTTTCCAATGAAGGAGAAATCTGAAGTTTTTAACATTTTTGTATGTTTTAAAACCTGTATAGAAAAAAAATACTATGCATACTATCAAGACTTTCAGGTCCGATGGATGGTCAGAATTTGTGAACAATCAATTCACTCAGTTCTTGAGATTGCACGGTATAGTTCATCAGCTGGCTTGTCCCTACACTCCCGAGCAGAACGGGGTAGCGGAACGCAAGCATAGACATTTGATCGAAACTACGAGAACGCTTCTTCACACAGCTTCGGTTCCTTTTCAATATTGGCCTGATGCTGTTCTCACGGCAACATATTTAGTTAATCGTTTACCTTCTTCTAACAATGCTAATATGACTCCATTTGAATTAATTTTTAATAGCAAACCGTCATATAATCACTTACGTACCTTTGGTTGTGCTTGCTTCCCTTTATCTCCAAAACATACTCATCATAAACTTCAACCCAAAGCACCTGTGTGTGTGTTTCTGGGGTATTCAGATGCTTATAAGGGTTATAAGTGTTTGAATATAACAAGCAATAAAATTTTGTATTCTCGTCATATCTCATTTACTGAAACAATGTTTCCTTTTTCCAAAGCTAGTGTCGGTTCTGCAGATCGAAGCCTGTTTCCTGTCACGGTTCCTCCACATTTACTAATTCCTGTTTCGGTCTCCCAAATCAGTTCGCAATCAGCTCAAACTAACCATTGTACTCAGGATCTATCTCACAGGTCTTGTCCATCCACCATACCTGTTGCATCGCCTGAACTCCCTCCAGTTCCTACGGTGTCCAACCATCCTACTCATCCCATGGTTACGCGAACTCAAACTGGACACTTAAAGCCTACAAAACGTTTAAACTTACTTCACTCTACTGTGTCTGCTGAACCAGACACACCCACTACCTATGCTCAAGCGATTAAATCTCCAGCTTGGCGGCATGCTATGGCGGAAGAATTCTTGGCCTTACAGAAACAAGGAACTTGGAGTCTTGTTGAACCAAAGCTGGAGTACTCTATAGTTGGATGTAAATGGACGTTCAGGACAAAAACACGTGCAGATGGTTCTATTGAAAAACACAAAGCACGATTAGTAGCTCTTGGAAATCATCAAGAATTTGGGCTCGATTACAATGAAACGTTTAGCCCGATGGCTAAACTTCCAACCATACGCATACTTCTCGCTGTGGCTTTGTACAACAACTGGCAAGTTGATCAACTTGACGTGGCCAATGCATTTTTGCATGGAACACTATCGGAATCTGTCTTCATGAAACAGCCTCGCGGTTTTGAAGATGCACAGGCTCCGCATCATGTCTGTAAACTTAACAAGGCCATTTATGGTCTTAAACAAGCGCCGCGGCAATGGTATACAACGTTTATTGTGTTTCTTACATCCATTGGATTCACTCACAGTAAATCGGACCCCTCTTTACTTACTCTTCGTACTCATTCTACAACTATTTTCTTGCTAGTTTATGTTGATGACATTTTGATTACAGGAAATAGCTCTACCGCCATTTCCTCTGTTATTACTCAGCTCAACACACGGTTTGCTATGAAACATTTAGGACATGTTCATGATTTTCTTGGGATAAAAATAACAAAAACAGAAGATCGATTTTTCTTATCCCAGAGTCAATACGCTCGGTCACTTCTGCAGCAAATGAATCTTCAAGATTGCAAACCTCCGGCCAATCCCAGCTGTACCAAATTTCCGGAGTCTTTCTCGTTCACACCGGAGCAAATGGATCCTAAACTTTATAGACGTCTAACTGGATCCTTACAATACCTTACAATTACTCGTCCGGATATAGCATATAGTGTAAATCAGCTGTCTCAATATATGCATGAGCCTCAACCGAAACATTTTTTCATGCTTAAACGCCTGCTACGATATATTAAAGGTACGATTAATTTCGGAATTCCAATTACTAAAACTAATCTACAACTCAAATCTTTTTCAGATGCGGATTGGGCTGGAGATCCGGATTCAAGGCGATCGACATCGGGTTACTGTTCATATCTAGGCGATACAATCATTTCCTGGACGGTTAAGAAGCAACACACAGTAACTCGTTCCTCCACGGAGTCCGAATATCGGGCGCTTGCTGCACTCACGACAGATATTGTCTGGCTTAGACGGCTGCTTTTGGAGTTTGGAATTGATCAAACCGAGCCCACGGATATTTTTTATGATAACACCTCTGTTATTGCTCTAGCCAACAATCCAGTTTTTCACGCCAGAACAAAGCATATTGAAATTGATCAAAAGTTTATCCGTGAGCATCTTCAACAAAACAATACTCGCCTCATACCTATTAGCACTATAGATCAAACGGCGGACATATTTACTAAAGCTCTATCAACACCAAGATTTGTTACATTACGAGACAAGTTAACGGTCTCTGAAGATCCATTAACTTGCGGGGAATGTTAAAGTGTAAACAGAAATAAATATAGTTGTATTTAATTTCTCTACTTAGCTGGCATTTGTTCATTGGCCAATAGGATATTCTCATATCTATATAAACATGTAAACTGTACATTTCTAAACAATGAAATCATTCTCTGTTTTACATTTATTCTTCCGGTTCTCTTCTTGATCCCAGTTATCTTGCTCTCTGTTTCTTCACATTTTACTTGAACAGAGTTCAATTTCAAGCCTACACGCGGAAAACAACCCTGCATGCCGAAATACAGCTCAATTTTCACAATATAATCCTTAAACAAAAATCTCCAACAAAATAAAAAAAAAAAGAAAGAAAACTTCAACTACCAAGCTCACAGGTTCACCAACGAACAACCAAAAATCCACCAACCCTCTTCCAGAACAAAACTCAAATCTGCAACCGTTTGACTGATTCAATCACAAAAAGACAAATAAAGAAAAAAAAAGGAAAAAGAGAGAAAAAAAACCTGCTGAACGCAGGCAGGAGGGAAATAGATGTCCATGGCAAGAATCCCAACGTTCTTCCCCTTCAAATCCATCTCAAATCTCTTAACTACCTCCTTTGAACTTACAAATCCTGGATCGGGTAAAAGAGAGGACGCTATTTCTCTCGTCCTCCTCCTCTCGTCGGCTCCTTCTCAAAGTGAAATCCTCGGATCCAAATCTTTCGGAGCGACCAGGGAGAAACAAGAGCGTCAGCCACCCCCTTCCTCCGAAACCAGCTTGCGGCCTTGCGCTCTTCGACCAGCGAAATGCCAAATTTTCTGAAAGGTTTCTATGATGCCGGTTTAAGAAATGGAAAACGAGCTTGGCAAATGTGAGGGCTTTTCCGACTTTTTATTATCGTCAGGTCTTGACAAAAAAAACAGGGCATCCTGCTAAGATTGGTCCGGATATTAATAACTTATTATTTTAAATTAAGCGCATCAAAAGTGCAATTAAAACGTAAGTAAATTGCAGGTCAAAGGGCAGTCAAAAGTGCAGATAAAACGTAGTCAAAACGCAACTAAAGCGTAAGTCAAAAGCACAGTCAAAAGTGCAGGTGACGTGACAAATTTTTATTGAATGTCCGAACATATTTTTCGGGTCTGGTGACCAGATGCAATAATTTGCCAAACGGGGGAAGAAAAGCTTTCCCGAGGCTCCGCTTGGGACTTTTTTTATAGCCTATTAAAACAACATAAGCATTACATCCAAATATACATCAGAAATAATTGTTGGTGTTTTGAAACCCAAAATGCTACATTTAAGTGTAATCAAACGAGGCCTTTATAAATTTAAGTATTATTATGCAATTTTATTTAAAATTTTTAAACAGATTAAGATTCATTAAAATTCATTATTATGTTGACAGGAGAGAGAAATTAGTTGCTTTATTTATCAAAAAGGAAAAATTATTATTATTTATGTAAGGGAGTAAATTTTGGGTCACGGGTGTGGTTCGTGTCGTGCCCAGAGCTGATCCGACACTATTCGGGTCAATCCGAATACAACTCATTCTTGCGAAAGGATCGACTTTTCATATCCAAACCCGACCCGCTACAGGTCCGAGTCAACAAGACAAGACCCAAATGATCCGGATCCGACCAAAATTGCTAGTTTATGGATAAAAAACAGGTTAATTTTCAATTTTTGGGTAAAAACGGGTCAATTTCGGAGTTCCAAATAAAAATAGGCTTTAGGGTCAGGTCAATTTTGGTCTTCTAGACATGATCAAGAGCATAACAGAAAAAAATAACAGTTCTGGCGCAAAAAGAGATTATTAAAATAAAAAAAGTATAAATTCACTTTAAAAGGAACCTAAGCAATGCATGAGATCACTGAACGGTTGGTTTCTCACTGAAACTTTAGAAAGTAGAAAAAAAAAGATCGTTACTAGCAGATATGCATAAAAAGAAAGACTAAAGAGTGAATATGTATATTACCCTACCAAAAAACATATAGCAGAATGAGAAGGCTAATATGTGCAGAACTGAAATATAGTGTACCTAGACTGACGCAGGAAGTCATTGAAATATAGCCGTGAAAAACTTTTTTGCACAAGCTGTTACAACAGTTTAGAAGTTGGTTTAAATATTCTGCTATAAATCAGAAATTACAATCTACAAGATCATTCAAACTTAATTTTGATACCTTGTTGTATAGAGAATGGAATACAAAGAGTCAGCATCAGAAATTGAAAATGGTTTACCTTCAAACTTTTCATACCTAAAAGAAAATCACACCAGTATCAGGTTTCGGCAAACATCTAGGCAAACAAAATTATCACAAGCTTACTTGTTACAATAACGCTTGTAACATGAATCAAGAGCCATAATGTAGCATGTTTGTGATAGTTTCCCGTCCACAACCTGCAAAGAAAGAATACAATTCAATAAGCACCCATATCATCGTACACATCTAACATAAAAAGAGAAACAGCAGTCACATCCGAATTGTTTGGGTTCAGTTCCACACATCCTTTTCAGCGTTTCCAACTAAAAAAGGGGCTTTCAATGATAATTTCAGTTTAGTTAAAACAATCTAAACAACTTCTATAACTTCATTTTCACCAAATCATTACATACATTGCAGTTTCTCATTTATTCTTGGCTCCTAGCCTTAAAGATGCTGCTTATGCTCACTTCTATACATGCTTTGTATTTAAGTATGTTTAACAAGACAATTGCTGCCGAAGATTTATTAGTAACTCAATATACTCAATTATAAAAAGAGAGAAATTTTATGACATTAATATGAGATAATTTCTACCTCAAATCATATACCATAATCAGTGCCAAACACACTATGAAGCACTCAAAATAAATGTTTCATTACCTGATATGCACAGGTAATAATGGAACAGCGGGTTTAGGATCATTAACGGGAGCAAAATTGACAAATGAAATAAAGAATCCAACAGAAAATGAAATATTATGAAATGTTGTCATCATTTTGTTTAGTCATGTTTTGAATTACTATAAAAAGATCTGAAAATTGTGCATGTGATAAGCTAATACCAACTTTATATCCAAATTAAACCATCTCTTGCTGGATGATTCTTATAAAAAATTGCGTTAGTATCATGATGTCTTTATACATCATATATTTTTACTGACATAAATATATTTTAAAAAATATTTAATTTATTTCTCCTTCAAAATTTTTTGATGAATAAAATAAAGGATACTTTTAATATAGGAAAAATGATCAAAATAGTCCATTAACTCTTTATTAATGCCAATATAGCCTCCAGCTATATTAAAAGACCATTTCGATCTCTCAAGTCCTTAAAAAGGAGCCAAAATAGTCCTACAATCCCTATAATTGAGGATCATTTTGATTCTTTCATGAAGAGTTACCTTTTCTCTTTTAATATAGCTGATTTGTGACTCTACAAGGGAATTTTTTTGGCTCACTATCATATATAGGATTGCTTATTGCACATCAAGATATAGTCACTTGAATACAACTGAGATTAATTTCATGAAGCAAAGCTAGAAAACTTGAAAAAAAAAATTAAAAAAGGAGAATAATGAACATTACAAATATCCGCAAAACAACAGAAGGCATACAATTCAGAGAATAAACGGAAGACACTAATTTATAAAAATGATTTCGAATGGAAAAACACCCCTCATATGGTTGCATATACAACTACAATAAATCTAATAGCCTTAAAAAATATTAACAAGTTAGAAACAGGGATGCTTGAAATGAACAAAAAAACCATCAATTTCCACAATTGAATGGGAAATGATAACCAAATAATCCAACAAAATTGCGATGTACAAGCTGGTGGGATGAAACAAACCGGGTATTCACTTGCAAGTACAGGCTTATAGAAGTCATATACATGAGACATGTGAGTCCCTCTATATTTACTTTCAAAAGCAATTGGAGCATTTGGTCCAATCAACATTGCAATAGCTGCAGCCCAACCAATAGGCCGAGCTGGCCCTTCCGCATAAACCTAATGAAAACAGATACATTAAGCATATGATGTTTTCTGTTCATATATCAATGAAATTGCAAAGGCCATGAATATATGCCTTAAAGAGAACTATATATAAATAATCATCTCTTAACCTTAATCAGTAATAGTCCCTTAACCCAAACCATATGAAGTCAGCGTTATGGGAAAAAATAGTAAAATCATGCTTCTCAGATGACTGCAATAAACTTCTTAAAAGCATTTGTAGAATCAACTACTTCAATATCAGTGTTCCCATATTCCTGAAATTTTACGTTTACAGAGTACAAATCAGAGGAAAGAAAAACAGACAAAATTCAAAGAAAATTTATCATCTTCAAAAGCAGGGCACTATTGGGAAAGGGCTGAATGGTTTTTCTCTTGGCCTCCAACAGAGTTGTTAAAGGTTCAAATTTTCCATGAGAATATGCCATTACATGATAAATATAATTTTTAGTGAACACAGAGAAGATAGCTTCCATGATGAGGCAAGGAAAAAAAAATTCGATAAACATCAAACCTCAAAAATGTTCATGAGCCATGTTTTAATAGACTTACTTCTATCTATCACTGTTTCACTACCAACTTCCAAGCGGCCAATTTGCTTTGGATCAATCCAATATTTCTCAAGCAAGGAAGTGACAACTGTCAAGCTGAATAAAAATTTTAATAAACAATTGGATCTCAGCAAATCATCATTATTTGGACAAAACAAAACAAGAAAAAGCAATAGTGAAGAATATGCTATCTTACAAATAACTTTAAAAATCCATTGCAAAGGAAACAAAAAGAACTAATCACATATAAGAATCTCCAATCAATCTAGATTTGTCATATCTAGTAGCATAACAATGTATAAAAGTCATTTGAATTAATATACCTCAAAAATGAAAATGAAAATGAAAATTCTGAGCTGGCTCAACATAGATAGTATTTCAAGCTATCATAAACCACAAATACCTATAAATTGTAGTGGGATTCCAGAAGATTCTAGGGATTAATAAAAGAGCAAGCAAATAAAACATGAACAGTTCAAAGCTCTATCAAAGCATTTGAAGTTATAATTCATGACAACATTCAAGAAAATCTTGCAATTAGACTATTTCTCTTGGTCTTGTTAGAAGAAAAAACAGGCTGAACATTCATTAAGGTTGTAGGATCTCTTCACTCAACAAAGATAATTTCAACTCAGTTCACACCGTAGAAATCTTTCAATTAATGTTCTCTGGACAAAGAAGCTACCACTGAAACAAATAAACAGTCTCCAGTGCACACAAATCAAAATAAGTAAGTGCTGAAAGTTCACTATCAAAGGATGGCTTCCTTAGTTTCCAACAAAAGTTTCAAAATACTATACTGCCATCTAGACAGATTTATTCCAAGATTTGAGCGAACGCAGGAGTAATAAAACAAATTCACAGGTTCACCAACGAACAACCAAAAATCCACCAACCCTCTTCCAGAACAAAACTCAAATCTGCAACCGTTTGACTGATTAAATCACAAAAAGACAAATAAAGAAAAAAAAAGGAAAAAGAGAGAAAAAACCTGCTGAACGCAGGCAGGAGGGAAATAGATGTCCATGGCAAGAATCCCAACGTTCTTCCCCTTCAAATCCATCTCAAATCTCTTAACTACCTCCTTTGAACTTACAAATCCTGGATCGGGTAAAAGAGAGGACGCTATTTCTCTCGTCCTCCTCCTCTCGTCGGCTCCTTCTCAAAGTGAAATCCTCGGATCCAAATCTTTCGGAGCGACCAGGGAGAAACAAGAGCGTCAGCCACCCCCTTCCTCCGAAACCAGCTTGCGGCCTTGCGCTCTTCGCCCAGCGAAATGCCAAATTTTCTGAAAGGTTCCTACGATGCCGGTTTAAGAAATGGAAAACGAGCTTGGCAAACCGGGTATTCACTCGCAAGTACAGGCTTATAAAAGTCATATACATGAGACATGTGAGTCCCTCTATATTTACTTCCAAAAGCCATTGGAGCATTTGGTCCAATCAACATTGCAATAGCTGCAGCTCCACCAGTAGGCCGAGCTGGCCCTTCCGCATAAACCTAATGAAAACAGATAAATTAAGCATATAATGTTTTCTGTTCAAAACAAGAAAAAGCTATAGTGAAGAACATGTTATCTTACAAATAATTTTAAAATTCCATTGCAAAGGAAACAAAAAGAACTAATCACATATAAGTATCTTAAATATTGAAGATATATTCACTTAAATATTGATGCAAATTGTTTCTTCTCTAATCATTTCACATCATCATAGTCATCAAAAATTCAATTGAAATTTTGTTAATGAAACCACCTCAGCATCATCATAACTCTCCAAATATAAAAAGGCATCTTTATTGAACCAAATTCTTTAACCTTATGCATCTTCAGTAGAAACTCCACTTTGTATTTTTGAATCAATTTATGACATATCCCATTATTTTATTCATTATATTCTTCATAAATATTTTTACAGTAACTCACATTTATTAATTTTCAATGTTAATAGAAGTCCCATAAATATGTCTACAAAATTATAACTTCACTAAACATTCTGTTGTTAAACAATGTAATTACGAGCTGCAGAATAATCCCCTGGTCAAACTAATCGAACGGAGTCCATACGTGGGTGTTTATATTTGAGTTTTTTTATTATTAGCTTGTTCAAATTCAGTTCGTGTTTGATTCAAGTCTTATATTATTTGTGTCCATATTTGATTCATTAAGTGCATATTTCTTTAAATTTCACATCATAAAAATTATTTGTATTCATTCAAACTATTATTATAGCTACAACATACAAATAATAATTATAAAAAGTTGAGAACCTTGAGTTATTGTTTCTGACAATTTTTGCATTTCTAAATGCCTCAAGAACAGGATTTGACTGCACAATGATGAAAAAAAAAAAGTAACAAAATGAGATATTTTTGCAACCCAAGGGAAAAGAAACATTATGAAAGCATAATATAGTTTTACATATTGTTCCAACACTGACTAATAAATGTGCGGACATCTAACATCAAGAACTTTCGTAAGGACTCCGTTCGATTCGTTTGAGCAGGGGATTATTCAGCTCATAATTATTAATTTTTAACAATATAAAGGAATATGCACGAAACGGATGGGATTTAATACTTCTACACCTACGCATGGTCAATTTCAAGCGGAAGAGGAATCGCATCGACCAAGGAGGCGTCTGTGTGGCAATTCATCACCGACGACCGACATAACGGACAAGTTCGATGTTGCAGCAGCCAGGAATCCAAACATACGGTGTGAAAGAAATGACCGCAATCAGGTATTAGCATCAATGGTGGATCTTCCCCTTCTTCCTCCTCATTATAGTCGCCAAGGCATATTGAGCAGCTGTCAATGGTGGCCGCCCGCGGATCCTGACGTTTGGCTTCGGCTTAGGTGAGACGAGGCAAGTTGTCGAGGGTGGCGTCGCTGAGCCTAGTCTCAGTGTTCTGTGCTGGCTGAAGCGGTGGGGCAGCGTTGGAGTGAGAGCAAACAAAGTAGATTATGAGGTTTATGGTAATGGCAATGGCTAAGAAGAGGACGACGATGATGATGCCGATGGTGTAGCTCATTGTAGAGGTTGGGTAGGAGGAGAAAATACTATTTGCTGATAGGATTTGAATTGTTTAAGCTGTATTTAACTTGGATTAATCTGCCAAACAGCAAAGACGATGCTTTAAAGCTGTTGTTGAGGGCATTTAACTTAATGGTGATCTAATTTGAGGACCTAGATGCGTTTTTGGCACAATTTAAATCCCCTGGATCAAGATACATTTATAAAAGTATTTTAAAAAAGAAGCTTGTTCTATCAAACAGGTTTAGGTCGGTTTCATGCTTCCAGTTTCTGGCGCAGCTGAGAGCAAGAAATAATACAAGGCGGGAGGGAAAGCTGAAAGGAGCTTCTTACTGATACAAATTTAAATGCTATAGGTAACATTTGGATGATTCATTTGTTAGCACAAAATCAATGGCATGGATCACCAACGTGTCCCATAATTCCTAAAGCCATTACATCTGCTGTTAGTATTGAGGCTTTTATAATGAGGAGGAGGAGGAAGGGGAAGATCCGCCATTGAGGCTTTTAACTGATTGCGGTCATTTCTTTCACGCCGTATGTTTGTATTCCTGGCTGCTGCAACATCGAACTTGTCCGTTATGTCGGTCGCCGGTGATGAATGTTGCCACACAGACTCCTCCTTTGGCTTCTTACTGATACAAGGCGGGAGGGAAAGCTGAAAGGAACTGCTGACTGATACAAATTTAAATGCTATTTTGGATGATTCATTTGTTAGCACAAAATCAATGGCATGGATCACCAACGTGTCCCATAATTCCTAAAGCCATTACATCTGCGGTTGTAACCAACCTCCACTAGCAGTTATGCATAACTTGTATAACCAAGTGTCTTGTCAAGTCTATATATACTCAATATTGTACAAACGTTTTATATGTGAATTGTTAGAATAATTATATACATTTAATTATGCGAGACGTCGCAATAATTATTTAAGTATGTATATTTAATTATATAACTCATTAAGTGGCCCATATATTAGAATTATTTAAATTTAATTATTTATGTTTAATCCTATTGGTCAAGAAGAGATAATTTGATCATTTGTTTATGGACCGTTTGATCAAATAACTCATATGCGGTTATTGTAATCAATCCGTAGGAAATAACTACCGGTCCTCTCTTTAACAAATCTTTCAAAACTCTTCTTCTACTCTATTCAACTATGCAAATACAAATACCATATTACTCTCATAACATCCAAAAAGAATAAAATTTTTTAATATATTTCGGGATAAGCATTTAGGGTTTAGGGTTTAGGGTTTAGGGTTTAAGGTTTAGGGATAAGCATCAGACTTTTTTGTTCGTGCATTTTTTTTACATTTTCTCTTGCAAAAAAAATCTCTTATTTTATTGAAGCAGCTACAAACAACAAATATATACCATAACAATATTTTTTCAATTTAATATTCAATAGACACAAATCTTATATTCTACCTTTATAATTATTTCTCTAGGGGACCATAGGTGCCATTACTTGACAAGACCCAAAAATCCGACCCGAGCCCGATCCAAAACTTTCTGGGTCGGATTTTTGGGTCTACCGAAAATTCTACAGCTCTAGTCTATCAATTTCTCCCATCAGAATGACCCTTAGTTATTGCATTATAAGAAATTTCAGGGCTATATTTTTGTTTGATTGATTTTGTGCTAATACAAATATGACTATATAAAGGCAAGAGAGTAAAACAATAATGGAAATACAGTATAATAGAATATCCTCAATAATAAGGATATATTACATGAATAAATATGATAGATTTTTTGCTAGATAATGAATAATTCTATATTAACTACCCTCTATTTGGTTAGATGAATTTAAAATTTATGAGTGTTTTAAAAAATATAATGTATTTGGTAGATTTTATAGCAATTTGGTTGATTTTGTGCTATAGAATATACTACAATCAACCAAATTGCTATAAATACATTATACTTTTTGAAAGACTCATAAATTTTAAATTCATCTAACCAAATAGGGGTAATTAATATAGAATTATTCATTGTCTAAAAAAATAATCAAATTATGTTAAAAAAATTGTAAATTTCAATTACATTTTCCTTTGAAAAGCTTTAAACATATTACGTTTAAAAACAAATTTTTTTTCTCATTGTCGTAACGATGCCGCCTGCTCTGCTAGGGTTAGGTTTCCGCCGCCGCTTCTTCTTCCTCGTTGGTGAGAGCTTATGTCCCTTTTAATCGTTAGATTTTTCTTGTGTTTGTGTATGGCGTCTCCCCGTTTGCGGGATCCTGGTTTTTTGGGTGGGGTTGTGGCCCCTCTTTCATTCAAGGACGCTATTTCTGATATCTCTTCTTCTGCTTTCCTGATCTAAATTTTTCTTCTCATCGTGGATTGTCGGCTTTGTTAATTTCTGAAGAGGACATTCGGGCGCTTGCGAAGCCATTTGAATTTTTGTTGGTTGGTCGTTTTCCAGGGCGGAGGCCGTTGGTCGACGCCATTCGTAAATTTTGCTTCAATTTAAAGCTGATTTGGGATTTCTCAGTCACCGTTCTCAATCACCGGAATGTTTTGATTAAACTGGTGAATGATTTTGATTATTGCAGAACATTTTCACATAGATCTTATTTTGTTCAAAATTGCTATATGAAAGTGGTGAAATGGTATCCCCATTTGGATGTTGAAGTGGGATTCGCCGGTTGTGCCAATTTGGGTGTCTTTCCCTCTTCTTAGGCCTCATTTATTTTCTCCTAGAATTCTTTTTGGTTTAGGTTCTCTCTTCGGTAGACCTCTCAAATCAGATTTGGCGACGGCGTCTGGTTCTCGCCCGTCCATTGCTCGCATTCTAGTTGAGATTGATGTTACCAAGAAACATGCTGATAAGGTTTGGGTTGGCTCTGTGGAGTCGGGGTATGTGCAGTCCATTATTTTTGATGATATTCCTAGTTTTTGTGTGCATTGTAACTCCTTAGGTCATTCTAAGGAGTCATGCCATATCTTACATCCTAATCTTAAAACCTCTAAACCTGTGATTGATCAAGGCAGGGTGACTGTGTCAATTGTGCCTGTTGTTCAAGGTGTGTCGGATAACAATGTTGTGCTTGAACCGAATGTTCTGGGGGAGCTGGTCTGTAATCCCTCTGTTGATATGAATTTGGAAATCATTCAGGAAGGCAATATGATGCTGGATGTTGGTGCTAAGGATGTGGCTGAGAATTTGCTGTCTCCTAATGCGATACCTTTTTTTCCTTCGTGTGTTGATACTTGGCAGACGGCTGAGATGGTGGGTAGTCCGAATGTTGCTCTGGTGTCGGATGTTAGTGAGAGGTTGGTTTCTATTCCTGTTAGGGATGTACCTTCCCCTGTCGTGGATGATGGGTTGTTGCATGGTGATCCGTCTGTGCTGGGTCATGTGGAAGGTTCAGATAAATGTCAGTCTAATGTTAGGAAAGTTCACTCATCAGTGGGGGGCCAGGTGGCAAATTCTAATGTGCAAGGCAGTTTGATTAATGTTCCTGTTAACCTATTGGCATCCCAAACTATGTTGGGTTCAAATTTTGGAATGGATGTTAGGCCAAATGGTGATTGGTTCAACAACTCGTCTGATAATGGATCTGAATCTGATTCTTTTTCAGATCCTAATTTTGAGTTTAAAATGGTTTCTGATAGGCCTCTTAGGGCTGCCTTGCGTGGGAAATTTTGAAAGCGAGGTGGTAGAAAAAGATAATTTGTTTTTATCTTTACTTGCTGTTGGCGTTTTCTTCGGTTTGTTTATCGTATGGATTTTAATTTGCGGGGCTATGATGTGCTGGGGCTCGCATCCTCGTCATCGTTCTTGTGGCAACCGTTGCCTTCTGGATGGTCCTTGAGTGGTCTCGAGGTGCTGGTAGTCTCGGTGTTCTACTGAGCCCTCGTTTGGATCGTTTGGATTGTCGTTTCCGTTTTTCAAGGGTGTTTTGTTATGTCTTGTATTCTGTAACTCATTTTATTTTATTTTTCCCGCATACTGCTGTAACCCTATCTTTTTTAATATATGTCTTTTTGTTAAAAAAAAATATTACGTTTAAAAACAAAATTTAATTAATTTTAGTTTCCCCTTTTCTTATTTTGTCTATTTTGTTTAATTTTTAATTATAACTTTTTAGTATATTTTTAAAATCAGTTTTTAAATTTTAATTAAATATTTAAGAAATCAAATATTGCAAAAAAAAAAAAATTATTAGAATGTCGTAAGAATAATATTTAATTAGAGGTGTCTAATTCGAGTTTAAATGAGCTCAAAACAAGAGCTTAAAGCAAAATAAAAACCTTGTGATATTATTTGGAAAGCCAAGTGGTCGCTAAAATTATTTTAATTTTCTTAAACTTAATTTGTTGTAATGCTTTTTAAGGAAAACAAACTTACAAATCATATTTTTCCAAAAAATATTAATTTGATTTTTAAAAACTTAAAAACATAGCTTTGAAAACCGGACCAGACCAGTCGGTTCGGTCCTCTTAAGAAACCAGTTTAGCATCAAATGGGTGAAAACCGGTTCATGAAAACCAAATTAATTTATTGTAATGCTTTTTAAGGAAAACAAAATTAAAATTCATATTTTTCCAAAAAATATTAATTTAATTTTTAAAAACATAAAAACATAGCTTTGAAATCCGGACCGGATCGACCATTAGGACCGGTTCAGTCCTCTTAAGAAACTGGTCTAGCATCAAACCGGTGAAAACCAGATTGAATCACCGGTTTACCGACCGGTTTAATTATAATATATTTAAATAATTTAATTTAATATAAAATGTATTTTTTAAATATGACATATATATAATTTAAATTGTTTTATTATTATATACAAAGGTATCATAACAACATGATTCCTTTACCCAATTTGCAACATTAACAAATGAATAAAAAGGTATATAAATAACAAAACATAAAGCTCCTAAGTGATGTGGGACTAAACAATTTGTATTTTCTAGTTTCAACAATGTATGCATGATGGATACTTCTTCTATGAGAATTTGTTGGAAAAAAATTTGAATAAAATATTCAAATAAAAAATAATCATAACAATTTACAAAAATTTTAAATATATAATAAAAAATAATTACTTATAATTTTTAAAATTCTAAAAAAATTTCTCTAAATGTGAAATTAAATGATATTAAGAAGAATAAAAATCTAAAAAAATAATATTATATGAGTTTATAAATATAGTTTTATAATATGAAATTTATATATAATTTATAGATGTTCAATTTTTTATATATATTTATAAATAATTGTGTCGTTATTATATTATTTAAATATAATAAATATTTATTACGTCATTTGGTTCGACCTCGGTCGAACCATCGAACCGCTAACCTCCTCTTCTTCTGGTTCATTGACCGGTCCGGTTTAAAAATAAAATAATTGCATACTGTAGCAAGTCTCAAGAGCACCTTGCTACAGTATTTTAAATTTTTTTAAAATATTTTTATTTTTTATTTTTAAATGTTGACTCATCGACAATAAGTCATTCATTACCTATTGATGAAAAAAATATTTTATGCAGACACCGGGCATTGTTCAGAGACCAACCAGAATACGCTATCATTCAGTATCGAGCTCCGATACAAAGCAAAAACGTTATGTGGTGCGTTCTGATTGATCTACGAACCGTCAAGTGGCTGCATAGAATAATTTCTCCTTTTGATGGTCATTAATTACGAATAAAATTTATGTGAAAATATTTTGAAAAAAGAATTATTAATATTACTGTTATCGATTCTAAAAAAAATTAAATTTATTTTGATTTAATTATATCACAATATTTACAAATAATTTTTTTAAAAATATTTTAGTATAAATTATATTCTAATGAATATAAATATTATTGGATATATTTTAATGTTAATATTATATAAGAATAAATTGTTTTACATATGATATATCATCAAATAATTAGAATCTCGAGGCAAAAATCTAAGTTGGATGCTTCAAAAATTGAATATGGGATCATCTAAACTTCGATTTCAGCAAACTTATAGTTGAAGTGATCGTCTTGGAAATACGAACCCAACGACACCAAATTCAACTCAATCCGAGCCAAAATGGGTCCGAATCGAAGGCCTGAAGCACATTCGGAAGGTTTAATCTATAATTTGAATTATCAAACAGTTTCCAAATATGACATGCTTATAGTAGAATCGAGTGGCTCGACGAGACAAATCCAACGAGCACAAAAAAAAAAGGCAACAGGATAAGCAACGTATTATTCAATGGGAAACCATTCAGCAAAGACCTGTAAACTGAAATATAAATTCTTTATATATAAAATTAATCTCAGTGATTTATTTGTTTTGCATTTAAATGTTATTATTTTTATTTGAGTGTCTGTTTGGAAGTACTTTCTCGCTGCTTCGTTTTCTCAATAGCAATTATAATTTCATTTTGACTACTGTTTTATAATTATTTTAATAAAAAAAGGAAAGTTATATTTTGCAATCAAATAAGTTAAGCTATTTTTCCCACAACGAACTTTGTAAAAAGTTGTAGCCGCCCTAAACTAGATTAATTATTCTATGTGAATATCGAACGCAATACGAAAACTAACCAAAATGCGCCACGCCACCCGTGCACTCGGTACCACGCGCGGCTCGATACTGCTCGATATCACTGACGTGATGCATTTTGGTTAGTCTCCGGACGGTATTCTGCATCTGATCTCCCACAAAATAATTTCCCCCTAAACAGACCCTAGGTTAGGAGATTTATTTTGAGTAAACTAAGTTTTGGAGCCCAAAATTACTCAAAATTGGACATGAAAATTAAAAAAATAAATAAATTTACAAGCCATTTGGACGTCGATTCCAATAATCTTTTAGAGATGATGTATTTCAATGAGACAAATCCAATTTAATTAATATGATATAATTAGGGAGATTTACATACATACTTTGAATTCTTCCTTTTTTACATTGAAACATCTAATTTTTTTATTTACTTATATAGTATTATAATATTTAAACCACAAAAAATATAGCAAATATTAACTTATCAAAAGTAAAACATGAAATTTTAAGTGTATACTTTGATGTGATTTAAATACTAGAATATTATATAAGTAAATAAAAAGATTTAGTAAATAGATATGTAAACACATTAAAATTTTAAGGTAGACCAAAATCCCCTTATATAATTTCCAGTATTGAACATGTTAAACAAATCCAAAATCAAGTGGGTATATGTAGACTCATCAACCACTGCTTATGACTCGTTTTATTTTATCGTCCTCAGAAACTCGCCCTGAGATTGAGGACTGAGCGGAATATAAAGAGCCACACGAGTGCCTAACAAGCTATGACATATGCCATGTACAGTCCACAATTGGCTATAATTAATGATGTAATTTTTAATTTTCTAATGTAACATTTCTTGTAGCCATTAGATGCCTATAAACAAAAGTTGAAGCAACACATTTTGGATCTTTCGAAGCATTACCGTTATATAAGAAATTTTCAAAAATTTCTTTAGTTTTTTCTAAAATTTTAGAATCCTCTTTATTCGTTTCATACTCACTCTAAATTCTCAAAATCTTCTCTGGGGATTTTCTGATAGTAAGATCAAATCTCATTGCCACTCGAGTATAGTTGCCAGAGTACTAACATCCAACTTTATTATTGGACTTCAACTATATGATTGTAGATGCTCAACATCTATAAACACTACAAAGAAAATTAAATACTTATTATTAAATGTGTAGTCCCAACTTCTTCAATTGAAAATAATTTGATGAACTATTGCTACTGAATCATGCACCATAATTTTTCACCTTTTTTAGATTTCCAATATAACAACTCTAATATCTCTCATAAATTTCATAAATGTATACTGAAATTTTTTTATAAAATTAATATGTTACAAACATTCCACTGATAATTCGAAAAATCTAAATTCTGATCAAAATATTGCAACATAATTTTCGTTTGACAGCCAGAGAGAAATGATTTTTATATTATATGCATTTTACAATTAATCTACTTAAATTTTGATCGGAATATCATACATTTTTTTTTTTCAAGATCAATAGGCCAGCAGCTAGCTGGAGATAAACCAAGGCTAGGCCTTTGAAAGCCATAGTCAGCCCACCAGCACCGACTTTGGAGGCCGAACAACCCTTCCGAGGGTAGATTATTGGTTTTGGACACGGGACACAACTTACGTTCGGTACTTCAGAGTACCAAGTAATACTGAACTCGGTACTGTGAAGTACTGAGTTCGGTACTCCACAGTACCGAGCTCAGTACTGCTCGTTACTGTGGAATACCAAGCTCAATATCGAGTAAGGGGTGATGTGGTGCATTTTTATTGGACTCCGGACGTCGTCCGGTGTCCGAACCCAGTAATTTCCCCCTTCGGAGAGGCAGTGAAGGCAATTCACTTTTGCCTGCTAAGACAAGAAAAATGACAAAAAGAAATGACAGACCTTTGTTTTGTTTTGTTTTTTTTTTTTCCTAACACATTAAATGGTGCTCAGAGAAGTCTACGAAGAAAGCAAGCAAATTTAACATAATAAAGTCCAAAGAATCTAATAAATAAATCCTTGCCAGAACTAACAGAAACAAATTAGAAAAAGGCTTTCACTTACTGAGCTCATCAGAGGAATACAGTACAGATAAATAGAAGGGGATCTAAGCATATCACCACTGGCACCTATTCTAGTGGCCATTGGCAAGGAAACTGGCATTCAGGCCATCAACTTTTCCAGCCGCACTGGTCACAACAGCACCCTTCTTGGCATAAAATCTTCGGTACATGGCATCGACATGCGTGAGGTAGAACGTACCAGGAGAGAGCAAGCTGGTGTCTTTCGTCGTCACAAAATCCTTCGCTCCGTAGCGATGCTCCATCAGCTTCATTGTCTCGATGAATTTTTCCGGCGGAAACTGAGCAAAGCAAATATATAGATAGGAAGCAATGTATTATTACAGTAAATTAGATGCTGAATATATGATTAGGGTTTCATTTGGAACAGCTTTCTTACTGTTTTTAAAAGCAACTTTCTAGCACAGCAATTCAATAAAAGTAGCAAAAAAATAATGATTAAAAGCTGTCCCAGACGAAGCTTAAGATGAAAACATGAAATTGATTAGACTAATCATGATAAACAACAAATTTGAGGGTGACAATAGCTGCTAGAGCTGGATGGGGGAAGAAAGTATCACAAAACTCAGAGATAGAGGCATATCTCATTTCATTCATTCATTCAATTTGCTTTCCCTAATACTCCTTAAAGAGTATTTATAGAATAATAAAAGTGATGAGAAACCAGGAATTGAATTTAGAAGCTTAATAAAATATTGTTTAAGTGGTGAAATTGCAAGCTTAATATTGTTCACAATTGAAACTTTTCAGAGATCTTAGAATTCAACTACGATTTGGCAAGAGCTTACATCTAAATTAGCAAGACCAGTAAAATAAAAAAGGTAATAAAAGTAAAGCAAATGAAAAGCCAACTAGAATCCCGCGGTTAACAAAGCGATTGTCTCACCTTGAGGCGGCACTCATTTACCTACTTCTAGGCTTGTTGGGAGAAGAAGAACCACACAAGTGATGAAACCACTCCGAGGGCGATGGTGCCGTAGATCCATAGGGAAGGAGAGGACGGCGCCAGTCGTGGAGGTGGAGTGAAACGACGCCCTTCGACGATCCACGTGTAGACGGAAAAATGATCGTCGATGGACTCCACTAGAGCTGGTAGAATCCGGTCCAAATAGTCCTCGACGGTGTCGTCGAAGTCAAAGCCGACGTCGAAGAAGGGAGATCGGAGGATGTTCACTCGTCCGTGGTTGTCGTACTCAAACCCGAAATTCCACTCGGGTTCCTCCATGCATCCTTGAAGAAGAGAAAGGGGGGTCGCCACGGGATAATCTCCAATGGGAGGGAGTGATGGGCGGCGGGTTAGAGAGGGGAGAGAGGGGGGCCGGTGGTGGAGATGGGGAAGGGAGAGGGAGCTGCGTGTTATGCGATAAACTGAAGTAATTTCAGTTTTATGGGTGGGGGGGGAATTAGGAGTGGTCGGCGGGTGTAGAGGGGGATGAGGCTGGAGGTGGAATTAGGGTGAGAGGGGAGTTGGTTTTTAGGAAAACTGAAATTGGTTTCGGTTTTAGGGATTTAGGAGGGAAAATTATTTGGGATTTAAATTTTAAATCCCAAATTAAAGGGGGATTAATGCTCCCTTAATGGGGGAGCCAATAAGGAGGGGGCCGGCGGCATGCATAGGGAGAGAGGGAGAAATTTGGGGAGAAGGGGAAGGGATTTAAAACTTGATTTGATGACGTGGCAAGGGATTTAAAACTCCAAATTAATTTGATTTGAAATTTATTTAATCATGAAAACTTTCCTAATTTGGAAATTAGGAAACAATTCAAAATTTGAATCTCAAATCTCCGATTTGAAGTTGGTGGAGGGATGGAATGAACCGTATGGGAGGGATCGTTGGCGAGGTGGGCGGCCGGTGGTGGTGGTCTTGGCCGGCGGCGGGAAACCTTAGGGAGGGGCCGGCGGCAAGAGCTATGGGGAGGGGAATTTTGTAGAGCTTTCTTGTGAGAAGAAAATTAAGAAAAGCAATTAAAAGAAAAGGAAAAATTAAAGAACTCACTAAGAGATCTCAATGGAAGAACTCACCGAGAGATCTTCATGCACTCACAAAGAGAACAAAGCACGGAAATTTTCATTCATTCAATAATAATCTCAAGTACAATGACAAAGCCTTTTATATAGGCTATCAAGAAATAGAATGCAAAAAAGACGAAAACGCCCTTGGGCTATAATAAGTACTAATTCCCTTATAGGGGTACAAAAGGAAAAACATGAAATAAAAGTCATGAATAAACTAAAGCATCAAAAATAAAGGCTCTGAATCAAGGCCGACGATCGACATCTCCGGTGATGGTACATGTGTCGAAATCTGATGCCCTCATCAAAAAGACTTCGTCTCGGACCACTTTTTTATTACTTCTTAAAGAAGTTTTTTAGTATAAAAATAAAATTTGTGTACTAGAAAGCTGCTTTAAGAAGCAATAAGAATGCCGTCCCAAACGAAATCTAAATAACTATTAGCTATCTAATAAACACTGATAACTATAAATTACCAAGACCTATAATGACTCACAAACTCCAAAACTATCCATTATAATTATCAAGGCTTTTAAAATCGGACCGGACCGGCCGGTTCAACCGGTTGAACCGCGAACCGGCTGGCTGGCCGGTTACGATTCGCTTCAGGATCGATTTTGCGTCGAACCGGGGTTGAACCGTGCGAACTGCCGGTTCAACCGTTGAACCGGCAAACCGGCTCCGGTTTTGGATAACCGGATGGTTCGGCAAACAGGTATTTTGTACCGTTGGATTTGATCAAACGGTTCGGTTGAGTCCAAAACTGATATGAAAACAAAACAAAAAAACCCTACTGTTCACTTTCATTCGGCTTCTCTTCCCGTCCGCTCCTATTTCGCGAATCTGGAATCCCTCTCGACGACGACTCGTTTCTTTCTCAAAGCCGACCAGAAATCGAAGCTCCCTCTTGTGCTCAAGTTATCTTCTCCAACCACTGTGAGTTCTTCACATGCTTCTCCTTCTCGGCTTCTTCTTGCATTCGGTAGTAGGCCGTCGTTTCTTCTCCTTCTCGGCTTCTTCTTGCATTCGGTAGTAGTCCGATGTTTACTCTTTATTGTTCTCTACATCAGCAAATGCATGAGATTTGTGGAGCAACAAACACAATCTAGATTAAAATTATTTGTGGGATATTTGTTTTTAAACAGAAATCTCTGAAATTGTTTTTTCAAGTTCTTACATATTTTATTCATTTGTAATTTCAAAAGTAGAATAATGGATGATGCTTAGCACTTTGGGTGAATCATCACATCTCTTTAGAATATAACAACCAATTCCCACACTATTTTAACAATGAGGTGATTCAGTGTTGCTCTTTATAATTTAGCAATGAGGTATTGGGATATGTTACATAGTTGTGTTGTTAGGATTAACACTACGACACTCAATTTTAGTGCTATAGCACTCAATTTCACCACTACAATGCCTACTGTGCAATATTGCAGTGTCTCTATCTATGGCTCTACAATTTCCTCCATTATGACATTGTGGCACTAGGTTAGTAAATGCTGCAATGCTGAGACCTATACTAGGAAAGTTGTGGTGCTGAGTGGAATGGTGTTGCAACACTGCACTAAAATAGTGGCCTCCTTTTTTTTTGAATCTCCTACACAAAAATATTAATTTGTTAACTCTTCTTAGAAAAATCATAATTTAAATGCTACTTTTTCTAACTGAATAGTTACTTAACCATTTTTTCTTAATACATTTCCCATCTTCAACAATCATTATTCGCATGTAAATGAGCAAGCTAGGAATCTTTGTAAAACTTATCATAAAAGAAGACGAAAGCTACCAGTTAATATAAATAAAGACAAAAAGAATGTATAGAAAACATATAAATTTCTATATTCTTGTTCAAATGAGTATTCAATAGGATCCCTTGCTTGTTTAAACTGCATAAGATATTTCATGTATTATTGCCTTTCTTATCTGAAACAAAAAAGTGCAAAACACAATATCTTTCCCTTAAAGCTTCATTGAATTGTGTGATACTTTTGTCTTTCTTAGTATTATTACTAGGTTTTTCCAATCATTGAATTGTGTAATATTTTTGTCTTTCTTATAGGTTGGTGACTTTAGGTTGTGGTGGAACTTCAAGTGATATAAAATTTCCGCTCTTTGAGTGATGAGGTCATCGATAGGAGATTTCGGCGCGCTTATCAGAGACGACCACGGAGATCGACGGCCGAGATTGCTAGCCTTTATTTTTGATCTCACTTGTATTTTCAGTTTTCATTTTATGATTGTATTTTCATAGTTTCCCATTTTACCCCTGAGGGTAATAGTTGCTTGTGTAGCCCCAAGGGGCATTTTAGACTTTGCGCATTATTTTCTGTTGGGCCTATTTATATGGCCATTGTATCTTGTATTTGGATTATGGAATGATTAAATGAAATTTACTACTATTGATCTCTTTGTGAGTTCTCCCTTTCCCTAGTTCTCTCCGTGAGTTCTTGAGGGAAATTCCGTGGATCTCTGTGTGAGTTCCGGTATCTTGATTACTTCCCTTTGAAAGCTTGAAGAAGAGGTGCGTGAATTAGAAATTCTGAATTTTCTTCCAAAATTTCCTTTCGCTTCCAAGCTCTAGAACCCCATCCCCAATTTCTCCTTGCTGCCGGTGCTGTTGGCTTGGCCAGGGAATTGATTGCCGGCCAAGTGATCCCACCCGCTGCTAGCCCCTGCCGACCCCTCCCCTCACCCAATTTTCCCTTGCTGCAGCCGCCCGTGACTCCCAGCCCACCGCCCAGCATCCACCCTGCCGCCGGAACTTCCTTCTTGGACCCAACGTGTTTGAATTTTCAATTACCCCTAATTAAGCTAATTTCCTAATTGGGTATCAACCAATTAAGAAAGGCATTTAAGGGGATAAATGCTTCTTTTGAAATTCAAATTCTATTCCTTCTTAATAACTCAATTTTGGGAGTTACTTAAATATAATCAAGGCTGAAATTACAATTTCAGATTTGATTGGAGGAATTATTTATTCAAGTGTGGGCCCCACTTTCTAATTCTCAATGCATATTTCTTTGCCATATGGCCGGCCACCCTTGCTTCTCAATTATCTCCCTAATTGCCTCCTAATTACTTCCTATTATTCCAGCTATCCCTCTCTTCCGCCAAACCCAAATTCCAATTTCAAAAATCTGATTTGCAATTAATGCCCAGCCGTTATTCCCAAATCAAAGGCTGATTTGAAGTCCAGGATTTGATATTTTCTTGTTATTTCTCACACAAAGCAGCCACCTTTCTCCCTTCTCTCCCTCCCAACCGAATTTCCAAAGCTCCTGTAAACCCACGGCTCAAATCCTCTCCCCTATCCCAGCCGCCACCCCTTTCTCCCTCCCATTGGAGACCTTGCGTGCGGCAATCATCCGGATCTAATCCAAGGATGCATGGACGAACAAGAGTGGAATTATGGTTTTGAGTACGACGACAACGGAAGGGGTCGACATCCTCCGTTCCCAATTCTTCGACGTCGGATTTGATTTCGACGATACCGTCGAAGATTATCTAGCCCGCATCGTGCCGACGCTCATAGAATCAATTGACGAACACTTTTCCGTCTATACTTGGCGTATCGAAGGTCGATCTACCGTGCCTCCTCCACCTCCGAGATCTTCTTCCATGGCGACGTTCGTTGGCGCTTCCATCTTAGTGGCAACCTCCTTGCTCGCTTGGACAATCTTCCGCCGCTCAACTTAGTCTTCGTAGGAAGAGAGTGCTAACGGTCCCAAAGTGTGAACAACTTGGTATTAATCTTGGGAATCTTATTTACTAGCTTTGGTTTTACGTTTTCTTTTGCAATTGCTTAAAAGATTTGGCTCTCTTATTGTTGTTTCTTTGCCTAGCATTTTGAACACCGTGAATTACTTATAATTGACTTAACTTTGATGCAAGATTGAGTAATTTGTAAAGCTGAAATTTAATTTTCTTTACAATCATTGTGTAACTCACTTTGCATCACATCATTGAGGTTATGCATTGTGTGTTGTTTTAGCTTTGTGATTTTTTAAATTGCATAGTTTTCAAAACTTTTCTACCTTCCATTGTTTTCTACGTTATACTTTTTTACTTTGTAGTTTTCTACTTTGTATGGTTTTAATTTATTTGTATGTGATTTTATTTGGTAAATCAAAATAGAATGGAAGCACCTATAATCAGACTTCAAATTCAACTTATACTGTGCGTGAGAAATCTATACAAGTGCTTTTAGCATTCTTTTTGTTTTTTTGTTTGTTTCTAACTCATCTGTGTTGACTCAACTTATACAGATGAGTTCTTTTACTCGATTTGCAGCAGATATCACATAAAACTAAGCACAAATTCCGATTTGGGTTTTCTTCCAAAACCCAATCTTGCTATAATGGCTTCAAGGTTTGTGGCAAAGAGCTTCATATTTTCTCTTCTCGCTTCTTTGTGTAGCTCTCACATTACAGGTTAGTTTTCGGATCATTATCATTGCAAAGGACTATAAAGTTATTCTGTTGGTTTCTCCCATGAAGAAAGCCAAAACAGCTTGACCCCATGGTCAACAATAGAAGCAGAAAGGTTTCTAGAGATTAATATGCGGTTGGAAGTTTTACTCGCAAAGCCATTGGCCTTGTTAGATTGCTTAACAGCAACGGGAGGATGCCACCTCAGGAGTCCATTAGGCGAGACGAACATGACAGAAGGAGAGACTTCCGAGAAGGAAGAGAAGATGATTGGCGACGTCGGAGGCCCGACCCAGTGGACCGGCCGTGGGGGATCTATAACCACCATGGCGGGGCACGAGGGGAAGATGGCTACCGGCGGCCAAGGAGGGAGGACGAGGCCCGATATGCAGAAAGAGGAACTTGGGAAGATCCCATAGCTTGGGACAGAGGAGGTCATGGGGGGAATAGGGCATACGGGGTGGACACGAGGGCCAGAAAGCTGAAAATGTCAGTGTTCGAGGAGGGAAATGTGGATGAGTGGATCCACAAGGTGGAGAGGTATTTTGCAGTGAACGGCCTGACGGAGGAGGAGAGATTGATGGCTGCTAGTATGTGCTTGGAAGGGGCGGCATTTGCCTGGTTCAAGTACATGGATAAGTGGGAACCGGTGAGGTCCTGGAGGGACTTCAAGGAGGCTATCAGGGAGAGATTCAGGGGGAGCAGCCCATGGGAGATTTCAGAACAGTTCTACGCCCTCACTCAAGAGGGAACAGTGGAGGAATACAGGAAGAAATTTGAGAGTTTAGTGGGAGACATGGAGGGCCTCTCAAACAGTACTTTGGGGGGAAATTTTATGAAGGGCCTCAAACCAGAAATTAGAGATGCTGTGAAGGTCATGAGACCAAGAGACCTGAGGGAGGCGATGGAATTGGCTCAGTTGGTGGAGAATCAGAAGACCAACGCCCGAAATTGGAGAAACAACCACTCAGGAGGTCCCACCAGGACAACTACCACTTACTTGGCTCCAAAAGGGCCAAGCCCAAGCGTCCCCCAAGGAGAGTGGAAAGGAGAAGAGCGGGGGTGACCAGATCTACTGGAAGCTTCAAGAAACTGACTGAGGAAGAGATGCAGGAGAAGAGGGCTAAGGGCCTTTGTTTCAGATGTGAGGAGAAGTTTGTTCCAGGGCACAGATGCAAGGATCGCGCCCTTTCGGGCTCTCACCGTCTATATAGACGAGGCGCCTGAAGAGTGTGATGATTCTGATGAGGAGCAGATTGATCCCCAGTTGGAGGTAGCTGAGGTATCCCTCAATTCTGTGTTGGGATTTACTCCTAGCCATACGATGAAGGTGAAGGGGAAGATCCTTGGGAGGGAGGTAGTGGTCCTGATTGACAGTGGGGCAACCCACAATTTCATATCCACCCAGGTGGCGGAGGAATTAGGGATGGAGCCTACTGAGACAGGCAGTTATGGGGTGATGATGGGGGACAGGAAAGATTGAGTCAAGCACTGGGATTTGCAAAGGGGTGGAGATGAGGCTACAGGAGATCAGGGTGGTAGAGGACTTCCTACCTCTGAAGTTGGGTAGCACGGATGTCATTCTGGGCATGAAGTGGCTACAGACCTTGGGTGAAACCAAGGTGAACTGGGGGACCATGGTGATGGAGCTGATTGTGGAGGGGAAGAGGGTGAAGCTAAAAGGGGAACCAGAATTGTCCAGAGCTGGAGTGTCACTCAGATCAATGGCGAAAATCATCCATGAGGAAGGAGGAAGATTCCTTGTGGAGCTGCAGAGCCTGGAGGAGCAGGAGGAGGGGGAGGAAAAGCTCATTCCTACATTGGTTCAGCCTCTTCTGCAGGAATTTGAAGATGTGTTCCAACCTCCGGTGGGACTACCACCTGACAGAGAGCAGGAGCACCAAATTATCTTGAAAGGGGGAGTATCTCCTATCAGTGTGAGGCCTTACAGATATCCTCAGGTGCAGAAAGATGAGATTGAGAAGCTGGTGGGAGAAATGCTAGAAGGAGGGATCATTCAGCCCAGTGTGAGTCCTTTCTCTAGTCCAGTTCTGCTTGTGAAAAAGAAGGATGGGAGTTGGAGGTTCTGCGTAGACTATAGAGCTCTAAATAAGGAGACTGTGCCTGATAAGTTTCCTATCCCTGTGATTGATGAGTTGATGGATGAGCTACATGGAGCAGCCTTGTTCACCAAGGTCGATCTGAAGTCAGGCTATCACCAGATCAGGATGAGGAAGGAAGATGTGCAGAAGACGGCCTTCAGGACTCATGAGGGCCACTACGAGTTTCTGGTGATGCCTTTTGGCCTCACCAACGCACCTGCCACATTCCAGGCCTTGATGAACCGGATTTTCAAGCCACACCTCCGCAGGTTTGTGTTGGTATTTTTTGATGATATTCTAATCTATAGCAGGACTGAGGAGGAACACCTAGAGCACCTGAGAGTGGTGTTGGGTGTGCTGAGGGAGCATCAGCTGAAGGCCAACTTCAAGAAGTGTGACTTCGCTCAGGCACGGGTGGAGTACCTGGGGCATGTGATATCCCAGGAGGGAGTTGCTGCAGATCAGTCCAAGATAGAGGCAATGCTGGCATGGCCTCAACCCAAGACCTTGAAGGGGCTCAGGGGGTTCTTGGGATTGACAGGCTACTACAGGAGATTCGTGAGGGGATACAGTACCATAGCATGGCCACTGACAGAGCAGTTGAAGAAGGACAACTTTTTATGGGGAGAAGCAGCTTCAGAGGCTTTTGAGAAGCTGAAGAAGGCCATGACGACAGTGTCAGTGCTTGCTCTGCCGGACTTCAACCAGGTATTTGTGATGGAGACAGATGCTTCAGGCTATGGATTAGGAGCAGTGTTGATGCAGAACCACAGGCCCATAGCTTACTTCAGTCAGGTACTGTCGTCCCGGGCTAGGCTGAAGTCTGTCTATGAGAGAGAGCTGATGGCCATTGTACTGGCCATCCAGAAGTGGAGACCTTACTTGTTGGGCAGACACTTTATTGTCAGGACTGATCAGAGGAGCCTGAAGTACTTGTTAGAGCAGAGGATGGTCACAGAGGAGCACCAGAGGTGGTTGTCCAAGCTGCTGGGATATGATTTTGAGATCCACTACCGACCGGGACTAGAGAATAAGGCAGCGGATGCCTTATCACGCTGTATGGGGGAGCTCCAAGGGATGGCTGTATCTGTACCAGTACTGATAGATTGGGGAGCCATCAAAGAGGAGAGCATTCAGGATGAGGAGCTAAGGAAAATCAAAGAAGATGTGTTATCAGATGGGAACAGCCACCCAGGCTACTCGGTTGTGGGAGAGAGACTATACTATCAGGGAAGGAGTGTGATTCCGAAGTCTTCTATCCACATTCCACAGCTGCTACAGGAGTTTCATGGGAGTGCCATAGGAGGGTATTCAGGAGTGCAAAAAACTTATAGTCGGTTAGCTGCGGAATTGTACTGGAAGGGGATGAGGAAAGATGTAGAGGAGATGGTGGCAAAGTGTGATATCTGTCAGCGGAGCAAGTACCTGACAATGGCACGAGGGGGATTACTACAGCCTCTGGCCCTACCAGAGAAGGTTTGGGAGGAAATTACTATGGATTTCATTGATGGGCTCCCAAAATCAGAAGGCTACACAGTTATACTTGTAGTGGTTGACAGGCTGAGCAAATATGCTCATTTCATTCCCTTAAGACACCCGTACACAGCGGTGTCTGTAGCAGCAGCATTTGTGAGGGAGATAGTCCGCCTGCATGGGGTACCAGAGTCTATTATTTCTGATAGGGACAAGGTATTCTTGAGCCATTTTTGGAGGGAGCTATTTAGAATGCAGGGAACAGTATTGAAGAGGAGCACAGCCTACCATCCACAAACTGATGGGAAAACGGAGGTGGTGAATAGGAGCTTGGAGACATACTTGAGGTGTTTCGTGTCTGAAACACCAAAGCAGTGGGCCAAATGGCTAGCTTGGGCAGAATACTGGTACAATACCTCCTGTCACTGTTCCTTTGCTGTTGCTGTAGCTGCTGGGAAAAGTGATATTTTTCCCAGGATCGTCCAGGCCGATTGGAGATCGTCCAGGCCGATCTGTACTGTAGAAAATATCGTCCTGAGAATAGTTCTGGGAGTCGTCCAGGACGATCAATTTTGGTCTGATCGTCCCGGGACGATGTGGCGATCGGCCGGGCCGATCCCACTAATGATATAAGAAAATGAGCTCGTTTTGAGGAGAGAGAAAACATTTTTATAAAACAGATATTTTGAGGAGAGAGAAAGGGCGGAAAAGCAAAGGAAGAAGTCCGATTTCGGGGTCCGCGGAGCGATTTTCGTCGTTCGTTGCTGTTGGATATTTTGTTTGTCTCGCTGTAAGGATTCCGAACCCTACTTCTGTTTTCAAAGATTTTGAGATTTTGCGAAATGGTGCTCAGATTTGTGTTTTTGTAAGCGATTTTCGTACCCGGTTTGGTACTGGCAAAGATTTCACCGCGTAACTTTTGGTATGTTGTAGACGTGATTATTCTGCACGTTTTGATTATTTTCTGGCGGATTTCGTCCGGTTCGTTTTGATTCTGCGGAGTTTTATTTTGACTGCAATTTATTATGATGTCCGAATTGGTTTGAGCAGTAGAAGAATAGTCTTAGAATGTTGCTGTGCACGTTCTGTATTAATTTGGTGAATTGTAATTTTTGGAGATTTTTGTGTAAATTTGACCGACTGCCGTTACTCTGCCCCGATTTTCGTACGATTTCTGATTTGGTTGAAATTGCTAGATTGAATTGATATGTGCATGACTATTGATATGATCGTTTTAGATTTCTTTATTGTTGATTATTGCATCGATTATTGCATTGACTGATTGATACTGAAAGACAAGTGGGAACCTGGTTTGAACGTTGGTTGAAGATAGATATTGACCTGTACAGGATGGTGGGCCGACGGGCTTTCCTTTAAATCATAGACCATAGATCATCGATATAACGATTGGGAGTTATAAGGAGTTTTATATGCCGACGGGCGGCCGACGGGCAAAAGAGTGACGACTCTTCTTGATAGAACCAACGTGCGGATATCTACAACAGCAATACGGATTCTACAACAGCACTATTGATAATAGCCAGTTTACCTGGTTGATCATAGCTAGTGTTTGTGCTTGTCGAGTAAGACCAATGTATGGAATTGCATGTGCATCGTATGGATTTCCTGTTATGCATTGATTTATTGATTCGAATTGATTGCTTAACGTCCGGATTCATTGATTTCATTGATTGATTTCATTGATTGATCATCGAGCATTGATACTATATTGATTATTGATTATTGATTATTGATATTGATATTGATATGGACATGGACGGCATAGATTCATAGATTCATTGATACCATTGATTTATGCATTGATTCGACTTGCTACTGTAGATCGTCGTATTGTCCTTCCGATTGATTTGATCGACTTGATAGTATAGACTGGATTTGATTGATTGATCGATTTGACGGATTTATTGATTTATCGTATTGCTTTTCCGATTGATTTTCTCGACTTGATTGATTCATAGATACCGGCACTAATATTGATATGGATCATGCGTATTGAGTCATAGAGATTGACACTGATATTGATATAGATTGTATTGATTCACCGGCACCGATATTGATATGGATTCTGTGTATTGATAGATATCGACAGCGACATGAATATAGATTGTATCGATGATAGATACCGATATCGACATTGATATAGATATGATATTGACATATGAATATTATTGATACGACAGATCCTGATAGGTTATTGATATACTGATACATTGATTCGTCGTGCCGTACATTGACTCGTCGTGCCGTTTATCGATGGATTGATTGAATGCCGTATGGATTTGATTTATCGTAGAATTGATTTCTTTGATTTCTATTGGCCTGATGATTTCATTGTGATTTGATTTCCAATTGATCTTTCGCCGTACTGGATTCGATTGTTTATTGGGACTTGAGCTGATTGATATAATTGACTGGAAAGTGCTTATTGATTGAGATGGTTTCCCCCCTACTGTAGCATCGTACGTCGTCATTATTGAATCCGTCGTAGTGTCATTGAACATAATTGGATTGACTGTTGTGTACTCTGACACGAGTCAGTTATTGATTGATTTGAATATTATAGATTGCTATAGACTGAAATAGATATTCAATTGATGCAATAGATTGACTAGACGACATGACTGATTGAACTGATAATATTGATTGACAGAAAAAGGGCTACGATGAATAGATATTGACTGAAAGCACTTATTGATTTGATAGCTGTGACGTTTCTTTTGCCGCCGTATTGACTATTGAGTATTGATTGATTCGCTTTGATTTGATTTCCGTACCTGCATAGATTCATTGATCATAGCTGACTTGACTTGTTTGACCTGCATATTGTTTCGATCGTGCTTTGATTTCAGTTGTAGGCTTTGGTGACCTGCTGGGCTTTGTAAGCTCATTATATGTGGTTAATATTTCAGGTGCAGGGCCTCCAGTCTGACGATCTTTCCGTCGAGTTCTGTAGCTCTTTGTTTTGTAGCCTTGGTAGGCTTTCTTTTGTAGCCGGTGCGGCTATTGTATATGACCTCTTGGACGTTTTTTGTCTGTGCTCTGTTGTACTATATGTGAATTATAGTATCCGCTGCTGTTTTCTTTTCTGTAATGTAATTATCTCTGGCTCTGGATGTGTGTATTAATACGAATAACGGATGGAGAAAAAGAAAAGAAAAAGAAAATGAATGATCGATCAGATGAATCCTTTCACTATACGGATCTTGGGTCGTTATAATTGGTATCAGAGCGAGTGTAGTGAAAAGGATTTGATTATATCCAAAATTGATAATTGCATTATTCGATTTATTTTGTTTTCCGTGTTTGACTCCGTGGTTTGATTTGGTTTGACTGATTTGAAGTGATCAGGCAAATGGATCGGAAAGGCAAGAAGATTGAGACTGAACCTGCTGCTAACTTCCCACTTTCGTCTGAAGATATGAATAAATTTGCTGACAAGGTCGCTCAGATGGTGAGCGACAAACTCGCAGCCAAACGTTCTGGGCATGTTAAGAAGAGTGGGGAGAGTAGCAGACCGAGGACCACTCCTGTTTGTACGTCTTGTGGCAGGAGACACATGGGACACTGTTACAGACGGACAGGTCAATGTTTTCGATGCGGTGCACGTGGGCATCGGATGACTGAATGCCCAAGTTTTGGGTGGAGGCAAGGACCTGTTCCGATGGCTTCGACTGTTCCGACTGATCTGGCTGGAAATGAACAAGAAATGGAGGAAGATGCTCCAGGAATGCCTGCTAATGTGACTGGTATGAGTTTTGTTTATCGTCTGTTTCGTTGTGATTTGTACGATTTTTTTTCGATCACTTGGATTTATTTTGTTCTGCTCTATTCCGGACACGTTAGGGAAATGTCGGGACGACATTTTTCTAAGGTGGGGAGATTGTGAGACCTCGTTCCTTTGCTGTTGCTGTAGCTGCTGGGAAAAGTGATATTTTTCCCAGGATCGTCCAGGCCGATTGGAGATCGTCCAGGCCGATCTGTACTGTAGAAAATATCGTCCTGAGAATAGTTCTGGGAGTCGTCCAGGACGATCAATTTTGGTCTGATCGTCCCGGGACGATGTGGCGATCGGCCGGGCCGATCCCACTAATGATATAAGAAAATGAGCTCGTTTTGAGGAGAGAGAAAAAACATTTTTATAAAACAGATATTTTGAGGAGAGAGAGAAAGGCGGAAAAGCAAAGGAAGAAGTCCGATTTCGGGGTCCGCGGAGCGATTTTCGTCGTTCGTTGCTGTTGGATATTTTGTTTGTCTCGCTGTAAGGATTCCGAACCCTACTTCTGTTTTCAAAGATTTTGAGATTTTGCGAAATGGTGCTCAGATTTGTGTTTTTGTAAGCGATTTTCGTACCCGGTTTGGTACTGGCAAAGATTTCACCGCGTAACTTTTGGTATGTTGTAGACGTGATTATTCTGCACGTTTTGATTATTTTCTGGCGGATTTCGTCCGGTTCGTTTTGGTTCTGCGGAGTTTTATTTTGACTGCAATTTATTATGATGTCCGAATTGGTTTGAGCAGTAGAAGAATAGTCTTAGAATGTTGTTGCTGTGCACGTTCTGTATTAATTTGGTGAATTGTAATTTTTGGAGATTTTTGTGTAAATTTGACCGACTGCCGTTACTCTGCCCGATTTTCGTACGATTTCTGATTTGGTTGAAATTGCTAGATTGAATTGATATGTGCATGACTATTGATATGATCGTTTTAGATTTCTTTATTGTTGATTATATTGCATCGATTATTGCATTGACTGATTGATACTGAAAGACAAGTGGGAACCTGGTTGAACGTTGGTTGAAGATAGATATTGACCTGTACAGGATGGTGGGCCGACGGGCTTTCCTTTAAATCATAGACCATAGATCATCGATATAACGATTGGGAGTTATAAGGAGTTTTATATGCCGACGGGCGGCCGACGACGGGCAAAAAGAGTGACGACTCTTCTTGATAGAACCAACGTGCGGATATCTACAACAGCAATACGGATTCTACAACAGCACTATTGATAATAGCCAGTTTACCTGGTTGATCATAGCTAGTGTTTGTGCTGTCGAGTAAGACCAATGTATGGAATTGCATGTGCATCGTATGGATTTCCTGTTATGCATTGATTTATTGATTCGAATTGATTGCTTAACGTCCGGATTCATTGATTTCATTGATTGATTTCATTGATTGATCATCGAGCATTGATACTACTATTGATTATTGATTATTGATTATTGATATTGATATTGATATGGACATGGACGGCATAGATTCATAGATTCATTGATACCATTGATTTATGCATTGATTCGACTTGCTACTGTAGATCGTCGTATTGTCCTTCCGATTGATTTGATCGACTTGATAGTATAGACTGGATTTGATTGATTGATCGATTTGACGGATTTATTGATTTATCGTATCGCTTTTCCGATTGATTTTCTCGACTTGATTGATTCATAGATACCGGCACTAATATTGATATGGATCATGCGTATTGAGTCATAGAGATTGACACTGATATTGATATAGATTGTATTGATTCACCGGCACCGATATTGATATGGATTCTGTGTATTGATAGATATCGACAGCGACATGAATATAGATTGTATCGATGATAGATACCGATATCGACATTGATATAGATATGATATTGACATATGAATATTATTGATACGACGACAGATCCTGATAGGTTATTGATATACTGATACATTGATTCGTCGTGCCGTACATTGACTCGTCGTGCCGTTTATCGATGGATTGATTGAATGCCGTATGGATTTGATTTATCGTAGAATTGATTTCTTTGATTTCTATTGGCCTGATGATTTCATTGTGATTTGATTTCCAATTGATCTTTCGCCGTACTGGATTCGATTGTTTATTGGAACTTGAGCTGATTGATATAATTGACTGGAAAGTGCTTATTGATTGAGATGGTTTCCCTACTGTAGCATCGTACGTCGTCATTATTGAATCCGTCGTAGTGTCATTGAACATAATTGGATTGACTGTTGTGTACTCTGACACGAGTCAGTTATTGATTGATTTGATATTATAGATTGCTATTGACTGAAATAGATATTCAATTGATGCAATAGATTGACTAGACGACATGACTGATTGAACTGATAATATTGATTGACAGAAAAAGGGCTACGATGAATAGATATTGACTGAAAGCACTTATTGATTTGATAGCTGTGACGTTTCTTTTGCCGCCGTATTGACTATTGAGTATTGATTGATTCGCTTTGATTTGATTTCCGTACCTGCATAGATTCATTGATCATAGCTGACTTGACTTGTTTGACCTGCATATTGTTTCGATCGTGCTTTGATTTCAGTTGTAGGCTTTGGTGACCTGCTGGGCTTTGTAAGCTCATTATATGTGGTTAATATTTCAGGTGCAGGGCCTCCAGTCTGACGATCTTTCCGTCGAGTTCTGTAGCTCTTTGTTTTGTAGCCTTGGTAGGCTTTCTTTTGTAGCCGGTGCGGCTATTGTATATGACCTCTTGGACGTTTTTTGTCTGTGCTCTGTTGTACTATATGTGAATTATAGTATCCGCTGCTGTTTTCTTTTCTGTAATGTAATTATCTCTGGCTCTGGATGTGTGTATTAATACGAATAACAGATGGAGAAAAAGAAAAGAAAAAGAAAATGAATGATCGATCTTTTTCCAACGTTTTCTCCCTATTCTCTCAGTTTTTCCACTGTTTGGTGGCTGTTTTCTATTGAAAACAGTGAAATATTGGTGTTTTGGCGAAGATCTGATAGGAATCACTTGGAATATTCAAGTGGTACCTATCAGATTATGTCTTCAGCTCCGGTATTTCAATTGATCTCTCCAGGCATCAAGTTAAAAGATTTCTGAAGTCCAAATTCTTGGACAATTCATGGGTCCAAAAAGATCTTCAAATGAACATTAGTAGCCTACTTGTTAGTTTTACTGAAGATAGCCCTCTACTTCTCCTTCCAACATTGCATTCAGTTCAATCTGCTTTGAAAGCTGGTGGGCTTGATAAGAATATTAAGATCTCTGTAATGTTTTGAAGTTTTAGCCATGTAAGAAGTTTTTTGTTACCTTTTTCCTCTTCTTTTGATTTTAATATAATCCCAACTTGTTTTGATCATGCAGTGAAAGCATATTCGCCACCTTGGAGGACATTCGACCTTCTGAACTTTTTGGGCAGCTTTTTATGTCCATGGTATGGATATTTTCATTTTGATTTTTTTCATCCTATTCAAGCCAAAGTCATTCATGTGGATTATTTAGTTTATCATATATGCATGTCTTGTTATTGAAATTCTTTTAGTTAATTCAAGTTTTTTGCTTTTACATGCTTAATTATTAACAAATGCTATTATATTGGGTTTAGTATTATCTATGGTAATATAGTATATATCCTTTAGATTTAAATGTTTGAATTTATTTGACTAACATTTCACTATTATATGAATAAAAGTATTATAATTTTTTCAATTTTTGTTATATATTTATAAATAATTGTGTCATTATTATAATATTTAAATATAATAAATATTTATTACGTCATCCGGTTCGACCCCCGGTCGAACCATCAAACCTCTAACCCCTCCTTCCGGTTCATTGACCGGTCCGGTTTTAAAAGCCTTGATAATTATTATTCTAACAGCAATATACCTCATGTCTTGCCTCTAGCTTTTCTGCAACATTTAGCACTGAGGCTATGTTTGATAGGCTGAATGGATGTTGGCCATCATTAAGTTTGAATGAGAACATACTTGAAGCAAGTCCACTGCCATATGAGAACATAACTATTCGCTGACCACCCTGCAACATAAAAAAATTTCAAAAAACGGTAATTACACAAATGAAATTTACAAAATTGGACTACTAACATAACAAGGAGATTTACCAGGGTGTCATATTTGTTATGAATGACTGATGCAAGTGCTGCATATAGGGATGCTGTGTACATATTTCCAACTTGTTTTGGCATTAAGGTAGATGGCTGAACTTTTTCATCATATAAGTGTTTGGATACTTGTTGTGCAGCCTGAAGAATATCATAGAGATTATAAGTACATGAGTTAAGCAGTCGAGTATGGACCGCACAAACGTCACATTATAACCTTTTCAAGGTCACGATTTTGATAGCTCTCATCTCCAGTTAAGTTTGCAAATGGCTCCAGTTTTGCTTTTGCGTTGCCATCCACATGACTGATAAAAAGGCAATTTAATGAAAATTAGTATACCAGTTCTTCCAAGCAAACATTGCTCAGAAATGCTGTAGCAGCGCAAATAATTAAATGAAGTGTGGAAAATTTTTAACATCTAAATGTTAGCATCTTTAAAAATCAAAAAGCTGATTTTTAATGATTAATGCAGTTAATGTTTATGCAATCTATAAGGGGAGATGTGAAAAAAAAAAGTCTAAAAACTATATATATATATATATATAAAAACTATATATATATATATATATATATATATATATCTTCAGGCGACAGGCATAAATACTAAGTTTCTGAGACAAGATGAAGCAAGATCAAAGGCCTTCTAGTCATTATCAAGAGCATAACAGAAAAAAGAAACCAGTTCAGGCACAAAAAGAGATTATTAAAATCACAAAAGTATAAATTCACTTTAAAAGGAGCCTAAGCAATGCGTCAGATCACTGAACAGTTGGTTTCTCACTGAAACTTTAGAAAGTAGAAAAAAAAATATCGTTATTAGCAGATATTCATTAAAAAAAAAAGACTGAAGAGTAATAAATTCCAATATGTATATTACCCTACCAAAATAAATAAAGCAGAATGAGAAGTCTAATATGTGCAGAACTGAAATATAATGTACCTAGACTGACGCAGGAAGTCATTGAAATATAGCCGTGAAAAACTTTTTTGCACAAGCTGTTACAACAGTTTAGAATTTGGTTTAAATATTCTGCTATAAATCAGAAATTACATTCTGCAAGGTCATTCAAACTTAATTTTGATACCTTGTTGTATGGAGAATGGAATACGAAAGAGTCAGCATCAGAAATTGAAAATGGTTTACCTTCAAACTTCTCATACCTAAAAGAAAATCACACCAGTATCAGGTTTCAGCAAACATATAGGCAAACAAAACAATCACAAGCTTACTTGCTACAATAACGATTGTAACATGAATCAAGAGCCATGAGGTAGCATGTTTGTGATAGTTTCCCGTCCACAACCTGCAAAGAAAGAATACAATTCAATAAGCACCCATATCATCGTACACATCTAACATAAAAAGAGAAACAGAAGCCACATCCGAATTGTTTGGGTTCAGTTCCACACATCCTTTTTCAGCGTTTTCCAACTAAAAAGGGGCTTTCAATGATAATTTCAGTTTAGTTAAAACATTCTAAACAACTTCTATAACTTCACTTTCACCAAATCATTACCTACATTGCAGTTTCTCATTTATTCTAGGCTCCTAGCCTTAAAGATGCTGCTTATGCTCACTTCTATACATGCTTTGTATTTAAGGATGTTTAACAAGACAATTGTTGCCGAAGATTTATTAATAACTCAATATACTCAATTATAAAAAGAGAGAAATTTTATGACATTAATATGAGATCATTTCTACCTCAAATCATATATCATAATCAGTGCCAAACACACTATGAAGCACTCAAAATAAATATTTCATTACCTGATATGCACAGGTAATAATGGAACTGCGGGTTTAGGATCATTAACGGGAGCAAAATTGACAAATGAAATAAAGAATCCAACAGAAAATGAAATATTATGAAATGTTGTCATCATTTTGTTTAGTCATGTTTTGAATTACTATAAAAAGATCTGAAAATTGTGCATATGATAAGCTAATGCCAACTTTATATCCAAATTAAAACATCTCTTGCTGGATGATTCTTATAAAAAATTGCGTTAGTATCATGATGTCTTTATACATCATATATTTTTACTGGCATAATTATATTTTAAAAAAATATTTAATTTATTTCTCCTTCAAAATTTTTTGATGAATAAAATAAAGGGTACTTTTAATATAGGAAAAATGACCAAAATAATCCATTAACTCTTTATTAATGCCAAAATAGCCTCCAACTATATTAAAAGACCATTTTAGTCTCTCAAGTCCTTAAAAAGGAGCCAAAATAGTCCTACGATCCCTTAATATAATTGGGGATCATTTTGATTCTTTCATGAAGAGTTACCTTTTCTCTTTTAATATAGCTGATTTGTGACTCTACAAGGAAATTTTTTTGGCTTCACTATCATATATAGGATTGCTTATTGCACATCAAGATTTAGTCACTTGAATACAACTGAGATTTATTTCATGAAACAAAGCTAGAAAACTTGAAAAAAAAAAATTAAAAAAGGGGAATAATGAACATTACAAATATCTGTAAAATAATGGAAGGCATACAATTCAGAGAATAAAAGGTTGACACTAATTTATAAAAATGATTTCGAATGGAAAAACACCCCTCATATGGTTGCATATACAACTACAATAAATCTAATAGCTTTTAAAAATATTAACAAGTTAGAAACAGGGACGCTTGAAATGAACAAAAAACCCATCAATTTCTACAATTTAATGGTAAATGATAACCAAATAATCCAACAAAATTGCAATGTACAAGCTGGTGGGATGAAACAAACCGGGTATTCACTTGCAAGTACAGGCTTATAAAAGTCATATACATGAGACATGTGGGTCCCTCTGTATTTACTTTCAAAAGCAATAGGAGCATTTGGTCCAATCAACATTGCAATAGCTGCAGCCCCACCAGTAGGCCGAGCTGGCCCTTCCGCATAAACCTAGTGAAAAAAGATACATTAAGCATATGATGCTTTTTGTTCAAATATCATGAAAATTGCAAAGGCCACGAATATATGCCTTAAAGAGAACTACATATAAATAATCATCTCTTAACCTTAATCAGCAATAGTCCCTTAACCCAAACCATATGAAATAAGCGTTATAAGAAAAAAAAGTAAGATAATGCTTCTCAGATGTCAACATGTAGATGAATTTAAACATATCTAACAGAATTCAGAAATTGGTGGTTTTATGGATGGTTAACTATGATAATTTTGATGAATTTTTCCGTTCTATTGATGGAGCATTATTTTTAAAATTGTGAATGTGGATTGACAAGCATACCGCACTGTCAGTGCAAACAACAAGTCCATATCTACCATCCCAAGAAGAACTTTCCACCCAATTTACACAATTGAATAAAGCAGCTGTTCCACCATAGCAAGCATTTGTAGAATCAACTCCTTCAATATCAGTGTTCCCATATTCCTGAAAGTTTACGTTTACAAATTACAAATCAGAGGAAAGTTAAACAGACAAAATTCAAAAGAAAATTTATCATCTTCAAAAGCAGGACACTACTGGGAAAGGGCTTAGTGGTTTTTCCCTGGGCCTCCAACAGGGAGGTTAAGGGTTCCAATTTCCCATGTATATGCCATTACATGATTAATATAATTTTTAGTGAAACACAGAGAAGATAGCTTTCCATGATGAGGCAAGGAAAAAAAATTTCGATAAACATCTAACCTCAAAAATGTTCATGAGCCATGTTTTAATAGACTTGCTTTTATCTATCACTGTTTCACTACCAACTTCCAAGCGGCCAATTTGCTTTGGATCAATCCGATATTTCTCAAGCAAGGAAGTCACAACTGTCAAACTGAATAAAAATTTTAATAAACAATTGGATCTCAGCAAATCATCATTATTTGGACAAAACAAAACAAGAAAAAGAAATAGTGAAGAATATGCTATCTTACAAATAACTTTAAAAATCCATTGCAAAGGAAACAAAAAGAACTAATCACATATAAGAATCTCCAATCAATCTAGATTTGTCATATCTAGTAGCATAACAATGGATAAAAGTCATTCGAATTAATATAGCTCAAAAATGAAAATGAAAATGAAAATTCTGAGCTGGCTCAACATAGATAGAATTTCAAGCTATCATAAACCACAAATACCAATAAATTGTAGTGGGATTCCAGAAGATTCTAGGGATTAATAAAAGAGCAAGCAAATAAAACATGAACAGTTCAAAGCTCTATCAAAGCATTTGAAGTTATAATTCATGACAACATTCAAGAAAATCTTGCAATTAGACTATTTCTCTTGGTCTTGTTAGCAGAAAAAGCAGGCTGAACATTCATTAAGGTTGTAGGATCTCTTCACTCAACAAAGATAAATTCAACTCAGTTCAAACTGTAGAAATCTTACAACTAATGTTCTCTGGACAAAGATGCTCCCACTGAAACAAATAAACAGTCTCCAGTGCACACAAATCAAAATTAATAAGTGCTGAAAGTTCACTGTCAAAGGATGGCTTCCTTAGTTTCCAACAACAATTCCAGAATACTATACTGCCATCTAGACAGATTTATTCCAAGATTTGAGCGAACGCAGGAGTAATAAAACAAATTCAGCTCAACAATCTGTTTTCTCTATACTTTGTACTCTGTTAAATTTGAAGGGCGTTTTACTGATAGAATGAGCAAAAGTAGATTTTCCTTAATCACCAAAATTGACATGCATCACGTTTAAAAGGACAAGAAAAACAAAAAACACAGACGGATTACCTCATGGAGATCACGTCTTCCAACTCCGTGCAGAAGGCCATGCAATCCTGCCCAAGGCCAATCGTGTACTTTCCCTTGCTGGCTCCATCAAAAGCCTCTAATGATTCCTATATCAAATACGGATACACATCAACGGATCTGGAACAGGGAATAAACGGATAATGAGGCATCCAAAGGACCAAAAATCTTGGGATTTCACAATATCCCTAAAAAGCACCTTCCCTTATGACAGCCCTCAATCCAACCGAAACCCTCATCATCCAGGAAAAAAAATAAACGCCAAATTTTTTTCTATTTCATTGAATAGAGATAAATTATAGGTTTTCCCATTGATTAATCACTAGTACATTTTACTTGAACAGAGTTCAATTTCAAGCCAACACGCGGAAAACAACCCTGCATGCCGAAATACAGCTCAATTTTCACAATATAATCCTTAAACAAAAATCTCCAACAAAATTTAAAAAAAAAAAAAAAAAGAAAGAAAACTTCAACTACCAAGCTCACACGTTCACCAACGAACAACCAAAAATCCACCAACTCTCTTCCAGAACAAAACTCAAATCTGCAACTGTTTGACTGATTGAATCACAAAAAGACAAATAAAGAAAAAAAAAGGAAAAAGAGAGAAAAAACCTGCTGAACGCAGGCAGGAGGGAAATAGATGTCCATGGCAAGAATCCCAACGTTCTTCCCCTTCAAATCCATCTCAAATCTCTTAACTACCTCCTTTGAACTTACAAATCCTGGATCGGGTAAAAGAGAGGACGCTATTTCTCTCGTCCTCCTCCTCTCGTCGGCTCCTTCTCAAAGTGAAATCCTCGGATCCAAATCTTTCGGAGCGACCAGGGAGAAACAAGAGCGTCAGCCACCCCCTTCCTCCGAAACCAGCTTGCGGCCTTGCGCTCTTCGCCCAGCGAAATGCCAAATTTTCTGAAAGGTTTCTATGATGCCGGTTTAAGAAATGGAAAACGAGCTTGGCAAACGTGAGGGCTTTTCCGACTTTTTATTATCGTCAGGTCTTGACAAAAAAACAGAGGGAAGAAAAGCTTTCCCGAGGCTCCGTTTGGAACTGACTTTTTTATAGCCTCTTAAAACAAAATTTTTTGGGAAATTTTAACACAAGCAATTAACTAGAGCTGCAAATGAACCAAGTCGAATCGAGTCGAGTATGTGAGTGTTCATATTTGTGTTCATTTAATATCAATTTGTTCAAGTTTGATTCATATTTGTTCGAGCTTTATTGTTTGTATTCATGTTTGGTTCATTTAAATTAATGATATTCATGTTCGGTTCATGTTCGTTCGTTTAGTGCTTATCAAGCTTTAAACAAACAAACATGAATGAACTATAAACGAACTCTACTTTTAGATGTTCATTAACTTAAAAAATGAGATTTATCGAGCTTTCTAACAAATAATTACATCGAACATGTTCGCGAACATATTTAACGGATTATTTTAACTATCAAACAAATACGTTCATGAACATATCTGTGAATAAGCACATTTATAATAAAAACAATTGTCTATGCAACAAAGACAATGATTTATAAGCAAATCCCATCTTCACAGAATTTTCCTAACAGCAGCATTAACAAAGGCAATGATTTATAAATAAATAGCTTTATCGAGCTTAATGTCGAGCTTGTTCACAAACCTCAAATGATGTTGTTCTCGAACATAAATGAGCTGAACGCATTTGTGTTCAAGTTTGTTTATTTAAGATTCGAGTATTTAAAATATTGTTCAAGTTTTTTTGCTTAGTTAATTAAACGATCACAAACGAGCTTTAATCGAACCGAACAACGAGTAGCTAGTCGAACGTTTGGTTCGCTTGCAGCCCTTCAGTTAAGCATTACATCCAAATATAAATCAGAAATAATTGTTGGTGTTTTGAAACACAAAATGCTGCATTTAAGTGTAATCAAACGAGGCCTTTATAAACTTAAATATTATTATGCAATTTTATTTTAAAATTTTTAAACATACTAAGATTCATTAAAATTCATTATTATATTGACAGGAGAGAGAAATTAGTTGTTTAATTTATCAAAGAGGAAAAATTATTATTATTTATGTAGTGGAGTAAATTTTGAGTCACGGGTGGGGTTTGTGTCGCACCTAGAGCTGATCCTGCACTATTCAGGTCAATCCGAATACAACTCGTTTTTGCGAAAGGATCAGCTTTTCAGATCCAAACCCGACCCGCTATAGGTCCAAGTCAACCAGACAAGACCCGAATGATCCGGATCCGACCAAATTGCTAGTTTTTGGGTAAAGAATAGGTTAAGTTTCAATTTTTGGATAAAAACGGGTCAATTTTGGATTTCCAAATAAAAAATAGGCTTTAGGGTAAGGTCAATTTCGATTTTCTGGGTCAACCTAAATCCAACCCGGTTTTTGAAACGGATCGACTTGTTGAGCCCGAACCGTTTCAGGTCCGAGTTGACCCCAACCAGGAATTTTCAGGCCGGATTTTTATCGAATCTTCAGGTCGTGCCGGTCGTGTCAAATATTGACACCTCCTAATTTTATGAATTTTTTTTTACTTATATTTGTAATAAAATATATCTCCATCATAATATGCACTTTAATTCTATAATAATAGATTGTAATATGTGTTAATGATTAGGGAGCTTTTTATAAAATGTTAATTAAAGCCTAATGTTTGATGTATGAAAAGGAAATTTTTGCTAATCTACTTTAGAATTCAGAATTTTAAGCATAAATTTGTTTATTACACCAACATATTAAATTTTATTGAATGTAAAATTTAAATTCTTTCCAACCTAACTATTTATTAGTCAGATCAATCAATTCAATTGGCTTTGTAAGCCCATGCCTTCTATAGGTCAATATAAGTCTAGAGTTAGTTGTTACCTAAGATTAAATAATAATAATAATAATAATATACGTATATTTTAAACCAGGATAAGACTCACTCTTAGGCTCCCATCTATTTTTTAAAGCAATTTTTTATTTAAAAGAATTTAGTTTAAATTTGTTTTAATCAAAAAATAGTTTTAAAAATCATTAAGAAAACTGTACCAAATTGTAGCGTTAGAGAAATATAAAATTTATCGTTGGTTTTATACGAAGATCTAGCACGCAATCAGATAAAAGAGGTGTAGCATTTATAAGTGGCACCAGCATTTTTAATTAGAAAACTCTGAAAAGAGAAAAAAGTGATGGAGCCTGACCCAATTTGAATGAATTTATTATTATTTGCAATCGATTACAAATGAGACCCTTCCTTGGGGAAAGGCCTTCGACTTGATCTAATGAATATACATCATATAAAATGCATTACATTATGGGGCTTGAAAGAATCACTCTTTATATATTTGTTTGGTCGGTAGCACTATAGTTGGCGGGCGACGGAGGTTTAAAAGACTAGGTGACGGTGGTCGGTGAGACCATAGTCGGCGGGCGACAGCAGTAAGAAAAGATCGATTTGGCAACAGAGGTCAGAAGGATCGCAAGCTAGCTATGAATGTTGGAATGACCATAGTTAGCAGGCGACAGTGGTCAGAAAGATCGTTATCTGGCTACTGATGTTGGGAAGGATCGTAGTCAGTATGAGATATTGGACAGAAAGATCGTTTTCTAGAGACGAATGTTGGAAGGACCGTTGTCGGTGGGCGATAATGGTCAAAAAGACTATTGTCTAGTGAAGGAGGTCGGATGGACCATAGCTGGCTAGCAATGGAGGTCGAAAGTCTGGCGTTAGGCAAAAGTTCAATGATGGACGGAAGTCCGACGTCATATAGAAGTCCGATGACCGGCAAAAGTCTGGCGACTGGTGGACGTCTGGCGTCGACGGTCGGAAGTCTGACGAAAATTTGGCGCCTTGTAGAAGTCAAACGATGGGGGGAAGTCTGGTGTCTGGATGAAGTCCGATAGTGGACGGAAGTTCAATATCGGGTAGGAATTTGATGACGGTCAGAAGTTCGGCGATGGGGCGGAAATCCAACTTCGGGTAGAAATCCGGCGATGGGCTTGGTCACCAGACTACTGTCTTTCCGATCTTCGCTGCCCGCCGACTATTATTCTACCGACCAAACAAACATATAAAGAGTGATTCTTTCAACTACCATCATGTAATGCATTTTATATGATGTATATTTATTAAATCAAGCCAAGGCCTACTCCCAACGAAGGGCCTAATTTGTAATCGATAGCAAATAATAGTGGATTCATTCAACATTGGGACAGGCCCCGTGGTTTTTCCCTTTTTCAGGGTTTTCCCTATAAAAAATTTGGTGTCAATTATGAATGCTACACATTCTCTTTTATTTAATTGCGTGATGGATCTTCGTATAAAGCTAAGACGATAAATTTTATATTTATCTACCGTCGTGAATATTCCAAGACACAACAGTTTAAAAAGAAGTGCTACACGAGGTCTTCCCAGGATGTCACCCATCTTAGCACTACCCTCCCCCAAACACGCTTCACTGTGGAGGACTTCCGATGCACTTGTGCTAGCTAGGTACCGTAATTTTTTCCATTTTAAGGGTTTTTCACGTAAAAATCTTAATGTCACTTATGAATGCTACACCTTATCTTTTATTTAATTGCGTGCTAGATCTTCTTATAAAGGTACGAAGATAAATTTTATATTTCTCTACCGCCGCGAATATTCCGGAACACAACCCAAATAAAACTTTAATCTACTAGTTAAAAAGCTAAGATAAATATAGTCTAGTCAATATTTTTTGAATAAATGACATATAATCAAATAATATAATATTTTTTTTGCATGTTATGTAATCGAGCGGAGAAATGCAGTGTCAAGATTCGTGCCATCTTTGACCGAATTTTCATTTCTCTAAAAATGTACTTAATATTTTATTTTGGATGAATTTCATTATTTAAATTTAAATTCTGTTATTTTACAATTTAGTTTCTAGATTTAGTTGAATAATTAGTTATATTCATATTTTGAAATTAAAATAAAACCAAAATAATTTATTACACATTATTTTAAAATAATTTTAGATCATCTATCCTAATTACTCTAAAATTAAAATTATAGGCTTGTAATTTTTAATTTTAAAATTTAAAACTTTATCTGTGTTGCTTTCACTCTTTAAATTTCCTTGTAACTGTCGCTATTCCACATTTTATTAAAATATATAATTTTTTATTTTTACAATTATAACTTTGTTTCTTTTCGCTCACGATTATGACCTTTCACTTAATACTCTTTTCTTCATACAAATAAAAAACACTACAGGAAAATAGATTGTTATCGGTGGACAAAATTTGTCGGTTACAAGGAAAATCTGCTGGAAATTTTGCTTTTCCGATGAATTTCTGGCGAAAATCCATGCGACGTTAATTCAAGCGTCGGAAAATCTTTACCAGTGCAATTCGGGCGAAAAATGAAGGTTGCGCATCATTTTCTTTGAACGAATTCTGGCGTTTAATTTGTCGATATTTACGCCGTAATTTTACTGGCAAAAATGTAAAATATCCACTGGTTAGTCACTTAGTCTGACACCTTTTCTGACGCATGTAAATCCGCCAGAATGTCCGACGGTAATAGAAAGCTTTCCTGTGGTGAAAGTCATGTTTCCTTTTTTTTTAATCATCCATCTCTTTTTAGGGACATTAGAGGATTCGAGCACTCGATGAGAGGGAAGGAATTGCTTCTGTCGACCGTTCGGCCGCAGTCGGGATCTCATTATCCATGTTCTTAGCTAAAGAAGTCAACCCACCCCTCCAACTAGTGACAATATTAAATCCTAGACATATTTAATTGCTTAAAGATATTAAGTTTCCTATCTATTCCCTTATCTCCCTTTGCCAAATTGAGATATGGCCAAAGCCCCATTATTTTGAATTGGTTCTTGTTATTTTCAACTTTGTGTGGGATACCACACACAAATCTTCTCCACCTGCTCTAACTCCATTATTAATATTTTATTTTATTTTAATTAATGGTCGTCAATATGTATACGAGCTGGGACCCAGTTGGTCGACAGAATTCCTCCTCTAGATCCACATTCGAGAACTTTTATTCTATCCAGTGAACGTACGCAGAGGAAGGTTCGGTTTTAGGCAAAAAAGCGCCTGTACCGAGTTTTTTCGAGTTTTTTTCAAAAAACTCGGTACAGGCGCGAAAAACTCGGTACAGGCACTTGTTTTGCCTAAAACCGAACCTTCCTCTGCGTACGTTCACTGGATAGAATAAAAATTCCACATTCGATGCCCTTAACAGTCAAAATAATGATTATTTTAAAAAATAATTTTTTATTCAATAAATTTTTTAATTAAAATAGATATTAAGCTAATTAATTCATAAATTATTAATGTTGAGCTCTTAATCAATTATTCAGAAGTAATATAGAAATCAAATAATATAATATTACTATATTTTGAGATTAATTTTACATTTCAATTTAATTAATAATAAATATTTCAAAATTTAATAAATTTAATAAATGATTTAATAGGATTGAATTTCAAGCGTAGACATTTAAATTATAGAATAAATGACCACCGGCAATACTGTTGGCAGGCTAACCACTTGATTTAATAGATGTAATTCTCAAGTGTTTATAACGTGAGAGAATGAACACTGTTTTCCTAAGGAGATTTTTGTTTTTTATAGGGTGAGGAAAAATGAAGCCCATCTTAATTTATTGATTGATGAGATTTTGATGTGAATATATGTAGGTGTGTATATGTGAATTTATGATTAAATTTATTTGTCAAAATCTCAAAAAAAAAAAAAAAAAAAAATCTTTTGGTTATATTTGATATGTCACAAAAATTGTCTTGATCATGCATTAATATCAAAAACATATTTGGATTATCATGACATAAATAAAATATCTAAAATGCTCTAACATAAAATAGCTAAAATATCTTGACTTAAAATACCTAAAGTACCCTGATCTAGAATATTCTGGCTTAAAATACCTAAAAATATCCCGACTTAAAATACGTAAAATACCCTGACTTAAAAAATTTTGAGGGTGGGCACCCAAGCGTAGGATTAATTATTCTGTGAGGACGATGAACACCATCCGGAGACCAATCAAATGCGCCACATCACCCCTTCGCTCGGTACCGCGGCTCGGTACCGCTCGATACCACTGACGTGACACATTCTAATAATGTTCTGCTTCTCATCTCCGCATAGAATAATTTCTCCAAGCGTAGATCCGCCCTCTGATATGAAGTGAAAAGTAATACAAGTTATTTGTAGGGCCAACTATCCACCTGCTCATGACATAGCTTTACTTTTCTCTTAATTCATAATCTAAAAAATGCGCGTAAATTATTTACTTTACACTCCTAATTCAGCAAACCAAACTGCTCCTTAATCGTCGCAACATTATAATTGTATTTGATGTTATAGGTTTTTTTTATTTTTATTTTTTTACATCTGTAAAATGTAATTAAATGACTTAAATTAGAAGCATTCTAATCTTACTCAAAACTTGTTCAAACATGATTCAAATCTTAGTTGATCATAATTCAGATCACATTCAAATGAAAATTCGAATGCAAATTAATTCAAAATAATTTAATTCACAAGAAAATTCAATAAATTGTTTGTGCATATAGGAGGAGCATTTTAATCTGAAGAAATTTTTAAGAAAAGTTTTCCAATGATGATTTTTTTTTTTCAATTACATATATTACAAGTCATATAATTTCAAGCTTCCCTACTTCAATAAGGGGTATATTTGACATAAATTTTTACAATAATTATATTTTGCACATCATTTTCTTATTTATTTTTTAAATATGATAGCTACAATTTGATTGTTTAAGGAGTAAAAGAAATTATAACATCTACAACTTCTAAATTTTTAATTTCTTCACAATAATATCACCAACTATTTGCAAGCAATTGCAATCATCTCAAGCAAATCCTAATCAGATTGCATTAGATTTACAAAACTCCTAAGACATATCACATCGATATAGGTTGTACGACTTAATCATCTTTTTTTGCTTTGTCTCTGCTAGGGCTTCGTCCTAGCCGGTCGCTCTGTGCTGGAGATCGCCTCTCAGGAAAGTTTTCTCCTTTCTCTTCTGTCTATTGATTTTCCTTGGATGTGTTATTTTCTTGCGTGATCTTGCCCCGTCCTCGTCGGATGGCAGTTAATCGGGTTCGTTTGAGCAACCCTGGCTTCCTTTATGGGAAAAAAATGTTCTAGGTCTTTCATTGATGCACTGAATGGGGCTTCTTCGGTGGCTTTCCCTCTTCTTAAACATTCCACCTTTCGTGGTATGCCATCTTTATGGGTTTATGAAGCGGAAATTTCTTCACTCACAGCCCCATTCAAATTCTCATTAGTTGGGAAAAATTTCAACAGTAGGCCTAGCTTGGAATCAATTAGAAGATTTTTCTTTAATCTTAAATAGGGTGGTGAATTCTCTATGACTGTGTTGGATGCGAAGCATGTTTTAATCAAACTTGTGAATGACTTGAATTACTATAGGTTTTCTCACATCTTTCCTACTTTGTTAATAATTGCTTCATGAAATTAGTTAAATGGTCTCCTTACTTGGATTTATCGGTTGAATCTCCCATTATATCTATTTGGATATATTTCCCTAATATGCATCATCACCTCTTTTCTCCCTGCATTCTTCATGGCCTGGGGTCAATTTTTGGTCGGCCTTTGCATATTGACAATGCTACTTAGGTGGGTTCTCGGCCTTCAGTTTCTCGCATTTTAGTCGAACTCGATATTACAAAACATTTTCCTAACTCCAGTGTGGATCAGGCATGATGGCTTGGGGTATGTTCAATCTGTGATTTTGAAAGACTTATTTTTTTTTTTTTTTTGTGATCAATGTAAAGTTTCGGGTCATGACAAAAAAGAATGTGGTAGCCTTAAATTAGTTAGGCCTAAATAGATTTCTACTGCTGGTGTTAAGGATACTGTGGATTCTACTTTGGTTCCTATCACTGAAATGGTTCCTAATGAGGATAATTGCAATGAAATTGTTGATGCTATTTGTCCTGTTGCTGACTTGCTGTTAATCCTAGCGATGATTTCATTCATCCTGAGCAGGAAACTGTTCGGTTCAATATTGACTTAACAGAGGATTGTGCCAGTAAAAATAGAAAAGATGTTAATGATAATTTGGTGTTAATAATTGTGTGGTTAACCTCACTGATGGTCCCATTGTATCTCCTAATTCTAAAGTGGCTGATGAAGATGTTGATTATGGTTGCTCGGATTCTGGAGAGCTCGGGTGTCCTGTTGTTGGGAATTCAGGGCCTGTCATGCCTGTTGGATTGGTGGCTACATCTATTTATTCTAATGCTCCTATGGATGGTGATATGCCTCTAATTAATGTTCCCATTTCTATTGTTGATAAGAAAACTTATTAGCTCAACTTGCTTCCAAAGATCATGTGGTGGTTCAAGGCGATTGGTTAATTGATTTTGGTTCAAGGAGGCATAGTAACTGGTTAGATGATGAATATGTGGAGAAAATTAACGAGAAATAATTTGAGTCTCATGATAACTTTGATTTGAGTATTCTTCAAATTGCTAATCTTGGTTCTTTTCAAAATAGTCGTAAGCATAGACAACGCAAATCCAAAAAGAAATGAGTTTTTTTTTTTTAGGATTTGACCTTCGTTTTCTTTGTGACCCAGACAATGTTGTGGCCACTTTTTGCTCACCAACTGGGCGGCTGCGGCTTGTTGGCAACCTTTGGTGGTACTTCTTGTTGCTCTGATTGGTGGCTTTTGTTTGGGTTGTGTAATTATGATTTGTCCATTTCATTTGTGTGGATTATTGTTTACTTCCTCATCTGGATGGTCTTTACTTAACTACTGGGTGGTTGCATAAAGCATATTTGCCAGGCTTTTGCCTTCTTTACTGCTTCATGTATGTTCTTTGTTTTAGCTCTGTATTTTTGACTTTGTTCTTTGCAGGACTTGCTTGTATCTTCTTTTTATGAATGAATTTATTTCCTTTGAAAAAAAAAAACTCCTAAGACATTTGATTTTATGTAAACCCAAATAGTATTACAAAAATCAAGTTAAGAGGAATTCTTAGATTTCATTTGGTACATCCTTCTTTGTTGCTTTCTAAAATAATTTTTAAAGTGCAAAAATTTTTTTAACTAGAAATTTTTGTATTAAAATATTACTTTAGAAAGTAATAAGAAAGATGTGACAAATAAAACCTAAGTAAATAAGACATTATTGTATAAGTTAATTATCTGGGTTATAAAAAAAAAAATATTTTTTTATTTGTAAAATTTTAAAAAACACTTATTTCTTTCCTCGAAATCAATAAATATTTGAAAATTTTTTATAAAAATAAAAACTAAACAAAATAAAATGTTATAAAATCCAAAGGTCTCGCCTCCTAAGATTGCCGCTTCTCACTTTTAAATGCTTCCCGCCTCTCTTCCCCTGCAACGCTTGCCCAGGCTTTGTTCTTCCCTTCCACGCCTCCCAATCCCTTCTGATTCCCAATATTACGCCAACCTCCTCATCTCATATTCAAAACAATCCGCCCGCCACCCGTTCGACGAAAGTCCTCAAAGAGTCCAAGCCCTCGGAACCTGCAAAACTATCCATGGCCGCATTCTCATACTCGGCCTCGATCTCTCTGACAAGCTCGGCAATGCCCTCATCGATCTCTACTCCAAGTCCGGAGAACCAAGTTCTGCCCAAAAGGCATTTAACCTCATGGAGAAACCAGATCAAATATCCTGGAATTCCATTCTCTCTGCCTATTTACGGACAGGTTCTACTTCCTCGGTTCTCATCTCCTTCACCTCCATGCTGCGATCTGGTTTCTCTCCAGATCAATTCAGCTTCGCAACAGCCCTTTCCGCTTGTGCCAGATTAGGCGCAGTAATGGAAGGGAAGAAACTCCATTGCTACATAATCAAACTAGGTTTGAGTTGTAATCGTTACTGTGAGGGGTCTCTAGTTGACATGTATGCAAAGAGTGGTCAGGTTTTGGATGCCTGTCAAGTGTTCGACGAAATTTCGGACCCGGATATTATAGCGTGGACAAACATTATTGGAGGTTATGATCAGGTTGGAATGGCTGAAGAATCGTTGCGGTTGTTTTCGATGATGTGTGATTCAGGAATTGTGCCTGATCGAGTCATGATGGTGGCAGCAATGACTGCCTGTTTTAGTCTAGGAAGGCTGGAAGATGCCAGGAGCTTATTCAAACAGATTCAGTCTCCCAATAATGTGGCTTGGAATGCGGCAATTTCAGGGCACGCTCAGAATGGTCACGAGGCTGAATCACTGGAGTTTTTTCGGGATATGAGGAGAAGTGACGTGAGGCCGACTCGATCAACAATGGCGAGTATTCTAAGTGCTGCCGCAAATTTACAAGCTATTGATGACGGTTGTCAAGTACATGCAGAGTCAATTAAGTTTGGTTTAGATTCAAATGTCTTTGTGGGTAGCTCTTTGATTAATTTCTATATCAAATGTGGGTTCATGGAAGATGCAAGAAGAGTGTTTAGTTCACCATGGGAAAAGAATGTTGTTATATGGAATGCAATGCTTGGAGGTCTATTAATGCATGGGCTAGCAGAAGAAGTGATTGATCTGTTTCTAGAGATGTTGGATCCTGATGAAGTAAGTTTTGTTAGTGTAGTTGGAGCTTGTGCTTGTATGGAGAGTGTAGATTTAGGCAGGCAATTTCATTCTTTAGCAATAAAGAGGAATATGGAAGGTGGTATGTTTCTACAAAATGCATTTATTGATATGTATTCTAAGTGTGGGGAGTTATCTGATGCAAAGAGACAGCTTGATTTGGTTCCTGTTAGGGACATTGTGTCTTGGAATTCGATTATAGTCGGACATGTTCATTGTAATCTAGAGGAGGAAGCTATATATATGTTCAGAAGGATGAGATTGGAGAGTGTGGTACCTGATCAAGTTTCGTTGTGTTCGAGTATAATCAGTGCTTGCTCGGATTCAGGAGCCATTGATGAAGGGAAGCAGATGCATTGCTTGTCGATTAAAGTGAATCTTAGCTCGAATGTTTATGTGGGAAGCTCCCTTATTGATTTCTATGGAAAGCTTGGAGAAATAGAGGATGCAGACTTGGTGTTTTTGCAGTTGACAGAAAAGACTTTACCTGCAAGAAATGCTCTTATCAATGGTTATGTCCAGAACAAGAAGGAGGAACAAGCCCTGATCATGTTCCAGGAAATGCAGATAGAAGGCATAAATCCTTCTACTATTACCTTTGGTAGCATTTTACCTGTTTGTGGTGCTCCCTCCAGAGTAACAATGGGAAAGCTAATGCATTGCTACATGTTAAAATCTGGCCTTGTCTGTAGTGATGACTTTCTAAAAGCCAACCTATTGGTAATGTACTTGAGATCTAAACTCCATGAGGATGCAAGTAAGCTTTTCTTGGAGATTCCAGTTAGCAAGAGCTTGGTGATATGGACGGTTGTTATTTCAGGGTATAGTCAGAATGGATTCAGTGATGAAGCTCTACTGTTATTTCAGGAAATGCGAATGTATGATTTGGGTTTTGACGAAGCCATTTTAGCAAGGGCTTTAGGAGCATGCGCTGACTTAGCTGCTCTTGGAGATGGTAGAAAAGTTCATAGCCTAGTAATTCGCACTGCCTTCCATTCTTACAAGCATACAACTATAGCACTAATAGACATGTATTCTAAATGTGGGGATGTAGAATCTTCCCAGTACTTATTTGAAGAAGCCAAGCACAAGGAAGATGTCATATTGTGGAATTCATTGATCGTCGGACTTGCGAAGAATGGTTGTGCAATCGAAGCACTGGAGATTTTCTATCAGTTGCAGCAATCAAGAATAAATCCCGATGATATTTCGTTCCTCGGCGTTCTCACAGCTTGTAGCCACGCAGGATTGATCGAAGAAGGTCGCAGCTTTTTCGAGTCTATGACAAGTAATCATGGGATAATACCACGAGCACATCATTATGCTTGCATGATTGATCTTCTTGGTCGAGGAGGGCATCTTAAAGAGGCCGAGGAATTGATCAACAAGCTTCCATTGGAACCAAATGGTTTGATTTGGGCAACAATGCTTGCAGCTTCCAGAATGCATGAGGATTCTGAAAGAGGAGAAAATGCAGCTGACAAACTTACCAAATTAGAGCCTTATAACTCTTCTCCATATGTCCTGCTCTCTAGTATTTATGGCGCTTCGGGTAACTGGGATGGAGTCAAGAGGATGCGACATGCCATGAAATTAAGGGGAGTTCAGAAGGTACCTGGGTGCAGTTGGATTGAGGTGAGGAACAAGACAAGTTTATTTATTGCTGGAGATAAGTTTCATCCCAATGCTAATGAGATATGTCAAGTATTGAATGATCTCACTGCTCTGATGAAAGATCTTGACTGTGTTTCTGATATCATTTCGCTTTTGCTGGATGAAGATGAAGTCCTTGCGCTAGCCCTGTAGAAGCTCTAAAAAAATCGATTAGTTCATCCACCTTTGTATCTGTTGGATCTGTAATGTTCTTGCAGCAGGGCAAAGAGTTAACTTTAGTGATGTTAGAAACGTTCATTGAATAATTGAATACAGATTTCCACATTTTGACATTTTGTGAGTGAGATTCAACAAAACCTCTGTTCCATCACCAACTAAATTTTTATTGGAATTATGAAGCTGAGATGGAACTCTCAACTTCTGATCTTCAATACATTTTTTAACTGAAAAAAAAATGGTATACATGATTACCGTAGTTACAGACAACCTAATTTTGAACAATATTTTTCCCTTCACAAACGTCGCAGATAATGTAACCAAGGCCTTCGCAGTATGGGCACTTTGCTCCTTCGTCAACCCACTCCAGAAACTACAATGCAGAATACTTCAGTACTAACATAGAAGTAGCATGACATAAAGCCAAGTGAAATAATATAGAATGTAGTGTGGTTGTCCATTAACTTAGGCTTAGTTTGGGAAGGCTTTCTTTTTGTTTCTTAAAGCAGCTTCCTAGTATAAAAATTTATACTAAGAATATTCTTTAAGAAGCAATAAAAAAGTCATCTCAAACAAAAGCCTTAATAAATAATTAAAAATTTTAATAGTTCAGATTTTAGGATCAAATCTCGTAGGCAACAAATTTGTGTTTTGGTGCTCAATATTTTTCAAAAGGGAAGAATTACACATATATCATCGGAATTATGCGTATTTATAAATCTAACACCTACCCAAAACAATAAAATTCATGCATTTGCACTCATGATCAATAAATTGAAATTTGATGAAAGCGAATAATACTTCATTTTTTGAGAGGAGGATTTACATACATATCACTTTATTTCATGCTATTTACATATTTAACATCCAGAACATTAAGATTACATGTCTATCATTCGAACAATTATTTAGTCCGGTGAACGTACGCTCCTCTACGTTCGGCCACCAATGTTTTAACGCCACGTAGCATGAAAAAAAAAGTCGCCGACCCGACCCCCTGTGTTTTGGGTTATCGCACGTGTTAAATTTTAAATGTCAAAAAAAAAAAAACGGAAACACTTTGAAGTGCGACGCAACACCTTATTACGGAGTTTCGAATCCCTGTCACTGTTTACTTCGTTTTTTTCAGATTTCCAGCAAATCCTTCGGAGTTCTCCAGCATTTCCTTCGTAGTTCTGCAGCATTTCGTTCGTAGTTCTCCATTATTTCAACTCGTAGTTCTTCGTATTCTCCATTCGAAAACCATCGCTGATATAATGCCTGAGGTTCGAAACGATTTACTGAAAAAGTTTGGTTATCTCGTTACTAATCTAAAAGTACCGAGTTTTAGGGATATGGTAAACATTTCTGTGTGTTTTTAAAACTCGGTACACATTCTAAAACTCGGTACTAATCGGTATTCGGTATTAGGTTTTGTTCGATTTTCTCGGTATTTGATGATTAAAAACTCGGTAAACGTCGTTACTGGTTGATAAAACTCGGTACACATTTCGTAGAGATGTTTGGTTTTCCTTAATAAATCGAACAGAATCCTAAACGACGTGTATTTAGGGGTTAGGGTTTGGTTTTACCGGATTACTCGGTACTCGGTACTCGGTACATGGTATTTACTCCAATAATAGGGGCACATACTAAATTATATTTGTTCAGACGATAGCTAGTATAAAAAATTATTACATCCCCAAAGCAGTCATAATCCACTCTCCCCAAACCATCTACCAACCTGTCTTTCTCATCAATTTGCACATCCCATGCAAATAGATTGTCTTCAGCTGACCGGTCTTTGAACAATTTGATTAGCGAATTGCTATCCCCATTCTCAATTTTTGCTCTTCTCTCCTTTTGAATATAGTTGTATGCATCTCTCTTGGTAAAACCCAAATTTTATACTCCTCCAACCTCCTCAGATAGATAGGAAAATGCATTTATTGTTCTTATTCCCGCATCTGCCATTGATTTCAAAACAGTGGCATTCTCTTCAGTGATGTGCCTAGATGATCTCAGCAAATGTTGATCATCCGGTTTTGCCAATTCATGGTTGTGTGTTTCTACCGAATTTTTCACCGTCCATATCCCTTCTTCACTAACAAAAAATCTCACCATAGCAGGGCATCCAGTTCTTGTAGTTGATTTTCTAAATTTAACCTTCTGTATATTTTCTGTTTCCTTCTTGAATCCAGATTTTGAACAGACAAAAACCTTTGTTTTCAACTTCCTGGTACCAGGCCAGTAAGAAAGATGTTCTTTCCGAACACTGAAGCCATTCTTATGTGCATATTCGCAATATTTAACATATGCTTCCTTCTCAGATTTGTAAACCCCCTATTAAAATAAATTACATTATTCATTAAAACAACGGAAAAATTCCGTTATAAATACATGAAAATCTCGGTACAAGTTCAATACCGAGTTATAAATAACTCGGTACAAATATATGGTATTTCAATTCTAGGGGTATATAAGTCATAATTAACGTAAATCTAACGAAAACTTATCAATACCGAGTTTTTAAGTACGAATACCGAGATATTAAGAGTTATCAAAAAACTCGGTACAAGTTCTACATAAGTATAATATCTGTACAAAAATCAATTTCAAGTAATAGAAATTAAAATCTAGTTATGTAGAAGACATAAATGACGTAAAAAATATTAAAAAATACCTAATACCGGATATACTTATAAATACCGAGAAATACCGAGTTGTCATAAAACTCGGTATTTCTTCTTCATAGCTATAAAAAACAAATTGAAGCAATATAAACAAATATCGAGCAGTACCAACTTATAAAAAATCAAGTTACATTTAACTAACGACCAATACCGAGTTATCTAAAAGGTTAGATACAAACAAATATGAGAGGATCAGACGACGATGGAGGACAACTTACTTGTAAAAAATAGGAAAAATCGTCATCCAAAGTATAAGTGCCAAATGTTTCATCGAAATCGTCTAACTCTTCCAAAGTAGGAGTTCCCAGAGTAGGTTCCTTCGAATCCATCTCGTGGAAAGCTATGCGAAAGTTTCGATAACCCTAAACACTGTATAACGTTCTGTGTACAGTGAAGATAATCGGCCAGAAGTTTATATACCCGCGTCTTTTAAAGTTTTCCCGCCCATTTAAGCGAAAAATAAATGTCAAATATCCAAAAAACTGCGGGTTTGGGTCGGGTCGTCGGGCTGCTACGTGGCGTAAATTTAATAGTGGCCGAACCTATAAAACCATTCGGTTAGAGGACGTAATAATTGTTCCTATCATTCATATACAACTTTAATATCAACTATATCACTCATATCATTCTATAAATTTTAATATTTCATTCCATGCACCCATATTTATTTTATGGGTGATAGACATATAATATTAATGTTTTGGGTGTTAGATGCGTAAAAAGTGGTATGTATGTAAATCTCCCTCTTTGAAATTTGGGTTGTGTTATTGGAAATTAAAGTAATTGAGCATTAGTTTTGTAAATATACAAATTTAGGATGTTATACTTGTAATTTCCCCAAAATAAAATAATATAGAACGTAGTTGACAAGGAACAGTTCATATATACCTGTGGCTCAATATTTGGTTCTCCAGTCCCATCACACTCTGCATGAAGATTAAAGGTGCAGAATTTTAGCTTTGAAAGATAAAGCTAATGGCAAGTTTTGAAGTTAAATGTTAAAGAAGATATATACTGAATTTGAGTTGCAAAGTTCATCATAAACCTGAGCACATTAATCGGCCTTCTCCACGACAAGTGAGGCACCGAGTGGAAGATGAAGCCTTACTGGCTTCAGAAGGTTTATTTCTTCCCTGAAGCCTAGATGGTTCTTCCCACCGATTCTCTCCAAGTAGAAACACACGGTGTTGGGATATCCCTATTTCTGTATCACCAGCATCTTTGATCAATGTTTCCTGTATCTCTGCAAACTTCCTTACTGAAGCAATAGGTGCTCCATTGGTGCCGTCCTATGAGAAAACCAGATATAAATCACATAAACGAAGGCTAACTAATATGGGTTGATGTTTGCAAACTCAATAAGCTGAACCAAATAAAGTTCTGGCTAGTAAAAGTTTGATCCATTGATAAAACTTATTAAAGAGGATTTGGTATTAATGTAAAGCAAAATTAGAAGGGCAGGCGGATAAGCAGAAAAAAAATTTAAACAGTATGATGGGATTGGAAATTGGAGGACTGAAGCTTTGATACAATTGCTATCAGGTTGTTAATGCAGTAGAATATCGGGCAAACAATGAAATGATTGTATTCACACTTACAGGAAATCATAGTTTTGTATGTTCTGACAGTCGGAAATAATTATATCGCAAAAGCAAGGATAAAAAAGTAAAAATATTGCCCCAAAAATATTAACACACAAGACCCAAAAACTTACATGGGGATTAGTGAAGTGTGAGGGATTATTCTGTGCAGACACCGGACACAGAATACCATCTAGAGGCGAATCAGATGCATCCACGTCATCCAGTACCGAACAATACCGAGCTCGGTACCGAACAGTACCGAGCCGCGGTACCGAGTAGGGGGTGACGTGGTGCATTTTTATTGGGCTCTGGGTGGCGTTCGGCGTCCGCACAGAATAATTCCTCCTCATCTACATTCATGTTGGTATATAAAAACTTTTCAAACTAATATGAGAAAGTTTGTCACAATTTTATGTTCCAAACAATCTTCTAAGTTTTAGGAGAAGGGCAATAAATGGCCCAATGGCTTAGAAGAAACTGGGAGGAATTGATATGAAAAGAAAATAGATTTATATTCCTAGTAACAGCACTAGTAATATTCCAAAAGTTAGAAAATGATAACGGTGCTAAATTGCCTGGTGTAGGGATAGGGAAAGTGTTATTGCTCGAATGGACTTGTTAATGATGTAAAATCTGCATGGTTTGACTGTCACCGCTAGTTTTTGCCAAATTAACATCAGGATAAGAGAAATAGAAGTGTATTAAAATAGGATTTTGAAGAGAAAATGACTACTACCACGTCAGTTGACTGAGAAGGAAATGCTTGTTCAAGCTTATCTACTTCCAGAAATCAACTTTGGAATAGCAACGAAGATACATAAAAACAAAGTATTAAGTATTACGCATAATTAGGTAAGAGGGTGAATATTTTTACGATTGGCATAATGGCATGCAAAACTTATGCGTCAAAATTATGAGATTTTATTATCAATGACTTTAAATTCAGTTTTTGGTGGATCTATAAACAGTGTGGATATCGATCTTAGATGTCGCTTTGATTGTATAAGCTGTTAACATAAGTTTAAATTGGGGAAGTCACCACATCTATTCAATATACATCCAAATGTGGATCTCTCATTCGTGATATTTGGATTTTGGAATCATGAAAATTGTCGCATAAAAACCTTAACCTGATGGCAGAAGAGGTTCAATATCCAAGCATATTGATAGATCCACCCCATGTATATTTTACAACCAAATATTATAAGTAGTACTTTATTTTAATTTTTGACATTTAATCTTAAATCTAATTTTAATATGTTCAAAAAAATAAGTTAACGGTGTGATAGGAAATACTTGTAGATCTCAATTATTTCTATCAATAGAGACAAAATCAGCGAACAAACTCCCAAAATCTGAGGGAATATCACACCAAATAGTAGTTATATTGCAAGAATCAAACGAACGGAAAGAAGAATCAAAGCAAGATACAATTGATCCTCAATTCAAGATGAAGATGTTCTCTCCCAATCCCTAGACGATGAATCTGATAGGAAATACTTTTGTCACAAGTAATCCTATCCCAAATCAGTAAAAACCAATAGTAAAACTGCTGTCCACAGCGAGAAACGAGCAAGAAAAAGGGATAAATTGCGAGAAAACACAAGTAAAGACTTGTATTCCACTAGGTGCAAAGCAAGATAATCAAGATACAATTGTTCTTCGATCCGAGAGGAAGAACGTACTCTCCACAATCTCCGGCGATGCCAAGAGCCCAAAACGAAACCTAGATCTCAAAAACGAAAATTCCAAATTCAAGATGAGGAGCCAATCCCCCCAAAACTCCTAATTATACAAATTAATCATAACGGACAATAATGGACTTCCTAAAACATCCTCTCATTCAAAAATTTTCCCTCCCCCCATGCGTTTTAGCCGCTGTCTGGGCCAGCGGATCCCGCTCCTGCGCGCGTTCCGCCTGGTTCTGCCCGACTTTGGGCCGTCGGGTGTAGAACCGGACCGGTCCAGTTGGGACCGGTCCAGGCGTAACAGAATCTAGAGCCCAAAACACACCATAGAACTCCAAGAGAATACAATAATCAACATAACCCTAACCCTAACATCTCATGCCTATTTAATAAATTAATTTCTAATTCAAAAACTCCCTCCCATGCATTAGCCACCCCCCTGCACCCCCCTTGCTATTTTTAGATCAATTCAATTTGTCGCCCCATTGTTTGGGCGGCAACAATATAGGAGACGGTATTATTCCACCTCCAATAGTACCGAACTGACCTAGCAAGGGCCGGTTCCACCTGAATCCAAATGCCATTGCTCCAATCTTTTCATGTACCTCATAAGGTCCAAAGTACCTTGGGGCAAGCTTCTCATTTCTCCTGTTGGCGACATTTTTTTGCCTATATGGTCAGAGCTTTAAGAACACCTTCTCCCCTACTTCAAAATGAATGTCCTTCGTATGCCCATATTCTTGTTTTTTTATAATTTGTTAAGCTCTCAATAGATGCCTTTTCAACTCTTCCAACACTCTATCCCTCTCCTCCAAATACTCCACTGAAAAAATTAGCGTTGTTATGCCCAAAGTACACTAGGTGAGGTGGATCCCTTCCATACAACACCTTGAAGGGTGCCATTTGAGAAGCCGAATGATAAGAGGTGTTGTACAATACTCCGCCCATGCTAGCCACTTGGCCCATAACTTGGGTTTCTCCGACACAAAACATCTGAGGTGGGTCTCCAAGCTCCTGTTGACCACTCTGTTTGGACATCTGTCCGTGGGTGATAGGCGGTGCTCCTCTTCAACACTGTCCCTTATAGTCTGAATAACTCCCTCTAAAAGTGGCTGAGAAACACCTTATCTCTGTTAGATACTATAGTCTCTAGTATTCCAATGTAGCCTGACCACCTCTCTGATGAACACTGATACCATTGTCATTGCGGTATATAGATGGCGTAGGGGAATGAAATGGGCATACTTGCTCAAGTGATCTACCACCACTAAGATCCTATGTTGCACCGATACTCCTATTTATGAAGGCGTGCTGTATCCGATACACCGATACACGGATACGCCTCCGATACGCCACCGATATGTGTCGGATACGCAAAGCCGTATCCAATTAAAATACTATTTAATTTCAAAAGGGCACGCGTATCTGATATACGTGTCCGTTGAAAAAAAAAAGATGTGTTGTATTTACTTCCACGACTGCGAGCAAGGTTCTCTCATTTCTGAGATGGATTTGAGTCTCTTAATGATATGAGAATATTAGAAATTAATAATCTTTCACTTGATAAGCCTGAATTAGAAGCTATGGATATGTATTTGAAGATGATATAGAAGTTCAAAGAAAAACCACTGAAGAAGCTAATCATATCATTCCTTCTATTGAATAGTTGAAACTTCATGTGCTAGACAATTTATGTTTATGCTTTTGTTGTTGTACTAGACATTTAATACTTATATTTTAATATGATAAACTAAAGGCTACAAATGATGTTGTTGTCATTTTTTTTTTTGTAATTTCAAATATTATGCTTTGATTGCTTTCTTAATTTTTATGTATGATTTATAAACTATAATGCCGTGTCCGCGTCGTACCCGTATCCTATTTTTTAAGAATTGACGTGTCCCGTGTCCGTATCGTGTCGTATCCGTGTCGCCGTATCCGTATTGGTGCAACATAGCTAAGATCACTATGAGCCATTCTGATCGGGAAACCCCTTCTATGAAATCCATGGAGATCTCCTCCCATACCCGACATGGTAAAGCCATCGACTACAGTGATCCTCCTGGAGACATGGCCAAATACTTGTTTCTCTGGCATACCTCGCATTTGGCTACCATCTCCTCAACATCCTTATGCATCCCCTTCCAGTACAGCTCTGAAGCTAACCTCCTGTATGTCTTTTGCACCCCTAAATGATCCCCAACAGCGTTCCCATGCAACTACTGAAAAAAAAGTGTGGAATGTGAACTGATGTTCGGGGCACACAAACCTCCCTTTATACAACCGTCTTTCCCCCTCCAATGAGTATCCCGGATGGCTACTCTCTTCCCTCAATAAATCGGCCCCGGTCTTTCCCAATTCCTCATCCCTGACACTCTCCTCCTTGATGTCCTCCCCAATCTAACATCAAAGGAATTGATACTTGCATAGCCTGCAACTCCCCCATACACCTGGACAAGGCATCTGTCGCCTTATTCTCTACTCCTGACTTGTATTGAATTTCAAAATCATACTCAACAATTTGAACAACCACCTCTAATGCTCCTCTGTCACTAACCTCTTCTCCAACAAATACTTCAGGCTCCGCTGGTTTGTTCTGACAATGAAATGTCTACCTAGCAAGTAGGGCCGCCACTTTTGGATGACTAAGACGATTTCCATCAACTCCCACTCATATACTGATTTCAGTCTTGCTCAAGCATTCAATACCTGGTTGAAATAGATAATGGGTCGACGATTCTGCATGAGCATTGCCCCAAGCTCATACTGAAGCATCTGTCTCCACTATGAAGACCTGAGTGAAGTCTGGCAAAGCTAAGATTGATACAGTAGTCATAGCCTTCTTCAAACTCTCAAAATTTCTTGTGGCCTCCTCCCCCATAGGAACCCATCATTCTTCAACTGCTCTGTTAGTGGCCATGCTATGGTACTGTACTCTTTCACGAATCTCCTATAGCATCCTGTCAGTCCTAAGAATCCTCTCAACTCCCTTAGATTCTTAGGTAATGGTCATCTCAACATAGCCTCAATTTTTGATTGATCTCCTACCACCCCTTCTTTGAACACAATATGGCCCAAATACTCCACACTGATTTGAGCAAAATAGCACTTCTGATGTTTCTGCAACACCTCTAGCACCCTTCTCACGTTCTCCCAATGTTCCTCCTCTGTCCTGCTATAAACTAGGATGACATCAAAAAAACACCAAGACAAATCGCCTGAGATAGGGCCTGAAGTGATGTGAAACCAGGAATTGATTGCGAGTATTAATAAATAAATTGTTGAGCAATGATAAATTAAATCTTAATACTTCGCGTAAATAGGTTCAAAGAAGTTCTCATGAAGAAGCTACGCAGACAATCGATCAAAAACTAAAGTTAGGTAATCCTTTAAAATAACAACAAATATAAAGTAATGAAATGACAAGTTCAACACAATCCACGGATTAACAAAGTGATGCGTTCACCTTGAGCTCCAACAGTCACTCTCTCAAGTTGGTAGGGTTCAACGGAGAAGCAAGATCAACATACTTATTGATGCCACCAAGAGAAGGTAGAAGCCTCGGGTAGTAGTCGTTGGAAAGGTAGCCAAAGTAAGAGGTGTAGGTGGATGATTGACAATGTACCAGCGACCCGGAAGGTTGTGCTTTTCAATTGAAAGGGTCACTTGATATAAAATGCGGCCCACGTATTCTTCCACCGAGTTGTCGAAGTTCGGATTGAAATTGAAGGAAGTGGATTGTAGGAAGTTGGTCCGTCCGTGGAATCTTCTATGAATCCGGGATCAATCTCTGAATCGGCCATTCATGCTTGCCTTGAGTGGGGAGCAATGAAGATTGAGTGATGGGAAGGAGTGGGGCGGTTTGGAGGGAGGTGATGGGGTCCGGCTGTGAGAGGAAGAGGGAGAGGGGTCGGGTAAGAGAGGGGCAGATTGGGGCTTAGCAAGGATTAGGTTGGGTGGGGAAATCTGAAATTAATTTCATATTTTGGAATTAATTAGTGGAAGGAAAATTTGAATTTGAATTCCAAATCTAAAATTAGGTAGTGTTAATGTGAGGAGAGAAGAAAGAAAAAAAAGGAAAGGGGATCAATAGGGGGGCCGGCGGCATGCATAGAGGAAGAGGGGTTTCGGGAGGAAAATTAATGCTCCTTAATGCATTAACTCACTTTAGGAAAAAGGTGAAGAAATCCAATCTAATTTAATATTAAATTAGATTCAAAATTTGAAAAACTTTCCTAATTTGGCATAGTCAATTTAGGAAGGTTTTGAAATTCAAAATTTGAATTTCAAAAGGATGAAATCTCTTCCCATAATTAAGTGGATTGAATTAGGAAAGTCTTAATGGGGATTGAAATCAACATTAAGGAAAAAGAGCAAGGGGTGGCCGGCGGTGGGGGTTGGGGAATTTGGCTTGGTCGGAGTTTGGAGCAAGGGGAGGGGAAAGCCGGTGGTTGAGGGAAGATAGGGAGGGGATTGTCGGCGGTATAGGGGAAGAGGGAAGAGGAAAATGAAGACTAAAATAAAAGAACCAAGAACTCACAAAGAGATAGTAGAACCGCGAACCTTAGAATCCTCCAAAGGTTGACGGGTATTGCTTTCACCCACCTAGGGTTTCTCCTCTCAAGAACTCACTTAGAGATCAAGCAAAGAAAACTGAAATTTTATTCATAATTCATCATTCCAATACAATGCAAGAGGCCTCCTATAAATAGGCCCAAATGAAAGAAAAACCGAAAAGACTAAAGTGCCCTTGGGCTATAACATAAACTTAATTTTCCATAGGGGAAAAATGGGAAAACTCAAATGCAACATAATACATATAATAGAAAATACATCAAAAATACAGACTCTGAATCGCAGTCATCGATCTACAATTCCTCCAACGATACAAATGTTTGAATCTCTGGCAAATGTCCTCATAATGAACACTTTGTTCATAAGCGATTGAAATGTGGCTGGAGCATTAGTGAGGCCAAAAAGCATCACTAGAAACTCATATTGCCCCTCATAAGTCCTGAAAGTAGTTTTTGGCACATCTTCTTTCTTCATTATGATCTGATGATATCATGATTTCAGATCTATCTTCGTGAACATCATTGCCCCACTTAATTCATCCAATAGTTCATCAATCACTGGTATAGAAAACTTGCCTGACACAGTTTTCTTATTGATCTCCTTATAGTCCACACAAAACCTCCAGCTGCCATCTTTTTTCTTCATCAGTAATATTGGATTAGAAAAAAAGACTGACACTGGGTCTGATAATTCCTGCCTCCAGCATCTCTCTAATCAAATTTTCAATCTCATCCTTCTGAAATTGAGGGTATTTATAGGGCCTCACACTGATGGGCGACACACCTTCCCTCAAGGTGATAGCCTGCTCCTGCTCCCTAGGTCGTGGAAATCCTTAGGAGGCTGAAATACCTCCTGGAATTGTTGGATCAACGGCTATATGGAGAGGAGTATGTCTCCTCCCTCCTCCAATCTAACTCCCTCCAATTAGTGCAGCTCCACCAAATAGCCTTCCCCTACCTCCTGGATATTCCTCACCATGGTTTTGAGTGACACCATGATTTTGGATAGTCCTGCATCTCCCCTGATCACCACCTTTCTTTCATCCACCCTCAGCTCCATCGTGAGTGCTCCCCAATTGATCTTGGTGTCCCCCAAGGTCTGCAACCACTTCATCCCCAAGATGACATATGTACTTCCTAACTCCAGTGGAAGAAATTCCTCTCTCACTTGAATCCCCTGGATGATCAACACCACTTCTCTACAGATCCCCTGACCTTTCTCCACCTTCCCTGTACCTATCATCACCCCATAACAATCGGTGTCCACCAATTTCACTCACAGTTGGTCGACGACCTAAGTGGAAATGAAATTGTGGGTAGCCCCACTGTCGGTCAAAACCACCACCTCTCTGTCCCATATCTCCCCTTTCACCTTCATGATATGATTCATGGTGAATCCTACCACCGAGTTTAGGAAAACATACTCCAGATCCAGATGCATTTTCTCCTCTCTCTCTCGCCTCCCTCCTCAATTTTCTCGTCATCACGGATGGTGAGAACCTGAAGAGTTCGATCCCTATACGTATGCCCTAGAGTATACTTCTCATCACACCTGAAACACAACCCTTTTGCCCTCTTTCTCCTGCATCTCCTTCTTTGTCAGCCTCTTGAAATTTCCCCCGCTCCCTCCTACTGTCTTCTCCCTGGTGGTCTCACGAAATCCTCCTATTGCAGAACCCTTGGGTGCTAAGTGGGTGTTCGTCATCCTGTAAGTGCCTCCTGAGCTGCTGCACATGGTTCTCTTCTATAGATTCTTCTAATTTTTCACTTCCTGTGCCAACTTCATGGCCTTTCCAAAGTCATGAGGCATCATAACTTTCACCACCACTTTGATCTCTGCCTTGAGCCCCTTCATGAAGTTTCCCTCTAATGCAGTCTTTGATAATCGCTCCACCCGACTGGCTAGTTGCTCGAACCGCTCCCGATAGTCTGCAACTGATCCGTCCTGCACTAATGCAAAAAATTGCTTATATTAGTCCCCTCCCCTATCGGTTTGGAAATGTTCTAACAAACAGTCCTTGAATGCTCTCCAACTCCATATAAGTCTCCTTTGGTCCCTCCATTGGAACCGTGACAACGTCTTCCCCTCAAAACATAGGCCTGCTGCTGTCAGTTTCTCCTCATCCGCCAATCCATTGACGGCGAAATACCTCTCCACCTTGTAGATCCATCCATAAGCATCATTCCCTTCAAAAACTGGCATCTTCAACTTCCTCACCGTTGGCTCTCTCCCATTTCCCCGTATTCCTTCATAATTTCCCCTCTCCCAAGTGTTTTGCTCTCCCCATGTCTCTCGATCTTTCCTTACTAGTTCATCTTCAAACCCCTCTTCACTTTCTTCCCTCCTTTCTCCAAAATCAGCACCCCCTTCTACCATAATTTCCCTCTTTTCTCTCCCAACCAGCACCCCTTACTCCTTGTTCCCTATTTCCACGCGTCTCTACGCACCTTTCCCCTTTCTCATCAATTATTTCTACATCGTTTTCCCTCCTACAAAAATCAGAATTCGTAGTTCTTCCCATTGGCCCCTTTGCTTATGATGTCACCATTTGGATTTGATTTTCCAATAACTTCTTCACCATCAAATGAATATCGAAAAATTTGTCTTCCACGGATGAAACCTTGTCTTCTACGGATGAAATTTGACCATCCACCATGGCTTTTATTTGACTCATCTCTCATTCATAATGTTCTTCCAACGCATCTACCTTTTTGGCCGCCATCAAAACTTCTGGATTTTGATCCAAAAATCAATAAGAATTTCTTCCACCGAGCAAGGATCCCCTGCTGAAATTCAAAAAAAAAAAAAAAACAGCCCACAAGGGTCCTGGAGCAGCTCTGATACCAATTTGATAGGAGATACTTGTAGATCTCAAGTATTTCTATCAATAGAGACAAAAGCAGCGAACAAATTCCCAAAATCTGAGGAAAAATCACACCAAATAGTAGTAGTTCTATTGCAATAATCAAAAGAATGGAAAGAAGAATCAAAGCAAGATACAATTGATCCTCAATTCGAGAGGAGGATTGTTCTCTCCCAATTCCTAGACAACGAATCTAGAGCCCAAAACACACAAGAGAACTCCAAGATAATACAATAATCAGCATAACTAATCCTAGTATCTCATGCCTATTTAATATAGCAATTTCTAATTCAAAAAGTCACTATAAATTTTGGACGATTATACATGGAGACTATACAGAGACAACAAGATATTTTACCAGAGAACAGTAGGTCGGCTTTTCATATGCAAGGTGGGGATTAGATAGGTGGTTTTAATCAACGGTTTTGGAAAATTTAATAGCACATGGCTACTCCATTACCTTAAAGTGAAAACTGTCTTTATTACCTCCTCTCAAGCTTTGGGGTGAGGTTAAACCACCAGCTTGCTTCTTAGAGTTGATATATGTGTGTTGGAAGAGCTTTGGTGAAGATGTTGGCCAATTGATCTTGAGAGTTGATATGAACTACTTGTATCTCATGTGATTTAATGTGTTCTCTTATATAGTGATAGTCGATCTTTATGTGGTTTGTGCGAACATGAAAGACAGGGTTGTGGGCCAAGGCATGAACGGATTTATTGCCACAATATAGATCAGTTGGTTGGGGTGTTAGAATGTAAAAATCATGAAGTCTGTTGTTGCGGCGACAAGGCCTTTATATTTTGCTTGTATATATGACTAAACAACTATTGGTTATTTTTTAACACTCAAGGAGATGAGTGCGAAGCCTAGGTAGGAACAATATTCAATGTGATGCAGTGCAACCTTGAGAACCGGACTATTGCAGCCATCGGATGCAGCCATCTCACATTTCAGATGCACATTCCACGACTACGCCTTTTTCCTAGTTTCCATTAGCTACTAACCATTTTCGTCTTTTAGCTATATTAGTATCATGGGTTTTTATTTTACTTTTCATTTTCTGGTATCGGTTTAGTAAGGGAGGCAAGTATACCCATATATATAGTGAAAATCAGAAAGAGAAGGTAGAAAAAAAATATACTACAGTTTTACAGAGGAATTCCCTTCCTTGTTGCTTCTTTTTCTGTTTCATTGTTTTTCTTGCAGGTTCTGGGTACTCTTGGTGCAGGTAGCACATCAAGTTGGTATCAGAGCGGTTCTTCCTTGCGAGGCAATGGCAGATGGAAATCCTCGCAATACGCTTGGCGACGACCATAGCGTAGAGGCCCTGTGGAGGGAACAAACCAAATTGGCTCGGCAGCTGGAGGAGCTTAACGCCAGTTTCAACAGGTTTACAGTAGAAGTCTGGCAAGAATTGCAACTTAATCGGGGACGGGGTCCGGAGAATCCAGTGGCTAGGCGCACTGCACCGGAACCGATGTATCCTGTGCGCGGATTGGGACGGAGAAGACAAGAGAATCTGGCTGAATCAGTCGGATGAGAAGAAGACATTGATCCGCAGCAGCGATTTGACTCTTCCGACTTCGATAATGATAATGTCGCATTGCAAAATGTGCATAGGCAGACACGGGATCACTATCAGAGGCCTCATGGTGAGTTCCGTATCAAACTCAACATCCCCTTCTTCAACGGCAGACTGCATATAGAAGATTTCCTTGATTGGGAGAGGGCTGTTGAGTCCTTCGAATATATGGAGATTTCGGTTGAAAAACAAGTTAAGTATGTTGCGTGTAGATTAAAAGGGGGTGCGAGTGCATTGTGGCAACAGCTTCTGCAGTCCCGACAGAGGGAAGGAAAGGGGCCAGTCCGCAGTTGGTTTCGCATGAAACAACTGCTGAGGGGGCATTATCTTCCTACGAACTAGGAACATATGTTGTACATATAGTACTAGCATTGTACGCAAGGGAATCGTAATGTCACTGATTAAACCGAGGAATTTTACCGTTTAAGTGCGAGAAACAACCTCAGTGAATCAGAAAACCAGTTGGTGGCGCGGTATATTGGCGGATTGAAGGATAATTTGCAAGAAAAATTAGAATTAAATTCCGTATGGTCACTTTCGCAGGCTGTTAATTTCGCCATCAAGACTGAAATGCAGACGACTCGACACTCTCCAAGCTATTCCAGTCACCGGCAAGCAGTAGAGCCCTCCGGCGATCAACGAATTGCTACCCCTATGAGTAAGCCGCAGGTGGTAAGTTCGGGAACCGATCCCAACAAAACAGTAACAGGAGACAACAAGGGTGCCATGCCAAAACCAGGAAGTAATCCTTACTCAAAGCCAGCCACTTACAAATGTTTCCGATGCTTCCAGTCGGGCCACAAATCTAATGAGTGTCCCTCTCGACCCCCGCATTCAGTTGGTAGAAGGGGAAGCAGAAAGTTCTGAAAATCAAATTGATGATGATGGTGAAGCTATAGTTGAAGAGCTGGAGGTGGATGAGGGAGATGTGGTCATTTGTGTCTTGGAAAGATTATTATTGGCCCCTCGTCAACCAGTTAAGTCACAAAGGAATGCCATCTTCTGCACCCGATGCATGATTGAGGGTAAAGTCTGCGACCTTCTTATTGACAATGGGTGTACGGAGAACATTGTCTCTCATTCACTCATTCATGCGTTACAACTAAAGACTCAAAAGAACCCCCAACCTTAAGATTGGCTGGATCAAAAAAGGTATGGAAGTAACTGTGACAGAAATGTGCCATATTACATTTTCCATCGGGAAACAGTGCATGTGCGAAGCTCTGTGTGACGTCATTGATATGGACGTCGGGCATGCTATTTTGGGCAGACCATGGCAGTACGACATTGGGGCTACCTATGATTGCATATTAAATACATATTCATTTGAATGGAAGGGTAAGAAAATTCGGTTACTACCGTTCAGTCCCGATTCTAAAACGAATAGTAATGAGCCTAATTCAGCTCTTCAGTTGGTGGGGGGACGTGCTCTATTAGCCACGGGACAAACAGAGAATGAAATCATAGCCTTAGTAGTGACGGATACACAGCCTGAATCGCTAGTTTCGGTAACGCCTGACTCTGTTCGAACTTTGTTGAAACGGTTTGAAGACCTTGCATGAGCTGAACTTCCGGAGGGACTTCCGCCTTTGCGTGATATTCAGCATCAAATAGAATTTAATGCTGGAGCAATACTCTCAAATCTTCCCCACTATAAGATGAGCCCCAAAGAACACGCAATATTGCAAGAAATCATTGACGAACTCCTGGAAAAACAGCTCATTCAACCAAGTCTGAGCCCGTGTGCTGTCCCGGCCTTGTTGGTGCCCAAGAAAGATGGCCAGTGGAGGATGTGTATAGACGGTCGTGCAATCAATAAAATCACAGTCAAGTACCGTTTTCCGATCCCTCGCATTGATGAACTCTTGGACAAATTAGCCGGAGCAGAGATCTTTACTGAATTGGACCTCAAAAGCGGATACCACCAAATTCGAGTTCCCCCCGGATACACCCGGGAGACGAATGGAAGACCGCCTTTAAAACACGCCAAGGGCTATATGAGTGGCGGGTTATGCCCTTCAGATTGTGTAATGCTCCGGCGACATTCATGCGGCTAATGAATGAGGTACTAAAACCTTTTCTCGGAAAGTCATGTGTGGTATACTTTGATGATATACTTGTTTTTAGCAATTCATTGGATTCCCATTTGCTTCACCTAGCTGAAATTTTTCAAGTTTTGAGAGCTCACAGGTTATTCCTTAATCTGTCTAAATGTGAGTTCACCACCTCTCAAGTGTACTTTCTTGGCTTCATTGTATTTGCCCGCGGCGTGGCAGTAGACCCGCGTAAAATTGCGGCTATTATGGAATGGCCTACGCCAAGGTCATTGTTTGATGTGCGTAGTTTTCACGGACTCAAAAATTTCTACAGACGATTCATACAGGGTTTAAGTATACTCACGGCACCAATTACAGATTGTTTGAAGCTAAAGACTTTTGTTTGGGGCACAGAACAACAGCGAAGTTTTGAGTGCATTAAACAAACATTCAAAATTTAGCTCTAGGGCTTGCCTTGCCTGATTTTAAGAAGCCCTTCCTAGTAGAAACGGACGCCTCCGCCGTAGGAATTGGAGCTGTATTATTGCAACTCGATAAACCCATAGAGTATTTCAGTGAAAAGCTTAGTCCGAGCAGGCAAAAATGGACAGTTTATGAACAAGAATTGTACGCCGTCGTAAGAGCTCTTAAGTATTGGGAACATTATTTGCTTCACCAAGATTTTGTTCTACGCAGCGATCACAAATCGCTTCAATACTTAAACAGTCAAAAGACGATAAATCGCATCCATGCGAGGTGGATATTATTTTTGCAAAAATTTACTTTTGTATTGAAGCATAAATCAGGCCAAGCCAATCGAGTTGCTGATGCTCTTAGTAGAAGAGCGGCGCTGATTACACAGCTGCAGACCGAGATCATAGGCTTAGACTGCTTGAAGGATCTATATGATGAAGATGGGGATTTCGGCCACATATGGAGACAGTGCAGCAACTCAACACCACTGAAAGATTTTTCTATAAGGCATGTGTTCTTATTTAAAGGAAATTTGCTGTGTATTCCCGATTCCTCTTGGTGCCAGCAAATTATTCGGGAAGCTCACGGAGGCGGTTTGGCAGCGCATTTGGGTAGAGAAAAGACTTTTCAACAACTACAAAGCAAGTTTTATTGGCCCTGGCTACACAGAGATGTCTTAAAATTTGTGGAGCGATGCTATATCTTCCAAGAATATAAAGGAGTGGCTCAAAACACTGGTTTATACATGCCTCTTCCTGTACTTGACTCCATTTGGGAGGATATCAGTTTGGATTTTGTACTGGGATTGCCTAAAACAAAGCATGGAGTAGATTCTATTTTGGTGGTTGTTAACAGATTTTCGAAAATGGACATTTCATAGCATGTAAAAAGACTTTTGATGCAGTCAATGTGGCTCGAATATTTTTTAAAGAGATTGTATGCTTACATGGCGTACCTCGCAGTATTACTTCTGACCGAGATGTGAAATTCATTAGCCATTTTTGGCGAGATTTGTGGAGTCGCTTACATACGGAGCTTAAACTTAGCTCGGCTTATCACTCCCAAACCGACGGTCAGACTGAAGTGGTAAACCGTACATTAGCTAATATGTTACGATGCCTAGTGTAGAACCGACCGAAACAATGGGATGAAGTCCTTGGTTAGGCAGAATTCGCATACAATTCCATGACCAACTGCTCAACGGGGCGCTGCCCGTTCAGTATTGTGTACACAAAGCCACCAAATCATCTCATAGATGTTGCAGTTTTACCTAAATGTCGCACAGCTGTTGCAACAACTTTCACGGAACAACATGCCTCAGTGCTTCAAGAGGTTAAAGCAAAGCTCCTGGAATCCAACAACCATTACAAGCAAGCAGCTGACCTTCATAAGCGCAAACATGTATTCAAACCAGGGGACCTCGTTATGGTTCGTTTGCGCAAGGAGCGTTTTCCCGCTGGTCAATATTCGAAACTCAGTCCTCGCAAGATTGGACCAGTTCCTATAACTAGGCGCATTAATGATAATGCGTATATAGTTGATTTGCCTCCAAATATACACACACCATCCACTTTTAATGTGTCCGACATTCACCACTATCAACCCTCAGAGGGAACAGATTTACTCAACAGTGGTAATGTCGACTCTTGTTAGCAAGAGGGAACTGATGCAGTGCAACCTTGTGAACCGGACTATTATAGCCATCGGATGCAGCCATCTCACATTTCAGATGCACGTTCCACGACCATGGGGCGGAGGGAGGGGGGGGGGGGGGGGGGGGGGGGGGGGGGGGGGGGGGGGGGGGGGGGGGCAAGGGGGGGGCACATGCCCCCCTAAAAAAATTGAATTTTTTTTTAATCTCAATACAAAATTAAGTTGGTAACTTCAAAAATTAATTCGGAGACTATATGAACTCCGATTTCAATAAACTTACAGTCGAATTGAACCTCTAAAAAACACAAACCTAACGACACCAAATTCAACTCAATCCGAACCAAAATGACTCCAAATCAAAGACCCGAAGCATATTTGGAAGGTTCAAACCATAACTTGGATTAACAAATGGTTTCCAAACATAACATGCTTATAGTCGAATCGAGCGGCTAGACAAGACGAATCCAACGAGCCCAAGATCGCCAAATTATGATATCACTACGCCTTTTTCCTAGTTTCCATTAGCTACTAACCGTTTTCATCTTTTAGCTATATTAGTATAATGGGTTTTTATTTTACTTTTCATTTGCTGGTATCGGTTTAGTAAGGGAGGCAAGTATACCCATATATATATAGTGAAAATCAGAAAGAGAAGGTAAAAAGAAATATACTACAGTTTTACAGAGGAATTCCCTTCCTTGTTGCTTCTTTTCCTGTTTCATTGTTTTTCTTGCAGGTTCCGGGTACTCTTGATGCAGGTAGCACATCACAATGGTGGAGCAGCGATTGTTGGTATGATAGCCCAATTTGAGTCAAAGGAGGATATAAGTGTGAGAAGACCTTTGGTGATCGGAAGACCAAAGTAGAGCGTTCTTTTAATGTAATGGAATAGTCATTTGTGGAGATGAAAATGATGTTGTAGAGGATCGTGCATGTATTGACTTAGTTGATTGAAGGCTAATGAAATATTTGGATGAGTGATGGTGAGGTATTGGAGTGATTCAGTGAGGTGTCTATAGGAAACAAGGTTGAAGGAAATGTGGTCGGTTTGTATGTGTGGTAGCTTTTTTCTCATGAATTTCTGTGCCCCACATCCTCCGACACTAATCATGCCATGTTCGTCACCATATGAGCCGCATGAATAGGAATCCCAATATGTTCAACATTCAAAAAGCCAGAAAATGATAACATAACCGAATCGCTCGGTGCAGCAATGGGAAAGAATTACTTGCAGGTATTTAGTTACCGTAATTTGAACTGTGGCATCCAATTAAATAATTGCAAACAGGAAATCCTAATCAGTTAGGTACTTACCTTCCTTTCCACTGGTGTCGTGTTCTCTCTCTCATCTGCACCTCCTTTTGTATTAGAATCATTCAAATACAGCTCCACAAATAACCTTTCCAAAAGCTCTGAAGTCATAATCCCATTTTCTGTGGCTCCCAGTGAAGCCTGTAATACCAAAGTTTTCATGATCCAATTCTCTAGGAAGAACAGGACACTAGAATATTTGATTTTAAAGCCAGCAGAGATCACTCACTTGCCAAGTTTTAACAGCACGGTCTGTTCCAGTGGAGAAGCTGGAGTACTCCATGTCATCTTCACCAGAATAAAATCCCAACCTTTGCAAAGCCTCCTGCATCATTGTAGACACCCTAACTTAGTTTTGAGCAAACTATTTTTTAAGCAATCCTTGAGATACAGACAAATCCCGAAAATTGCATAATCACGCAAACCTGCATCTCTCGTACTTCCTCTCCCTCTGATCCCAACCTCAGAGTTTTCCTCTCCTTCTTCTCATTGACAACCTTGTTCTCCTTGAGCCCCTCCTTCTCCCCCTCCTCCTCCGGCACCCTTATCCCCTCTTGAACCATCTCCTTCACCACATCTTCCTCAACTATAGTCTTCTCAGCTCCAGCAATAAGACGCCGCTCCTTCGCCGCAACCAGCACCGCCTCGACGGCATCAGCGAGCGGGGAACGTTCGCCCTCGAGGGCATCGATGCGGAGCCGCAGAGCCGCTATCTCTCTAAGAAGAGCTTCGCGCTCGGAGCTCCATCGACGCTCCTCTCGGAGCCAACGCTGCTCTTCTCGAAGCCACCGTTGCTCTTCGCGGAGCCATCGTTGCTCCTCTTGCTCCCATGAGGAAGAGGAGGCGAAGGTAACGACAGTAGTAGAAGAGGACGAAAAGCTACGATTAGGGTTTCGGAGAATCAGAAACGAGGTAGGAAAAGTGGATTTGGCCGGAGAGTGGTGGTGGCGGGTGAGGAGATTGGGATGGAGGCGGGGCGGCAGACTGGCAATAGCCATCTGCAGGAAAACTGACGGTTGGGAGATTTTTTTTTTTTAAGGTAATGTTAACAACTTTAAATACTTCTTTCTGTGAATGGATCATCAGTCTATTCGCTAATATTTGCATCTTTATAATCACAAAATTTAATCAATTTACTGCTCATCTTTTATAAAATTTATTAAAATTCAATAAACTTTAAATTAAAGTATGATTAGAATTTTTTTTTTTGAGAAAAAAATTAAAATGTTCCCTTATTTTTTTTAATGAAGAATTAAAATAATTTCTAATTATATTAAAGGATTTTGACTTCTCCGTTAATGATTTGATGGATCAATATAATTTTTTAATATAATCGGTGATCATTTTGATTTTTCATAAAAAATTAAAAGATCATTTTGATCTTTTTTTATTAAAATTTTAAAATATATATATATTATTGATTAATATACGAGCCCGACCAAATCTTTGCACAGTTTTTTTTTAGACATTTAGGCCAATTAAAGCAGATACACACATATCACATACACAAAACTCAAACCCATGACCTTGGACCAAGATGAGCTATGTCTTGGCACTGCTTTGGACTTAACTATATTGTGTCAAGTACTGTTATTTGATGAGGACATCATGTGAGGGTTGAGATCTTCAAGCTTTTAGCAGAAGAGGATTTCTTCTAGATTGCTTAACAACTTTTGTAACTATTTTCTCTTATAGTAGTTAGGGCATCTCCAATCGAAGAACCTATTTTTACTTCAAAATACAGTAAAAGTCATATCAAATAGTAATTCATTTCCAACCAAATTTTATTTCTAATATCAAAAAAGAATATTATGTGTATATTCTTTATCATCTCTATTTTTATATTTATTTTCAAGCATACCCTAATATTTATCAGAAAAGATTTTTGAATAATGAGACATCAATATTCACATCGCACGGTTCACAATCGAGATAAAATGCTAAAATGTGTTTTCATTTGCCATGTGGGTGGATGTTGTCCGGAGCTGCAAACAATCGAATGACGTTCGGTTGAAGATGCTCTTACGTTGTTGAGTTTCAACTTTAATAACTATCATTAGTTACATGTTTTTAGGTAGGGTTCGAGTGGTTGGTAGGCGAACACGGTTGGGAACCCTCCGTCCCGGTTTCAAATCCCTTCTACTACAGCCTCGCCTCTTCAGTGGGGCAAAGCAAGTGCGGGCTAGATGCCGATGGGTGGCCTCGCTAGGTTCTGCCGATGAATTTGTTAGGCTGTCAAGCACTCCCTTTGAAGTGGCAGCGGGTAGATATCCCGGTTCAAAAAAAAAAAACATATTTTTAAGTTGTTGTAATGCAGTTAGTGTAAAAACTATAATTAATTACAGGTTGTTGTAATATCATAATTTGTAACTACATATGATATGTTTTATGATATTATTTACATTTTATCTGATTAACCACAAAATTTTCGGGCAATTCAAGAAACCTACAGCATTCAAAATCAGGGTTGATGAGTTCAAATAAAAATTTGTGTTGAGTAGATTTTGATTATTCTAAGGATTGGTTTGGGACGATTTTCTAACTGTTTCTTAAAATAAAATTTTTGTATAAAATTTATAATTTTTGTACGTAAGCGTCTCCAAAGAAGCCTAAATTTACAGTGAAAATAAGAATATTATTTGTGGTTTGGACTTCTATGTAAAAAAAATAGAATATATGACAAAGAAATGAATCTGAGTATGTCCTTACTTGCTCTGGGGTTTCATTTGGCTACTTGCTTATGTTACTGTGCAGGCAGTGGTGGAGCCAGAAGTTTTATTGAGGAGGGGCCTAAATTAAAATAGTTATGTTTATCGTCTCATTACGGGTGTCAAGAGGACCTATAAGATTAAAATTAAGAATGTAGATAACATGGCCTTTTGAGCTTAGAAGACATAAATATCTGTCACGGGTAGGGGTGCAACCAAGTCAAGCTGGCTCGGGCTCAACGAGTCGAGCTTGAACATGAGTTCTAGCTCGATGGCTAATCAAGCTTGAGCTTGAACACTCAGCTGCTCGACTCGATAGCTCGTCGAGTAGCTCGAACACAAGAGCGGGAGCGAACTTCGCCGCGAGAGCAAGTCACGGCAGCAGGCTTCGCCGCAAGAGCGGGTCGCGGAAGTGGGCGTCGTCGCGAGAGCGGGACGCGGAAGTGGGCTTCGCCGCGAGAGCGGGTCACGGCAGCGGGCTTCGCCGAGAGAGCAGGTCGCCGGTCGCAGCAGTGGGCTTCGCCGCGAGAGCAGGTTGCGGCAGCGAGAGCGAAAGCAGGAGTGGGATTCGCTGCGAGAGCGGGAGTGGTCTTCGCTTCAAGAGCAGGAGCTTGACGAGCCGCTCGACTCAACTCGTTTCCTGAGACGAGTCAAGCTCGAGCTCATATTTCGAGTTACATCTGTGAATTTCTTAAAATAAATCATATATAATACATCTGTTTTCCTAACCGAATCATCGAAAACTTATTTTTTATGCTACCAAATCATCTCAATCATCTCATGCAACTCTCTAAATAGCAGAACTGATGTGCACTTATTAATATCAAAAAATCAATTGCTCTCTCTTTGCAAATAAACAAAAAAATATTGAAAACTTGCCAACTATTTCAAAGCCTAGGTTGTTTGAGAAATTTTTGCATGGAATGAGATCTCTAGGGGAAAAAAAAGGAATGAGATCTCCAGTTTTTCATGTTAAGTGGTTTTCTTAGACCTTTTCAATAAGGTTTAGTTGGCCAATCTTGTTCCCTTTGAAAAAATGGTTGAATGTGCTAATTGGAGTTTTAAGTCCATGCAAGAACAATTGCATGGCCCAATGATATTGTCCCATACTTGCAACAACCATCGTAATTTATCCCGTTTAATATTTGGCTAGTGTAGTATTACTGTATTTATTAGCGGCTTTTTAGTGTTTGTCTGGGACAACTGTAGCGTTTTATAAAGTTGGTTGTGAAATTACAGTAGAGAAAACAACTTCGTTATTATAATTATAGAAAATAGCTTTTCACCACAGAAATTTCTAAAAATATATAATCTATGACAACTTCATGATAGTTACAATAATTAAGGGATATGCATGCTAATGTTTTGATGTTAAGGAAGATTAACCAATGGGCGATCAAGAGTTGAGCTAGTTATAATAATGAACAACTTTTTTTTAACCCAAAAGCTTATGGTTTATGAGTAACTATCAATCGCTAGATACTTCACTAATTCTACAGCAAAATATTTTTCAACTATTTCCTCACCCCACATGGACTTGAAAGTCCTCGATATCAACCATTGCTACTCATCAAATAGGATATTTTTTTAACATTTTAAATATTTATACATTAAGGCTATGTTTGGGATTGCTTTTTTATTGTTTCTTAAAGAAGTTTATTAGTACAAAAATTTAGAAGCAGCAAAAAAATCGTCCCAAACGAAGCCTAAGAGCACACTGAACTTTTTGATGGCATCAAGAGAATCATTCACTCTTGAAATTTACTCGGCCATTGTAGAAGATGACAAAGACCCATTGTAGCTACAAACCCTATAAACCACGTTTTCTTATTTGAACCATAAACTATAGTATTCCTGTTAAGGAGGATAAGCCTAATAGGTACCTGGGGCTGGGACATATGCTTTAGTGGTACCCAATTTTAACCCAAAAAGCTTAAATTTTTTTGGCCATGAATGCATTTCTTCGTGAATGTACTTTTTATCAATCGAATGTGGCACTAAATATAAGGCTTTCAACACACCGTTGTTTGTCCGGATGATGAAGAGCCGGCTGGGCAAAGCCTAGGTCCCTGGTTCGAATCCCTTGGTAAGCAGTGAAAGCCTTAAGTGTTGACCCGTATAAATTGATGTGGGTTGCATGCTAGGTTGATCGGGATTTTTACTGGCCTAAGGATAGTGCTTCCTCGTGACAAAAAAATACTAGTCTTTCACATAGTTTAACATTAGTATGATCTATCACTTTAAAATTCCAATACAGGTTTGACTACTACCCTCTTTCTATAATTGTAGAGGATAGTTATTGTAAGCTGTGAAGATCTACCTGGGCTATAGATACCTCACAAAGTTGCTGTTGGAGGTAATGCCACATTTACATAGCTGCCAATACATCCCCTTCCTTTTTCTCATTTTCTTTGATCTTTTAACAAAGTGAAGTGAGTGAGAGATTGAGGTTTCGTTTGTGACAATTTGAAAGAAAAAAAATTATACTAGAAAGCTATTTTAGAAAATAGTAAGAAACTAAAAAAGTTGTCTCAAACAAAACTTGAATGAGAGAGTTATTATGAAGCATGAAATTGGAGCTCATCTTCATTGAGAATTTTTTCTTTTGTGTGTGTGGTGACAATCGATTGATGAGAAGCAAAATGATTGGTCTAGTTTTATTGGTGTTTACTTTATAAATATTGTTTCTTGAGAAAAAGTGTAACTATAATATCAAGTGTTGGATCACATTTGTTTGCAAGTAACACCATGATCTTATAGACAAGAATGATTAAGAAACAAGAGATAAGATGAGGGATAGAGAGTCTAGAATGAAAAGATTTGAAATTTCACTAGATTGCCTGGAAGTATAAGCTAGACTAAAGCGAATGATTGTTTGTCCCAGACTCATGATTTGACACCTTATTTATTTATAAGCTCAAGTAGAGGGTTGCTACAGAAAACACTATGGGGCTGTTTGATAGCAGGATTTAGGCTGGGTCTGAGTTGGATTTGAGCGAAATCTAGCAAAACAGCCAAAAATGCAAAACCAGAACTCACGGCAAATGAAAGCCGTCGTAAATGAAAAATTCTCCCTTTTCGTGGTAAGTCCCGGATTCCCGAAATCCTCTTTTTTGCCGGATTTAAGATTCTATGAGTGCGAGAGGGAAGAGTCCGTTGGTTAAATCCGCTATGTGGCCAAACAATCACATGGAATTTAACAACTTTATCAAGAATATTATCAAACAGTTTTTAGAATTTAAGAACCTAGGATTTCCGAATTCTGAATTTAGAGGATTTACGAAATCCTACTTAAATCAAATCCTCAATGCCACCAAACAGCCCCTATTTGAGTTACATATAAGAGCTTATTATAAAATGAATAAACTTAACTAATTTGTAGCCAATAAAATATGAAATTACATATTGGTTTATAAGGGCTGAATCCATATGATGCTCCTTGAGACATCACTGAGATTTGCCGAGCCCCAACAAGTTGCTTTGATGCTTCGGCAAGCATCCTTGGTGAACCAAGTCGAGCAATGTGTCAACTTTGGCTACTTTGAGTGACTTAGGCTTTGTTTGAGACCACTTTCTTACTACTTCTTAAAACAACTTTATAATAAAAAAATACTCGGTCCAAGAAGCCGTAATAAGAAGTAAAATATATGAAACAATTGCATGACATAAATTCTTTGACATTTGTTACTACTCTCAGCTAGTATCTTTAATGATTTCAAAAAAAATATTGAAGTTTAAATCGCTCAATTGACTTCTGCAACATTGCACATCATTTACAAAGAATGAATGAATAGGAAATTTGAATGCTCCCATATTGTCCCCCATCTGCAAAGTTTGAAAAGGAGGAACAGTAAAATAATGGATTCTTGGTCATTCCTCAGTCTACAATTCAATCATTTTCTGGTTAAGAGCCACATATCTCCATCTCTCCTTCTCAACAAAATCAGCATCCAGAAACTTGGCAACAAAAGCCCAGAGCCTGTAAGCATCTTCAAAATTAGCCAGGTAACCAAATGAAGCATTTACAACGGCTATCCCCAGATTATGATCCTCTTTCTTTTTATTATCTGAAACTATTGTGTTCTCAAGTACTCTTTCCTCTAGAACTGTATCCTTCAAATGTTCATATTTTTCTAAAAATTCGATTTTTTGAAGGAATCCGCAGCTTAGTGAAATGTTACTTCTATCTGCCAGCTTCTGAACAAGCACAGGATTAATCTTCTCTCCTTTCCAGTCGAACACATTGAATGCCAATGCAGGTCCTCTGTCAAATTTTACTCGTGGCCCGTAAATCTTTACCAATGAATTACCATTTTCAGAGTGAGGATGCTGCAACTTCGTCAGTGCAATTACTAGCCAATTGGTTATGCATCTAAGTCTGTTATGTATAACTCGAAGACCAAGAGAATCTGCATGATCTAAGCCATTGAATTCAACCTCCACTTGGTTTTCTATCTCCTCACTGTTGTGTTTGGTAGACTTTCTCAGTACTTCTACAATTTCTGATGACAGCTCCTCTTCCTCCTCTTCTTCTTTCTCTTCTTTATCTTCATAAGCTTCTTGTTGTTCTTTATCTTCTTCTTCTTCTGCTTCTGTACTGACTGGAGGTCCACCAGGCTCAGATGTCTCACCTTCCTCATATATCTCCGATTGCTTCTGTTTTGAGTTGGAGGGAATCGGACCAGAAAAAGAACTTGTAGTATCCACCTCCTCCTCAGGTAAGTCAGACAGCTTTCCTGCCCTGACAATGCTTACCATCCCAATGCTTCTTGCCAAAATGGATGTCTGCAATACTTCTTTGCTGGATTTCTTGATGAACAGAGCTGCGAACCCAGCTGGGTTCTCCCCAAACACCTTGAAGAAGGAGCAGATGATGAAGTCTGGTTGAATCAATGTGATTCCCAGTGTGTCCATATCCTTTGGACCTAGTGTACAAGCATCAAGGATTACATGCCAGCCATTCTCCCTTGCCAGTTTCATCCACAAATAAGGATACCTTACTCCAGTCATCCTGGACATGTGTGGAAAGACTAGCAAACCTCTCTTCTTTTCTGTCTTTCTCTTGCTCAACATCTTCTTCATCTTTGCAGTCTGAATCCTCATGCCAGGCCAAGAAAAGCTTGCAGACATGACCTTTGCTCCTCTCTTCTCAGCACTCTCCACCATTGCACTCACGGCTTCGCTTTCATAATCATAAACTGTTAGCAGCCGCTTATTGGATTGGAATGGATAAGTTTCTCCCAGCAACCTGAAAGCAGCGGTTCTATTGGCAGTACAAACTATGCCATAATCTTCCCCTGATATTTTTAGAAAACTCATAATTCTCTTCCTGATGGCAAATTCAAAGCCGCTATCTTTCTCCCCATACTTCACCTCAGATTTGAGGCTTGCAGACTTATACGAGATACTGAAAAATGGAGGCCGCCAGGCTGACGGCGGCGGAGGGGAGGAAGACGACGTTGCAATCGACTGATTCATCTGCGCATGAGAGAAGAGGTTAACTCCACTATAATCCAGGCATACATGATCGGCGAGGTGGCCGTACTCGTTCTCTCTGATATCATCAGCCAGCTGGGTCTCATGATACAGTGGAAAGGCTTCTGCAAAGTGGAAGAAGGAATCCAGCAAGGAAGGGATGGATTCATGGTTGGTGAAATGAGAATTGGAGAAGAGGGTAGAAGTGGTGAACTTGGCAAAATCAGAACGGGCAGCTCTGGCGCTCGTGACGTTTATGGCGGCAACTCTGTGCTTTGAATTGGCGTGCTCATCATGCCCAAGGCAAGGACCATTCAGGCATCCCAAGCAAGGTGAGAGCTTTTCTTCTGCCTCGTTCTTTTCTTCTCCCTTGCTGTCTTCTGTCTCTTTTCTTTGTGTTTTTGATGGTTGGAAAAGGAATTTCTGGATGGAGAAGAACATGACTGGTTTTGCAGGTCTGGGAGTTTCATGGAAGTTGGAATTCGTCAGTATCAGGTCAGTGCTCTTCCTCTTCACCCCTCTTTATTTTAATTGCTTCTGTGAGATCTTAGAAAGTGCCTCTTTTGTTGTTTTGCTTTGCTGTGCAAACCTCATCATCTTCTTCTACTCTACCTGCCCCCATAGTTCTTTATATACCTAGGGTTTTATCAAAGTTGAATGCTTTGAGAGAAATCTGAGCCCTTGATTTGGTGCAATTAGCTTGGTCAACGGTTGATCTGTTCATAATGGTCTGCAAGGAAAAAAGTTTATGTCAAAGGATAATTTTGACTTTGGCTTCATGTCTGTTATATGAGATGATTGGGTATTGTAACAAGAAATTAGCTGTCGTTGGGCAAATCTTTTACCTTTGTCGCCTTTGTGGGTCCAAAACTCTAATGAAAGACTTCTACTTGGATCATAACATAGTAAAAAATGGTCAAAATTCTTGATTTATTTTAAGATAAGTGTAATATATGAATAATAAATTAAAATTTTAATTAGATTTATCTCAACGTAAATTTTAATTTCTGTATTGCTATGTTAATTGTAGTATGATATATTATAATATTGGTTGAAGATGATCATGTTCTAAGACTAATTATAGATGGCTATTACTTACGTATCATTGGAGATCATTGCATAAGCCTTGTGATAAGATAGCTACAATATTGGTCTTAAAGTGGATTGTTGCGGCACAAGTCAGATTGTGGGGCATATCTTAATACAATGATCATTACAGTTCATGTGAGGTTGTTACGCACGTCTTAAGAGAGGAACTATTGAGGAAAAAATAAGGTTAAGCGTAGGTTTTGAAAGGGATGCCTTGAGCAAATTTTGATGTAATGATTATTAAGGCTCAAGCGAGACTGCATCGTAGGTCTTAATTTAGATGTTTGTGATAGAGGTGAGTTTATAATGTTGGCCTTGATGTGGTGATGCTTACGGTGCATGCCAGATTATGACACGGATTTTAAAAGAGGCGTCTATAATGTAAGGGTGATTTAGGCTAAGTTTTGAGGGAGACACTTACGATGAAATAATAATGCGTAGATTTTGAGGGAGATGCCTGGAAACTCTATATATATTAAAATACAACCCTTTTTAATGGTATATTATTTTATAGTCCGTCGTGAATAAAATAAATTCAAATATAATTTATATGGAGTCTAATATACAATAAATATTATATATATTTGATCAATTGTGACAATTATAATTTATATGGAGTCAAATATAATTTCTCCTTTGATTTGAATTTTTGAAAGTGTTCCTACTTTTAGTCCCATTGACCGGGTCTTCAAAAAAAAAAGCTATCTAATAAGTTCACCAGAAACCAATCAAAATAAGAAGCATATATTCTTAATATAATTTCTATTAAAAAAATTAAAGAAAATAGCAGAAATAAATTTTATAATGCTTATTTTATTAATCATGCATAAATATCTTAATATTTCACCTTATTATCATATTTTTACAGTAAATAAATTGATTATTTATATTTTATTTTATTTAAATATCATATTTTAAATTCTAAGCACGTTGTGATATGATTGCAATTGGACCATTTGAATTTTAAGCCGTTGAACGAGTCCAAAAGAACAAAAAATTCAACCCTAATTACCAAAATAGCCCTCAGCTGTAGGTGTGAATTTCTTGTCAGTATAAAAAAGTATTATGTGGAAAATAGGACGGCTTACTCAATCGTGATGTGGAGTTGGAGAGAATAATGATAAAGATGGCTTTATAAAGTTTGAAACTTTGCTTTTGGAAGGCAATAATTTCATTTGATCCGTCACGATTTTGCAAACCTAAGAGAGTTTGCGCGTTTCTTTTGTAAGTGGGAAAGTGGAAAAGTTGGCTTCTTTGGTCATTTGATTGCCATTGGGGGTTTCTTAGGGCGATTGAAGTGTTTTATAAAGTTGATTGTAAAGTTATTGTAGAAAAAATAATTTTTCTATTATGATTGTAGAAAACAGTTTTTTGTCGCAGAGATTTTTGAAAAGCTGTCTGAAAGTGGCAATAAAGTAGTTACCAAATGAAATTATGATTGTTGTCTGAAAAGCAAAGCAACAAAAAAGCTGTCTGAAACAAGCCCTTGGTGGATATTCTGCAGACTCGTAATTGATTTATATAAAATTTGATATTGGATCCTCTCGAAATTGAATTGTTCTCAGACTTGGGCTTCGTTTGGGACAACTTATTTTTTGAATTAGAAAAATTTATACTAAAAATATGTTTTATAAAGCAGTACGAAAGTGTGAGATCTCGTTCCTTTGCTGTAGCTGCTGGGAAAGTGATTTTTCCCCAGGATCGGCCGGGACGATGGTGAGATCGTCTAGGCCGATCAGTGTATTGAAAACAGTTGATTTCTGGAATTTTCTCCGGAGTGATTTCTGGACTGAATCGTCCGGGACGACAGTGAGATCGGCCAGGCCGATCTGCACTGTAGAAAATATCGTCCTGAGAATAGTTCTGGGAGTCGTCCAGGACGATCCATTTTGGCCTGATCGTCCCGGGACGATGTGGCGATCGGTCGGGCCGATCCCACTAATGATATAAGAAAATGAGCTCGTTTTGAGGAGAGAGAAAACATTTATAAAAAAATCAGATATTTTGAGGAGAGAGAAAGAGCGGAAAAGCAAAGGAAGAAGTCCGATTTCGGGGCCCGCGAAGCGATTTTCGTCGTTCGTTGCTGTTGGAGATTTTGTTTGTCTCGCTGTAAGGATTCTGAACCCTACTTCTGTTTTCAAAGATTTTGATATTTTGCAAAATGGTGCTCAGATTTGTGTTTTTGTAAGTGATTTTCGTACCCGGTTTGGTACTGGCAAAGATTTCACCGCATAACTTTTGGTATGTTGTAGACGTGATTATTCTGCACGTTTTGATTATTTTCTAGCAGATTTCGTCCGGTTCGTTTTGGTTCTGCGGAATTTTATTTTGACTGCAATTTATTCTGATGTCCGAACTGGTTTGAGCAGTAGGAGAATAGTCTTATAATGTTGTTGTGCACGTTTTGTATTAATTTGGTGAGATTTGGAAATTGTGTCTTTTTGCAGGATTTTTGTGTAAATTTGACCGACTGCCGTTACTCTGCCCGATTTTCGTACGATTTCTGATTTGGTTGAAATTGATTGATTGAATTGATATGCGTATAACTATTGATATGATCGTTTTCGTTTTCTTTCTTATTGATTATTGTATCGATTATTGCATTGAACTGATTGATACTGAAAGGCAAGTGGAAACCTAGTTGAACGTTGGTTGGAGATAGATATTGACCTGTACAGGATGGTGGGCCGACGGGCTTTCCTTTAAATCATAGACCATAGATCATCGATATAACGATTGGGAGTTATAAAGAGTTTTATATGCCGACGGGCAAAAGAGTGACGACTCTTCTTGATAGAACCAATGTGCGAATATCTACAACAGCAATATAGATTCTACAACAGCACTATTGATCATGACTAGTGTTTGTGCTTGTCGAGTAAGACAATTGTATGGAATTGCATGTGCATCATATGGATTTCCTGTTATGCATTGATTTATTGATTCGAATTGATTGCTTAACGTCCAGATTCATTGATTTCATCGATTGATTTCATTGATTGATCACTGAGCATGGCTACCATTGATTATTGATTATCGACATTGATATGGATATGGACGATATTGATTTATAGATTCATTGATATCATTGATTTTGCACTGATTCGACCTGCTACTGTAGATTTATCGTATTGTCCTTCCGATTGATTTGATTGACTTGATAGTATAGACTGGATTTGATTGATTGATTGATTTGACGGATTTATTGCTTTTATTGGATTTCTCGTATTGATACCGGCACCGATATTGATATGGATCCTGTGTATTGATTCATAGAGATTGACACTGATATTGATATAGATTGTATTGATTCACTGGCACCGATATTGATATGGATTCTGTGTATTGATAGATATTGACAGCGACATGAATATAGATTATATCGATGATAGATATGATATTGACATATGAATATTATTGATATGACAGATCCTGATAGGTTATTGATATACTGCTACATTGATTCGTCGTGCCGATTATCGATTGATTGATTGAATGGATTGTTGCCGTACGAATTTGATTTATACGGATTTGATTTATCGTAGAATAGATTTCTTTGATTTCTATTGACCTGATGATTTCATTCTATTGATTTGATTTCAATTGATCTTTCGCCATACTGATTAGATTGTTTATTGGGATTTGAGCCGATTGATTTAATTGACTGGAAAGTGCTTTATGGATTGGGATAATTTTCCTATTGTAGCATTGTATGTCGTCATTATTGAACCGTCCTCGCTGCGGTAGTAATCATATTGCATAATTGGATTGACTGATTGGTAAGAATGATATAGATACAACGGATTGATTAGACGACATGATTGATTGAACTGATAGTATTGACTGATAGACATTGCTACGTTGATTGGATATTGACTGAAAGCACTTACTGATTTGATTGTTGGGAAATTGATTTATCGATGTTTTTACCGCTGTATTTATTATTGACTATTGATGGATTCGCTCTGATTTAAATTGAGTTCCGTACCTGCATAGATTCATTGATCATAGCCTATTGATTTGATTTGATTGACCTGCATATTGTTTTCAATGTCGTTCTTTGATTTCAGTTGTAGGCTTTGGTGACCTGCTGGGCTTTGTAAGCTCATTATATGTGGTTAATATTTCAGGTGGAGGGCCTCCAGTCTGAAGATCTTTCTGTCGAGTTCAGCTTTTTGTTTTGTAGCCTTAGGTAGGCTTTCTTTTGTAGCCTGTATGGCTAGTGTGGATATTTCTTTTGGACTCTTTTGGTCTGTTCTCTGATTGTACTATATGTGAATTATAGTATCTGCTGCTGTTTCTTTTCTGTAATGTAATTATCTCTGACTCTGGATGTATGTATTGATACGAACAACGGATAAAGAAACTGAAAAGAAAAAAAAAATGAATGATCGATCAGATGAATCTTTTCGCTACACGGATCTTGGGTCGTTATAGAAAGTCACCCCAAACTAAACCTTAGATTTATAGATAGTTAAAGTCTAGATGTTATGATATTGGAAAATATAAAGTTCGATAGTAGTGAATCTAGAATTTTTTTTTTTAAATTGGTTGCATATAATATGTTTTTTGTTATTGGGAAGTGCCAAAATTTAATTTTTTACTATTAAAATTATCAAACAACCATGAATTATTGATATATATTATGTTATATAGAAGAAAATTTATGGCAGTAAAATATGTGTTTTATGCCTTAATTTTATACAAAACTTTAACATACAAAGATAAAAGTTGCAAGATACTACAATTTCTTGAGTGAAAAATTCAAAAATACAATACTACGGAGCATGGCCTTTAAATGAATCCACCAAATAATAAAACATGTAAGAATCCTCCTTTCCTTGTAATCGAAGAAGAGGTTATACGCAATTGAGAATAATCGTCTGATTCTCGTTGTATGGAATACAGAAATTGGGTGTCCATAAGTACATAATTTAAAACTCAACACTAAAGTTATATATTAATAGTCAAGTGAAAACAATCAAGAGACGAAAGTTTGACTTTGATTATGCCAAATGATGATGGTGGTTGTGGTGATAACGGCTAGAAAATGCAATATAATTACATAACTCTATCAACCTTTGAATTTCTTTCATGCTAAAATTGAGTCATATTTATGGAGTTTTTTTTTGCGGGAACATTTTTGTAAATTTGGTCATAATTCAAAACACTCTATTGAACATTCCATATTATCTCCTTATTCATAGGTTGTTTATCCAATAACTGAGCGTCTTAATGATGTCAGAATTGAGTGATCTTAAAATCGTAAGATTAGTCTCGTTAAGCCACTCAATCTGACTAAAAGCACATAAGATTCGAAGATCGATTGATATCTCAATTGATATTTTAAAAAGTTTAAGTATATTTCAAGTTCTTGATTTTGATTCATTTGCACTCATATCAGATCATTTATGATGTCGATGAGTTTGTATTATTGATGCGTTCATGTGTCTATAAGTTTGTTGAAAACATAATTCAAATGATCTTGAATTTAATTTAGGTAAATTTCTAATTCGAATATAATCTTAAAATTCATATTGATCCACTGAACTTTTTGTATATGTAACTGCCCACTTTTGCACGTATGACAAAGGATTAACATAGGAGGGAGAGTAAATGGCGCGTAACAACATCAAAGGAAGAAGGTCATCTTCTAGGTATATATAAAACATATGATCATGTCCTATGTTTGGAAAAAATTATTACGTATGGTTACAAGACATCGTCCGGAGGCCAATCAAGAGGCGTCACGTCATCAATATGGTGTGTATCATTATTGTGTATCGTTGAGTATTGAATATTGACATGACGCGTCCTGATTGGCCTGGCCTGTAAACGATACTATGATTGCACGTAATAATCTCTCGTATGTTTGATAGGGGAAGAGAGATTTGGAATATGTAGAGCAGAGGTCTAAGGATTGTGAACCTTCCCACAATTAAAACCCTGTAGAAAATAAAAATGTTTTTATAAATTAAATAAAAACAATAGTAAAATGTTAGTAATATTTTAATTTTAAAATAATAATAAATTTTACTGCAAGGAGACAGCTGCGTGATGCTTATCGAGATAAGAAAACAAATTGAAAAACAGAATTCTATTAAAAATTATTAAAATAAAACTACGCAATATAATAAATATCTTTTTTCAAATAAAATGAAATTATATTTCTAAAAATTAATTAAATGAACGCGTGAAGTGATAAGAGGCAATTGTTATGGCGGCAAATCAGTCAAAACATTTCAAATTTTAATATTTTATTAAAATTAAAATTGGATGGTGACAAAATCACGTGGCGCAATTGATTTATATAAATTTTATTATTTTTTTCTTAAAAAAAAAAAAAGTTGACCGTACTTATTTTTTTATTTAAAGCAAGAAGAATAATAAGACTCAATAATCTAATGAGGTAAGGAAAAGATCTAAATGATGTAACGACAAAAAAATAATGCAACCTAATTTTTTTCTCTCCTTATAATTTTCCCAAAAATATAGAATAATGCAACCTATATATTAATAGTAGTAGCGACAAATTAGGGTTAATTTATTACTTTTTTAATGATAGGGATTTATGATAAATATTTCATTTGTTTTTATATTTAATATTTATATTATATTCTTCTTAAAATATTTTTTTTGATTGATCGAGATAAGAGCCATCATTATATTGAAATAAATACAAAAATATATAAACCATAAAAAAAGAATAAGGTTACGTTAGGGACGGATTTTTTACTATTTCTTGAAGCAATTTTTTACTACAAAAATTTTAAATTTTGCACTTAAATCTAAAATAATATTTATTTTATGGATCTTTTTTCTTAAAATAAATCACATTATAAGATCTAATTTAATTAGTATCCAGTTGTAAGTCCTATATAAACCTAATTTATTATTTAGAAAATTTTAATATTGGTTCATATATAAAAATTAATTATAAATGAGATGCTATTTAAAATAAAGCTTGTTCAAATCTTGATTTTTTTGAGAACTAATTATTATTAATTTGATGATATATTTCAATAATTTTATATGAAATTTATTGCATATAAATCATATATTTATTTTATTTTAATAAGATTCAAATAAAATGAAATATATTCAAGTATAAATAGAGTTTTTCTTATATTCTATATTGAGTAAAAAAAAAATGTCTCTTTCAAAAAACTCATTTCAATTTTGAAAGACCAAAAACCCTAAATTGGAGGTTCATCGTTTCAATTTTTTGTATCTTGTTTAAATTGATCGAGTGGTTGCGGGATTCTTTGTATTCTGTTTCTGCTAGAAGTATTTGTTTTTTTGCTTGAGGGGCTGCTGTTTGAGATGTTGTTTGGCCTTTTTTTGATGGCTTTGAGGGAGGCATTGTGGTGGATCCGTGTTGGCTATTTTAGTACCTCACTTTTTAATCTTCTTCTCTTGCAGGTCTTTTCTATAATTTCTTCCTATAGGTTGGTTGGATCGTTCATTTCTCTCTTTGGTAGTGTATCTGCTGCTTATGGCGCCCGACTTTCTTTCTTTGCTTTCTTTTTCCTTCCTTTTGTTTTGTTTGTAATATATCTAATCCATCGACTCTTAGATTTCACTTCAAAAGTTTTAATTTTAGTGAGCCTTTGGATTTTTTAAGGTCATGTAATCTTATTTTTATTTAACACGTAGACTCCAATAGTGAATTTTATCCAAAAAAAAATACTGTCGATAAATCATTCTCGATGATCAAACAGTAAGATATTATGAATTGAATTTTCATCTTCAATTGAATCTTTTAATCAAATAAAATAGAAAAAGCTTGGTGGTCCAACTCTAAGATCTGGTGGTTGAATCCAATAATTGACATGTACAATTTGTTCAAAGCTGACCCAATTGTTATAAGACCATATCATTTTTGTTTTTTTATAGCTGTTTAGTTTAAAAAACTTTCAAATTGGCCTATTAGCTCAGTTGGTTAGAGCGTCGTGCTAATAACGCGAAGGTCGCAGGTTCGAGACCTGCATGGGCCATTAAGTGATTGTTACTATTTTTAAATGACAACGGTTTTGCTTAGATATTTATTTTTTTACTAATTTTTAGCACAACTTTTTAGTACACAAATTACTTTAAACTCAAAATTTTTGTGAAAAAAATTTACTTTAGGAAATAATAAAAAATTTACCTCGAAGGGTAAAAAAGTAATCATTCAATATTGCCATGTAATTATCTTTCTATTGTTTCTTATTAAATTAGAAATATATTTTAAAATTTACTTATTATTTTAGATCTTAAAAATAATTTAAAAATAAACTATAAATAAAAAATCACCTATCCGTAGCATTAAAATACTATGAAATTATAATAAATTTAATTCAGGGTTAATATTCTTGCCAATTATTATTTTTTAATATCTAAGACTTTTAATAATAAGATTGTTGCGTCCAGGAGTATTCACGGCAGTAGAGAAATATAAAGTTTATCGTCTTAGCGTTGTACGAAAATCCGGCACGCAATCAGATAAGAGAAAGGGTCTAACATTTATGAGACACCAAGATTTTTACATGGAAAACCCCTGAAAAAGGGGGAAAAACCACGGGGCCTAGCCCAGTTTGAATGAATCCACTAGTATTGCAGTCGATTACAAATGAGGCCCTTCCTTGGTGGAAGGTCTTAGCTTGATGTACATCTTATGGAGTACATTACATGATGTAAATACAAAGAATCACTATTGACATGTTCGTTTGGTCGGGAGGACCGTAGTCGGCGGGCGACGGAGGTCGGAAGGCTTGTAGTCGGTGAGCGACGTAAGTCAGTAGGACCGTAGTCGGCTGGTGACGGAGGTCGGAAGGACTGTAGTCGGCGGGCGACGTAAGTCAGAAGGACCGTAGTCGGTTGGCGACGAAGGTCGGAAGGACTGTATTCGGTGGGCGACATAAGTCAGGAGGACCGTAATCGGCTAGCGACGGAGGTCAGAAGAACTGTTGTCTGACGACGAAGATTAGAAGGACAACGTCAGGTAGAAGTCCAACAATGGAAGGAAATCCATCTTCGCGTAGACGTCCAGCGTAGTTCGATAACCGGTAGAAGTCTGGCATCAGGTAGAGACTTGGCGAAGAGTGAAGGTCTGACGTCGGGTAGAAGTCCGACGTCTGTTGGTGGCAGAGGAGAAATCCTGCCTCACTTGGGCGGAGTTTCGACATCAGGAGGGAACTCTGTCGTTAAATGAGAAGAATTTCTACATCCCGTGGAAGTTGGGAAGAATACTGGCGTTCTCCCAAATATCTGGCAGAATCTTGGCGTGTTCGGGTGGCGGGAAGAGCTCCAGCGGTGGTCAAGGAGGAGAGGATTCTCATTTTCCCCTTTCTCCCTTTCTTCTTCTCTCTCTTTAATAGGCGTGAGATCAGGGGCGAATTGGGAGTGTTTTGAATGGACGGTTGATATCGAATCCTTTGATCATGCACCGTTAGTTGGGCATTTGAAGGCCTTAATGATGTCGGAATTTGGCGATCTTGGGCTCGTTGGATTCGTCTCGTCGAGCCGCTCGATTCGAGTGTAAGCTCGTTAAAACCGGAGATCGTTTGTTAACTCAAATTGCGGTTTGAACCTTCCAACAGTGCTTTGGGTCCTTGATTCGGACCCATTTGATTGGGTCGAATTTTGTGTCGTTGGATTCGTATTTCCGAGACGCTCAGTTTGACTGTAAGCTCGCTGAAATCGGAGTTCATATGCTCTCGAATTTAAGTTTTGAAGTTTTCAAATTGATTTTGCCTCGAGATTCATGCCCAATCAAGATAATTTTTGCATGACGTATCAAAGATAAAATAAAATTAATCATTCTATATTACCTATAATTATTTTCCTAAAATCGTAGTTCTTATTAAATTATAAATATATTTCTATTTTTACTTATTATTTTTTACATTAAAAATAATTATTTAATTTTAGAGAAGTAGCAAAGTCTAAAATTTATGCGTCATTAAATATTCAAAAAAAAAAAAAAAACATTTTTGATTGAAAAAAATTTCAAATATCAAACATTGTCAAAACGTATTAGATATAATATAAATGATACGGCTCTGTCAAACAAAAAGAGCCGAATAAAATGACCAAATTTCAACCATACGAATATTGTTTTTAGTAAGAAAAGAATTATGATCTAGAATTGTTCGTTTCAAGTATGGACCTGATTTTGACCTGTTTACATCTTCTACACGTATACATATGATAGTAACTTCATTACTCCTATTAATTGTTATTTTTAAAATTTAGCAGATAAAGTTTTTATAAACAATTCATTCAGTAAACGACTAATGATTTTTTCTCTTATTAAGACTTAGGCTTAGTTTGGGACGGCTTTTGCTTAGTTTGGGACGGCTTTTTTATTGCTTTCTAAAATAGAGTTTTAGAACAAAAATAAAAAAAAATTGTACTAAAACTCTATTTTAGAAAGCAATAAAAAAAAGCCGTCCCAAACGAAGCCTTAATCTGGGACGGCTTTCTTATAACTTTTTAAAATAATTTTTTAGTACGAGATATAAAATTTTTATATTAAAAATTTGTTTTAAAAAACAATAAGAAAGTTGTTCCAAACGAAGCCCAAGTGTAATCATACAACCAAATTTTGTTATTCATCATAATTATGATTATATATATATATATATATATATATATATATATATATATATATATATATATATATATATATATATATATATAATTTTTTTAAAAGCAATGAGAAAGTGAAAAAAAAATAATAAAAATAAAACATTGGCTACAATTTTAAAAGCAAAGCATTAAGAAAAACTATCCCAAATAAATCTTAAGGCTTCATTAAAATAGCTTTTAATATTAAAATTAAAATTTTTAATAAACTTCTATTTGGGTCGACTTTCTTTTTGCTTTCTAAAATAAATTTTCCATACAAAAATTCCTAGTTTAAGAAACTTTTATACTAGAAAGCTGTTTTAAGAAGCGATAAAAAAACCATGTTATATAACAGAGTGTAAGGCTTCATTTGGGATGGCTTTCTTACTGCTTTTTAAAGCTGTTTTCTAGCATAAAAAATTTAATTTTTAAACTAGAAAGCTGTTTTAAGAAGTAATAAAAAATTATCCCAAATGAAATTTAAGTCTTATAATGGTGAGAGAGAGCTCCAATGCCACCATAATTTTAACACTATTCATAACTAATTCTACATAATAAATTTGCATTGCCATTCTAAGTATATCCATATGCATTGAAATTGCTAGTGTGATTCATGAATGAAATAAATAATTTGAGAAATTGTCTTAAATTTAACTGCGTTTAGATAAAAAAAAATGCTTTAAAAGTTATAACGTCATTTATTTAAAAGAATAATTATTATATTTATGAATATTTTAGAAGAGTTATTAAATTTTAAAATATGAATGTATGAGGTGAAAATCACACAAATGGGGTGAATTTTGAAATATATAAAATTTATACTAGAATGTGTCAAAACACAAATTTTACATTATATTTATTTACTTTAAATCAAACACTAATACCTCTCAAAATTCTTGCTTTTGTAATACTTTACATCATTTTACTTCAAACCAAATAGCCCCTAAAGATAACCACTACTCCAACCCCTCCCTTTCAAATCCAAATCAATTAAAAGATATAATAAAATACAACATACAGCCTTTATCCCACTACGTTGGATCAGCTACACGAATCCTTTTTCTCAATTGCGCCCTCGTAAGACTCAAATTCTCATTTAAATATAATAAAAAAAAGTTATTTCAAATATTTTCTAACCAAACCTTTTTTAGGTCTATCTCTACCTTTCTTAACATAGACTAAGGCTTCATTTGGGACGGCTTTTATACTGCTTCTTATGAGAAAGCTGCTTTAAGAATCAATAATAAAATGCTGCTTCTTAAAGCGACTTTTTAGTTTAAACATTAAAATTTTTGTATTAAAAAGCTGTTTTAAGAAGCAGTAATAAAGTCGTCTCAAACGAAGCTTAAATCTAATACATCTATTCTCCTAACTAGGTCATCGAAAGGTCGACGTTTTATATCACCAAGCCATCTAAGGTGAATCTCATATATATAATCAAAGTAAACTCATCAAAATTTCATCAAGATGAGTTTTAGTGTAACATATAGAAAATCAATCAAACTTTAAATAGTATTTACATCAAAACAAATTCAAGAATTTTAACTTCATCATAACTAAACTTTGATTAAATATCCTAACTTAATGAGTTTCTAAAATAAGGATGCAAAGCATTATAATGTATGAAATTTTCCAAAAAAAAAATCAGATTTAGAAGATACCATATCAAGTTTGACATTACAATACAGGAAATTCCTCTCATTAACCTGATACATCAAAACAAGACTTAATAATGTGAGCTTACAACAACAAATAAATAAGCCAGATTTATTAGACGCATTGGTAAAACAAAAGCCATAGCCAAGAAGAAAAAAATGACAAGGTTAATCCTAAAATTTGGACTAAATATCCTCATTAATTTGCAAATCTGAAAGGCTGTGGAAGTTTAATTAATTAAAAAAAAAAGGGCAAGTATATGTGAGATCACACCTTGTGTTTTCCTCTCTTCAGTTTATCGAGTTCTTCCTCTGCTTCTTTCAGTTGCAATCTCAATGTTGAAACCCTCTGCTGCAATTCCTCTAAAGTGCCTTTGGTTAAGGCAGGCTTGTATGGTGTGATGAAATGCTTGGAAAATCTTTTCAGAGCTTCAACGCCAGTGACCTACAGAAAATCTAGTTTTACTCGTGTATTTTTTACAATCAAAACCCTTTAATATACTCTAAATATCATCAGAATTCTATATACTTCATTTCAATTCATTCAAAAAATGTCTCTACACATTGAAATCACAATTTTTTTCTCATGCAATCAAAGTCAGTTTTTGAGAAAATTTGTAAGCATTTTTATTGGTGATCAAACCATCTTAAGAGTTTTTGAAATCATGTATTATTAGTTTGATGATGATAAAATAATTGCTGGTTGCAATTTCATTCGAACAATGATTAAAGAGTATATGGAATCATTGTATATAATTTCAATTAATTTGAACATATCAAAATGTTGAAATCACAAGTTTCTTCTAATACAGACAGTGTTATCCAACAACATCAAGCATTTATTTCACTATGGGTCAGCAACACGAATCTTTTTTCTTCATTGTGTCCTATTAAGAGTCAAATTCTCATTTGAATTCAAAAAAGTCATTTCTAATACTTTCTAACCAAGTCTTTTTAGGTCTACCTCTACCTTTTTTAACATAGGCTAAATCTAATACATCCACGCTCCAAATTGGATCATCGGAAGGCTTATGTTTTATGTGACCAAACCATCTAAGTCGACTCGCTCTAATCTTATCTACCACTGGAGCTACTCCAACCTTTTCACATATATACTAGTTTTGAATTTTGTCTCTAAGAGTAAAGCCAGTCATCCAACTGAGCATCCTCATCTTTGCAGCACTTAATTTAATTTTATCTTTCTTTTAAGGGGCAATATGCTACATTATAAAGCATTGGAGGTCACACTACCGCACACTACCGTCTTATAGAATTTTCCTTAAATTTGAGGAGTACTTTTCTATCACACAATAGGCCATATGCATTCCTCCAATTCAACCATCTAACTTGAATTATACTAATTATCCTCTTCTATTTCACTATCACTTTGAACAATAAACTTAAGATATCTAAAACACACTCTTTTTATGACTTAATCGCCCAAAGTCGCAATCCCCCCACTAGATATATTATTATTAAAATTAAACTCTATGTATTTTGTTTTAGATCTACTCAAACAAACACAATTATCAATACTAGAAGTAATTAAATCATGCATGCCACTAATTTTAATGATTTTAAAGATAATTGAAGTTTATTATTTTCGTTAAAAGTTCACATAGGATAAATTTTGATTGTTACCTCTTCCGGAAGAAGTGGCAACTTGGTGATATTGAAGTCATCATATAACATATAGAACTGATCTATATATTTCTGCTGCATCTTTATTCGAGCTTTCAGCAACTTGGATTCCACAGCTACAAAAACAAATATATTATTTTGCATCCGCTTAGAAATGACCAATAAGAACAGAAAATGAAATGCAATAATAGAACTACCTAGCTGTGAGAACTTGTAACTGATAGATTATGCTAGGTCCAAAAAAATAAAAATAAAACATAAAAGATATTAAGTAAGAAAGATATTTGGAGGGTCAAGGTAGGAGCGGAACCAGCTTCAATTTTGAGGAGGGCAAATACTGCACAAAAATAATTAAATATAAAAAAATAATATTATATATCTATAGATTACGAAAAGCTTTTAAAAAAATTAAACAAGAAAAATAAATAAAAAAAATGTGTAATAATGGCATTTCCATGGTTCTGCCCATGGGTCAAGGCATTTCCATGGCTTGGGGGGTAAAAATTAACAAAACTTTCCGAAAGGACCAAAGTGAAAAACAAATTAAATCACAAGGACCATAATTATGGAGTATGCTATAGAATTGGGAAAGCTGCGTAATTCCCTTAACTCTTAATTTGTAAAAAACCAAGATTGTACCTTCATCATCGAATATTACTTGATTGATAATGATATTATGAGCATCTATCTCAAACTTCGCAAGCTCCTGTACAAGCCTTTCAGTTTCATAGAGAGAAAGGAACTCCGGAATGCAGACGCAGACAAAGGTTGTCATGTCCTAGAAAGGAAAAAGAGCATCACTTCAGATGATTTGGAGATGACTACTGCTAAATTTTGGAAGCATCAAGGTCGCTAATGAGCTCACAGTTTCAATGCAGGCCAACAGCCCAATAAGAAACTGATCCACTGAGTTTAATAGCTCTGATCAATCTCATCAAGACTATGCAAAATTATTTTGTTTTCCAGAAATGAAAAAAATTGTTGAAAACATGTTTGACAACGTTGCAATAAGCATGCCTATATATCTAATCCATAGGAAACATAATACTCAAAAATTTCATAATAGAATGAGCCCAGAAGCAGTGAAGCACGTTCTATTAAATGATGCCTACACACTTGTGATGCACTGATGCACATGAGCATTGGAAAGATTAGAATCAGATGCTCCATGGAAAAAAAAAAAGATATTTCAAGTGACAAAAAGCAAACTATGCAACCTTGCAGAAAATTCTTCAAGTAATAAAAAGCAAGAATTGAAAGCATCATCAATACTAGCAGGATTTCATTTTATGAAATAAAAGCTTAACATCCACCACTTGCCACTTGCCCTAACAAGATTGAATAACAACCTAGATATTTACTATTAATAGCTTGCAGGGACACTCAATTCAGTTGGAAAGATCTGACATTTATAACAACAAGATAGTTGACCTGTACCGTGTAAAACGAAACAAAAAAAAAAAAGAAATCAAATCCTTACCTACCCCGCCTCATCTCGCACATCGTGGAGGCAGTCCGCACGTCGCAGAAGGCTCGCACGACTCGATGTCCCATCCTGCACGACTTTCTCGTCGAGTTAAGTAGCAGAAGAATGAGAGAGCCGGGGCTCTCTCGTGATCATCTCTCGCTCTCTCACGCTTCTCCTCCGACTCCTCAATCGCTGTTCAACTTTGCTCCTCCGACGACCTCCCTGTAGGATCGAAAGTCATGGCATTTCCACCATCTCCCTTCCTCTCTCAATCCCGCTCTCACTCTCTTTCCGTCACCACTCCGACATTGTTCGACTTCGCTACTCCGTCGACTTTCCTTCGGACCGGAAGCACCAGGAGCCGGCGCCCATTCCTGTTGCCCGATTTGACTCCGGCGGCGACTCTTCCTTCCTTCTGGATTGGAAGTTACGACATCTTGTTCGGAAGCAACAACGAGAGCTTGCTGGCAGAGAAGGTAACTTTCTACCTTTCGCGTTCTTCTCCGGCCAAACCCCCGAAATCTGCCGAACCAAGGGATTTAGTAAATACGGGATTAAGCCGTAAATCCTTAATACGGGATTTAACCATCGTCGGGATTTAACGTGCACACTGAAACCGTTTGGCTGGCTTTAGCCTAAATCCGGCCAAATCCTCTAAATCTGTCAAACCGAGGGATTGTATGAAAATTTTTATATAATTAATTATAATTATGTTAATTAAATATATTTAATTAAAATCAGTATTTTTAATTAATCATTTATAAGTTAATTATAATTAATTATTATTAGTTAATTATATTTTATTAAAATTAATTAATGTTAAATAAGTTATAATTAATGTTAAGTTAATTATAACTTATTATGTTAATTAATTTTAATAAATTTTAATAAATTATTTTTTATTAATTATAGTTAACTATGAATAATTAATTAAAATGATTTATTTAATTAATTCATGTTAATTATAATTAAACAATGTGCACCCTCTCCTTGCCTCGACATCCGAGCCCACATCGCCGACGGCCGCCGGTCCGCCGATCCCAAAGGTATAATTTATGGAACCCTTGTTTGATCTCTTACCTCGGCATGCGTGTCGAGTCGGTGGTCTGCCTATACACACTTTTCTTAGCGTGGTGGGAAAGCCCCAGTTTCCCGTAGTTTTTTTCCCCTAAACGGGGGAGACGCCGGGAGGCTGCCGAAATTTCGGGTGAAATATTACTACACTTGGACCTGTTTTGAACTCAAAGAGAACAAAGAGCCCGGACTCAAATGAGAAAGAGCAGTGGACTTTTGAACTTGATTGAACATGAACTGTGGACTTGTAGACCTTTGAACTTTATTGAATACGAACAGAAGACTTATGGACCTGATTCAGAATCAAAACTCAAATGATTTCTAAAGGTTCAAACCCAAATAAAATAAAATCAAATTGGAATCAAATCCAAATGAAAATGACTATGCAATTGAACTCAAAAGACTTTGAATAATCAATTTGAACATGTACTCTGAGCTCGTGTTTGAACTTGGGCTATACAACATCAAGTGAGGACTTGTAAATTTGATGAATTCAAGTCTGAATGAAATTGAATTTGAATTCAAAAACACATAAAAGGAACAAAGTTTGAATCACGCACGAGGGAACTCAAACTACAAGGACATTCGTACGGTCAGTAGTGACACAAAGTATATTGTAAGACCTCGATGCATGAATTCCTACGACAATCCTTACAAACAACGCCTGTTGATTGAAGAAGGCAACACTACCACTTGACAGTAGAAGATCCGTCCTTGCAAGCAAGTACAATCACCAATATGGTACTGGTGCAAATGACTCTCCTGCGAGCATTTTTAAAAGACCGTACCAAATATGATCCGTTCCTACAAAATACAATCATCAAACCAACCTGAGATTGGTGAAAGGTGGATGTGATACTGATGTCAATGGGTCTTCTACAAATACCTTTAGGGGCTCGTAGTAGATACAAAAGTCCCTACAAAGTCAATGCACTACACCTATAAGAGGCAACAGACAGTTGTCAGGTGTATGAGCCCTACCCATATGTAGCAATCAAAAATCCGTCCCTTACAAGAAAATGCAATCATTCAAAAACCACCTGAGATTGGTGAAAGGTGGATGTGATACTGATGTCAATGGGTCTTCTACAAATACCTTCAGGAGCTCGTAGTAGATACAAAAGTCCCTACAAAGTCAATGCACTACACCTGTAAGTGGCAACAGACAGTTGTCAGGTGTACAAGCCCTACCCATACGTAGCAATAAAAAATCCGTCCCTTATAAGAAAATGCAATCATTCAAAAACCACCTGAGATTGGTGAAAGGTGGATATGATGCAGAGCGACTCTCCTAAGGATATCTACAAGAGGTCGTAGTGGATACAACGGGTCCTTGCAAATGAATACAACCACTTGTGGATAACAACTGTGGATATATCGTAAGTACAACGAACCACTATGGGCACAAGTATTGATATCACCTATGATATTGGTGATCAAGATCTTCAAGTATTTCAGGTACAAGGGCAACTCCATGTACAAAAAGTACACTCCCTGGCAGAATTGGAAAGGAAGTTTGAACAAATTAGAACCAAACTTCCTGGTGTTCCAAAATCTCTTCTTAGTTCTATACTTAAGAAGAAAACAGTTCTGATACCCACAAACACCGGAAATAATAAGTCCACTGCATTGACAATCCCAAAAGGAGTTCTCTTCAAAGCATCGGACTTTAAAGTCCAGAAGAGCTCTTCCCCGGTGAATGAGAAAAGGGGGGAGTCAATATCAAGACCAGAACGCCACCGGATCTGCAACACTTATGCAAGCAAACATAAGGCGTCCACAATCTACAACGCACCGCCACCGGATCCACAACATTCGTACTAGCGGACAGAAGGCGTGTATAAGCTCTCAAGTGAAAAGTTGTGTGTATCCAAATGGTAGTTATTTGCACAACTACAATTATTGCAAAATACCCCTGCATGTACACTATAAATTGTATACACATAGGCACACTAAAGGGGAAAATATAATCCCGACCCGCATGGGCCCCGGCGAGCGTGTTATTGGTACACACGTGACGTCTAGGGATGCTGCTTTGAACCCGATTCTTCTAAGTAAATAAAAGGAGTTGACAGGGTTCAACTATAAAATGCCCCCAAACACCCGCAAGGGCCCCGACGAGCGTGTTATTGGTACACACGTGACTCTTAGGGATGCTGCGCGGGTCAATAAGTGAATTCAGGTTCGAACATGATCCTTCTATACGGATTAACAGAAGTCGACAGGGTTCGAATCTTCGAACCAAATACACGGTTGTACTGACCAGTGTATTTGTTTAAATACATTCATATTAGGCCTTCAAGGCCTATAATCAAAAGAATTCACTAAATAAAGGCATAAAGCCTACGAAACCCGATCCTCCTAAGAAAGTAAAATAGGAGTGGACAGGGTTCAAGCCATCGGATAAATATGCGGTCGCAAAGTTGACCGGAATATTTATTTGGTACATTCATATTAGGCCTTCAAGGCCTTTAACAAAGAGAATTCACTAAACAAAGGCACAAAGCATGCAAAAAAAATCCGATCCTCGGTCAATAGCTTGGTCGAGTTGACAGGGTTCAATCAATGAATAGAAATGACCCTAAACACCCCGATGATGGCCGTGTTGACTGCAGATCTCAACCGGAGGGGTTTCCAAATATTTTCAAATGCCTCCCAAATATCCAAAGTTCATTTCAAATATTCCAAAGCTCCACCCAAAATACCCATAAAAATCCAAAAACCCAAAACTCCATAAAATCCACAAATCCCAAAATTCAAAAAATATTTAAATTTGAAATTCAACCCATCAATCACTTAAAGCAAAATCCATCCACCCTCCGCAACAGTTTGTCAGGGTGGACAAATTAAAATTTACTTTAGCTCACAAAGAGCTAATGCCTAGTCGAAAATATCACTAGGATCCATTTTCAAACAATCTCTTGCCAGTAAGGGCATGGTACGTGTCCTCTAACCGGCAGTTTCGTCGCCAAATGGCACTGCAGGTAAACGATTATGACCCGGGGCCCTCTGAACCGAGTGGTTTTGCCGCCAAATGGCACCACAGATAGTGGTTATGGCCAGAGCCAACACGTTCCTTAGTGGCGTTAAATTCTTGAGATATGAATCAATAAAATATGATTGATATGGCACAAAGCCCTCTGTTGGCTAAGGTGGATTTAAATTTGTCCCCTTAGGCAAATACCCACCCTAGGTCTACAAGGTCTCCTTGGACGAAGCAACCCATGGCTGCCGACAAGGATCCTTCTGTCAGGTTGGGTCGACTACCTCCTCTGACTAAATAGACCAGGGTCCACGATGGCCCGGGATGACGGAACCATGTGATCTTGATCGGGTTTATCATCCATTCCCCCACCATCCGCTTTAAGTGCAAAATGGTGTAATTTCTATTTTAAATATCAAATTGCTCAAATTCCCAAACTTCCAAACATTTCAAATACCTAAAACCTATGCTGCTACTATATGCCAGATAACACGTATTCTTTACGCATCAAATTGACGACTAGCCTTAATCGAAAGTTCTCTCTCGTTATCGGGAGGGGTAATTAACTATAGGGCTTGCGCCTATAGGAAACCAGAACACAGATCATAAAGTCCTCGCAAAATGAGGGCGAAATCTCTGGGTAGTGTCTTATCTACAAACCCATCTGCCTTCCAAAATTTACCTCGGAACTTATTAGTTAAAACTCCCTCGCCGAATAAAAAGAAAAAGCACGGCGGGGAGGCCGGGGCAGAATTTTCGGAGCCCACAAAGATATATAAAGGTAGGAAATTGAAATTTACAGTGCATCCCACTCAGTTCTGTAAGAAAGAAGATTACTTACGTCAGTTAATTTATTATAATGCCTTTTGCATTTCTCTTTCGTACGCTTACATTGCCTTCCTTACGCTTACATTGCCTTCCTTACGTTTGTAATCTTTAACTAAAAGGACATAACCAATGCACGAAGATCCTTACCCTTGCATTGTAAAGAATATTTTAGTGACTCAAAGCCATGACTTCAAGGTAAACTTTTGTAGTTGTAAATTAGCTAGTCCAAACCTTAAAAACCTACCGTCATTTTCGATGACTAAGGGGCTGCTTGAATGGGCTATGTTTTGAGTGTAAAGTAAAGCAAACACGGGTTTTAAAAATTCGTCCATTTGGGCAGCTGCATTTTAAATGTAAGGTATTTTGAGAGTGAATTTGGAATTATACCTCTAGTTCATTTATGGGTGGGTTATTTGGATTATTTCTTTTTTAGTATAATATATTCCTAATTCATCTATTTTGAGAATTTTGGTGTTTGGTACGGTGAATTTCAAATGCAATATAATTTATTAGTGAATTTAATTAACTCTCTAATTCATTGTTTATGTATTGCAAATCAAAAGACATCAAAACACACTATACATTGTTCACCACCTGCTGTGGCAAGCAACAACTGGTTGCCACCTCCATTGTCGTCGACCTCCCCGCAAGAGCCTGTCACTGTAGCCACCAGTTGCCACTAAACATCGATCACCCCCCCCCCCCCCCCGCCCTCACATTTTACTACAAACCAAACATAAAAGAGTAATCTCCTACATTTATTTTACAATCAAACAAATAACTTTAAATTAAATAATTGAATTTACTTTACATAACATTCCTTCTATTTTAGCAAACCAAACGACTAATATATTTGGAATTTGACAATTATGGCCAAATCCTAGATTGCTCGAATCCAAATACACAACTAGTGCGAAGTGATGTTATTCCCAACCATCACCACCCGCTGCCATCCACCTCCGTCGCTTGCCCACCACCAACTTTAGTAGATGCTATCGACCACCATCAGCCACCATTATCAACCTTCGTCTCCGCCACCACCACCCACCAACAACTTTTCTAACCACCATTACTCGCCGCAACTAACCACAATCGTTGGCCCCTAGCCAGCACTGCCTGCCATACACCACCACCGCTGCCACCACTATCACATAGCTTCCGCCAAACGCTTTCATGACCATCGCCCTCTATTGTCCACTGCCCCCGGCCGCCGGTAATCACTACCACAGTCGATGATCCCAACCCACCGAAAGCGGCTGGTGCTATCGCCAACTTTTACACTTTATTAATTTTACTTCAAATCAAACACAAAAAATTAAACTCCTACATTTGTAATGTATGCAATCAAAAGTATTGTCAATACACTGCACTGCGTCTATTTTTCATTGTATATCTTTTACTTTGCATAGATTTTTAGTTAGACCAAACAAACAATAAGCTTTTATTTCACAGATGCATAAGATTTTAATTTTTTTTAAACACAAGTTTTACCCACCTTAAAGCAGAAATTAACATGATAGTTAGGATTTGCTTATGAATACAAGAAGCATGTGCATTACAATCTCAAAGATGACTTTGAATTTAGAGCAGAAGGATTTCTTCAACCTCCAAGAGGAAACTAAAATTAACTCAAAAAACATAACCTCGAGTTAATAACCAGATCCGCTCAACCAATAAAATTATTTTGAATTGATGATTCAGCATCAATTCTAAGCTCTTATATATTTTATCAAGTATAAAATTGAAACAGATAGCTCCACCAACTTTACTAAAATGCTTCTCATGAGAAATAATTCTTCTAAATTTCGATCACCAAGCCAAAAGAATAATTCATGAATATGAAAATATTAGAATTCGTGACTTTCTCAAGCACATAAGCAAATTTCAAAATATACAACTTAGCTAGCATAATCATGAATTATCAAGACATCTGAAGAAGTATCAAGAAACGTGTGCACTTACTGGGTCTTTAAATTGTTTGTTAACTTGCTGAATAATATCCCTCATGCCCTCAAGCCTTCCTAGCATAGCGTCCTCACTAAATTCATCTCCAAGACCAAAAAGACGAGAAGCCTGCCACAAATAACAAAACTAAATTCAAGCAATTGGCATGTATCATACTAATAAAATAGATATTTACCTAGTTGTTCACTCAGGAACAATATAAATGGCATTTTAACCACAAAGAATAAACGAGCAATGCATGAACAATACTCGGCCAGAAGATTGAACAAAGAACTATAACATATTTAAAGTAGAACAAAGCCAACGTTTATTTCACGACAACAGTGTTTCCTGATGTGAGAACTCCCTTAATGCTAGCAATATTAATGAATATATTCAGCACAAATTCTAATGAGTGGTCCCCTGATGGTTATTGCATGCCTTAATACTCCCCCAGGAGTATTTATAGAATAACACTATTGCAGTCACTGATGGTTTATTTATTTATTTTTTAAATCTAATAAGCACTAATAACCTATAAACTAATAAGACTCGCAAGGACTCATTGCACTTATTATACCATCCACACCCTTTACAATGACTTTGCCCTCAAGGTCGAGCAAGTTTATCAGAGGATTCAAACGACAATAAGAAGGAAACAAGATTTGCAAGATTTGGAGGAGATGAACTTCGACGGCTATGAGCTCGATCTTGGCTTGGGACAGGCGCATCTAGAAAAGATATGGGTGGAGTGGAGGGATCAATGCACGATGGTGGGAGATCCTACAATGGGAGCCGGTGTTGGAGAGGCCGTAGGAGGTTGATTGGGCAAGATCTAGCAAGAGATGGAGAGCTAAGGAGAAGGGCTAAGGAACATTAGAACAAGCAAGATCTGGTAGATGGAAGAAGTGGCAATGATATTTCATAGATGGGGATGAGGCAGATCTAACGGCAGAAGCATGGATCTGGAAGACATAGGTGGATATAGATGGTGATCAAATCTGGCAGTAATGTGAATAGTGGGAATGAATTTTAATGGCAGAAGCAGGGTGAGGCTCAACAAAATAAAGAAATCAACCATCTTGTCAAAAGGGAGGCAAAGATGAGGCACCTACTGGCATCGAGGTGCAATGAGAGTGTCATTTATTACGAATAAATTGATGAAAATAGTGAGACGAAACTAGATAACTAGGCAACTTCAAACTTACCCAAAACTCCAAAAACCTATCAGGCAAGAACAAAAGCGCAATTCAAGGATGCCGACAAATGCAGGTATCATTGCGGATGAATCATATCTCGTTCTTTATTCATTTTGGATGCCATTATACTTCCAAATGAGTACTTATAGAATTACAATACCCTAATGACAAATTAAACACCTAATAAGCACTAATAACCAATAAACTACTAAGGCTCACAATAAACTACAAAACTATTCTCTAAACTAATTACCTTGACATGATAATTTCAAGGCAAAGCACTCTAGAGGCGGGCAAGATGGCCTTTGATTACGTATCATCTTGGAGGTTGGGGCATTCATCCAATAATTAGCTTTCAAGCCACGTAATGAACTGCTTCCATCAAACCATGCTGAACTAGAATAGTCCTACACACTCGAAATAAAAGTGTTCATAATGAATGCTTTCCATTGTCGTAGATCTTGAAATGCTTATCTTTTCTGAAAAGAGTATAAACAATCTCAAATACCAATTAAAAGAAACATGAACTAGCATGCCAATACATAACAAATATGATCACCATGTTAACAATGAATCTTGGTCCTAGGATAAGCATTTGAATGACCCAATGAGAAAATTATATAAACTTTGAGAAACAATCAGGGGTTGACAACACAGAGTACCACAATTATCAAAAAATAAAAAATTTATTGAGGGTCAATAATGGATAAATCTTTTATTTTAGTTATAAATATCTTGGGGACAATCATGATTTATTCAAAATTTGAGAGTTTGGAGGAGAGATGATGCTGATTTGTTTTTGTGTGTGAGAGGAGGGGAGTATTCATACTTCCAAGGTATAGGTCCGAAGTGCCAATACAACTTTGTTGTTGACAAACTAGCTAGTCATAAGATATCAAATTGATTACATACAAAATATGAGAATGTGGACCTAAAGGAAGCATTTATGCTTCCTAGATTTGAAGGTATGACATGAGATTTTGTAAAGTTAAGGACATCCCTATTCATGAGACTACCTTGTAAATCAAACATGCTACTTGCTATTACAGCTTACTCATATGATACGTCACTTCATTTTCCTTGCATGAAAATCTAAGAAAGTTCCAATAACCAATCCTATTTCATTGACCTCTAGTAGGTAGCTAACTCACCCAAGCAAAACTACCTCAAGTCCCCACATCGCTCCACCCCCAACACCGACACCCACAACTCCACCCTCACACATAGTCCCGACAATAGAAATAGGCAAATAATATCAAATAGACAACATGAAAGAGAGCAACCATTCAGTTCCTTCCACAAGGAAACCTGACAAAAAACAGGAAGGTGATACTTCTTACATCACTTGACAAATTAAGATGCTTCAAGCAATACAGGAGGTATCGTTTGTATCACTTTTTTAACGAAAAATAGCATTGTAGAAAGAGTAGCTTTAAGATATAATTAATCAAGACTTTTTGATGTTATTCACGATAGATATATAGAGAGATAAATAGAAGGATATACATTTAACTCAACCAATGATTTAGTTTTACCTGGGTTATAAGACCACCAAATCTATTTTTTAGGGACATAAATTTTGCAAGTCCCTTCTCCAGAGTAGTTGGAAATTGTAATAACCGCAGTGTGTGACCAGTTGGAGCTGTATCAAATACTATTACTGAATAATCCATAGTCTGAACTAATCTGCAGCATAGCCATTGGAACATAAGCAAGAGATCATGTACTTAACAAGCTTCAACAATAATTGCAATTCCTACAGAAAACTTCAAATTTACAACATGAAATACATTTAGGAAAGCAAAAAAATAAGGGTTCATAACCAGAAAAAAGAAAGTTCTTTCCTAGAAAAATGGTTCTAGAATGGATTTAAAATTTTAAATTATAATTCCAATACAATCAATTAACTTATGATATGACTCAAATGAAAGACCTTGTATATGTGCATCAAATATTCTAGCAACATTTATCAGTGATCCATGGGAAGGAACATAACATGAAACCACAATTAAGGAAGCCACCACCCTTCTTGATGGTCGAATCTATTTTGACATGGTAATTGCTACACGAAAAGAATTCCAATGCTACAATCTTACCGGTAAATCTAAAAAAAAAAAGAATAAAAAAATAAATAAAATGTTTTTCTTTAAAAAAAATATCAAATTTCCAATCAAAGTATTCCTATGGAGTTTTAATGTCAAAGAAGTCTTGTTTAGATTTCAAAGCGTATGCAACTTGCATCAAAGCCAACTCAATGAAAGTTCCATTTAGACTGGAAGTTCTCAACATTAATTTTAGCTTCCACTTTAATACATCATTTAAATATTAGACTAAAAATTTGAAGGATGTCAACATCATTGGCTGGCTCTATCTTTACTCTAATCTCAAAAGAAAAAAGCTACAGTTACAATAGTGCACATATCAGTTGCAGACCTTGTAAAAGGTCAAGAGAATGTGTGGTAAATGGAAGTTGTATATGGATTACGCCAATGACAAACAAAGATAACTGAAGGAATTAAAAAGGTGGATAATCATCTACAAAAGAAAAAGACCCTAGTAATCATCTCCTTAACAAAGCAAGGCATGGATATGAAGAACCAAGTGATGCAATATACAAGATTACAAGGAGATAAAAACTTACTTCAACATTTCTGCAAAGCTCATAGCCTCATCTACTCCAGGGATGGCATTTGATAGCTCTGATACAAAGCTATCAAGCCCTTCATCATTTGTTAGATCATCACTTTCTACTTTAGGATCCACCTCCTACCAAAATTGAAGAAATTGTGAAATTGTATAGAAAGTGAGGCATACATAAGAAGACGGACAATGGGAGTAATTTCCAGAAACAAAAAAAGAAGAGGGTAAGTGAAAAACAGAAAGGATTTGGATATTAAAACTTGGGCATATTTAAATATACAAGATGCATATGAGTCTTCTACTCTTCGAGTTTTAAATAAAAAAAAATGAAGCAGTGTTATTGCATTTCTTTACCTCTTTGATGGAAAAGAATGCATGAACATACTGAGAAACAAAGTTGCCACAAGCTCAATTTTTTGGATGGCAGCTTCTCACAAAACAGTTTATAGGAGTATTCCTGAGCTTGTTCATTAAATTAAGCACACACTTAACGCATTGAACCATTAGAGCCTATGCGGTTGCAAGATTTAGCTAGGATTTAGAGTTAATCTTGCAAAATAATTTTTTGGACCACAGAAATCTTAATTTTCCTTACATTTTAGGCTAAATTCCAAATTAGTAAATATGAGATTTAAAAGATTTACATCATTTTTTCCTCACCATGTCTCTTCTTCTCATTCATTTAAATCCTAAATACTAACCGAAACCGAGCATCCCCTTACTTTCGCTGCTGACTTGAGCTTTAAATATTGCTCACTTACCGCAAGTAGTGGACAAATGCAAAAAATTATGTTAGAATTAGATCTCCTAGTTCTCTTTTTTACTTTTTCATCATATTTGAGAGCATGAAACTGAATTCTCCATCAAATTAGGAACATTCCTTTCTCACAGACATAGAGAAAACTAAATCATCACACATTCACGGTAGAAGCTTTTGCCCAACCCGCCAACCCCCCCCCCCCCCCCCCCCCCCCCCCCCAAAAAAAAAAAAAAAAAAAAAACAAGGAATATATATAAAAAAAAGAAGGAACAAATATTGCGCATTAAATTTCCTCCTATTGAAATATTTCCCCCGCATGAAAGTAAATCTAGAAATTAATAGAAAAAATAACGACACATCTAAAACGAAAAAAAAAAAAAACGAGGTAAACGAAGAGTGAGCTATGGGTATCGATGATTAACCATGGCGAAGAGGTTGTTGAATCCATTGACAAGTGTGGGGATCTTGGTGAATCGCTGCTGGAAAGCGTCGCTTAGGTTGTGGGCGGGATCGGTGGATATCACGAGCACCGATTGCCTCACTGAAGCCAACATAATCGATAGAATCGAGCTGCAAGTCGTCTTTCCCACGCCTCCCTTTCCACCCACGAACACCCACTTCAGACTTTCCTGCTCCAATATATTCTGCAAAGTTCCCTCGGGAATCGCCATACCTCGTTCTTCTGCTCTTCCCTCCTCGATTCCTCTATGTGCGAACTGCAGAAGGGAACGAGAAGAAGCCGCGGTCGGCGAATTCCTTCCCCTCGGAGTACGGATGTGGTATTTATCCGCCGTAAACTATAATGCTTTTTTTTTTTACATATGTACCACAATATTATTATTTATTTGCACATTTAATATTTAAAGTTTTATACTTATTTATATATTATTTTAATATTTAAATCATATAAAATATTTTTAAAAAATTAATATAAATGATATTTTGTAATTATATTTTTTATTTTAAGAACTTATTAATTGTCAAAACTATAAAAAAAAAATTAGTAGTGCTTTTTATATGAAAAATTCTTAGTTAATTATATATTTATTTCCTATTAAGTTTATACTTATGATTGTTTTATACTCCTTAAAAACATATTATGAGATTAGAAATTTAATTTAAATATATTATTTTGTAAATTATGCAATTAGATTATCATAATATAAATATTTGTTATATTGATTATTTATATAAATGATATTTAATCAATACTAAAGAAATTATATATGTTGATCGAGTAATATATAATAATTATGCTACAAGTTATAAAACGATACTTAATTTTTGTTGGGATTATTAAAATCTTTTGTTTGATCTAGCAAAATTTTTTTTTTAATAGGAAGCATATTTGATTTAATTAAGATGGACTAAATTAGAGTATAATTTAACTTCATTTTACTAACTGGGTACCCAAAGCTCAAAATAATGTAATAAACTAATGGACAATGTTTGATATCTCATATTGAGCTCGTGGACAGTTAGACTACTCGAGTTGGGGCTTTAAGAGCCCAAATTAAGCTAAGTTGGCTCAACCATAACAAAATTGTGCCAACTCCTTATACGTTATTATAGGCCACCATTCCTCTAAGAATTTGGCATTCTCGTGAATACCATTGTTGTTAGATTAGTTCCTTCATTTTGTGCAACTAAAGGTTGTATAGAATTAATATATATGTTTAAGGCCATAATGTTGATAACTACTTTTTCTATTTCTAAGCCTTCTATTCTAATTCATAATATTTTGTTAAAAACTCTAGATATAATCCTTTACATTCAAGTACTTATTGTAGTTTATTCCTTGCACTCATTTGTATAGTAGTTGTCCTATTGGCCAAGCATTTTCATTTTGCTTCAATCTTGTAGAAGCAAGAGTTATACAACTTGAGTTTTGGTTAAGGGGTTGAATTAAATTTGTCGGTCATTTGCACAATTATTAATGCTTCAAAGATAAGTTTGAGATTGTGAAAAATGCAATTAAGGGTGTTGCATCAAAGTTGAATGTTATATCTTACCAAGCAAATCATTTGCATAAAACCATTAAGCTGTAGTTAAAGAACATGTTGGAGATGAATGAAAGACTGATGAAGCTTTTTCAAGAGACGGATATTATTAACTTTGTTTACATAAGGGAAAACAATGAAATCTATGAATCTTTAAATTATATTAAGGATGATTTGCAAGTATACAAATATTAATTGATTTTTTTGAAGCAAATTAGCTATGTACTTTCCATTGAGCGCCCCAAATTAAATTTAACCATGGAGGGCCTCTGCTTAACTTGTGACCTTTAAGAGGTAATGAAATTCTTGATTAGCACCCTTTGACCCTTTGAGGCACTATGGCCTATTTTTAATATTCTATAACCCCTTCTACCCATTGAATTGTTACTATTTTAATTTAATTAAGTCAAGACTCAATTTGCCTAACGTCAGCCAAGGGTGCTGAAAATTGTTGAGGTTCTAATTAGATAATAAGCCCCAAAGTAGGAAAACCAACCTAATAATCTCTTTACTAAATCTTTTTTGCCTAATAAGACCAAAATTAATAATGTAAATACTTAATATAGTCTAAAAAGCCTTAAGACCTACATTGACATTGATTAAGGAGTCCTTTGACTTGTCTGAGACCCTTAATACCCATGAGATTGTGAACCCTTAGCTGACCTTACATTCTTAATGAACATAACATCTAAAGATCACTGGTTATTTCAGAACCCCTTACCCTTAGTAGACTATAGCATAGTGATTTCAAGAGAATATTGAGTAATATTAAACACAAGCCTTAGCTTTACCCTAAACTTAGAGTGATGTTGGAGTAACTCTGATCTTAGCAACACCCACACTCCTAAACTTGGCATATACCCTAGTTAGTTTAACTAACCTAGTTAGCCTTAATTCTAGGTCAACTTAGATGACCCAAGTTAAGTAACCTAAGTATATGTGAACTTATATATTTTATTTCATCCTCCGTTGCACTATAGCTAGCTTATTCAAACTCAACTGGATCCCCAATGCTAGACATAGGAGGCTAGACCATCTTACTTTAACCCAAACCTACCTTAATCAACCCAAGCCTAGGTTGACCTCTATAGGGCCCCCAAATTTGACTTAAGCATGACCTAATCAACCTCAAGTGACTCTATGCCAACCCTATATTAGATGATCTCAAGTACAACCCATGCTAGACTATACTTGACTAAACCCAAATATGACTTGACTTATATGGCCCATTTGATTAGAGTGACCCTTAGGAAGATCCAATTAGAAATTGCAACTACTTGCTTTAAACATCTAAACAAAATTAGACTTAATCAGTCTAAAACTATTGAGAAACTAGCCCTAACTTAACCCAATTAACGCAGGCTAAGCCTGATGTGACCCATTATGGGTCATTGAAGCTGACTTGACCCATAAGTCATTAGGTGACATTACATCCACCATTGAACTTTAAGTATTTGGTTAATTATAGACAGTTTTAAAGAATAAAAAATATTTTGCTTCCATCTGATATATGAATTGGCTTAAGCCAATAAAGCTGCTATTTAAATTATAACAGTTTGGATGGACCTTAACAACTTTGTTTCTAAATTATATTTGATTGTCATGATTTGCTTTGCCCCACTTGATGATACTATGTAGCCTAAGAACTAGCTTGATTATGCTAAAAATAGAGATGATGAGCGAGGCAAATGACTTGACAAGGTCAAAAAGGTGTTTGCCATCACTCATGCTTTTAAAGAATATCATCAACATAGAGCTCCAAATGATTGCCTTCTTACTTTTGAAGATATTGTCCAGCAATATTTAATATATGACTCATATGTTCTAAAGACCCAAAGGAGCAATAAAGCCCCATCTCTGTAATAAAGCATATTTTCTCTTCATCCTCTAAGATGCATATTGACCTCATGATATGTCAAGAACAAGTCAAGAAAATTAAGTGTGGTGAAGCCCATGATTAAGGCTTCATTTGAAATGATTTTCTTACCGCTTCTTAAAATTTTTGTGTTAGAAAGCTACTTTAAGAAGCAATAAGAAAGCAACCCCAAACAAAATCTAGGTCAACCACAATATCAGAATGAAGGTGTAAATAATGTTCAATTATCCTCACAAATCATTTACATTCATTAAAAATAAATAAATAATTTGAATTTAAAGTACCTACAAAAATACTTTTCTATCATTACAAATTGATTGTTGCCACATAATTAGTTTTATAGATTACCACATTCAAATGTAAAATCTAAAGTATTAATGTCGACCCACAACTTAGAAACAACTTATTGATCTAATTTAGGCTTCGTTTGGTACAACTTTAGATCATTATTTTTCCTCTGCCTTCAAGATATTTTTTAATTAAAAATCAGTTTTAAAAAGTAGTAAGAAAGTCATCCCAAATGAAACCTTAATCTCATTTCTTGAAAATTTATGATCATATAACATGAAAAAATAAATAGTATATAGGTTATAACCCCACACACTTGGAATACAATTTTTAACATAATTTTTTTTTGAAATGAAATGACTAAATTTATTCTCAATATGTTTTTTTATATGCTTAAAAAATTCATTTGATTTGAGTAGTAAATATTGAACTTAATGAGTCATTCATATCCTAATTATCTCCATCATCCATTATAATATTATTTATATATGCTTTATTCACGACCAAATTATCATAGAAATTAATCAAATTTGATATCATAATTTAATTAATCCTGAAAATTATCTACTCCACCCTTTTAGAAGAATAAAGCATATTTTTCTTTCATATCTTTCACCCCTCCATAAATTTTTAATTAGAAGCCTTTAATTTACACTATCAGATATATAGAAATTGCAAAGCTGATGAAAATCTGGAAAAACAAAATTATATTTAATGAAAAATGCAGAAGTGAAGCAATGTGCAGTAACATTCTGACTTGTTTGCTTGCTCAAAGTAATGGTATTGAATGGGCAATCACAGTAATGGCTGATAAATGCAATGCAAATGGAAATGTGGATTTCATTATAAGTGAGGGGTGGGGGATTCCAAATCCTATGATTCAGCTCCAATTAAAAGAAATAAACAAAAGTTAATTTCACCAAATGCTTTGTTTGGTACAGCTTCCTTATTGCTTTCTAAAGCAACTTTTCAGTACAAAAATTTTTAGTTCAGTAAAATTTTGAACTAAAAAACTGTTTTACAAAACAGTAAGAAATCCATCTCTAACGAAGCTTAAATATAATTGAATGTTGAATAAGAATTGCTCAACTCTTTTCTTTGATTTACAAAACTGCAATAGCGAAGAACACTAAACAGCTTATTTTAAGTGTAACATTGTTGTAAAAATCGAATCAGATCAGTTGAACCAGTCAGATTATGAACATGATGAGATTTTTTTTGGGACATTTAGGCCAATTAAGACAGATTCACACACACATCGCATACACAATACTCAAACCCAAGACCTCTTAGTTGACATCCTATGCTCCCAACCAACAGGCCAATATGAGCTATACGTGATGAGATACCAACCAGATAAAAAGTCAGTTGGTTACAACACAATAACAATAGAAACTGTACAAGAGAGAGAACCCCAAAATGGCTTATGGGTTTTTCCATGACAAATTTCTTAGAAACCTCTCAATCAGAATTTATTTAAGCACCAAAAGCCTCATTACAACAACAAGCTTTTTACATGAATCATGTTTTTTTCTATTAGATTCAAGAATTAAATTCTCATTTAGATCTACTTCTTAAAGCAACACAGTTTACCTGAAAACATATGCTATTATAGCAGCACTTAATATGTGGTAACAAATGATTCTTTCAACAATCAACAGTTCATCAAAGTGAACAAAATTTTCTATAAAACAAAATTTCATTAAGAAGCATGAAGACTGCAAAAATCAAAGAAATTATAATAAGATAGTTCTAACCATTTTCTTCAAGGCAATGCTTTACTATTCCACACAGACCGTTTGAAGCAACTTTTCTGTCTCATCGCTTATCACCACATTCTCCATCTTCAATCGTCGCCGCAAGCCGGGGCTCGTCTTTCCAGCAGCTGCATATACCTTTACAAGGGCCTCAAAAACCTCTTCTCCCAGCTCATTCTGCACCATCTTTAAAAGCTCAATCAATTTCTCCGCACTCTTTACAGCTTTCTTCTGCTCAAAATAAGCCATCAATGCCATAATAACTTCATTCTTCGGCACCCAGATCCTCCCATGGCTTCTACCCTTCTTCACTCCACGATCGACACACCGCAGTACCATCTTCATATCTCCTTTCCTCATGTAGTAGTCCATGAAGATCTCCCATGTTTTGGAATTTAGTCTTCCACCTCTCTTCTTTGCTCTCTTCTTAAAAGTTTCAGCTTTCTCTAACATGTCTTCCTTTAAATAAGCCCCAATTAACGCATTGGCCACCCGCATATCATATGTTGAGCACTGCGATTCCCATTCCTTGAATAATGCTTCAGCAGCTGGCATATCCTTCAGCTTCACGAGCACCTGAACCGCATTTAAATAGCTAATATTTGGGGTCTTAGGAAAAGCCAGCTTCAGAGAACGCCATATGCGATGAACTTCAACAAGATTACCAGTTCGACCATAAAGTGTGATCAAGAACTGATAAGCCTCGAGGTTTGAAAGTGATTTTCTCTTTTCCAGCTCTAGCAGAGCTACGTCAGCTTTCTGAAACATGCCAGCATCAACATAGATGGATGCCAGGTTGCTATATGTAGTCCAATCTGCCGAAATCCGGCCATCTCTCTTCATCTCTTCAATGACCCTGTCCACCCCAGATATGTCATTCATGGCAGCAAGGCCCCTCATCCAAATGTTATAGGTGTAACAATCAGGTAGGATGTCATTAGCCTTCATTTCTTGTATGATATTGGGAATCCTTTCAGGTTGATTGGTTTTTGAGTAGAGGGTCATTAAGCTGTTGTAGGCCATTGAACTGGACATGAAATTCAACTCTTTCATCTTTTCTACGAGGGCTTCTGCTTTCTCTGTTTTCAGTTCCTTGCAGTAGCAATTGAGTAGCGCCCCATAAGTTAGATGGTTTTTAGCATGGTCTTGGAGCTTGACAAAGTATTCCTCTGCAGCACTAAGTCCCCTGGCCTTGGCTACAAGATCTAGCTGGATTGCATGATCACTGAGTGTCAAGTTCATGCCTCTCTTCGCCATAGTTTCTTGAAGCTACAACAAGAACCTTCTTAAGATTTAGTATTATTTACACCTTCATTCTGATATAACAAATTAGAAGACCAAGAAAATTCAGAGCATAGTTCATTAATTACCGTCATCAACTACTAAAACTCAAAGAAAGCTGAAGAAGAGATGACCAACTTTACAATATGCCATGATTACGAGACATACTTTTAACTTGATATATCAAGGATTCAAAACTAAACACTACCAAATTAATCATAAAATAAAATAAGACTTCGCGTTATTAGAAGGAAAGAATTAAGAGTAGTAGGTCTACTGCATGCCTAACGGTTTAAATTATCCAACAAGATTAAGAACAAAAGCCAAGATATTCAGGCCCTTAAGACTAAGGTTTCGTTTGGGACGGCTTTTTTACTGCTTCTTAAAGTAGTTTTCTAGTACAAAAATTAAAAATTTTATACTAAAAAGCTGTTTTAAGAAGCAGTAAAAAAGCAGTTCCAAACGAAGCCTAAAACAAGCTGAAACCTTAAACAGAACGATACCTATGAACTAAAGTTTTGTTGGTCTCCTTTTAACACATAAAATTCCTTATCAAAGTCAAAAAATCATAAGCACTATTCAAAGATACTCATTACTGCTAATCCCACCACAGAAGGATGGTGAATATCCGGTCCAAGAAAGATGATTCTATGCTGCTTCCTTCAGCTTATTGATGCATTATCAAAGGAATTATAGTTTATTTTTATCAAGGTATTGATCACTCAATATGGATATTAACTATTACAATTCTAGATGATGTATTTCTCGATAACTATTATTTTCTTGTATGAGATCCTTACTACATGGGAAAGATGCACAAAGGACACTGGCTCAAATAAAAAACAAAATTATATTTATGGAACATAATTCCACTTTAAAGCATAATACAACCAATAAAAAAATTAGCAGACTTAATTATGGTATTGTAATGTATATCGCACAATAAATTGATCTTAGAGTTGTAAATTTATCTTATAGAAAATAATTTTTGTGTGCAACTTCAGTAAAACTACCAAATAGAAAATTTGTCGAAATGCACAATGCTGCAAGCCTTCATAAATACCTTGTGGGACACCTTTGAACTCTACGAAAACAACAACAACATCAAGTCTTTATCCCACCCACTACGTGGAGTCAGCTGCATGAATCTTTTTTCTCTATTGTGCCCTGTAAAACCTTTATCCCACCTTTGAACTCTACAAGACCAAAAAATTTTATGTACGAAGTAACTCCCAAACCCCACATCAGTAGAAAGTTTTGATTTTGGGTTCAATATAATGATGGTCCAATCAAAGCCAAAAAGAGATGAAGTGGGAGCACCCGATGAGAAAGCAGTTGAAAAACTTTTGAGAGCATGGATGAGAAAGAAATCGAAAAACTTTAAGTGCTAAATAGTCTAGAGCTCTTTTGGAATTAAGACTTAAAAATACAAAAAATGAGAGAATGTAGGTGCCAGTAACTCTAAGGTGTTGGTAAATTTGTTTTGATGATATGAATACGGAATTAATGCTATAGTCGCTTTAAAATTACAAACCAAATTTGTTACAACTAGGAATTGCAAAGAGCTCAAAACTAATAAACAGCTACTGGGTTTTAATGGCGTACTTGAAAACTTTAATATAATTTAAATTCTAATGGCGTGCATTATTGAAAAGAAGAAAAAAAAAACACAGAATAAAGGAGCTGATTCAACTGTGTAATTAAATGGAGGAAACTAATTATTTTCCTAAAACCCAAAAGAGTTATTGCGGGTAGCACATTTACCCCAACTCACCAAACTATTTGTGGCTCTACCACAACTTCAACCTGTTCATTCAAGAGGGCAGCTCCACGGTTTCGAAGCCTATAATATCACTACAGAAATTGAATCAGCAAAATAGGTTGATAAAGTGCCGCTACATCATACTGGAAGAGGTTACAACTTATAGGCAGGAACCTCTTTCATCCTGAAAGCTATGATATGGAATTCTTTGGAAAATACCACGCAACAGGTAAAGAAGCTAAAAATATAGGAACAGTAATGCAGGCTGTAGCTTCTAGGAATCATCACAGCTTATGAATCATTTGATGATTAATACATCTACTGGCTTGGAAATTGTAATCACTAGTTTTTAGCCAGATCAGCAAAAAGTCAACCACGGTTAAAGGGATTTTGCATAACATGGATTTCAATGGCCCCGAATCCCTTTGAAAAGTCAGAAATTGGCAAAGGACGTGCCTTCCAGGGTACTATCCAGGCCTTCGAAGCAAAAACTTGTCAATTTTTTTAACTCCAAGACATAGACCAAATCTACCAATATCAAGCTCCAGCTCTGAATTCTTACGGTATCACATTGTTATTTCTTGACAAAATGCTCAATCATAGCTTATTAGCTAGCACTGAAGAATCGTGGAAATGGGAATACCAAGTCTAAACACCATAAAACAATCAACAGAAACTTCAGCAGAATCCAATCATGACATCTAAACTTGCTTTAGATAAATCCTCAGTTCTCTTTAGTCTCCCATGCATCCCAAGTAATTACCAATATATGCCTCAGAGAATTTGTTTGTTTAACGATGGCGTATCACAAAAATTTACACTCCAACGACATCTAAGCTGAGACTGAATACAGTATTACACCCAAACGGCAAGCTTTAACCCTCAAAGAATCCAAAAAAAAACCTCAAAACAACGTTTTTATAGCGTTTGCGACCTCTGAAAATACTCCTGAAAGCCGAAAAACGAAGAGGATCGAAAAAGCGATAGGGCGACATAGAAGTTGATGCAAGAAATCAATCTAAAGTTTTTCAGTCACCTTAAGTGCTGGACGGAAGCGTTTTCGTTCCCGAAGCTTGCGGATGGATAATCCGACCTCCCATTTGAAGACGCGCTTTCGGCTCTTAAGGAAGAGGGTAAGCTCCTTTCTGATGCTCGGCGGTGAGCTTCCCTCACGGAAGAGTCTCTTGTACAGCGCCTCCTCCAAGTACTTGCTGGATCTCTTAGCTATCAGCCTCGTCGCCGTCGTCATTCCCCTCCTCGCTACGGTTCTGGTCCAGGTTTCTGCTTCAAGTTTATACAGTGAGGGATTTCGGACCGAACGGCGCCCGGCTGAGCTTTTTCTTTTCACGTTTTATTTACTACCTTTTTAGTGAACCGGGGCTGTTATGGACCGGGTTTGAATTGACCCAACCCAATATGTGTCTAATTGGATTATTTAGTCAGATTTTGGAGCAATGAAATGCAATAATTGTGTGTGAAATAAACAATTGGAGTGTTTGGTTAGAATAGAATCGAAATGTGCCAATGTGAATTGAACTAAGATTTTATTTGGGATAATTTTTTTCAACTGTTTCTTCACAGCTTTAAATGAATTTTTATACTAGAAAGCTGATGTAGAAAGCAGAGAGAAAGTTATTCAAAACGAAGCCTAACTCTGAAATGTTATAATCGTATTTGAAATAAACAATTGGAGCATTTGGTTAGAATAGAATTGAAATGTGCCACTGTTAATTGAACTAAGGCTTCATTTAGGATAAATTTTTGCGACTTTTTTTTACAACATTCAATAAATTTTTATACTAGAAAGCTGCTTTAGAAAGCAGAAAGAAACTTATTCCAAATGAAACCTATAACTCTAACAATCTGATTGTGTTCTCTCCCCAAGTTTGCGTTATTTGAGTTGAACTTGAATGACTTAAAAAAATAATAATAATAATTCATGCTGAGTCAAGTTTGAGCCAACTTGAAAATAATGACTTACATAATTGATTCCTTTTACGAAATTTTCATATTAAAAAAGAATTGTATTTTCTTTATTTATCTTGTCCAAATAAAAAACATATTCAAATTAGGTAATTGTGTCCATATCAATTTCAGGTTCATACTGACCCATCACAACCTGCTTGTTTTTTTTTTCTTCTTTGTGATGGGTCAAGGTCAGGGTCAAATTTGGTTAAGACAGGTTTAGATTGAGATTTTTAACCCACTTAATACATGAGTCAAATATGGGTTGACTACAAACACGAAAGGACTTCTAAGTGAAAGTAAGAACTATTGTGCAACATGTATAACTTGTTTGGTATAGTCAGGACATCCAATATTGTTGGTACACCATAACCCTACAACAAGTACTTCTCATCCTTGATCATCTAACAATGTTAGGGATGCTAGCATAGTACCATATATCTGCCATGCAATTATAGACAGCAAAAATAGATCTCAAGTGGAACCATCTCACATTGCATCTGGTTGAGATTATTCAATTATAGGCTTCAGGATCTGTCGCTTGCTAAGGAGAGATTATTCCGTGCGGACACCGGACAGGTTCCGCACCGGACAGGATAGCCGCTTGGTCTCGTGCTCGGTACTGAACAGGTTACACTTTTGAGGTGATGTGACGAATTTTTATTAGTCTCTGAACGACGTCCGAACTCCGACAAGAATAATGTTTCCTTGCTGCTAAGGCCAGTGAATGCACTGGGATTGTGGTGTGCGACAGCTTGCGGTTCCCACGGGAAACTAGCAAATGGAAGGAGACCTGTTATTAAGAAACGCACAAAAAGAAAGCGTAGAAGTTAGAATTGAGTGGAGAAAATAGGAGAAAAGGAGAAGCAACAAAGAATAAATGATTTTTAGGTGCTATGGAGCAACATCTTGATCCTGCCGAAACACTGCTAGAATTGTTGTGACAAGTATATAAGCAAGCATGTTTATCATGAAAGATTTAAAGCTTCTCCTTTCTAGTAAGATTGATGAAATTTGGCTTCTAGTAAGACACATGTATTTGGCTTTAAGGAGAAGTATTTATTTGTATACCTCTTATGATAGTTTAGGAAAAGTCAACCCCTTCCTCCTCCTTAGTAAATGAAAAATCTCAGGCATAATTTTTCATGAGATAGATTAGTTTATTCTGATCAGATTTTACTTGATGTTATGTCAGAATTTATTTAAATCTAAAATCAATAATCCTTATCAGTACAAAACACCATAGTAAATTATCCTGTTGCATGTAGAACAGGACTCTCAATTAAAAATGTTGCTTAGGCTCAAATTAAGATTTAGATTCAATATTTAAGTTAGAAGTTAATTGACAGAGAATGGCTAGATGGGTGGGTGGAGATAGACCCAGTCAAAATCCCATAATTTCATTATCCCAAGCATACCAATGGGCCCAATATGTGAATGGCAAAGAGCTTTGAACTACAACGTCTAGAAAGTATGATTGGCAACAATGGTTGCCTCCTCTTAGATATCGGTGTTGGATAAATTTTTTCATCCTCAGCAGATTGGGATATTTCGTGATTGAGCACAGCATAAAAAATAATATATTATCCTGAAGGATAAAAATATTATTTTGCTATGAACTCAATAACAAAACTCATAATTTTAATTTTAAGGAAGATTTTTTCCTATTCAAGATTTGGTTGAATGGAGTTTATTTTATTATGACTTATGAGGTACAGATACCCCATAAGGGCAACCCCTATGGTTAAATACATTTCAAACATTTATCACTTGAGAATACTTTTGATTAAACTAGTGTTTCTTTTTTTAGTCATCAAAACATTGGCTAATATTTCATTTTATAAAATTCTTATTCAAAAATTTAGTTTTTGAGAATTTCAAGGATGATAAGATCAATTTAAATCATATTTTAAAGAATTGACGCCAGAGGAATGTCATATGTGAGTAGTTGATTCTCAGACAACTCAGAGGTTCTTAAACTATCTTATGTTGGGCTTTATATTTTAACATCAGATTTTCTTTAAGTTGACCACTTTAATTTAGAATGTTGGCGCTTATATTACAACAACAGATATTGGAGAAAATGGTCAGAATGTGAGGGCTTATGAAGTGACTGAGGTCAACAACAACCTCGAATCCTAGAACTAAGATGAGGACTACTAATAGTTAGTGTCTCGAACATAAATCTAATAAAATAAAAGAAATTACAAACCTACACCTCACCTGAGGCATAGTCAGCCCGACTGAACAACCATGCCTGTAAAGGACTAGCAAACCCACCTAATAGTTTTTAAAACCATACAGTCCGATCTCAATGCATATGAAGAGTAGGGAATGTTGTTTTTTATTTATAGAATAGGACTAATAGCTTGGCTTTTGGATAAGATGTCTGATCATGTGGTTATGAAAAATGCTAACTAGCATAATGCAAATTTCTTTGTTATCTGGTACTTAAGTGAATGCTTTTTACATGTGATATACTAGCCCTGCATGATCATTTTAATTTTTTTAAACTTAGCTCATTAAAATGAACCATGAAAACTTTTCTTTTATTTGAAAATTGGTGATTCATATGATTGATTTTAGATTGCTTACATATTAAGTGGTAAAAAAATTAATTTTATCCAAAGAGCCTACCGCATAACACAAGTCCAAGCCACCCCCAAGTAATACAAGAGAAGAAACCTAGGAAAAAACATACATTTTTAGTGCACACTCAGTAAATAATAAAAAACATACTTGTATATATACAATCAACCAAAAAACAGGAATGTAAAGAATGTCAAAATTATTATAAATATTTTATGCAGCTGAGTTGTCTACCATTTTACAATCTAGAAATAATTTCTTTACAAACTCAATTTGTGGGATCTTCAAGCTTTGGCTTCTAGGTGGGTCTTGGGCTTCACCTATGGTATGCTAATCCTCCTGATCCACCTCTATGGTAGGAACTGCTTGCTTTGAGACAAGCCTGCTACTTATGAATCCTAAAATACATTGATATAGACATTACACCTGTTAGGGTGGAATGATTAATTATTGTATCAAAGAAACTTAGGTGATTTTTAAGAATTTTGATGTTCTCTTAATATTTGGATAAGAGAGGAGTGTTTACCTAACATAGTAAGGTAGACATACCTAAGGGTTTGACTTAGAACTTTATGAAATTCACCTAATAGAATAAAGTGAATTTCAGAAGATGGATGGCTCCTAAAGGACATCTAAAGATTGTGCTTTAGTTTTCATGAGAGGAGAAAAAGATCACTTGTTTTATTATGTGAAAATGATTGCTTAGATTTTGGATCCAAGTAAAGAGATCATCTATTCGATTGGGGATCAAAATAGATGAAAATGTAAGACCCCAAAGCTTTGGAGCTAAGGGATTGGGAATTCTCTTTAACTTTGGAGTTAAAGAAAGGGGAATCTCCTACAACTTAGAGTTCGGAGGAGATGAAATGAGGCTTGTAGCTTTGAGGCTAAGGAAAGGGGAGTTTCCTTTAGCTTTGGGACTAAAGAAAAGGAAAGAAGATGTCCAACCTATAGCTTTTGTGCTACGGGTTGGAGAGTTCTCTTCAGCTTGGAGCTAAGAAGAGAGAAAATCTCCTACAACTTTAAAGTTGGAGGAGAAAGAGTAGCTTATGAGCTAAGGTTAAAAACCTTCTAAGACTTTTGGATCCCATAGAAGTAAGAGAAGACTTGTAGCTTTGAGGCTACAAATCAAGAGGATGTCTTCTTGAATTTTGTATTCAAAGAGGAGGATTCACTTGCTTAATTTAGGCTAAGCAAATGAAGTGAGTTGGAACTTTAAATCCTATGTTTGGTGGCAAGAGAGTCACCAATTGATTTTAGCTTAATAGATGATAAAGATGATTTGCAACTTTGGAGTTATCTTTTAATTTTGTGTTCAATGATAAAAGTCTAATTTGCTAAATATGGGTAAAACATATATAAGAGGATGATATGTAGATTTGGACTATAAATCAAGAGGGGTTCTTTGAACTTTTGGGTGTCCAAAGAGAGGAATTCATTCATCCAATTTGGGTAAGGAGAATGAAGGGGAGATATGATGTTGATTCCTTACTAAAGGTGGAATTATGTGTTGATTTTGGCTCAACAAATAAATAATTTGGTGTATGTTTCATTCACTCAATATGAGTTAAATGAATGTTGGAATTTACTACAACTTTTGAATTGTAGAAAGAGAGAAGAAATATGCAACTTCTGGGTTGTAAATTAGAGGATGACTCGTTGAATTTTATCTTCAATGAAGCATGATTATTTTCTAAATTTGTGTTAGGTAAATATGGAAAATGGCGTGCAGCTTAGAGGTTGCAAATTAGAGGAAATTCCTTGAGCATTTGGTGTTCAAAAAGAGATTCATTTGCCTAATTTGGGGCTAAGCAAATGAAGAATTTTCTACAAATTTTTTAGCTTTGTAAAAGGAGGGAAAATGCAACTTAGAAGTTACAAATTTGGAAAGGTTTCTTTGAACTTTTAGTGTTCAAAAGAGGTATCCATTTGCCTAATGTGTGGGTAGGCAAATGAGGAGAACAAGGAACTTGGATCCTATGTCTAAAAGAGTATCCATTAGTTTTGTGTCACAACGAATAAAGTAGAACCCAGAATTTGGTTCTAAATTCAAGAGCTTCATGCAACGATGCCCTTGAAATCTTGGAGGATTTCAAATAGTCATGCATAAAGAAGAGAGATGATTACTTGTTTATTGATTTTGTGTTTCAACAAACAAATCAAATGAATCTAGAAGTTGACCCTAAGATTTGCTAGCGCTCTTTTTGGGCTCTTTAGAGGTCATTTAGAAACCTCTATGTCAGCTTTGAGAGCAACAAATAAGGAGAAGATTTGTTGGTTTTGTGCTCCAACAAAGAAGATAGGGGAACTTGTAGTTTGGTTCTAAGTTCACGAGCTAGTGGCACGATGCATGTAGCAATTTAGGGAAATCCAAGGCACCGTGCATGCGGAAGATCGATGATAGCTCGTATTTCCTAAGGTATGCTAAGATTCATGCAACATAACACTTAGAGCCTTGAGGAGACTCTAAGTATCATGCATGAAGGAGATGTTCACTTGAAAGAGAGCTCCATAATTTCTTTTAGGAGTGTTTTAGACTCATGTAGAGAGGAGAGATTGATTCCTACAATTTCTAAGAGGTTTTGAAATCATTTGGATATGAACTAGAAATCCTAGAAGTGTATGTAGGTGATTTGCATTTTAGGAAATTGATCATTTCACTTCAACCTTCTAATTTAAAAGTTACATAAATAGGGTTAAATAATTCTAAAATATGAGGGCTCGTGGGCCTTTGAGGGCCCATACAACATCCCAAGTTCATTTCAAAATTAAATGACCCTATTTGATTGTTCTCCAAATTTTCAAAGGTTGAGAGTGTTTCAAGCAAGTGATGATTGTCATTTGAATGCTCTAAATTTGGTGAAGAAGCCATCGTGGATTTGGTTGATCATGCATATTTTGAAGTTTACAACATAGGTCTTTGGGGACTTATGGTAAACTTCACAACTATTTGATATCATAGATAATCACAGTGCATCAAACAATTCTATTATAAGCTTACACCAAATTCTAGGGGCAATCAATTTTAATGTATGCGAGTTCCCCTAAATACATGTCAATTGTGTCATGAAAATGAGAATTGAATAGCTCCACATGCAATTTATACATCTGAAACCTACACACGCATGCAAGAAATACACATCTAAGGCCCAAGGAAAATTCTAATAAATTTTGGCATGATATAGTGTATTGGAAGCACGAATGAAAATCTCCCATCTTAGGGATTTTAGCAAATGAGAGCAATCGATTATTTGTTATCGTCTCTCTACAAGCTTCACAACACATCCGAAATGAGTTTGATTAACTACGCATGCTCGAGGACATGTAAAATGAATCTTTGAGGGTTCACATAAAATCCTACAACAAGTCACTGATTATTTTCCAAATCAATCAAAATGCATTTTGAGTGTCTACAGGAGTTATAGCAACTCACAACCCCTATCAAGTGCAAGCTCCTATAATCGAAGTCAATCTTGTCATGACATATGACTTTAGGAAAGGAGAACACTGCATGCAACTTGCACACTTAGATCCTACACATGAACATTTGATATGTGATCAAATGGCAGCATCTACCCTATGGGATTTGAGTTCAAATGTGATGTAAAACTACTAGGAGTTACGTTCAAAATTAAAAAGAGAATCGTAAAAGTTTGCTTTTATAATTTTATGGGATCATGCAAGATTGAGTTAAGATGTCAAAACGTCAACTTTGCTTAGGCGAAAGAGTTGCAAACTAGATTAACCAAAACGATTCTTTCAAAGTTCTAGGCGAATTAGTATGCAAAGTACGACAACAAAACCCAACGTTTAGCAATGAGAAGTTCACCTTGGGGACGTATCACTCAAGAGGTAGTGGACTTTTGGCGGAGATAGAAGATCCAAGAGATGAAAGAAGTTACCACTAGGGAGAGGGCGCCAAAGAACTTCGTCGAAGGAAAAGTTGCCGGTTGGGATGGAAGTCGTAGACGTCCGTTGAGGCTCCAAGTGCGCTTTGAAAGTCTTCGGTCGTAGATGCTTGCAAGGATTGGCACGACTCTATCCACGTATTCCTCCACGGTAGTTTCGTCTTCAAACCCTACGTCGAAGCAAGGCGACCGTAGGATGTCGACGCTTCCGTCGGCTTGGAAAACTATACCCCACTCAAGCTCCGGATCCGCCATACATGCTTGGCGTGGAGATTTCTTCAAGGAGAGGAGGGGTAGACGGCGGGATCTCCAAGGAGAATAGGTGTTCGGCCAAAGAGAGAGAGAGGAGGCGGGTGCAAGGTGGGAAAGAGGTTAGGTGGGGTGAGGTGGCAAGCAATTTACTAAAATCTGAAATTAATTCTCAGATTTGAGTAAGATAGGAGGGAAAATTTTGAATAGAGAATTCAAATTAGGATGGAGTTAAGAGGGGGTTTAATGAGCCATTAAAGGGGCTCATTAAAAGGTGGCCGACGGCATGCTTAGAGGGAGATTAGGGTTAGCCAAATTAAAACTGATTGTAATTTCAATTTTAAGTAAAATGGGAGGGAAAATTATTGAGTTCAAATAAGGAGTCCAAAACGGTCAAGGCCTTAATGTCGCATTTAATGAGGAATTCTCCATGAGGAGGCCGGCGGCATGCTTGGAAGAGGGAGGGGAAATTGAGGGGAGAGGTTTCTAATTTAGGATGATGATGTGGCGACTCATTCAAGATTTCAATTTAAATTAAATTGAAATTAGAATTTTGTCATGAAAAACTTTCCAAATTTGGAAATTCCAAATTAGGAAAGATTTTGAAATTTGAAATTCAAATTTCAAAGTTCAAGAGGGCATTGAGGTGGGGTGGACGGTTAAGGTGGGGTTGCCGGCGGGGTGGTTGGTCGGAGCCGGGGATGTGGCCGGCGGTGGAGGTCCAGTGGGCGGCGGCAAGTTGAGGAATGGGGGGGTTTGTTTTGTGAAGGATGGGAGGGAGATGGATATGAAAACGAACGAGAAGATAAAGGAACTCTAACCACGAATCGAGGACTCTTCCGACGATTTGTGGGCCTTGCGAATTGCTCCACTCGAGCTCTCCTCCTTCTCAAGCACTCATGCAAGACGAAGTAGAAACAAAGCACAATTCTCATTCAAATATTCATTAAAAATCAAAATGATACAAGAGACCACTATATATAGGTCTTGACTCATAAAAAGTGAAAAAGACTAAATTGCCCTCAGGGCTACAAAGAAACATAACTCCCCACAGGGGTAAAATGGGAAAACAGTAAATCAAACAATACAATAATAATAAAATACATCATGTCATCTAAATCAAAAGTAGAGACGCTGAATCGTGGCCGTCGATCTGCGGTTTCGCCGGCGATAAACATGTCGGTAGCGTCTGTCGATGTCCTCATCATTCTCCCAAGGTGGGAGAAAACTCGACCCTGTCGAGTGAGTGTCTCTAGAGCTCTCGTACCACTCTAGAAGGTCTGGGTCTAGGCTCTGCAGCTCCTCTCGGTCAACCCACATATCCTCCGTCGCCGGGGTCCCTTTCCAGTGGACTAAGTACCTTCGACGTCCGCCTCCTTTCGTAGTAATGATCTCATCATCTAATATAGATTCAACTATCTCCGCATTGGGTAAGGGGGGTAATTTTGGGAGTGGAGGAGGGTTGGGGATCTCACCAGGTATGGTCACACAAGGCTCATTTGAAAGTGGATTGCATGGGTTAAATTCTGGTCCCTCGAAGGTTACTAAATCTTCTATGTTAAATGTGGGGTTAATGTTGAAACCTTCGGGAAGTTCTAGTACATAAGCATTGTCATTCACCTTTGAAATTATCTTGAATGGTCCGGCGCTTCTCGCATGCAGTTTCTTTGCGGATCCAGGAGGAAAACGCTCCGGACGGATCCGAACCATCACAAAGTCTCCAATTTCAAATACCTTAGCTCTTCTTTTATGGTCAGCCATAAATTTATAAGTTGCATTACTTTGTTCAATTTTCTTTTTAATTTCTTTATGTAACTCCTGTAGATGCGATGCATATGATGATGCTGACTCAGATGTTCTAACTCTAGTGCTCATGGGAATCAGGTCGATGTGTTGGTTGGGGAGGTACCCGTACACTATTTCAGCAGGGCTAAGAGCCGTAGTTCTATTCACAGAGTTATTGTAGGCAAATTCAGCTATAGGCAACTTAGAGTCCCAGTCCTTAATGTTATCTCCAACCAAGGTCCTTAACAGATTTCCTAGACTCCTATTCACTACTTCCGTTTGACCGTCTGTTTGGGGGTGAAAGGCGGTAGAGAATTTCAGTTTGGTCCCCATTTTATGCCATAAGGTCTTCCAAAAATAACTAGTAAATTTCACATCTCGGTCCGAAACTATGGTTTTAGGTAGCCCGTGAAGTCTCACAATTTCATCAAAGTACAGTTTGGCTACTCTAGAGGCGTCGAAAGTCTTGGAGCAAGGGAGAAAATGAGCCATCTTAGAAAACCTATCGACAACCACACAGACTGAGTCATGTTTCCTAACGGTCTTGGGCAGCCCTAAAACAAAATCCATGCTGACGTCCTGCCAAGGTTGGTTAGGCACGGGGAGGGGTGTGTAAAGGCCGGTGTTTTGTTTCCGTTGTTTGGCTAGCTGACAGGTGTGACACCGCCTTACTAGTCTGCTAACGTCCTTCTTAAGACTTGGCCAGTAAAAACGATTCTCCACAGCTGCAATTGTCTTGGCCTGACCAAAGTGACCCGCTAAACCTCCAGCATGCAATTCCCACACAAGAAATTCTCGCAGTGAAGTTGTGGGAATGCAAAGTTTTTGAGCCTTAAACAGGTACCCATCTTCCAGTATAAAATCTCCTATGATACGCTCGTCTCCAGTTGTTAGTTTGGAATAGGTTTCTCCAAAATCGGGGCAGTCCAAATAGTTTTCTTTAATTTGCTCAAAACCAATCACTTCAGTCCTCATCTCACGCGTAACCATCATCCTACGACTTAGTGCATCCGTAGCCTTATTTTCAGAACCGGCTTTGTGCCTAATGGTGTAAGTGTATTCTTGAAGGAATTCAACACATCTTCCGTGCCGGGCATTCAGTTTCTTCTGGGAATTGATATATCGTAAGGCTTCGTGGTCAGAGAAGATAACGAATTCTTGGGGAAGCAGGTAATGTCTCCAATACCTGAGGGACTGAATTATGGCGTAGAATTCCTTATCGTAGGTGGAGTATCGTTGCCTGATGTCATTTAATTTCTCGCTGAAGTAGGCAACCGGGTGTCCTTCTTGGGATAATACTTTCCCTATTCCTATACCAGATGCGTCGCAGGTTACTTCAAAAACTTTCGAAAAGTCGGGTAGACGCATGACTGGTGCTTCCACCATTTTCCTTTTTATTTCCTCAAAAGCCTTGGTGGCTGATGTCGTCCAAACAAAATCTCCCTTCTTTAAACAATCAGTTATGGGACCCACGATGGTGCTAAAGTTCCTGATAAATCTCCTATAAAACGTGGCCAATCCGTGAAAACTCCTGACATCTCTAATATTCTTTGGTATAGGCCATTCGTTGATCGCTCGTACCTTTTCGGGGTCGGCAGATATGCCATGGGAAGAAATTATAAATCCAAGAAAAGTTACTTGATTCGTGAGAAAAGTGCATTTCTTAGGGTTGGCATACATGTGTTCTTTCTTCAAAATTTCACAGACTTGTTGTAGGTGATTCAAATGTTGTTCCACCGAATGACTGTAGATCAGAATGTCATCGAAGTATACTACAACAAATTTCCCAAGCAAAGGCTTGAGGATCTGAGTCATTACTCTCATGAAAGTGCTAGGTGCGTTACTCAATCCAAAAGGCATTACTGTCCATTCGTACAACCCATCCTTTGTCTTGAACGCGGTTTTCCATTCATCCCCCGGACGGATCCTAATTTGGTGGTAGCCACTCTTAAGATTGATCTTGGAAAATAGGGTGGCTCCGGTCATCATGTCCAACATGTCATCTAACCGAGGGATTGGGAAGCGGTACTTGACAGTGATTTTGTTGATAGCACGGCTATCAATGCACATCCTCCACGTCCCATCCTTCTTAGGGGTAAGAAGGGCAGGAACCGCACACGGACTAAGGCTCTCCTTAATGAACCCTCGCTGTAACAATTCATCCACTTGTCTTTTGAGCTCCTCGTGTTCAGTGGGGTTCATCCTGTAATGGGGTAGGTTTGGTAGGGACGCTCCGGGCACTAGGTCTATGGCATGTTGAATGTCCCTTAGAGGTGGCAGTTGGTTGGGTAAATCGTCGGGAAAGACATCAGAAAAAGTCTCCAACAGGGGTTTAACCTCTTCGGGAATCGGTTCTGCTTGGTCTACACTTATTTCTCGGCCTACTAGCGCGTAAAGAGGGGCTCCCGACTCCAGTTCCACATCTAGGTCCTTAGCAGTTATCAAGTTCACGCCCGTGTTGGGTTTCAGGGAGTTGGGCTTAACTTCTTCTTTAGTCGACTTAGGTTGAGTGGGTAATAGTTTAATCTTATTGCCCTCGTGTTCAAACACACAGGTGTTTGATCGTCCATAAATGTGTACATCGTTGTCGAACAGCCAAGGGCGGCCAAGGATGATTTGACCCACATCCATCGTCAAAACATCACACCAGATTTTCTCCTTGTATCCCACGAACTCAATAGGAACCAGACTCCTATCTTTAACTTCCAAGGTAGTCGAGTTTATCCAAGCAACTTTGTAGGGGTTCGGGTGTGGGGTGGTTCTCAATTGCAGTTTTGAAATCATTGCTGAAGATACAGCGTTAATGCAACTTCCACTGTCTATTATGACCTTGCAGTTTTTGTCTCCAATCTTAGTGAAAGTGTAGAAGATCGAGGTTCTTCGCCAGTCGTCGCTAGGTTTAGGTTGGGAAAAGGCACACCTAACAACCTGTAGGTCTAAGTGGGTCATCTTTTGAAGGCAGTGAACAACTGCGGTATCTTCTTCGTCGAAAAATTCTTCATCGTCGTCCATGTGGTGGACTAAGTCAGTTTCAGGTTCACCTTCTTCCTCCGTCACTTCCTCAATTATGGTGACCTTAAACGGGTTGGAGCACTGAGAAGCAATGTGTCCGTACCCGTGGCATCTAAAGCACTTAGTGCCGGCAGAGGTCTTGGATGTCTCCCGTTCTGGTGTTTTCCCTTTATAGTCTGATCGAGGTTGGGCTTGGTTAGGAGCAGGCCGACTACCAGAGGGTCCAGTGGGTTTGGTGTACGGTTGGCTAGCGGAAGACTTAAAAGGGTTAGGTCTAGAGTCTTGGGTCCTGGTGGTGTGGCTTCTAGATTCTTCCAAGTCTAGTACAAGACTACAGGCAGCTTCGTACGTGGTTATTCCTCGAGCAAAGAGTTCATTCCTAAGGTCTTCTCTCAGTCCGGCTCTAAGCATGGACAAAAGTTGTGTGGGAGTGGTGGTCTCCTCCCCGTTACAACGGATTAAGAAGTCATCAAACGTGGAGATGTATTCCCTAACGGGTTTACTCCCTTGGGTTAGCCTGTTCCAACGATCTAGGAGTCTCGGGTAGTACGAGGGAGGAAGGTATTTCCTTTTCAGTTCTTGCTTCATCGCTCCCCAGTCAGCTATGGGGTACTCTCCTCGGGTCTCTCTCATGTGTTCCACATTAGTCCAGTATTGGTTGGCTCTACCCATCAATTTCATCTCAGCGAACCTAACTTTCTTTTCTTCCGAAATGTTATACCATTTAAAGTAGCTATCCATCCCTTTAATCCAATCGAGGAAGACCTGTGGTTCTAAAGTTCCGTCAAAAGTTGGGGCATCTATCTTAATGCTCTTAAGGAGCTGGGCGTCATTGTCTCTCCAAGGCGCGTCACGACCTACCGGTTCGTGGTGGGGTCGGTGGTTGGGTCGGTAGTAATCCCTAGGAGGTCCGTACTCGGTTCGGGCATCCTCGCCATAAGGTGATTGAGGTCTAGAGGGCGTGTAGATAGCCGGGTGTCCGCTTCGTTCAATGTTGTCAAGTCTCTCTCCAGTATGACGCTTAAGGTCCGCCACACTCGTTTGGGTGTCTCTAATTTGCTGCGACATTGTGCCCAACTGGCCTACAATCATGTCTAAGGTTGCTTGAATGTGAGTGGGATCCATGGTTGGGTTCTAGGGATCACTAGGAAGGTTTCTAGGTCCAAGGCAGCAGCTAAACTCCCTAAAATGCTTGCTGGAATTGCACTTACAGCAGCTGTAAAGTGCTGGACAGCAAACACAACGATGGGTGAAGTCACCTAATTGTCTAGGCAATGTTTCCGGGTGAAGGCAGCACCTAAACAGTGAATGTAGGGTCACTAACGGGTACTTAACCGCTGCAGGAAATGGTGGACAGCAATCTAACACAACCTGGAACTCACTTTAAGGGTGAAACCAAGTGTAGAAAAACAGTGGACAGCAAGAGTCTAAGTGGCCTAGACTATTATGAATGTGAATGTAGTGATGGCAGCACTTAAACACTTAAATATGAGCATGTAAGATGAAAATTTTGTTGCAGGAAATTAAGGACAGCAAACGAAAACAGTGGGTTAGACTAGTTTAAATAATGTTATGCATGCGACATTTAAAGACAACCTAAAGGAGACACCTAGGATGCATCTAGCATGATCAAAGCATGCTAGCCATGCTCTGATACCAAATATGATGTAAAACTACTAGGAGTTACGTTCAAAATTAAAAAGAGAATCGTAAAAGTTTGCTTTTATAATTTTATGGGATCATGCAAGATTGAGTTAAGATGTCAAAACGTCAACTTTGCTTAGGCGAAAGAGTTGCAAACTAGATTAACCAAAACGATTCTTTCAAAGTTCTAGGCGAATTAGTATGCAAAGTACGACAACAAAACCCAACGTTTAGCAATGAGAAGTTCACCTTGGGGCCGTATCACTCAAGAGGTAGTGGACTTTTGGCGGAGATAGAAGATCCAAGAGATGAAAGAAGTTACCACTAGGGAGAGGGCGCCAAAGAACTTCGTCGAAGGAAAAGTTGCCGGTTGGGATGGAAGTCGTAGACGTCCGTTGAGGCTCCAAGTGCGCTTTGAAAGTCTTCGGTCGTAGATGCTTGCAAGGATTGGCACGACTCTATCCACGTATTCCTCCACGGTAGTTTTGTCTTCAAACCCTACGTCGAAGCAAGGCGACCGTAGGATGTCGACGCTTCCGTCGGCTTGGAAAACTATACCCCACTCAAGCTCCGGATCCGCCATACATGCTTGGCGTGGAGATTTCTTCAAGGAGAGGAGGGGTAGACGGCGGGATCTCCAAGGAGAATAGGTGTTCGGCCAAAGAGAGAGAGAGGAGGCGGGTGCAAGGTGGGAGAGAGGTTAGGTGGGGTGAGGTGGCAAGCAATTTACTAAAATCTGAAATTAATTCTCAGATTTGAGTAAGATTGGAGGGAAAAATTTGAATAGAGAATTCAAATTAGGATGGAGTTAAGAGGGGGTTTAATGAGCCATTAAAGGGGCTCATTAAAAGGTGGCCGGCGGCATGCTTAGAGGGAGATTAGGGTTAGCCAAATTAAAACTGATTGTAATTTCAGTTTTAAGTAAAATGGGAGGGAAAATTATTGAGTTCAAATAAGGAGTCCAAAACGGTCAAGGCCTTAATGTCGCATTTAATGGGGAATTCTCCATGAGGAGGCCGGCGGCATGCTTGGAAGAGGGAGGGGAAATTGAGGGGAGAGGTTTCTAATTTAGGATGATGATGTGGCGACTCATTCAAGATTTCAATTTAAATTAAATTGAAATTAGAATTTTGTCATGAAAAACTTTCCAAATTTGGAAATTCCAAATTAGGAAAGATTTTGAAATTTGAAATTCAAATTTCAAAGTTCAAGAGGGCATTGAGGTGGGGTGGACGGTTAAGGTGGGGTTGCCGGCGGGGTGGTTGGTCGGAGTCGGGGATGTGGCTGGCGGTGGAGGTCCAATGGGCGGCGGCAAGTTGAGGAATGGGGGGGTTTGTTTTGTGGAGGATGGGAGGGAGATGGATATGAAAACGAACGAGAAGATAAAGGAACTCTAACCACGAATCGAGGACTCTTCCGACGATTGGTGGGCCTTGCGAATTGCTCCACTCGAGCTCTCCTCCTTCTCAAGCACTCATGCAAGACGAAGTAGAAACAAAGCACAATTCTCATTCAAATATTCATTAAAAATCAAAATGATACAAGAGACCACTATATATAGGTCTTGACTCATAAAAAGTGAAAAAGACTAAATTGCCCTCAGGGCTACAAAGAAACATAACTCCCCACAGGGGTAAAATGGGAAAACAGTAAATCAAACAATACAATAATAATAAAATACATCATGTCATCTAAATCAAAAGTAGAGACGCTGAATCGTGGCCGTCGATCTGCGGTTTCGCCGGCGATAAACATGTCGGTAGCGTCTGTCGATGTCCTCATCAAAATGCCATTTGAGCATTTACATGGTTGTGCGGTGATCAATCATTTGGAGCTTCGAGGGCTTGAGAAAAACAATATAAAGAAAAATTTACTTATGACAAAAAATTTATTATCATATTATTAGGTCAACGGAGAGTTTTACTGAGTAATTTTGCTAATATCAGCACACATTTAAATTAGGCAAATTTTATAGCATAATAGGATAAAAACAGTTTTAAATGTTTGATATAAAGTTCGACAAAATACATTGGGAAGCGTTGCTTGTTAAGGCATTTGAATGCATTGGCCTTGTAGTCCACAAAAGCTTGAGATTCATGGAAAGACTAGCGGCTGACTTTACCCGTTGTCAAGAAATGCAAAAATTGGGAGAGCTTGAGAAATTAAAAAACAAAGAAAATTGAGTGGAGAAAAGAGACGAGGAAGAGAAAAAAAAAAGATTTTCAATGAACATGGAATATCACCTGACATGGTGGATGCCATAATTCCATAAACACAAGGGAAAATACCTTTCTGAGGAAATTTCAATTAGAATTTTTTGGTGTTAGTTAAATATTCTTTATATATTCTCTTGAGTTATTATCTCTTTTGTTTATTTTGAGAGATGTGAGGCTTCTGTTTTCTAGTGAGATTGGGTGTATTCATGCTAAGAGAAGAGTGTTTTTTAATGCCCCGTTATATTTATAAATATATTTGGCTTCTCTATAGCTAATTGAATCCTTTATTCTCTTCTATAGATGTAAGTTATTATTTTGATTGAATCCCGAAAATATCGGTTTTTTTTTAGTGCATAATCCCTTTGTGATCACTATGAATGTCATCAAATTCTATTTTGGTAATGTTTCTGCGTAGAGTTAGGTGCTTCTCTAAAAAATAGTAAGGAATACTCTACCTTTTTTTTTAAGGAATACTCTGTGATTTTGCAAGAAATTGTAAGAGATTTTTGTATGACTTCCAAAATTGAAAACTATCATAGCTTTGAACTACATCTAAATAACCATGGTCCTAGAAAAATGACTTTTTCACCAAATAAAACATATTGCGGGAAATTTGTTGAGTGAGCCTTAAGCACACCTAGTACTTTAAGAAAAAATTCAGTTTACTAAGGAATTTTTTGCAATGTTTAATTGATTTATTATATCAACTAATGATTCTAGTCAACGTTAAGTAAATATGAAAATAGATGAATTTTGCAAATCCCACTACGGTTTTTAAATGCCAATTCTCAAATAGGTACAACAAGCACCTCCATTGCTGTTGAATTTCATATAAACTTAGTAGAAATAAAAAGAAAATAATCATTTATACTAGTTCTAAAATTAAATAAAGAAATCAATCGATAAGCATTTAGACAAAAAAAGGATCAAATGAGTGACTTGCCTGCTACACCAGATAAGCATCGCTCATTTCGAAATGCAAGATAATCAGTCACCAGCCATGTCTCCTTTCAGGAGAGTTGACATCAAATAGATATTCCCACAATCATGACTTCGATCATCAAATAGCCTTCAAGTATCAAACTGGTTTGCTTCCTCATTGGACACTCTTGATAAACTCTCATTTAACAGAGCAAATGTTCGATAACCAAGAGAGCAGTGCCTCTCCAACATGATAGATAGCATATCAGAACAAACATTAATAAATCCTTCTTTCAATAGCCCGTCTATAAGAACTTTCCATGCAACTTCATCAAAATTATAATCCATCCCAAGCATTTCATGGAACTTAGCTTTAGCTTCCTCAAACTTACCCTCTTCACAAAGCCCTCTTAGAAGAAGATGGTAAGTCCTTATACGTGGCAGATAACCACATTCAATCATAGAGCCTATCCATGAAGAAGCCTCAGTATGCATCTTTAAATTGCAGCAACAACTAATGAAAAACGTATAGGTATCTTCATCTGGAACCAAACCTCTTTCTATCATCTTAGTAAACAAAGTACTAGCTTCTTCCAATCGTCCTTCCTTGCAGAAACCAGAAATGATGGCATTATAAGAGATAAGATCTGGAAAGCAATCATGTCTAATCATCTCATCAAAAAGCTCCAAGATGCTGTCCATTTTCACCAGTTTCCACACGTCAGCAATGTCATTAGCGTTAAAATCACCTAGCTTTCTCTTAAATAGATGTTTTAGTATAATGAAGTAAATAGAATAATCAGGTTGACATGCAGAAACAATCATTTCTTTCAATAAACCAAATACGCGATCCATAAACCCTAAATTTCCATAACCATCCATCAAGGTTGTGTAGGTAGTCAAGTCAGGCAAAACTTTTGCTTTTCTCATTTCAGTAATAATATTCTCAACCTCCTCCATCCTTCCTTCACTGCAATAGGCGCGAATGAACACAGTGTATGTGAAAGCATTAGGATTACATCCTGAAGAACACATTTCATTCAATAATCTCTTGGCATGTTCATGTTCCCCATCTTTCAATCTGTTATTAATAAGAATTGTATATGTTGTGGCTGAGGGCTCTATACCCTTCTTCAACATATCCCCAAATAATGACAATGCTTCTTGCAGTTTATTCTCTTTACATAAACCATCTATCAAAGAACTATAGGTGTATACATCCGGTAAGCATTCCTCAAAAACCATCTTGTCAAAAAGCAACCGAGAAATATCAATCCTTCCACATTTACATAATCCATCTATTAGCACACTATAGATCACCTCATTTGTTTTTATGCCTATATCATTCAAAGAGTTGAAGAGAGAAAGAGCATCCTCATATCTCCCATGTTTACATAAGGCGTTTATTAGAATCGAGTATATATGCTGATCAGGAACTATGCCACTAAATTCGATTGATTTAAGCAACATAAATGCACTCTCCACCTCACCTTCATTGCAGTGTCCATGAATTAGTAAGGTATATGTATAAAGGTTAGGAGATAACCCCTCATTTTGCATTTTGCTTAGCAAAGTCATTGCCTTATGCACATTCCTCTTCTGACAAAATCCTTGCATGAGCAAGTTATAAATCCAAGTGCTTGCTTTGCATCCTTTTGATTCCATCAGTTCTAAAATCTCCTCTGCCGCATGTATATTTCCAGTATTACAATACCCGCCAATCAAAGGACAGAAAGTAACAACAGTTGGAACTAGCCCTTCCCTGATAACTGTATTCAACATCATCCTAGCATCATAAAGTCTATTCTCTTTACACAAACAGTTGATTAGCAAAGAATAAACATAAACATCTGGCTTGCAATTATTAAATTTCATTAGATTTAGAACACGAAAGGCATCAATAAAATTTTTCCTTTTGGAATGCCCATCAATCAAGCAAGTATAAGGAAAGGCATTAAACTTCAAACCATTCTTAATGCCTGCATCGAGCATGGCTTCTGCATCCCCTAGCCTATTCTCCTTGCACAGAGAACTGATAATGATTGCGTAAGTATAATCATCTGCTTTGCACCCCTTTGATTCCATCAATTTTTTAACTCCAAAAGCAGCTTCAAACTTTCCAGCCTTGGAGTACCCATCAATCAAAGTATTATATGTCGCAGTGCTAGTGAGGATACCTTGCTTCGAAATCTCGTTCAGCAATTCCTCTGCAACCTCCGGCTTTCCATCCTTGCAGAGCCCATTCATTAACATGGAGTAAGTGTGCACATTGGGGAGACACCTTTCTTCCTTCATCTTTGAGAAGAGCAAGAAGGCATCATCGATCTGATGGGCCTCACAGAGACCATCAATTATAATTGTATAAGAATATACATTCCTGCTACATCCAGTTTCAGGCATCATCAGGAAAACCCAGCAAGCCCTTTCCAAATAATTATTCCTACAAAGCCCCAATATCAGAGAGTTATAAGTAAAAGAATCTGGTCTCAATCCAACATCCAATAAATGCCTAATATACTTCTTCACCTCAGCAAGATTTCCTTCATCGCAATATGCCTTGATGATGGTGTTATAAGTAAACAAATCCGGGAAAATTCCATCTTTAAACATCTGCCGAAACAGTACTTTTACCTCGCTCATCAATCTGAAGCTCGCCAAGGCCTTCAGCAGGAGATTGTAAAGCCAAAGAGAAGGCTCAAATCTAACACCAAAACCATGCCGTCCGCCGACAGAACGTCTTAGGCCTCTGATCACTGAAAAAGCCCGGCGCGCATCTTCCGCAGAACCGCATGATTTGATCATGGATAAAACCAACTTGTAAAGATTGATCGAAATTCTAGCTTTTATGAGAATTCTGAATAGCGCTTCATAGGATTCAACGGTATGTTTACAGTCTGGCCTGACGCCAATCCATTGGAAGAAAGCTAGGGTTTTATTTATGTCTCCGGAGAGGCCTTGGAGGATCTCGGTGACGTGGTGGCCCGTGAGAGATGGCGCCAGTTTCCTTAAGACGTGGCTCCGGTGCCAGCTCCGGCGAGTGAGGATGGAGGAGACCTCGGAAAGAAGATGTGCAGTAGGGCTTGTGGCGGGTAAAGATTCGAAGGGGGAGATTGCAACGGCGGCCGCGGAGGACCCGAAGGGTCGGTGCATTGAAACGAGAAAGTGGGAGACAGAAGGAGAGGCATCGGCTAGGGTTAAGGAGGGCCTCCATGTTCTTCTCATGGTAGGAGGGGGTTTAGGGTTTAAACGGTCGCTTTAGATCAGAAGGATCCAATAGGATCCATTCTAAACCGTCACTCGCATTTACGTGAGCGGTGAGCTAATAAAAACGCTAAAATTTATGCAACTCAGCTTGGTCTTATGGTGAATCATGAGAAAAGTAAGCTCATTCTTTCTAATTATATCACCAATCAAATCATGAGAAAAGTAAGCTCATTCTTTCTAATTATATCACCAATCAAATGCCTGTGTGAGGCTCTTAACATCTCTGCCTGTTGTGAGAAGATGGTCTATTTCGGATTGACTATTTCAGCCAAGAAGTCTTGCAAAACTGACTTTCAGCCTCTCATGAACTCTATCTCTAATCACTTAGCGGGTTGGAAACCAAGGCTTCTTTCATTTGCGGGTCGTCTACAATTCCTCAAATATACTGTTTGCAATACCATAGCTTATTGGATTAGAGGGGCTATCATTCCTAAAACTTGTTTAAAAAGACTGAGCGGGATTTGTGCTAAATTTCTTTTCTTTGAGGATTTAGATGCAAAAAAGCTACAACTCATTGCTTGGAATCATACCTGTAAACCTAAACATAATGGTGGCTTGGGCATTCCGGATCTCTTTGGACTCCAATTTGCTAATATCTGCTCACTTATATTCAGGTTTCATAATGCAACATCCCCTCTTTTTACCTACTTGAATGCTAAATATGGATCTCCTTGGTGCTTGCCTCCGTCTACTGCTTGTCCCTTATAGAAGGATATGGGGAAGGTTTCAGCACAAATTTACTCTACCATAAAGTTTGAATCTAGTACTTTAACCTGGATTGATAGGGAAAAGCCTAGTTTCTCTTCTTTTAATAAATTCTTTTATAGAGAGGGCGTCATTGTGGATTGGCATCATCTTGTGTGGCATAAACATCACACCCTTAAATACTCCATTTATACATGGATTGCTATTAGGGGTGGATTAAAAACGGTGGAGGAGCTTATTAAGAGATCAATTGCTGTGCCTTCCACTTGTATTTTATGCTCTAATCACTTGGAGACTAATGCCCATATTTTATTTGAGTGTGATTTTGCATTCTCGGTTTTAACTCAACTGATTCCAGAACTGGGTGATTTTCTGTTGAGACCTAGGCTTCTTCAAGTATTGCAACATTTGGGTGATAAAAGATATTTGAACAATAAGCAAAAAGAGTTACTACTTTTGATCACTTGTTGTGCAGCTTATTTCATTTGGAGGGAAAAAATGAAAGGAAGTTTAACTCTAATTTTAGGAGTTCTACACTATTAAAATTGCGGTTGAGGCTAAAGTTAAAAGCTGGAAGCACTCAGAAAATTTGAGAATTCCTTGGCTTCATTAAAATCTTTCTTTCCATGCTTCCTGTTTTTGGCTTTGGGGGACTCTAATTTTGCTCTATGTCTACTGGATACCTATTGAGATGTTGCTTTGGAATGGCGGATTATGGAATTCTTTATGGCAGTTCCTCTGTTTTTGTGGCTCAGTTGGCAATTAATGGCTGTTCGGGACGGATTTTCAATGATGGATTTTGCTGGATCTTCTAGGCACTGCATACTATATGCTCAGATATTTGATGGAGATTTAATCCCTGGACGGCTACTTTTAGCAACATGGGATTCTGTTTTTGATAGATTTTGCTATAGGACGATGATGTAACTGCTAATTATCTCCTTGGAGGGCCTTTGGGCAACCAGGAGATTGCTCTCTCGACGGTGTCTGCTTCTCTTGCGATTAGCAGTCTGAGTCGATTTTGACGACCCATCTACCTCATTCGGTTGACTGTTTCCTTTCCAATTGTTTTTTTTTATCTTGATTTACTTTTTGGCTGTAAGGGGGTATAGGTTTTTGGTTATTCTCAGCATTTTGTTTGAGTTTAATCTTTTTGGTATACCTTACTTGTAATTCTTCTTTTACATAGTAATATATGGGCTTTTTGCCCTAATTTTTCAAAAAAAAAAAAAAAATGACTATCAATTAAGAGGTCTTAAATTTAAATATTCAATATATGATGTATGTATGAATTTGCTTTAATTAATCTAAATGTTAAAAAAAATAGCTAAAATTTAGACCGTCGACTTCTTTGATTTAAAAACTAATTAAATTAAATATTCAATTAGTAATTTACAAGTCTGATGAACAAGTGAGTCAAGATAAATTGACCGACTTCAATTAAAAAAGAGCTTAAGATGCATCCATAAATTTGCGTGGTCAGTATGGATTTAAAACTCAATATCACTTAAATTCTGATTTGAGCAAAATTATAGTTGAAGTGAACATCTCGACAAGACGAATCAAACAATATCAAAAGTTATCTCATCCAAGCATAAATGAGCTAAAAACAAGTATTTGATACGTCATTGGAAACTTCATGTATTTATTGGATAATCAAATTATCTTTAAATTTAGCTTGCTTATAGTCAAATTAAGCGGTTCGACGAGATGAATCTAACGAACATAAGATCACTTAATTGTTGAGTAAATAATTCATGACCAAGAAAATCAATATGGACCCGTATGATGGACTGTTTTGAGTTATGGCCATAATTTACCAAAATGTTTATCTCAAAAAGTTTATAAATACAGTTTCATTCTTTACATAAGAGGTCCAAGAGTTGAAATAACTATAAAGCTTTCTAGAATTTTTTACTATCATTGCCAACAACCACTAAGAGTTATTACCATCTAATAGCAATGCCAACTATCGTCACCATCGATAACTCCATACTCCTATCAAGATCTAATATTTTTGTTGGGTATTAACTATCTAGTACGCACACATGTTTTTTATGATCCCAACAGGGGAATTCAAACATGGTTGTTCTCAAAATAGTTCTTTCCTCTTCGTGTTAAATTGTGAGGTGCTATTATATAGTGAATTTTCGATTGGGTAAGGCCCCATAATTTTTTCACTATTTTGATTTTCCATGTAAACAATTTTTTGTCTTACAACTTTATATGTAGTTGCTAAATTTTTATCTAACGCTAAGAAATAAAACAAAGACTCTATCTATACAATTTTATAGCACATAACATAGCTAATTAAACAAATATTAATTAATAATAATAATAAATAAGTAATGAATAAATTATATTAAAGTTATACAATATAAATAAATATAAACAAGCTTGTTCGTTAACTCTTACAAATATGAAGGAATTATATCAAATCAATATGATAACCATCTTCTTTTTTTTTTGGATATTTTTAAAGTACACATATTTAAAAAATGTATTAATTGGATGTAAATTAATTTCAATGATATATTTTTATGTTTTTTTATGTTATATTTTTATGATGAATAGTGGTCAGTGGTAATCATTTTTCAAATCATAAGGATGTTGACCTCATTTTTGTATGAGGTCACTAGGGTCAATCCAGACTTAGGATCTACCTAGATCTTTGAAATTTAAACCAAAATTCAATTGATTGAACGTCATTTTGATCTTTCGAGATCATATGTTGTTCCCCCTTTGATTACGATAATTCGGATAAATTTAAAATTCTGAAATTTGAACCCATTAGGGAACGATATGATCACCTCCCGAGGCGATATACTGTTTATAATGACGTGTTCAATTTTAAAAGTTAAAAATAAATATTTCCCAAAAAAATTTAATCCTTTTTCAAAATTAAATATTTTTTTAATCAAAACAAAGGATACTAAAGCCTAAAATCAAAAAAAATTTGGCAACAAAACTTAGAATTTAAGGTAGTTAATTCATTTAAAATTTAAATTTAATTCATATTTTAAATATGAGTTATTCATTAATTTCAATTTGATTACCGCTAATAAGTTACAATTATAAATGATAAAATTAGAAATCAGCTAAATTATCAAATATTTTGATTGAAATCTCATTATTAATTACAATAAAAAGAGGGAAAAAATTAAAACTAACAAAAGTTATTAGATGCAAATCCTTAGTGCAGACGTATTCTTCTCTTCTATTGCATGTCTATTTATATAATTTTTATTTTATTTAATCATTATCTATGCTTTTCATGCCTAAAGTGTACTCTTTTTCATGGCCATTTATTCATTGCTGCTTTGGCTTCGTGTAAAATAAAGTTTTGAAAGAGTTGTTAAAGAAGCTTATTTGCCTCCTTAGACGATATTGGATTGAAAGTAACAATGGGAGCTCACTCGCTATGATGGTAATCATCTTTCTCCCATTTCGCAGGTTTCTTCGTCTGCCAAATCTCATAAATCCGTCGAACTCCTGAATTTAGTACGTCCAGAATTTACGCTAAAAACAGGGATGAATCATAAGATTTATTTCTTCATGAGATTTAAGATGTCTATATAGGAATATCCACTTAGACTTCACTTTATTTAGGCTAAATCATTAATTCAAAATGCCTAAAAAACTTTATATATTCTCTGAAGAAATAGAGAAAGAGGAAAGTTTCCAGAACCAAGGACAAGAAGAAGAGATGTAGACAGAAGAAGAAGAAATGAATTATTTCCTTATTCAACATATTGAGATTACAGCTTTACATAGAGAATAGACAATCCTAAGAGCCAATGAGCTCATGCCAACTAAGCAGTAGAACTAAATACAAATATATATTTATTTGTGTTTATACTTTAACATTCCCCCACAAGCTAATGGGTCTTCGGAGACTGTTAGCTTGTTTCACAATTTGACAAATCTTGGTGTGGAAAGAGCTTTAGTAAAAATGTCCGTTGTTTGATCAATGATACTGATTGGTATAAGACGAACATTGTTTTGTTGAAGATGTTCTCGGATATATTTCTGATCAATTTCAATGTGTTTTGTTATGGCGTGAAAAACTGGATTGTTCGCCAGAGCAATAGCAGATGTGTTGTCACAGAATACTTTCGTGGGTTCCGCTTGATCAATCCCGAATTCAGATAGAAGTCTTCTTAGCCAAATGATGTCTGTCGTAAGTGCAGCAAGCGCTCGATACTCTGATTCCATGGAGGACCGAGCAACTGTGTGTTGCTTCTTGACCGTCCAAGAAATGATTGTGTCGCCAAGATAGGAGCAGTAGCCTGACGTCGATCTTCTTGAATCCGGATCTCCAGCCCAATCCGCATCTGAAAAGGATTTTAGATGAAGATTAGTTTTTGTAATCGGAATCCCAAAATTGATTGTACCTTTGACATAACAAAGTAGGCGTTTGAGCATGAAATAATGTTTCGGTTGAGGTTCATGCATATGCTGCGATAGCTGGTTAACACTGTAAGCAATGTCAGGGCGTGTAAGTATTAAGTATTGCAACGACCCCGTTAAACGTCTGTACAGCTGAGGATCCAGCAGCATTTGATTCGTCGGATATGAGTTCGAGAATTTTGTGCAGGTTGGATTGGCTAACGGTTTGCAATCTTCAAGATTCATTTGCTGAAGAATTGAAGAAGCATATTGACGTTAGGATAAGAAATACATGTCCTCTGTTTTAGTTATTTTGATCCCAAGAAAATCGTGAACTGGTCCTAGATGCTTCATGGAGAAGCGGGTACGGAGCTGATTGATGACCGATGAAATTGCATCCAGATTATTTCCTGTAATTAAAATATCGTCAACATAAACAAGTAAGAAAATGGTTGTGAGCTGATTGCGAAGAGTGAGAAGTGAGGAATCTGATTTATTGTGGGTGAAGCCAATGGAGATGATAAATGAAGTGAACGTGTTATACCATTGACGAGGTGCTTTTTTAAGGTCATAAATGGCCTTGTGAAGTCAACAGACGTGATTTGGAACCTGTGAGTCTTCAAACCCGCGGGACTGCCTCATAAAGACAGCTTCAAATAATGTGCTGTGAAGAAACGCATTGGCTACGTCAAGCTGATCAACTTGCCAGTTGTTGTAAAGAGCCACCGCCAGTAGGATGCGTATGGTTGGTAGTTTGGCCACCGGACTGAATGTTTCATTGTAGTCCATGCCAAATTCTTGATGATTTTCGAGAGCACCAGTCGCGCTTTGTATTTCTCTATGGAGCCGTCCGCATGCAATTTTGTTATAAACGTCCACTTGCAGCCAACTATGGAGTAATCTGGCTTCGGTTCAACAAGGCTCCAGGTACCCTGTCGCTGCAAAGCTAAGAATTCTTGAGCCATTGCGTCTCGCCATGCTGGTAATTTAACAGCTTGAGCATAGGTCGTTGGTGTGTCTGTTTCTGGAATAGATGAGGAAGAATGAAGCAAGTTCAGGCGATCTGGAGGCTTAAGATGCCCTGTTTGCTTCCTCGTGATCATAGGGTGAGTAGGATGTTTCGTGACAACAGGAGCTTGAGGCAGGTTGGAAGACGGTGCCCGTATAGGAGATGTACAAGGCCTGAGACAAGAATCCTTAATACAATTTTGAGTATTTTGTTTTGCCTGACTTACATGAGGAGCAGACAGCGGAAGCAGCAAATTCGGATGTATAGTGGAATTTAATGAACTTTATTCTGCATTGGCAGTTGGACCTTTTTGAAAAGGAAATAGCATTTCATCAAAAGAAATATGCCGAGAGAACAAAATTTTGTTTCTTGATATGTCCAAACATTTATAACCTTTATAAACATCAGAGTAATCAAGAAGTACACATAGAGGTGCTTTTGGTTCAAGTTTATGATGATTATGGTTTGGAGATAAGCGGAAGCAAGCACACCCAAAAGTTCGTAGGTGATTGTATGTTGGTTTACTATTGAAAAATAATTCAAAAGGTGTTATGTTAGCAGTGTTGAGAGAGGGTAACCGATTAACCAGATAAGTGGTCGTGAGGACGGCATAAGGCCAATATTTGTATGGGACCGAAGCAGTGTGTAGTAGCGTCCTCGTTGTTTCAATCAAATGCTTGTGCTTGCGTTCTGCAACCCCATTCTGCTCTGGGGTGTAAGGGCAAGAGTTTGATGAGCTATACCGTGCGTTGTCAAGAACTGATTGAATTTATTGTTCACGAACTCAGTTCCTCCATCAGACCTGAAAGTTTATATAGTATGCATAGTATTCTTTTCTAGTTTGGTTTTAAAATTAACGAAAATGTCGAACACTTCAGATTTTTCTTTCATTGGAAATATCCAGGAGAATCTTGAAAAGTCATCGACGAATAGGACATAGTAGTGATACCCTTGAGTGGAGACGACCGGAGCCGGCCGGCCCCCAAACATCAGAGTGCACAAGTGACAGTAGAGAATTGCTGCGATTATTTGATTTTTCGAAAACAATTTTATGACATTTTGATTGTTTACATGGTACGCAAGCTACATGATCAGTGTTTATTTTCAGTAAATGATTACACTGTGAAATGGTTTTGATCATCCTCAAATGGGGATGTCCTAATCTATTGTGCCATTTGGTTGAGTTCTCCGAAACAGCAGCCAGCCCCGCATCGGAAGCAGAGAAATTTGAGTGGCGGATCGGGTATCACTACAGGAAAACAGCTCATTTCCGGCGGAATTAAATTCGTCACATATTCCGACGGATTTTCCGGCGGAAAATTTTCAACAAATTTCCGACATAATTTTTTACTGTTTTTCCGGGGGATTTTTTTCGGAGAGATTTCCAGTGGATTTCCGGCGGATTTCCAGCAGAATTTAAAAAAATAAGTTTTAATTTAATAACTTATTGTTAATCCCTAACTTTTCCCAAAAAAACTTATTGTTAAATTATAAATTAAATATTTTATATTTTAAAAAATAACTTAAATTATTCAATTTAATAACTTAAATTATAATAAAATAAATTAAATTATAATTTAATTATTTAATAACAAAAATTAAATGATTTAAATTAAAACTTAAATTATAATACAATTTTATAATTATTTATTTTATTAAATTAAGTTAAATAATTTAATAATTTATTGTTAAATGAAATTAACTAATTTAATTATTTATTGTTAAATTAAATTATATTTCTTTTATCTTTAAAAAAATTTACTTTAAAAATAATTATTACTTTTAATATGTAGTAGTTACAGTTATAGGTTAAATAAAATAAAATATCTTTAGTTTTTAAATGATGGCGAATTGGTAGATGGCGGATGTAGGAGTCTTTGCGTGCGCAGAAAGGAGGGGGCGGGGTTCGAACCCCGCCGAAGGCAGGAGACCACGCGGGCCTGTTGGGCGGGCTGGTTTGTCCACGTGGGCGCTGCCGGGCTCGCTGACCACTGTGCGGGCTGGCTTAGCTGCTTGGGCTGAGAGTAAATTCGAGCCCCGGGTAGGTCGGGGTTTAGAATTTGTGATTAATTTTTTTAAAAAAAATTTATTGAACTTCCGACGCAAAAAAAAGTCCGCCAAAAATTTTGTTCCTGCGAAAAAATTGCCGGAAAACTTTCCGGCGAGGAAGGCCTTTTTCGACGCGAGTTAAATCGGCGGAAATATTTCCGCCAGAAATCCGCCGGAAATGCTAATTTCCGGTGGATTTTGGCCAATTTTCCGGCGAAAATGTCCGCCGGAAAATGACGTTTTTCCTGTAGTGTATAGACCATTTTCACATAGGCCTTGGAGCAGCACCTGTTGCGTCTTCATATCCTTAATCAAGAAACCATATGGATTAAAGATAATCGAAATGTCATTTTCTTGAGTGAATTTTGAAATTGAAAGCAAATTAAACTATAAAAATGGCGTGTGAAGAATTTGAGATAAGGATAGCTTACGGTTGGGAGTCGGTAACAGGCCTTTGCCGGTGTTTGCAATGTTAACCGATCTCCCGTCACCTACAGTAACCGTGTCGGAGCCTTGATAAGGTGTTGTGATGGACATATTGTCCAGCGAGTTGGTGAGATGATTGGTGGCACCAGAGTCAAGAAACCACTCCGAATAGGAGTTTTCTGTATTTGCCGCAAGAGTCTGGGTTTGCGATTGCTGTTGCCTGGGAACGTAGTTGAGGTTCGCTCGGTGCCAGCAGCTTGAAGCCAAATGACCTCTCTTGTCACAAATTTGGCATATCTCCTGAGATGTAGATGCAGAGCGGGACGTCATGATGTTGGACGACGATGCCCTGCCCTGAGAGCGGCAACCTCTGCCATGAGTCGTAAATAACGCCGAGTGAGGATCCGGTAGAGCTGTAGTACGAGCATTGTCCGATGCAAAGTGAACTTCTTCGCTAAGAAGCATAGGATATAGCTGATCCAAGGAGAGAGGCGTTAACATTGTTCGGATCGATGTTTTGAAAGATTGATAAGCCGATGGTAGACCATTGAGGATGTAGATAATAACATCTTCGTGATTCACCGTCGCTCCCGATGTAGAGATTTGATCGACAATTTTCTTGATTTCAAATAAGTATTGAGTGATAGTTTGATTCTTGAGAGAAATGTTGTGAAGAGAGTTCTTGAGCTGTATCACTTTGGACCTATTTGTTGATTGAAATATTGATTCAAGCATGGACCAAATTGATGCCGTCGAGTCAAGATGAACTACATATGGTAAAATAGAGGATGAGATTGTAGAACATAGTGCAGCAGCAAGATTTTGGTCTGTTAGAATCCATTGATTGAACTGCCGATTTGGAATAGATCAGTCGTCTTCTTGAAGAACGACCTTAGTTGGAGAAGAAAAGGAGGAATCAAGAAAGCGATCAAACCCGTTTGCACGAATTTATTTTTGCAATTTGTTCTTTCCACACGAGATAGTTGTCGGCGTCCAGCTGAATGGAGACGATTGTCTTCAAGTTCGAGACGACGAATTTCAGCTCCGATGAAATCATTGAGTCTTCCGTCTCCTCCATCTCCGACTGTTCTCCGGAATTGGATGTAGCAGAACTCATCTCTGTAAGATCTTTTCTTGCCTAGCTCTCTGATACCATGAAGAAATAGAGAAAGAGGAAAGTTTCCATAACCAAGAACAAGAAGAAGAGATGTAGACAAAAGAAGAAGAAATGAATTATTTCCTTATTCAACATATTGAGATTACAGCTTTATATAGAGAATAGACAATCCTAAGAGCCAATGTGCTCATGCCAACTAAGCAGTAGAACTAAATACGAATATATATTTATTTATGTTTATACTTTAACATTCTCAAAAAATTATCTTGATCGGGCACGAATCTTGAGGCAAAACCCAACCCGAAACTTAAAAAATTAATTTCGAGAGCACCCAAACTCCAATTTCAGCAAGCTTACAGTCAAACTGAGCGTGTCGGAAATACAAACCCAACAACACCAAATTCAACTCAATCCGAGTCCAAATGAGCCCAAATCAAGCGCCCAAAGTGCTGTTGAAAAGCTCGTACCACAATTTGAGTTACCAAACGGTCTCCGATTTTAACTAGCTTATACTCGAATCAAACGATTCAACAAGAAGAATCCAACGAGCCCAAGATCGCTGAATTCCGACATTATTAAGGCCTTCAAATGTCCAACGAATGGTACACGATTGAAGGGTTCAACATCAACCGTCCATTCGACCACTCCCTATTCACCCCTAATCTCACACATATTTACAAGCCATGCCACTCTAGAAAAAATATAAATAGAGCCCTCATTCTTCACAAGAGGACTCAAGTGAGAAAAGAGAGAAGAAGAGAATAGAAGAATGGAAAGGGAGAATCATCTCCTCCTCGACCACCGTCGGAGTTCTTTCCGCCGCCTGAATATGCCAGAACTCTGCCGAATTTTCAGGAGACGCCTGAATTATGCAGAACTTTGTAAATTTGCTTCAAGTTAGAAGAAACGAATTGTAATCTGATCGTCCTGACTTGTGGGACGAATCAGCTTCTTGTAATTTACAAAACACTAGTGAAACTTTTCAGCTGGACGTGGCCCCGTGATTTCTTTCACTCTTTCGGGTTTTTCACGTAAAAATCCTGGTGTTCATTTTCTTTTCTGTTTGTGTGTTGAATATTCGTGCAACGCTCAGACGTGAATTTGTAAACTCTACCGCCGTGTATATTCTAGCCCGCAACAAAAGTATTATGAGATATTTCAAAATTTTTACACAAATAATTTGAATAAAATACAAAAATAAAATAAAAATTAAAAACAATTTCAAAATTTCTATTTTAAGCTCATAATAATTACAACCAACGTCCCAAAGAAAATTAGACAACCCAACTTTACACACTTAAAACAGGTCCCCGCCTTACCTGACACGATAGTGACACGCTCAAAATAGGTCCCCGCCTACCCCGACACGGTTGAACAGCAAAGATACTTCACCATTGTCCTCCATTTCGTCCTTGCCTACACACGAGGGCATTCAACGGCCTTGATTCCGTCGTACCACCGACCATCCGCCGCCACCCCAATTGTAGAAACCCGCCGCAATCCCATTCGACGGAAACAGCTCGTAGGTCGAAGCCTTCGCGCGGACCACCGAACCTTTCAACCCGGAATAAAATCCTCTCCAATCACACACTTCTCTGAATAAATCACCTCGTATAAGCCGTACATTTATTTTGAATATAGTAAAACGAGTTAATCTCAGCCGTTAAATTTAGAAGGTAGATGAAAAGAACATAAATGGTTGGATAGTGCTACTTCTAATTTATATTGCATTTAACCGTACTTCGGATCCCCGCCGAACCTTTGTGGTCTCGTCGGACGCAAAAAAAGCGACCAAAGAAAGAACTCGGCGTCCATAATCTCGGATCAGGATCTGAACTGAGTGTGGCCCACACGAAAACAGAGAAGTAAGAGGTCGCAATCATGGCAGAATAAATTGGGCTTAGGCCGCTGACCTCTCTCCAGGCTGCCCGACTCGCGTGAAGACAGCGAGGCGAGGTAGCTTCCATCTCCCGTGTCTCGTTTCCTATGCTCGATTCTGCAGTTTCTTTGAAGTGTTGAATCGATCTCAGATTTTTCAGCATTCGATTGACTTTGATCGGATTTGGTCGTAGATCGATTCGAAATCAGGGTTTTTGGGGCTGAAGCGAGCTTGATCTGAGGTTTTGGTTATCTTCTTGGGCCTAATTTTGGGGAGCTTTGAATTGGTTTAGTTGGTTTCAGTAGTTAGGGTTTCCAGATTTGGAGGGTTAAACTGTAAATCTTTACTAGATACTTGTTTTGGAAAATTATGCATCATTCCTTTGAGTCTCTTGGATATCGAGTTCGATGATATAGGGATGATTGGGTTTTGTTCCGAGGTTGGGGATTTCTAGGGTTCCTCAGAGTTCCATGGGGAACTCCGGCGCTGACTGGCGGTGTAACTGTTACAAAGTGCCAGGACTCTCTTCGCCGATTCTGGAATCGCCGCACATCGCCTACCTCGGCGATCGCTACGTGCTCCGCGAGCATCTGGGCTGGGGTCAGTTCGGCGTGATCCGAGCTTGCTCTGATTTGGTCTCTGGCGAGGCGCTGGCCTGCAAATCCATCGCCAAGAACCGGCTTGTCTCCGTCGAGGACGTTCGCAGTGTTAAGCTGGAGATCGAGGTCATGGCGCGGCTTTCCGGCCACCCTAATGTGGTGGACCTCAAGGCCGTGTACGAGGAAGAAGATTTTGTTCATTTGGTTATGGAGCTATGTGCCGGCGGGGAACTTTTTCACCGCCTTGAGAAACACGGCCGGTTCGTGGAGCGGGAGGCGGCGGTAATATTCCGGCATCTGATGGAGGTGGTGTTGTTCTGCCATGATAATGGAGTTGTTCATCGGGATTTGAAGCCGGAAAACATTCTTTTGGCTACCAAGTCTTTATCTTCTCCTATCAAGCTTGCGGATTTCGGCCTCGCTACTTACATCCAACCTGGTATTTTTAGAAAGATATTCTTCAATTGTTACTTTGTTAGCTGATATCTGTTATTCAGTGTTAAGTTCTTACTTCTTAGTATAGTAAGTTCTTAGATTTGTTGATATGCTTATATGATGATTTCTTGATGACATTTAAATCTTATTTTTACATTGAGATTTTTGATTAAATGATCAAAAGAATGTTAATAATCCCTGATAATTATTATTTAGATAATATTATAGAGGGATTAAAATGAATATCATAATATGTCAAAAATACGAATCTTTATTTACTTATATTACACTTTACTTTAGAGATGAAAGTTTTTTGTAAATAAATATAAAATTTTGAGTATTGCATATATATGAGTACATTAGAATTAAGAGCTATCAGCTATGTATGCAAATCTTGCTAAGTGTAGTTTTAAACCAAACACACTATATATTAGATAAGGGCATCTCCAACCAAAAAATTCATTTTTAACTCCAAAATGTCGTGGTTCATCTCCAATCGAACTCCTTTTTGCACGCTTCTGCAAAGGTAACCATGTTTCTCCTCTTTCGCACGTTTCTTCCGCAAATCCGGTTGAAGCAGAAAAATTGCATAGGTGAACAGTACATCACCAATATTGACGTCGCACTATTCACCCTCCATGGATTAGCGGTTTTTTTGGGGTTTGAATGGAGCAAACCAGCTACGCCTTACAGTCGTTTGATGTTTGGCTGGAGACGCCCTAAGAAAAAGTTGGGTAGGGTCATCCTTACCAAATCTTTGGTTAGGAAGAGTTTTAAATTTATTGAATTGATACAAAATTTTTCCTTGATAGATAACACTGTTTATTAGTAAACAAATAACTTAGAACTAAACAACTCCTTAGTTTAGCTGATCAAAGTGTTTGATATTTGTAATGAAAGAGATGAGATTTGGGTTTTGCAGGGCAGAGTCTGTGTGAGACTGTGGGAAGCCCATTCTATATAGCACCAGAGGTGTTGGCAGGCAGCTATAACCAGGCGGCAGATGTTTGGAGTGCAGGGGTTATTCTCTACATTCTACTAAGTGGAATGCCGCCGTTTTGGGGTAAGACTAAGTCAAGGATCTTTGATGCAGTAAGATCATTGGAGTTGAGGTTCCCATCTGATCCATGGGATGGGGTGTCTGAACCCGCAAAGCAATTGGTTTCCGGGATGTTATGCAGAGATCCGCTACAGAGACTAACAGCTAAGCAGGTTCTAGGTGAGCATGAATTTCTTATTTATAAAGTTATTATTCTAATTTAGAAGAGCCAATTTGTAGGATGATATTTGTTTTATTAGAACATATAGTGATGTTTGATGAGGTGTATGATGTTTTCTAAGTGCTAAATGAAAAGTTTATCTTGAAACCCTTAGAATATAGTCGTTAAGCTGGTGGTGGACATAATGTAACAACCAAACTACAAGTTGTAGGTCCAATATTTGTGGGGTATTTCATTAAGGTTGTTTTATGAATTATATTTAATTTTTGGCTACCTTATATTTTCATTTATAAAGAGAGAGGGGAAGTGAATCTATGTAAAATTCTTGGTGTATTTTGTGTCTTGATGTTCTTTATTTTGTTTTTATTTTTGGAGATTAAATTAGGATTCATCTTTTTACCCAACACCATGAGCATCCAACATGAATCTTTTAGGGGTAAAATGGTTTATAGGGAATTTTTATCATTATAAGGTTCATAGAGGAGATTCTATAACTTCCATTTTGTTGTCGTCATGGTTACGATTAATTATTCTGTGCGGATGCCGCCGAACGCTGTTTGAAGACCAACCAGAATACGCCACGTCAATCATTCGCTCGGTACCGCGGCTCAGTACCGTTGACGTGACACATTCTGGTTGGTCCTGAATGGTGTTATGCATCCAATCTTTGCACATAATATCTCTATAACCGCTTGACAACTGTGGGCATAAGTTGTGCTTGTACTCAAAGTTATGTAGGGAACTTCAATGGCAATTAAATGCTAAATTCAGCATAGTAGCAGCTTTTTATTTTTTGAATCTGTCTACTGCTTTGATAGAATATTTTAATTATTACTTCTATGTCTAGACCTTAGCCCTTATTTTTGTTTTAATTTGTGTTAGAAGCTTCATTTTTCTCATTAAAAGACACTGTTGAAGATGACTAACCTTTCAAATATTTCTACCGTCTTTCGCTATAGGATTATCTCACTAAAAAAAGATCAGAAGTCAGATCTCGCTCATAATTTCACCAATTCATATTCATCTGTTTTTTGCAGAGCACTCATGGATACAAGAATATGCTCAGCAAATGCAAGAAACTAATAGCCGTCAAACTATACTAAGTTTTGGACAAGAGGACTTGGGAAGCTGTTCTTTCTCAAGCTTCTCAAATCCAATCACGCCAAGAAGCCATGATTTCAGCTTTGGCTTCAGCCCAGGCGTAAATTCTGGCCCCGGGACTTCATTTTCTCCATTACAAGCTGATATCACAACTGGCTTTACCTTCCCATTGCTCCCCAGCTTCTCATTCTTCAGCCCCCCTCCAAATCCTCAAGAAAACATTTTGACTTTGAGTTCCAATAATGCAAAAGGAAACACCATTCAAAGAGGTAGCTTTCTCCTTTGAACATACATAGTAATTCTTTGTTATGCTTGTAAATTCCCTTCCAACCATATTCAATTCTGAGATCTGATACATTAAGCTGATTTGTTTCAGACTCCAGCTTTGGGATGCTATTTGACAAGGAAGCCAAGGGGCTAGCGGCCACACCGAGACCCGTCGGGCTTCGAAGCAAGCGAAATCATACGATCGGCCTCGGCGAACACGAGCAGCTCGATCTCATGGTCTCGGAATCTGTCATACGATGGGCCTCATGCACCCATCTACCGAGCGCAGCGTCTCTCAGATCATCGCTTGTTTGCTAACGATAAATGTATATCAAATTGGTGAATGAAGAGCTGGGGTAAGTGTATTATAATTGTATTGTTTACCAGAGCTTTCAGTAGGTTATAGGGGATTGAAAATTGTTCTTGTTAATGTCAGGGTGAGTTTTCTCTTGTTAATGTATTATGGGCATCAGATGTGCTCTGTGAGTGAACTACTGTATCCCTGCTGTTAGGGGGCGTTATTGTACCAATTCTTATAATTAAAGCAAGAGCAATCTTCAGTTCATAGACTCTTTGGTTTGAGGTTTGAATTTTTTTTTTTTGGAAATTGAAAAGTTTGTTGATTTTGTTATTTAGAAATGTTAATAGTGCTGAATTAGGATTTAGGGTTCATAATGGATGCTTTTGTTTCATTTGGTTATTAATGATATGTTTAGGATATGAAAAGATTTTAAAGATATAATGAGGTTTCAGTAGGCCCATTGAAGAGTAGAATGGAGGGGAATGTGCTAAGGAATAAAGGCAACATTGAAGGAAGTATCTCCATCATTAATGCAGTATTAAAGGAATATCTTCTCCATTAATGCAAATTATTATCATGACAGTTGGTACCTTGCAAGCATATCATTCATGAAATTCTTGTTATTATTGTTGATTTTGGATTATAATAAAGTAAGGCTTTGTTTGGGAAATTTTTTTACTATTTTATAAAGTAGACTTTTAATTAAAAAAACATTAACTAGAAAATTGTCTCATAAAGTAGTAAGAAGGCTTCGTTTGGGCCAACTTTTTGATTGTTTCTTACAAATTTTTAGTACAAAATTTTTAATTTTTACATGAAAAAATTTGCTTTAAGATGTAGTAAGAAAATCATTCTAAATGAAGCCTAAGGTTTCGGTTGAGACAACTTTCTTGTTGCTCTTTTAAAGTAATTTTTTAATATAATATTTTTTTAAATTAAAAAAATTTATTAGAAAAAATTGCTTCATAAATTAACAAGAAAGTTGTTCCAAATGATGCCCAAGTCTTTCAATTATTATGAATAAATATCCTACAAGTTGATGCAAATACTATAAGAGCATGAGTCAATATCATCATAAATTTCATGTCCTTGTCTCACATGATGCTATGGTTTCTTTAATCTGATAAGGAGATCCTCTTCCTCTCTTCCTCTTTCATTGTCAGAGGTGTTAAGCCCATTGCTCTTTCATTTTCTTGAGATACTCTTATCTTCTTCATAATGCTTACGATCAAGGCCTTGGATTTTTTTGGGATACTCTGATCTTCATTGTTGCGTCCAGGAGTATTCGTGGCGGTAGAGAAATATCATATTCAACGTCTTAGCATTGTACGAAAATCCGGCACACAATCAGATAAGGAGAGAGGGTCTAACATTTATGAGACACCAAGATTTTTACGTGGAAAACCCCTGTAAAAGGGGGAAAAAAACACAGGGCCTCGCCCAGTTGCAAAGTTCCACTAGTGTTTTTGTAGATTACAAATGACGGATTCGTCCCACAAGTTGGGATAATCCAAATACACTTTGTTTCTTCCAAGAAGTTTACAAAATTCTGCAAATTCCCTGCGTTTCCCGAAAATCCGGCAGAGTTCCGGCGTCTTCAGGCGGTAGGAAGAACTCCGGCGGTGATCGAGGAGGTGAGGAATCTCCTTTTCCCCTTTCTCCTTCTTCTTCTCTTCTTCTTCTCTCTCTTCACTTGAGTCCCCTAGGTGTAGAATGAGGGCTATATTTATAGTTTTTCTGGAGTGGCATAGCCCGTAAATAGGCGTGAGATCATGGGCGAATTGGGAGTGTTTTGAATAGACGGCCGATATCGAATCCTTTGATCATACACCGTTCATTGGGCATTTGAAGGCCTTAATGATGTCAGAATTCAGCGATCTTAGGCTCGTTGGATTCGTCTCGTCGAGCCGTTCGATTCGAGTATAAGCTCGTCAAAATCGAAGACCATTTGGTAACTCAAATTGCAGTTTGAACCTTACAACAGCGCTTTGAGCCCTTGATTCAGACTCATTTGGGCTCGGATTGGGTTGATCTTGGTGTCGTTGGGTTCGTATTTCTGAGATGCTCAGTTTGACTATAAGCTCACTGAAATCGAAGTTTGTGTGCTCCCAAAATTAATTTTTGAAGTTTCCAACTAGCTTTTGCCTCGAGATTCGTGCCCGATCAAGCTAATTTTGCGATGTCGTATCAGTTGCCCCCCTATTTTCGGACGTCGTAGCTTCAGAAGTCCGAAAAATATGCGTCACAAGTTTTTGAGAATTTTTTCGAGCGAGCCAAAATTATTCTTGTGTGTAGGAGCTCCGAAAGGCTTCGAAAGTGTTAAAATCGAGTCCGGAACGTCGAAAAATGTGTCCGGGGACCCAAAAAATGTCGAATTCGGACTTGTCGGGACAAAAAATGGGCCCAAAAACAGACCGGGCGGCCGCCGCGCCACCGGCGGTGGCGCGGAACAGCGACCGCCGGCCACCCCCGCACCGAACTGCGGACCGCTCACGCTATCCGCTCGCGCGCGAGCGGGATGCCTCGCGGTCCGCCTGGCCGCTCCGCGGCAGCTGCCGCCAGTCGCTTGCCGGCCCGCCTGGCCGTGCCGCCGTCCGCCCAAAAAGGGCCCTGATCCGCGTGAATCAGCCGTGGATTCATGCGCTGTTCGCGTCTATTCGACAGCAGTGAGGCGCAGGTTTGATCCACCGCCTTAAGTGGGCCCCACCAGCTGGAAAACCTCTTTTTTTGCTATTTTTTGGCGCAAAAAATTCTGAAAAATCTGGAATTTCGAAATTTGCAATAAGTCCCCCCTTCTTTCTCCAAAACCTATAAATAGGCCCTCTAGGCCTTTAGGAAACTTGCAACTTCTCTTTCTTTCTCCCTCTGACTCTCTGGCGGCTGAGGCTTCCGCTATTTTCGAGTGGGAAACTTCCCCTGCTCGAATTAGCGACCCTCCTCGCGCGTAGGAGTTACGGGATTTTTCTTTCTTCCCCCACGACTCTCTGGCGGCTGAGGCTTCCGCTATTTTTGAGTGAGAAACTTTCCCTGCTCGAATTAGCGCCCCTCCTCGCGCGCAGGAGTTACGGGACTTCTCTTCCTCCCCCACTGCTCTCTGACGGCTGAGACTTCCGCTTTTTGCGAGCGGAAAATTTCCCCTGCTCGAATTAGCGCCCCTCCTCGCGCGCAGGAGTTACGGGATTTCTCTTCCTTCCCCCACGGCTTTCTGGCGGTTGAGGCTTCCACTTTTTGCGAGCGGGAAATTTCCCCTGCTCAAATTTGCCCCCCTCCTCGCGCGCAGGAGTTACAGGATTTCTCTTCCTTCCCCCACGTCTTTCTGGCGGTTGAGGCTTCCGCTATTTGCGAGCGGGAAATTTTCCCTACTCGAATTAGCGCCCCTCCTCGCGTGCAGGAGTTACGAGATTTATCTTCCTTCCCCCATGGCTTTCTGGCGGTTGAGGCTTCCGCTATTTTGAGTGGGAAATCTCCCCTGCTCGAATTAGCGTCCCACCTCGCGCGTAGAAGCTTACGGGATTTCTTCTCCTCCCCCACGGCTCTCTGGCGGCTAAGGCTTCTGCTAGTTTTGAGTGGGAAACTTCCCCTGCTCGAATTAGGGCCCCTTGCGCGCAGGAGTTACAGGATTTTTCTTTCTTCCCCCACGGCTCTCTGGCGGCTGAGGCTTCCGCTATTTTTGAGTGGGAAACTTCCCCTGCTCGAATTGGAGCCCCTCCTCGCGCGCAGGAGTTACGGGATTTCTTCTCCTCCCCCACGACTCTCTGGCGGCTGAGGCTTCCGCTAGTTTTGAGTGGGAAACTTCCCCTGCTCGAATTAGCGCCCCTCCTCGCACGCAGGAGTTACGGGATTTTTCTTTCTTCCCCCACGGCTCTCTGGCGGCTGAGGCTTCAGCTAGTTTTGAGTGGGAAACTTCCCCTGCTCGAATTGGCGCCCCTCCTCGCGCACAGGAGTTATGGGATTTCTTCTCCTCCCCCACGGTTCTCTGGTGGCTAAGGCTTCCGCTAGTTTTGAGTGGGAAACTTCCCCTGCTCGAATTAGCTCCCCTCCTCGCGCGCAGGAGTTACGGGATTTTTCTTTCTTCCCCAACGGCTCTCTAGCGGCTGAGGCTTCCGCTAGTTTTGAGTGGTAAACTTCCTCTGCTCGAATTAGCGCCCCTCCTCGCCCGCAGGAGTTACGAGATTTTTTTCTCCATTTGAGCGGAAGTTTGCTGGCGATGGACGATCGAGTTGAAGTCCATTGGCAGTCAACGATCGAGTGTGGAGCTAAAGGAGAGAATTCGAGGGTGCGTTGCAAGTAGCAGTCGAGCGAGAAGCCGATGACGAGTAGTAGTCCGCTGACGAGCAGAAGTCTGACGACAAGGAGAAGTTCGACGTCGGGTAGAAGTTCAACGTCGGCTAGAAGACCGACGAAAGTTCGTCGACGAGCAGAAGTTCGACGACGAGTAGGAGTCCGCTGACGAGCAGAAGTCCGATGACGCGTAGGAGTCCGCTGACGAGCAGAAGTTCGACGACAAGGAGAAGTCCGACGTCGAGTAGAAGTACGGCCTTGGGCAGAAGACCGATGAAAGTTCGTCGATGGGCAGAAGTCCGATGATGAGTAGAAGTACGGCCTTGGGCAGAAGACCAATGAAAGTTCGTCGACAGGCAGAAGTCCGACGACGAGTAGAAGTCCGCTGACGAGCAGAAGTCCGACGATAAGAAGAAGTCCGACGTCGGGTAGAAGTATGGCCTTGGGCAGAAGAGTGATGAAAGTTCGTCGACGGGCAGAAGTCCGACAACGAGTAGAAGTTCGCTGACGAGCAGAAGTTCGACGATAAGGAGAAGTCTAACGTCAGGTATAAGTACGGCCTTGGGCAGAAGACCGATGAAAGTTCGTCAACGGGCAGAAGTTCGACGACGAGTAGAAGTCCGCTGACGAGCAGAAGTCCGACGACAAGGAGAAGTCCAATGTCGGCTAGAAGTACGGCCTTGGGCAGAAGACCGATGAAAGTTCGTCGACGGGCAGAAGTCTGACGACGAGTAGAAGTCCGCTGACGAGCAGAAGTTCGACGATAAGGAGAAGTCCGACGTCGGGTAGAAGTATGGCCTTGGGCAGAAGACCGATGAAAGTTCGTCGACAGGCAGAAGTCCGACGACGAGTAGAAGTCTGTTGACGAGCAGAAGTCCGACGACAAGGAGAAGTCCGACGTCGGCTAGAAGTACGGCCTTGGGTAGAAGACCGATGAAAGTTCGTCGACGGGCAGAAGTCCGACGACGAGTAGGAGTCCGCTGACGAGCAAAAGTCCGATGACAATGAGAGGTCCAACATCGGGTAGAAGTTCGTTGAAAGTCCTGCAAGGCAAAAGTTCAGCGACAGGAAGAAATTCAACATCATGTAGAAATTTAACTTTGTGCAAAAGTCCGATGGAAGTCCATTGACTGCATTTTGGTGACGTTAACCAAGGATGTACAATCTATCCGAGGTTATTTATCAGAGCCTTTGCTCGATGACGTTAACCTGTATAGATGTCGAGAGAATCCACCAAGGATGTGAGACCTTTCCAAGGTTGTATGTCGGAGCCTTTGCTCGACGACATTAACCTGTGTGGAAGAGGTCGGGAGAATCCACTAAGGATGTAAGACCTTTCCGAGGTTGTTTGTCGGAGCCTTTGCTCGACATTAACCTGTATGGAAGAGGTCGAGAGAATCCACCAAGGATGTGAGACCTTTCCGAGGTTGTTTGTCGGAGCCTTTGCTCGACGACGTTAACCTATGTGGAAGAGGTCGGGAGAATCCACCAAGGATGTAAGACCTTTCTGAGGTTGTATGTCGGAGCCTTTGCTCGACGACGTTAACCTGTGTGGAAGAGGTCGAGAGAATCCACCAAGGATGTGAGACCTTTCCAAGGTTGTATGTCGGAGCCTTTGCTCGACGACGTTAACCTGTGTGCAAGAGGTCGAGAGAATCCACCAAGGATGTGAGACCTTTCCAAGGTTGTATGTCGGAGCCTTTGCTCGATGACGTTAACCTGTGTGGAAGAGGTCGGGAGAATCCACCAAGGATGTAAGACCTTTCCGAGATTGTTTGTCGGAGCCTTTGCTCGACGACGTTAATCTGTGTGGAAGAGGTCGAGAGAATCCACCAAGGATGTAAGACCTTTCTGAGGTTGTATGTCGGAGCCTTTGCTCGACGACGTTAACCTGTGTGGAAGAGGTCGAGAGAATCCACCAAGGATGTGAGACCTTTCCGAGGTTGTTTGTCGGAGCCTTTGCTCGACGACGTTAACCTGTGTGGAAGAGGTCGGGAGAATCCACCAAGGATGTGAGACCTTTCCGAGGTTGTATGTCAGAGCCTTTGCTCGACGACGTTAACCTGTGTGGAAGAGGTCGGGAGAATCCACCAAGGATGTGAGACCTTTCCGAGGTTGTATGTCGGAGCTTTTGCTCGACGACGTTAACCTGTGTGGAAGAGGTCGAGTCGAATCTCACTGGGATTGATTTTGTTTTGATTGGGAGGGGGCGAATGCCACTTATATCCCGAATCAAAAGTGAAGAAAGTCTATCTTTAGACTGTTATTGCCTTTTTGAGGTCGAGATTAAGACATTGCCCAATGAGTAGAAGTCCAACAAGGGAATGTATAAAGCTTGCAATTGATTTGAAGTATCCTTACATTTGCTAGGATATTACTGAAATATCAACTTGATGCTGAAGGTATTGGAGGATCTATTTGACCATGGTTTGAGTCAAATTTGTCCCCCCAGTCTGCATCTGCTTCTTATGATATTGATGCTATGTGTGATCTTTTGAGATTGGAGCGAAAGTTGCCCCCCAGTCGGGAACCACGTTCCCACAGACGGCGCAAAACTGTTGCGTGTTAGAAAATACGCGGCGGTAGAGTTTGTAAATTCGCGTCCGAGCGTTGCACGTAAGTTTAATACACAAACAGTAAAGAGAAGTGAACACCAAGAGTTTTTACGTGAAAAACCCAAAAAAGGAAGAGCTCCGACGGTGGTCGAGGAGGTGAGGAATCTTCTTTTCCCCTTTCTCCTCTTCTTCTTCTCTCTCTTCACTTGAGTCCCCTAGGTGTAGAATGAGGGCTCTATTTATAGTTTTTCTGGAGTGGCATAGTCCGTAAATAGGCGTGAGATCATGGGCGAATTGGGAGTGTTTTGAATGGACGGCCGATATCGAATCCTTTGATCATACACCGTTCGCTGGGCATTTGAAGGCCTTAATGATGTTGGAATTCAGAGATCTTGAGCTCGTTGGATTCGTCTCATCGAGCCGTTCGATTCGAGTATAAGCTCGTCAAAATCGGAGACCGTTTGGTAACTCAAATTGCGGTTTGAACCTTCCAACAACGCTTTGAGCCCTTGATTCGGACTCATTTGGGCTCGGATTGGGTTGATCTTGGTGTCGTTGGGTTCCTATTTCTGAGACGCTCAGTTTGACTATAAGCTCGCTGAAATCGGAGTTCGGGTTCTCCAAAAATTAATTTTTGAAGTTTCCAACTAGCTTTTGCCTCGAGATTCGTGCCCGATCAAGCTAATTTTGCGATGTCGTATCATTCATAATGCTCATACATATTTAATATTTTGGCCTCACAAACATTTTTTTATTTCTTCCGTATTAAATTTGTGGAGAATGTTTTTTCCCACCCCATAGCCCATTTTCACAATAATGATAAAATAAATATATATACTCTCTCCAAATGAGCTTCCATTAAACCATTATTACAAAAATGTGGATTCCCATTTACATTCCAATATTTACCTACCCTAAATCTCAACATAATTTTCCAAAATCCTACTGCATTAAATGCCACCATTTCTCAACTATTTCCATCCAAGTCTCCATTAATTTTCCTAACTCACACAACCTTCCATTCACTACAACAAACCCAACTAATACCACCACTCTGCCCCCAACTATCGTATAATTCGTTTTTAGCTCCTCTTGCGACGTCTATCAGATATGGCTACTATACCTCTCCCATAAATTCCAACAATTAGAGAACATATGAACCATCCACCTCTCATCACATGGTTACATGATCTAAAAATATTATATTTAAACATCTCATCAAACTTTTTTTTTGCTTCTACCAAATATCCCTTAGGACCCTTACCCCTCTCCTTGAAACCACCACAACCAAACAAACTTGTTAAATTTCCAAATGGAGAGATGTTATGTGCATTGAAATATAAATCCTTCAAATTAACGAATGATATATTATCACACGTCAGCCTCATCATACTTTCATTGGTTGCAAATGGGTGTTCTTCATAAACCAACTTCCTGATGGTCACATTGATCATTACAAAGCTTGATTTATTGCCAAATGTTTTCATCAACACTTCAAATCATCTATATTGGAACCTTTCACTTAGTTATCAAGCCCATAAACATTTGAGTGGTTTTGTCTTGCCATATCTCATTCATAATTAGTTCACCTATTGGATATCAACGATGTGCTCCTTCATAGACATCTCTCTAAGGAGGGTTTTTTTTTTCTTCCAACCATTGAGCTTTATCAATGAAGCCTGTTCAAATCTTCTTCGATGCTTCCTTTATGGTCTTAAGCAAGCACCTAGCTAATACTTAGTTCATCTAACCCGAGAGTTTTGTTATATTACTCTAGTTCACCAACTCTAAATCAAATTGGTTGATATTGATCTACACTAAGAAATCAATTGTTCTTTATCTGTTGGTTGATGCAGATGATGTTATGAGGATACGAAATTCTCCATTCATTGTGAAACAAATGATTCATGCTCTTCCTCATCACTTCTTCATCAAGGACCTTAGTGTCTAGCATCTTTTTCTAAGAGTTGAATCCATTCCAACTTCTCAAGTTCTCCTATCTCATTTGTCATATATCTTTCATTGAAGGCATTGCGAAAATTATTACATTGATTAGCCTTTCCACACCTCTCACACTCCATCATAGGTCGACTACCATAAACACCACTGGATATTTCAATCTGCCAATCCCGCTTACAATATTTGTTTTTTAGCCTGCTATACATTGTGACCAAACTTGCTTAGTTTTTGTAGGCTACCAGACAAACATCAAAGCAACTACTCAAGTATCTCAGAAGCACCACATCATATAGCATAATTTTATCTGAATCATCATCCCTATTTCTCTCTCACACAACCAACTTAGATTTGGTAGAGGTGTCAAAATCGGGCTTCAAGTCGAACCCTAAACTGACCTGAGTTCAAACAGGTTAACCCTTATGTAAACGGGTCGGATATCTTGGCCCAAACCCAGCCCGTCATGTTACCAAGCTATCCCAACCCAACACAACTGACAGTTGGACGGCGACGGTGGGACGGCGGACGGCAGCGCTCGCAATGCGAGTGGCCACGGGCAATGTCGGGCACCGACTAGTAGTCGTGGGTAGCCTCGGGTTGGAGCACGGGCGGACGCGGGCAACCTTAGGCGCGAGCGCTGGCAGGCAGCTCGGACATGGCTCTAGCAGGCTCGGGCGTGGGCAGCCTCGGGCCCGACGGGGGCGGGCAACTCAGTAGTTACGTGCAGGAGGGCTCAGGCAGCGCAGCTAGCTCGTTTTAAACAGGTTTCCATGTTAACCCTAACCAAATCCATATTGAAATCGGGTCGGGTCTAACTTAAAATTTTCGGATCAGATTTGAGTCAGATTTTTGTGTTGTGCCAAATATTGATACCCCTAGAATTGGGCGCATTATCAGGATGATTCCACATATGTTTCTTCTTATGGCGTCTTCCTCAACTGCAATCTAATTTTTGACTATTCAAAGAAACAACGAACCATTTCATGATATCTTTGGAGGCATAATATCATGTAATGGCCTCCAAAATCATTGAAGTATGCCAGTTGGTCAAACTCCTCACCTAACTTCACATAAAGCTTCCGACGTCTCCTCAACTTCTATGTGATAGCATCATGGTCACTTTGCATCAATGCAAACCCAATTTTTTACTCCCAGAGGAAGCCATCTCCATCTAGGCTATCATTTTACATCCTTACCAAACTCACTCCGCACCCCCAACCTGAAAGAAATCAAAGGAGGCCTAAGAGAAACGGGTCGGGCGTTGCAATTACCAAACAGTTTGCATATGAATCTGAAAGAAATACACAGCTCACCTTAGCCTGTTGGTTGAGAGCTTAGGTTTCCAACTAAGAGGTCTTGGGTTCGAGTCTTTGTGTATGCGTTGTGTGTGTGAGTTTGCCTTAAATGACCTAAATGTCCCAAAAAAAAAACCTGAAAGAAATAAAAATGATGTAGATTTGTAATTAGAGACCCATTAACTAACATATAAAAATGTCACTTCATTGTCAATTTAGAAAGAAGATTTTTTTTCTTAACTTTAACAATCCTCTAAATTTGTTTATTATATTGTAGTTGTTGGCTACTTGGCTCTAAAAATATAATGTTGAATTGAGATAAGAAGAGAGAGAAATTAGGTCTCTTATAATTAATGTTCAAAATTGGATCGAATTGCATTGAATAAATAAAGATGAACAAGACTAAGGTTTTGTTTGGGACAGCTTCCTTTTCGCTTTCTAGAGCAGCTTTTTAGTAGAAAATTTTTTAGTTTAAAAAATTTTTGTACTAAAAAATTGATTTAGAAAGCAGTAAGGAAGCTGTTCTAAACGAAACATACAACAACAACATCAAGCCTTTGTCCCACTACGTGGAGTCAGCTACATGAATCATTTTTCTCCATTGTATCATGTTAAAAATCAAATTCTCGTTTAAATATAATAAAGAAATATAATTTCTAAGATTTTCAAAACAAGTCTTTTTAGGTCTACCTCTATCCATTTTAACATAAGTCAAATCTAATACCTTTACTTTCCTATCCGGTTCATCGGAAGGCCGACGTTTTATGTGACCAATCCATCTAAGACGACTCTCTCTAATCTTATCTTTCACTTGCGCTACTCCAACCTTTTCACGTATATGCTCATTTCATATCATATCTCTAAGAGTAAGCCACTCATCCACCTGAACATCCTTATCTTTGCAACACTTAACTTAATATGCAACACGTAACTTAGTATACAAAACCTAAGACCTCAAAATTTTCTGTTCCAAACGAAACTTAAAGTCAACAAAAATTGATTTAAAAAAGAGAGGGTTCATATGGCAGTGCTTCATCAGTGGCCTATTTGTTGGAGAGATTAGAATCAAAGCTACAAATTAGTAGTCATAAATAGCTTAATACTAAATATTGCATTAGTGCCAACTTTTTAACGACTGGTCTAATTCGTGTTATGAGGTGACTTTTTAGTGAGAGAGTCCTAAGCTTCAAATGGTCCAAGATGGATCATAGTTAGTGGCTGCTTGAACTATTATGACTTAGAGTTAGGTTGGAATGGCTGTAATTTTTTGTAAATATCAATATAAATTTATTATAGAGAAACTAACATTTTAAAAGATCAAATATAATCAATTTTTTAATAGTCAATAAATAAATTTATATAAGCAATTCTCAATTTTAAATTTGGTTCTATTTACCAAATTTAGACATAATTTAAAAATTAATAACCAATGATCTCAGTTTAAATTAGGGCTTCAAGCGAACCAAACGTTCGACGAGCTACTCGTTGTTCGGTTCAATTAAAGCTTGTTTGTGATCGTTTAATTAGCTAAACAAACAAAGTTGAACAATATTTTAAATACTTGATTCTTAAATAAACAAACTTGAATACTAATGTGTTCGGCTCATTTATGTTCGCGAACTACATTAGTTGAAGTTCGTGAACAAGTTTTACTCGATAAGAAGCTCGATAAAACCTCAATTCGTGTTCGATTTTGAACTCGTGAATAAGCTAGATAAAAATAATTAATATTTGACTATATAATTAATAATATATAAATAATCATTGCCTTTATTACATAGACAATTTCTTTTATTATAAATATATTTGTTCATATATATGTTCATGAACGTATTTGTTTGATAGTTAAAAAAAATTCGTTAAATATGTTCACAAACAAACTCGATAAGCACTAAACGAACGAACATGAACACTCATTAATTTAAATGAATCAAACATGAACACAAACAATAAAGCTCGAACAAACATGAACCAAACTTGAACAAGCTGATATTAAATGAATACAAATATGAGCACTCACGTACTCGGCTCGGTTCGTTTGCAGCCCTAGTTTAAATAAAAAATTTGGGGAAGAGAAACGAGGATAATTTAAACAAGATTAATAGATGATTGATGTTCAAACCATTTATGTTCTCATTATTTCCACATAATAATAAACCAACTAGTGATCTAATTAATATTATTATGGTTGTTGCATCCTAGAATATTCGATGCGGTAGAGTGTGATAGTTTATCATCTTAACTTTGTACGAAGATCCAGCACATAAATAGATAAGAGAGTATGATTATATAGTTTATAAGGTAAACCATGATTTTTACGTGGAAACCTTTGAAAGTGAGAAAAATCATAGGGCCTAGCCTAGTTTGAAGGAATCCACTAATGTTTGCAATTGATTACAAATGAGGCCCGTCCTTAGAAGGAAGGTCTTGGCTCGATGTAGCAAATATACATCATACAGAGAGCATTATATGCTGAGAGTTGGAAGAATCCACATTGATATGTTAAATTGGGGCTGCAAAATCATAGTCAACGAGCAATGTAGGTTGGAAGGACCGTAGTTTCCGACCACCGTCAGCAGGCGACCGTGGTCGCAAGGACCGTAGTCAATAGGTGATGGAGGTCAAAAAGGCCGTAATTAGAGAACTCCAATAGTGGTCGACGAACCGCAGAAGTTCGACAATGGTCGACGAATAAGCAAAAGTCTAGCAACGATATCGTCAACGAACATGAGAAAGTCTGGCGATAGTCGGGAAGAACTCTGGTGGTGAACATGCGGAAGTCTGGCTGCCACGACCCAATCCGATCGAAACGAATCCCATCGCGTCGAGTCGCGATTGATGAATCCAGGATCTAATTTTGGAATTTGTTTTCAGACTTTCTTCCAATATACACAGGACTACAGAAATGCAGAGCTACTACAAACATCCAAATATACAGAAAAGCTTATCCATGATTTTCTTTCTTCTCATTCTTCAAAATAATCATATATATTATAGTGCATGGCTATAAACAAAAAGTATAGAACAGAACAGAAAAGTCATGATTGTACAAAAATCAAAAATACAAAATACCTAATCTTAGATCATATACTGAACAGCTAGTCCAAAACCTCCTTCCCTTTCCCAGAACCTAAAAACCATGAATATAACCACAGTGAGTAGATAGCTCAGCAAGACTACACTAGCCGATCAAAATCTCCAGAAACTCTCATATCAAAATACTCACAAAAAACTTTAAAAATAGTTTATTCAAATAGCCATACAAAATTCAGACAATCGTATAGAAATCATATAATCAGACACAAATATTCGTACATAACAAATAAACAAACAGAATTCATATATTCCCACAGAACATATATTCAAATGAAAATAAAATAACAGATACAGAAGAACTGAATAAATTTTGTATAACAAAATCGTATAAATCACAAATCACATTTTTCAAATCATATATCAAACCACATATCAGATCGCATATCAGATCACATATCCCTGACCTTGACAGAATCTCAATGGATTCTGGCCCCTTATGCCTCCCTTCCCTGACACATACAGAATCTCAAATGATTCTGGTCCCTTATGCCTCCTTTTGTGCTTACAACACCAGAATATAACAGATATAGTGAATTATCATATCATAATTCATTTTCATATTTCTGGACCCAGACAGAATCTCAAAGGATTCTGGCCCCTTATAACTTCCTTCTGATATCATTCAAATCATATCAAACATCAAAAAGCAACTGATGACAGAAAGCCAATGAATCAAGAATGCACAATTTTAGAAAATTACCAAATTAACAGAGATCGTGTAAAACGTCATTTCAACACTTTTCTTGTACTGAAGCAATATTTTTAACATCTTGATAATTTACTATTCGATAAAAATTCCACAGAATTCAAAATATCTGGTGAAAAACTTCCAAAAAATACTCAAAACGTGTAAAATGACAATCTCTACAACATATCAAAAGTTATGAGGTTAAAGTTTTACCGGTGCAAAGATATACCCGTTTTTCGCTAACAGAAACAATATTTGAAATAGAAAATCCGTCAAAAATCACATTTCTAAAAATTGAGAAGGCATAATGTGCCTTATCTCGAGTCGATCAACTTTCCTAACTACGACGACGGACGAAAACGAACCGAAGTCGCCCAAAATCTAGCTTTCTACCTCTTTCCTTCGTTTTCTCTCTCCTGCCCTTCTCTCTTTTCAAAAATATCACTATTCGAATATTTATCAAACTCGATCGTCCGGACGATATGCCCCAATCATCCCGGGATGATCTCCTCTGGACTCCAATCGTTCAGACGAAAATTGCCTATGTCCCTAGACGGTGCCCTCGGGTTGCATTCGTACGAACGATAATTATGATCGTCATGGGACGATGCTCTCGGGTTGCCAATGTTTCTACTGTTCGTCCCGGACGATCCCAACTTCGTCTGGAAGAACCTAGAAGGAAATCTCAAATCAGACCAAAACATACAAGAAAAAGATTCTGGCCCCTTATAACTCCGTTCTGATATCATTCAAATCATATCAAACATCAAAAAGCGACTGACGATACAAAGCCAATGAATAAAGAATGCACAATTTCAAAAAATCACCAAATTAACAGAGATCGTGTAAAACGTCATTTCAAGACTTTTCTTGTAATGAAACAATATTTTCCAAAATCAAGATAATTTACTATTCGATAAAAAAATCCACAAAATTCAAAATATCCGGTGAAAAACTTTCAGAAAATACTCAAAACGTGCAAAATGACAATCTCTACAACATACCAAAAGTTACGTGGTAAAAGTTTTACCGGTGCAAAGATATACCCGTTTTTCGCTAACGGAAACAAAATTTGAAACAGAAAATTCGTAAAACATCACATTTCTGAAAATTGAGAAAGGCATAATGTGCCTTACCTCGAGTAAATCAACTTTTTGAACTGCGATGACGGACGAAAATGGACCAAAGTTGCCCAAAATCCGGCTTTCTTCCTCTTTCCTTCGTTTTCTCTCTCATACCATTCTCTCTTCAAAAATATCACTATTCGGATATTTATCAAACTCGACCGTCCAGACGATATGCCCCAATCGTCTCGGGATGATCTCCTCTGGGCTCCAATCGTTCAGACGAAAATTGCTTACGTCCCTGAACGGTGCCCTCAGGTTGCCTTCGTACGAACGATAATTATGATCATCCTAGGACGATGCTCTCGGGTTGCCAATGTTTCCACTGTTCGTCCCGAACGATCCCAACTTCGTCAGGACGAACCTGGAAGGAAATCTCAAATCAGACCAAAACATACAAGAAAAGAAAAATAAGGCTTTCACACTGGCAGTGTTCAGCGGACTAGAGGAAGTCCGACTATGGTCGGAAAGAACTTCAGCGGTGGTCGGCGGACGGGCGGAAGTCTGACGATGACCGAGAAGAACTCCGGCGTTAGTCGTCGGACGAGCAAGCTCCCAAATTCTTCCCTTCTTATCCTCCTTTACTCCGCTCTTCGTGTGAAGAATGAGGGTCTATTTATAATTTTTTTAGAGTGGCATGACTTATAAATATGGGGAGGATCAAGGTCAAGATGAGAGTGGCTTGAATGGACGGTCGATATTGATCCTTTGATCGTGGACTGTTTATTGATCATTTGAATGTCTTAATGATATCAATTATGTGATCTAGGGCCGTTGAATTCATCTCGTCGAGCTGCTCAATTTGACTATAAACATGCCTCATTTGGAATTTGTTTGGTGATTCAAATTATGCTTTAAACTTTCCAATTATGCTTTGGACTCTTGATTTGGGCTCATATTAGACTGATTTTGGTTTCGCTGTGTTCGTCTTTTCGAGACGTTCAATTTGATTATAAGCTTGTTGAAATCGGAGTTTGGATGATCTTGAGTTTAATTTTTTAAAACTTCTATCTCTCATTTTTGCTTCAAGATTCATGTCTAATCAAGATGAAATTTTGATTATATATCAATGGTTAATTACTTAACTACAACAGGCTGCTTAATAGGATATTTAATATTGACAAAGTAAATATCAATATACATATTCTTAGATATTTTGAAAACTAGCCTACGATAGTTGAACTTTTATGCGACAAAAAAAAAATCCACAAGAGAATGTCAAACTAGACATTTTTTTGCTAAGAAGCTTTTTAATGATATACACTTCCAATAAATACAATCAAATTGCAAAATCTTCCACTAGTTTGAACACCTTTATTATGAGTTACAAATCTTTTTAGCTGTAAATTTTAAATTTCATTAAATGAAAAAAGAATTTATAATCATTTGCTCAAAAGGAGACCAAAATTATATATTACAAAGCTTTAAGCATTTAATCGCCATAATAAACTACAGATTGCAAAGTAACCTTAAAAAGACAAAAAAAAAAACACCCAAATTTTAGTCATTATGTAGGCAACGAAAATAACCAAAAACTAGTCAAGAAGGACAGGAGGCTAGCCGGACTCCGGAAATGACAGGAGGCATGTGGGATTATTATTGCTACAAAAAAAGATATTGTTGTTCTACTTATTTGTCGGTCTTTCTACAAATAATGAACTTGTTCAAATTAGGCTCCCATTGAATTTGTTGATGTTTAAGGCTATAAATAATTTAAATTGACCTTAAACTATCTTGATCAAGTTCATTTATTTATTTATTTTATCAAATTTGGATCAAATTTAAACATTATTTGATTTTAAATCTTATTCAACCTTCATTTATTGGAAGACAGGGAAGCTTGCGAGCAAAAAGAAGAAAAATATTGAACAATGCTTTTTTGGTTTTTATTTTGATTTGCTTGCTTGATGTTACCTTGAAGGTTTCAGCAACTAGTGCTTGTCAAATAAAAAACAACTTATTGTGATGAAATTTTATACTCAGTGGAATCAAACTCATCCTAAAGAGGATATTCTTCAGATTATGAAAAAGTCATTTCTTTATCATTTTTCTTGTTGGATTTGAATATGTTAGGAATAAAATGACTGCTGGAGCAGAAGAACTCGTTACAAGAACCATTAAAAAAAACTTCTCATTTATTTTAAAATTATACATTTTCTTATTTTAATTTTAAAACGGGAGACTTTCAGTCGTCAAGTTACGACTACGCGGCAGCTTCGTCTTCTCTCTCACTTTTTCTCCGTTAGTCCATTTACTTGGCTTACGGAGACTTTCAGTCGTCGACTAGGCGGCAGCTTCGTCTTCTCTCTCACTTATTATCCGTTTACTAAACTTACGCTGGACGTGACCATTTGCTGCTTCCGATCTCTGTTTCTCCTACTGTTCAGTTGTTCTGCTCTCTCTACCTCGTTCCTGGGTGCCATGGCGGCGGGATGGTTTGTTGGTCCAATCATGGAAAAGATCATCAACACTTGCTCTGATTATTTTGAAGATTACAGTAAAGATTACCTTAAAGATCAATTCAGATGGCAGATATGCATGAAGGAGGAGCTTGAAAGGCTGCGAGAGAACCACCCCAAGATCCAAGCTGTCGTCTTTGCTGCTACACAAGCACAAATCACCGATCCAGCTCTCAACAAATGGATATGGCAGCTGCGAGATGCTATTGATGAGGCAAATGATGTGCTTGATGAGTTTGAGTACATGAAGCATCAAGAACAGCTGACCAAAAACACGGAAGAAACAAAGGTGTGTTCCGCCACCGCCTGCTTCCTATTTAATTTATTCTGCTCGCGAATATGTTTATTTGATAATCTATTTCTAACTAATATGATCAGAAAAGAAAGTTCATGAGCTTCCTATTTGAAAGTTCTCATAAAATTCTCAAAATTGGCGAACGGCTTCTCAAAAGGGATCCCAAGTTGAAGCGACTGGAGGAGGCTGTGCAGAAACTTGATAAAGTTTCGGCTGATGTTACTACTTTCCTTCATCTTTTAGACAGCGCGAAGCAGGAACACATGGAGCAGGAGGTTGCTTTCTACAAAGCACGTGAAACAGGATCCTTGCCTACTACAAATAATCTCATCGGTAGAGACGAGGCTAAGGAGTTTGTTACGCAGTGGTTGAAGAAGCTATCAAATGAGCATCGCGACAGAAACATTTCTCTACTATGTATAGTGGGCCATGGTGGTATGGGGAAGACAACTCTCTTGCAACATGTCTATGAAGATGAAATGACAAAGGAATTTTTTGATATGAAAATGTGGGTTTGCGTTTCCAACAACTTTGATGTGAAAAAAGTCATTGCAGATATGTTATCAACTCTTAAGAAGGAGAGGCCTCGTTTGGACGAATCACTTGATGCACTTCAAAATAGTCTTAGGACTGAGATTATGTCCAAAAAGTTCTTACTTATTCTGGATGACATTTGGGAGGAGGAGGAGAACCAGGATATCAGCAAATGGGAGAAGGTGCTCGCCCCTCTGGCTTATGGGAAAATTGGTAGTGGGATTTTGGTAACAACTCGAATGGAGTCAGTTGCAATGATGATTGCAAAGGTGATTAAAAAGAAGTCGGAAATATTCAGATTAGAGGGCTTGGAGGAAGATCAGTGTTTGCAGCTCCTCCACTCTCATGCATTTGCTGATGTGGAGAATCCTAATGATTATAAAAGATTAAGATTCATTGCTGGAGAGATTGTTAAAAAGCTTTCAGGATCTCCATTGGCTGCAAAGGTCATCGGTGGTGTTTTGAATTCTAGCTTGGATGAAAGACATTGGACAAAAGTTTTAAATAGTGACTTTGCAAGTCCAAAATTGGGTCAGGATTACATCTTTCCCATTTTAAGATTGAGCTATATGTTCCTCCCAAAACATCTACAAAATTGTTTCACATTTTGTTCTATATTTCGACAAGATTATAGGTTTGATAAAGATGATTTAGTCCGAATGTGGATTGCGTTGGGTTTCATTCAGCAACCTCATGATCAAGAATGGACTATGGAGGATATTGGAAGAATGTATTTTGATGTTTTGGTTAAAAAATCTTTATTTGATAAGTTTGAGGGTTTTGAACCATACTACAAGATGCATGATTTAATACATGAATTGGCACAATCAGTTTCCATACATGAATGTTTAAGAGTTGAGGATGGTACAAAGTTGTCTTCTATAATTCCTAAGACTCTTCGACACTTGTCTGTTCAAATTACAAATCCAAATATCATAAAAAAGATTGGGCAGTTTAAGAATTTGCATTCTCTTTTCTTGTTCGATGAAGCTTCTAATCAGGATCTTGACAATGCACTCATTGAAATATTCAAAGCATCGAGAAGCCTGCGCTTATTATATGCATCAGCTCCAGCCTTGAAAATGTTGCCAGAGGAGATTGGAAATTTGATACATCTTCGATACTTAAAGATTGATTGTCAGAATTTAATAATGCTGCCAAGATCTCTAAGTAATCTCTATCACTTGCAATACATAATCAAATAACAACATTCAACTCTCTCATCGACACACCAAACGTCACCCGATTCGAGTGCAAACGGACCCATTTGAAAGATCTCGACGATATAGGTAAGCTCGTGCAATCCATTTTGCAAAATGAGATCTCGATCGAAAGATATTTAGTACGAAACAAACATGCACGATAAAGGCCCAAATGCGTGAAATCACATCGAATCGTTATCAACCCGACCACATGTATTTTGAAACATGATAAGAGGACAACATGTGATCAAAAAGACTAAATCCTAAGGTCGACGACTAGTCGAGGTAGCATATGCAAGGTGATCCTTCATTAACACAGCGATGCAACATACGGGAAGGTGGATCAATCTACAAAATGCAAGATAAGACAGTGTAAGCGACCGCTGCCAAAAAGGAGGTCAACATTATGTTAGAAAAAATATATTGGTCAAAGATCTATTAATTAAATTGTTGTTATAAGCAAATATTTAAATTTAATACCTTAAATACAACGTTAGAAAAGTCATGCAATGTGAGAAAGAAACAATAAATTATTTATGCAAATATTTAAAAACCTTTTGATATTTTGATGGGGACCATAGACCGCTACAGGCTCTCAGCCACACCCGGCTGTTATACACATGGCACACAATAATGTTACACACACACCCACTACCTAGTTGCTGCTTTATTTTCCGTCTTTTCCTTAAGTTCGTTATTGGCAGAAGTAGTGGCTTACTATATAAGTATTTTACAGCTCACTACAGAGGAAATACAAAGAAATTATACTTCTACCAAAATGCTGTTCCATTGCCTGTTCTCCTTTCGTTTTCTTGCAGGTCTTTCGCTCGGTGATCGGCGGAGCCAGGCTTCCTCCTCGCAGACAACGGGTGAGTCTGTCAGTTGGTATCAGAGCCGGCATTGTAGCAATGGCTGCAGAAACGTCCCGCAAGTCTCACGACGACGATCGGAGTGTGGAAGCCTTGTGGGCAGCGCAAGCTAGCTTCATACGGCAACTCAGTGACCTTCGAGCGGATTTCGTCCGCCTCTCTACTGATTTACGCAATGAGATGATGGATCTCAAAGCATCGGTAGGCACATTACTTCAACCTCACACCGCTACTATGGCGCCCAGGCCTCCTGCGGCTCCAGTAAGAATCCCGTCGGATCCAATGGGGTTTCACAGATTACCGAGGAATGTCTCTGCGGAGATTATCGATTCCGATGATGAGATTGAATCGAGGCCTCGACGGGACGGAATTGAATCAGGCGATGAAGATCAATTTAGATATCCCGATCACCACCGTCACCGGGGACAATACCAGAACCATCATGGGGAATTTCGTATCCAATTGGATATCCCATTCTTTGAAGGGCGAATACACATAGAGGACTACCTAGATTGGGAGCGTGCAGTGGAATCATTCTTTGAATACATGGAGATCGCTTCCGATAAGCAAGTCAAATACGTCGTGTGTCGACTAAGAGGCGGGGCGAGCGCATGGTGGAAACAGTTGATTCAAACACGCCAGCGAGAACACAGGGGGCCAATTCGGAGCTGGACACGAATGAAGCAACTTCTTCGAAACCAATTTTTGCCTACTGATTTTGAGCAGATGCTCTACTTACAGTACCAACAATGCGCCCAAGGCCAGCGTCCGGTCAGCGAATACACGGAGGAATTCTATCGCCTGAGCGCTCAAAACAATCTTCAAGAGTCAGAAACTCAGCTGGTGGCCCGGTACATTGGAGGTCTTAAGGAGGCACTCCAGGACAAGTTGGAATTGAATTCGGTCTGGACACTTAGTCAGGCAGTGAATTTCGCGTTGAAAGCGGAGACGCAGATTACGCGTCATTCTCGCAGTTATTCCTCCATGAGGAGTTACAATGATTCTACTGCTGATGCCAACATGATTCCTCAATCCGAAATCAAGAATGTCCAACCGCAACGTAATGCCACCTGCACCATCCGCTCAAGGAGAACCCCGTAATCAATCCAAGGCTCCGATCACTACTAGAGACAACCCATATAGTAAGCCAAGCACCTTGAAATGCTTCAGGTGTTTTCAACCCGGGCACAAATCCAATGAGTGCCCGAGTAGACAGAGGATCCAAATTTTGGATGGAGAACAATTACCTGGAACCGAAGAATCCGCTGAAGCTGAACATGATTCAGATAATGGAGCCGAAGATGTCTATGGTGATGATGGGGAACCCGTAGTCTGTGTATTACAAAAATTACTTCTAGCTCCACGTACACTCGTATACTCTCAGCGTAATGCATTGTTCAAGACTCGTTGTACTATACAGGGGAAGGTGGATTTAATTTGTCCCCTTAGAAAAACATTCAACCCCAGCTACAAGGTCCCCTTGGACGAAGCAACCCATGACTGCCGACAAGGATCCTTCTGTCAGGTTGGGTCAATTACCTCCTCTGACTAAGTAGACCAGGGACCACGATGGCCCGGGATGACAGAACCATGGGATTTTGATCGGGTTTATCATCCATTCCCCCACCATCCGCTTTAAGTATAAGATGGTAAAATTTCTATTTTTAAATATCAAATTTCCAAACATCTGAACTTTCAAATTCCCAACTTCCAACTTTCCAAATTCCTAAATCCAAATCAAGTTCTCCAATCCCAAACCCATTGCTGCTACTAAATGCCAGATAACACGTATCTCTATATGTATCTGATCGATGACTAGCCTTAATCGAAAGTTCTCTCTCGTGATCGGGAGGGGTAATTAACTATAGGGGCTTGCGCCTATAGGAAACCATAACTCAGATCATAAAGTCCTCACAAAATGAGGGCGAAATCTCTAGGTAGTGTCTTATCTACAAACCCATCTGCCTTCCAAAATTTACCTCAGAACTTAGTCCGTTAAAACTTCCTCACCGAATAAGAAAAGCGAGCAGAGGCCGAGGCCGAATTTTCGAAATCTGTGGGCTCCGACGTCTTTGGTGGCAGAGGAGAACTCCGGCTTCACTTGGGCGGAGTTTCGGCGTCAGGAGGGAACCGGCATCAGGAGGGAACTCTCTTGTAAATTGGGAAGAATTTCAGCATCCCATGGAAGTTGGGAAGAATTCTGGCGTTCTCCCAAATATCCGGCAGAGTTCTGGTGTCTTCAGACGACAGGAAGAGCTCCGGCGGTGGTCGAGGAGGTGAGGAATCTCCTTTTCCCCTTTCTCCTCTTCTTCTTCTCTCTCTTCACTTGAGTCCCCTTTGTGTAGAATGAGGCTCTATTTATAGTTTTTCTGGAGTGGCATGACTTGTAAATAGGTGTGAGATCATGGGCGAATTGAGAGTGGTTTGAATGGACGGCCAATATTGAACCCTTCCATTGTGCACCGTTCGTTGGCCATTTAAAAGCCTTAATGATGTTGGAATTCAGTGATCTTTGGCTCGTTGGATTTGTCTCGTCGAGACGCTCAATTTGAGTATAAGCTCGTTAAAATCGAAGACCGTTTGGTAACTCAAATTGCGGTTTGAACTTTCCAACAGCGCTTCGGGTCCTTGATTCGGACCTATTTGGACTCGGATTGGGTCGAATTTGGTGTCGTTGGATTCGTATTTCCGAGACGCTCAGTTTGACTATAAGCTCGCTGAAATCGGAGTTCGGGTGCTCCCGAAATTAATTTTTGAAGTTTCCAACTAGCTTTTGCCTCGAGATTCGTGCCCGATTAAACTAATTTTGCGATGCTGTATCAATATATATATATATATATATATATATATATATATATATATATATGAAATTATTACCATTTTTTTTAAAAAAGTATTAATTTTATCATAAAAGTCCATTGTAAAATTCACTTCTTCACATGTGAAATTGAACATGATAGCTATAAAAAGGACGGTTACGGTACTATGCTTGTTGTAATTTTATTTTTCTCACAAGATCATTAAAATCAAATGAATTGATGACATTAAAGTAAAATAAATTTAGGAGAGTAATAGCATGTCTTCGTGGATCTACATTACTATGTGGGCGAAATTTTGAAAAAGGAGCAGAGTTGATAAAACTTTTAAGAATAGGAGCATAAAAAACAAATTTGAAAGGGAACATCCAAGCAAACATTAATCCCGTTTTTTTAAAAAAACGCAAAGCAGGAGTCCGTTTTCTATAGAAAATGAGATGGGGCTGTGCGTTTTTTTTTTTAGGAGTTTTAATGTTCTAGTAACAATAATTTTTATAATACAGAAATCCTATTAATTTGTTTTTATAAGTATTGTTGAAATATTGATGTATTATTCCACAACATATGTGTATATCTTTGAAATATTGTTACAATTATTGTTGAAAATTTATTGTTGAAAGCAAATATTATTGAAAAATTGACATTAAAATATTTGCAACTATTGTTGAAGCAAATAATTTTGTTAGAATTGAATTTTTTTATGTTTATGATTATGGTGCAGTTATTACATATTAGTATTTTTTTGCACTTTTTCATCCTGATGAATTTTTTATCAACAACTGTTGGTTTTCTGTTCTGAATCTGAATCTGAATCCAGTCTCTACTGCCTGGGAGCTGGTTCTGTCTCTGTTTTTCTTTGCAGGGTATGACTGCTTTGGAGCTGGACTTTTTTGGGTGATCTCCGGTGATCTCATCCTGATGGGTTGGCATGTTCTGCTGCAACTGAAGCTCATGTTACTCTGGATCTTACCACAATTTTGTTTTCTTTATTGATTAAAGATAATTTTTGAGTGGTATAGGCTTTATTTTGATCCTCAATAGTACAATTAACTTGTGGAAATTGTTGCTCCATTAGACTTTAAAAAAGACGTCGTAACATTCTGCCAACCCTTTATGACATGTATTGTTTGAAAAAAAAAATTATTGTAGATAGAGAGAGAAGTAGAGAGAGAGAGAGTAAGAGAGAGACTGAGAGTTAGATAAAAATATTCTCTGGGCATAATACGAAACTATCTGTAATTAAGTTAATGAAAATATTTTTTAATAAGTACTGCTCGGTATTGCCCGGTATTTTTTAATAAGTATTACTTGGTATTTCTAAATATTGCTCTGTATTGTTCGATATTGCCCGATATTTTTTAATAAATACTACTTAGTACTACTCGGTATTTCTAAATACTGTTCGATATTGTTCGGTATTGCTATGTACTACAAACTTAGAAAACAAACATTACTTCAAAACAACTCTTATAATAAATGCTTAGTGGTATTTTATTTAAAAAAAGAGCGACAAATTCAAAAAGCTAAATTTGTTAGGAAGCTTTTTTATGATATACACTACCAATAAATACAACCAAAATTGTAAAATCTTCCACTAGTTTGAACTCCCTTATTATGAGTTACAAATCATTTTAGCCTTAAATTTCAAATTTTATTAAATGAAAAAAGGATTTATAATCATATGCTCAAAAGGAGACCAAAACTATATATTACAAAGTTTTAATCACCAAAATAAACTACAATTGCAAAGCAACCTTAAAAAGACAAAATAACCCAAATTTTAATCATTATGTAGGCAGCAAAAATAACCAAAAACTAGTGAAGAAGGCCAAGAGGCATGCCGGACTCCGAAAATGGCAGGAGGCATGTGGAATTATTACTGCTACAAAAAAAATATTATTGTTCTACTTATTTGTTGGTCTATCTACAAATAATGAGCTTGCTCAAATTAGGCTCTCATTGAATTTGTAGATGCTTAAAGGCTAAAGCTATAAATAATCTAAGGCTTCGTTTGGGACGGCTTTTTTACTGCTTTCTAAAACGGAGTTTTAGTACAAAAATAAAAATTTTTGTACTAAAACTCCGTTTTAGAAAGCAATAAAAAAGCCGTCCCAAACGAAGCCTAAGTTGAACTTAATAATATCTTGATCAAGTTCATTTATTTATTTATTTTATTAAATTTGAATCAAATTTAAACATTATTTGATTTTAAATCTTATTCAACCTTATTTATTAGAAGACGGAAGCTTGCGAGTAAAAGCAGAAAAATATTAAATAAAGCTTTTTTGGTTTTTATTTTGATTTGCTTGCTTGATGTTACCTCGAAGGTTTCAGCAGCTAGTGCTTGTTAAATAAAAAGCAGCTTATTGTGAGGAAATTTTAAACTTAGTGGAATCAAACTCATCTTAAAAAGGATCGTCTTCAGATTATGTAAAAGCCATTTCTCTATAATAATTTACCAATAACTATAATAATAATAATAATAATAAATATTAATTTATTTATTATCTAATAGTTATTATATTTCATTAATATTCTTTTATACATATATTATGTGCTTATAACAACAATTTAATTAATCAAAATTAAACATATATTATGTGTTACATATAATAACTTAATACTATGTTAGAGAAATATATTTGTCAAAGATCTATTAATTAAATTGTTGTTATAAGCAAATATTTAAATATAATACCTTAAATACAATGTTAGAAAAGTCATGCAATGTGAGAAAGAAACAATAAATTATTTATGCAAATATTTAAAATCCTTTTGATATTTTACTTTCTTTTATTTCATTTTTCATTTATTAACTCATACAATATAATAAATTAGAAGAAATAATGGAGAGGGACGGCTTTTTTAAAAAACCATATAAATTATATTTTCAAAAAAAGAAAAAGCAACGGACGTTAGAGTTTTCATTGAAAATGCAGTGCAGTGTCACATTTTAAAATGCACACACGTCTTTACATTTTCTTTAAAAACACAATTCAAGTATATTTATATGCTCTTTTTTAAATTTATTTAATATTATATTCCTATTGTTAAATATTTTTAAAACTGTGAACCTTCTCAAAATTTTTCCGTATTTTCCAAAAAAAAAAAAAATTTGCCGTGCTATGTGGCAGACAAAGCAATCGATGTGCATGTGCTTCAATAGCTCAGCTAGTGCTTGTCAAATAAAAAGCAACTTGTTATGAGTAAAATTTAAACTCTGTGGAATATCAAACTCATCCTAAAAAGGATAGTCTTCATATTATGTAAAAGCCATTTCTTTACCATTCTTCTTGTTGGATTTGAATATGTTATGAATAATATCACTGATGAAGTTGGAAGAATTCATTTATATTAAAATACATACATTTTCTTATTTTAAAACGGAAACTTTCAGTCCGCAAGTTACGACTACGCGGCAGCTTCGTCTTCTCTCTCACTCCTTTAGTCCGTTTACTTGACTTGCGGAGACTTTCAGTCGTCGGCAGCTTCGTCTTCTCTCTCTCTCTCTCTCTCTGTATCAATTATTAGAGAGTATCTAATCTTCATCTCTTCCCATCAATCTCCGTTTCTCCTACCGTTCAGTTGTTCTGCTTTCTCTACCTTGATCATCTGTGCCATGGCGGAATGGTTTGTTGGTCCAGTCATGGAAAAGCTCATCAACACTTGCTCTGATTACTTTGAAGATTACCTTAAAGATCAATTCATATGGCAGACAGGCATGAAGGAGGAGCTTGAAAGGCTGCGAGAGAACCATCCCAAGATCCAAGCTGTCGTCTTTGCCGCTAACCAAGCAAAAATCGGCGATCAGAACCCAGCTCTCAACAAATGGATATGGCAGCTGCGAGATGCTATTGATGAGGCAGATGATGTGCTCGATGAGTTGGAGTACATGAAGCATAAAGAACAGCTGACCAAAAACACGGAAGAAACAAAGGTGCGTTCCGGCGCCACCGCCTGCTTCCTATTTAATTGATTCTACTCGCGAATATATTTATTTGATAATCTATTTCTAACTAATATGATCAGAAAAGAAAGTTCCTGCCGAGCTTCATATGTGAAAGTGCTCGTAAAATTCTCAAAATTGGCGAGCGTGTTATCAAAAGAGATCCCAATTTGAAGCGACTGGAAGAGGCTGTGCAGAAACTTGATAAAGTTTCGGCTGATGTTACTACTTTCCTTAATCTTTTAGACAGCGCAAAGCAGGAACAGAAGGAGCAGGAGGTTGATTTCTTCAAAGCACGTGAAACAGGATCCTTGCCTACTACAAATGATCTCATTGGGCGGGGCAAGGATAAGGAATCTGTTGTGCAGTGGTTGAAGAAGCTATCAAATGAGCATCGGGACGGAAACATTTCTCTTCTATCTATAGTGGGCCATGGTGGTATGGGGAAAACAACTCTCTTGCAACATGTCTATGAAGATGAAATGACTAAGGAATTTTTTGATCTGAAAATGTGGGTTTGTGTTTCCAACAACTTCGATGTGAAAAAAGTCATTGCAGATATGCTATCAACTCTTAAGAAGGAGAGGCCTCGATTGGACGAATCACTTGATGCACTTCAAAATAGTCTTAGGATTGAGATTATGTCCAAGAAGTTCTTACTTATTCTGGATGACATTTGGGAGGAGGAGGAGAAGAAGCAGGATATCAGCAAATGGGAGAAGGTGCTCGCTCCTCTGGCTTATGGGAAAATTGGTAGTGGGATTTTGGTAACAACTCGAATGGACTCAGTTGCAACAATGATTGCAAAGGTCATTAAAAAGGAGAAGGAAACGTTCAAATTACAGAGCTTGGAGGAAGATCAGTGTTTGCAGCTCCTCAACTCTCATGCATTTGCTGATGTGGAGAATCCTAATGATTATAAAAGATTAAGATCCATTGCTGGAGAGATTGTTAAAAAGCTTTCAGGATCTCCATTGGCTGCAAAGGTCATTGGTGGTGTTTTGAATTCTAGCTTGGATGAAAGACTTTGGACAAAAGTTTTAAATAGTAATTTTGTAAGTCCAAAATTGGGTCAGGATGACATCTTTCACATTTTAAGATTGAGCTATAGGTTCCTCCCAAAACATCTACAAAATTGTTTTGCATTTTGTTCTATATTTCAACAAGATTATGGGTTTGATAAAGATTATTTAGTCCGAATGTGGATTGCGTTGGGTTTCATTCAGCAACCTCATGATCAAGAATGGACTATGGAGGATATTGGAGGAATGTATTTTGATGTTTTGGTTAAAAAATCTTTCTTTGATAAGTTTGAGAATTTTGGAGGATACTACAAGATGCATGATTCAATACATGAATTGGCACAATTTATTTCCGAACATGAATGTTTAAGAATTGAGGATGGTATAAAGTTGCCTTATATAATTCCTAAGACTCTTCGACATTTGTTTGTTCAAACTACAAATCCAGACATCATAAAACAGATTGTGCAGTTTAAATATTTGCGTTCTCTTTTCTTGTCCCTTGAAGCTTCTGATCAGGATCTTTGCAGTGCACTTATTGAAATATTCAAAGCATTGAGAAGCCTACGCTCATTAGTCATAACTACTCCAAAAGGCTCGAAAATAATACCTGCTCAGGAGATTGGAAATTTGATACATCTTCGATATTTGAATATTCAAGATAAGAAGTTTTATATGCCCCCAAGATTTCTAGGTAATCTCTATCACTTGCAATACATAATCTATGGTAGCTCATGTGAGCCAAGGCCACTTAAAGTTGAAGATTTTTTTCCAAGTTGCATTAATAACCTTTCTAACTTGTGTTATGTGAAAATATCAGGTGATTGTAGTACATCGATATGTGGGATTGGGAAGCTAAAATTTCTTCAAGAACTGAATATGTTTGATCTTAGAGATGTGAATGGTTATAGAATTGGAGAGCTAGAGAATATGAATGAACTTTGCAAATTAGGAATCAATTGCCTTGAAAATGTTAAGGATGCTGAAGAGGCTTGTAGTGCCAAATTATATGCCAAGAGGAGGCTCACAGATCTAACTTTACGGTGGAGTAACAGTGATTCGAGGAACATCGATTTAGATGAGAACGTGCTGGACAACCTTCAGCCACCAAAATGTCTAAGGAATCTGAGCATAAAGAGATACATGGGTGCAAGGTCTGCTATATGGATGAACAATGTCAACGGTATATCCAATCTAGAGAAAATCTCATTGAAAGATTGCTTGGAGTGGGAAACTCTTCCTCCTTTCGGGCAACTTCCCTTCCTCAAGTCACTGACACTTTCTAACATGCCGAAAGTAAAATGGCTCGAAAGTAAATTTAATGGGAATGATAGATACCATGCTTTTCCATCGCTAGAAGTGTTAAAAATTGATGGATTAGAAGCATTAGAGGATTGGTTTAAGGCAGGAGTAACTGCTGAAGATGGATGTTTGTTTCCTTGCTTAATTGAACTGGATATAGGTAACTGCCCGAAGTTGAAAGAGTTGCCCTCTTTGCCTTCTGATCTCGAGATCTTGCATATACAAAGCACTGGGTGGACGACTGTGAATTTTTGTAGCAATTCAAATCCTATTCTCCTTCAATCATTATGGGTCAATCAGTGTCCAAACATTACATATCTTCCTCTGGCTGATGAAATAGCAAGACTTGAAGCACTAAGATCCTTGGCAATTGAAAACTGCCCCAATCTGATCTCTCTCGGAGAAATGCAAACCACTAATAATTGCCATCTCATGCTCAGCAATCTCAGGATAAGTGATCCATCGGTGTTGCTAATGGAGCCATTGAGAAGTATCGCCTCCTTAAAGGAGCTGTCTATTTGGGGTAATGATGAGGTGGTTTCATTTCCAAATGAGGTGGTTTCACTTCTGGAAAGCTTATCTTCACTGGAGAATCTATCTATTTCTAATGTTCCTATGCTTCGGGAATTATCGAACCTTCCTCCCTTTTTGAAAAGTCTAGACATTTACGGGGGATGTCATCCAGAGTTATATGAGCGCTATCGAGAGGATGGAGGCTCCGATCGGCACAAGATTGCTCACATTCCTCGAATCTATATTTCTACCGAAAGATAATAGGTCCAACTACTTTAATGAAAAATTCAAAATACAAAAAATGCAAACTTCTTTCTTCTTATCTTATTTGTTTGATATATATGAAATGTGAAGAATGTATGCCATCATTAACCAATTTGTATCACTTGATGGATATACTCAATTTTATTTATGTATCACTTGATGGTCCCTTTATATATATAAATATATTTTTCTTTAATATTTCATTATATATGTCGCTAGATTCCCGATTTTGATCATTTACAACTAAAATCTTAGTTTTTTTTTTTTAATTTCTTATTGATTTCTTGAAATGGCCAGATTCAAGATTTTGATCATTTACAACTGAATTATATGTCCCTTTATTATTTCTTATTGAATTTTTGAAATGAAACAATTATTGAATTGTTGCTTAGTTTTTATTTTATGTTTTTGAATATGCAGAACAAATGAATTTTGAATGATCAATCATATTTAATCCATGAATTTCATTTCTTTTCAGTAATCTATATTTATAATATGCCACTAAGTCATCATTAAAGTTTTTACACTTTCATCAACTTTCACATTAATTTTCTTTATTGATTTATTCAGATAATAGAAAATTATTGATTTATTCAGATAATTTTCTAAAACAATATATATATATCAAAATGAAGAAACTAATCAGTGAATGGCATACAATTTTTGCCATTACTTCCTTTAGACTATGTAATCTTTACCTCTTACATCTCCTATTGCTCAGTTGTTCTGCTCTCTACGACGAGATGCCATCGAACCACACTTAATACTTATACTTACTTTCTAATCACATTTTATGTATTGAACTGTTGAATGATATATCATAAAATATGCGGTTCGTATTCTTATAAATATAATTTTCTACTTTGATTAAATAGGCCCAGAACATTTCACAACTTAATCATAATTTACTAATTAAGATACCGTTAATTAGAATAGAGTTACTGGATAAATATCAAAATGAAGAAACTAATCAGTGACGTAATTATAGAATACTAATTATGCATTCGTTACTAAACATACCACACAACTTTTTTGAATATTAATCCATCATTTAAATTACAATTACTATCACAATAGCTAGTTTTTAATTACTTATACTTCATTTGAGACATCTTTCTTACTACTGTGTAAAATTAACATAGAAAATAATATTTTAAAATTGTTGTAACCGGTTCAACCGTTAACCGGTCACAAGGCCGGTTCAATTCAGCCCTAAAACCGCTTATGCAAAGAACCGGACTGAACCGGTCAGAACAGGCCGGTTCAACCACGAACCGGTGAACGGTCCAATTATTTTTGAACCGGCCGGTTCAAATCTCACAAATTTTAAATATTTCTTTAAAGAAATAAATTAATATATATTAAAAACATTTAATTAAAGTTAAATACACTTTATATAAAAAGCACTTTTGTACTCAAGGCATCATGACACATCTTTACATGACCTCCCCATGTGCTCCCTTGGTGTAAGGAATCTAAATATGCTAAATAAACAATAGCAAGAAAGTGTTTCTAAGGGATGTGGGACTAAAGAAAAGAGATGAGATATGTATGAGTTCATAGTATATATAATGGATATAAAACCTATTTTTAAACAGATTTTTTAATTAATTATGTTTTATGTGAGTGATAATTATTTATTAGTTAATAATAAAAATTTATTTATTTATACATAATAAAAAATAATTTATCATTAATAATTTTATTTATTTATTAATGATTTTAGATATAAATTTATAAAATAACTTTTGTATACAATATATCATAAACATGTAAAATATATTTAATCATATAATATAAACTAAGAATAGTTTATATTAAATTTATAAACTTATGTTAGGATTAAATTTATATTAAATATGTAACATAAATTAATAATAATATATATTAAATTATATGGTTATACATAAATTAAATTTAAAATTTAAAAAATATTCAAATTTAAAATTATCATATTTTTATGAATGTAAATTCTTATAATTAGGAGATTTAATTTTCTTTTTGCTTATGTGTAAGATTTTAAAATAATTATTTTACTTAATTATATAAGTTTTTATGTTTCATAATTTTTTTTTAATTTAATTTTTTATCTCATACTTTGAATGATAACATTATTTTTATGTTAATTGTATTAAATTTAAATAATACTTATTATTTATTATGTCATCCGGTTCGACCCCGGTTAGACCGGTTGAACCGGTCAAACCGTGAACCTCTCATTGTTCCGGTTCGTTGTCCGGTCCGATTTTAAAAATGATGGGGTTTGAAAATTTTATGGGGCCCGCTCAATGAATTTGGGCTTAAACAGCCAGCCCATGGATTTTATAACAGACCCATTTCCAATAGCATTGACCGCTCACCGTTGTCTGGTTACTCCCGCTCACCTCTAATCTTATGGAAATATAGGCCAACTTGAATTGCTAAAAGTGTCTCGCGTAACCTCCTAAAGTCTTAGATAAGCTCAAAGTTGCCTGATTATCATGTTCTTGATGTTTTTAATGATACTTTGTTACTACCTAGTTTTTATCTTAACAATGGTGATGTGTTAATCTCTCGTCGGTGCTCCGCCTTCGTCTCTACCTCTTTCTATGAAATTTTTATTGGGTGGGAGACCGGACGTAGCTCTACATCCGGACACCAGTTAAATTTCTAAAAATTCATTTCTATGTCTCTCACATTAGATATACATCTATTCTAATATTCTATTATTTGTTCACAATGTTTACTATATCCATAGTTGATCTGTGTTCCTGTGAAATAATCATGTTTACAACATTCGTTGTTATCTCCATTCAAGTCTCTTGGGATAAATAGATACTACAGATGGACTACTCGAAGAGAAGAATTGAGAGATATTTTGAGAATCTTCAACCGATCACTAGGAAAGCAACGGTGCCTACAATCACTCTTCAGGTTGCAATGTACCTTTACATTTGACCCATGGGATAAAAGAAGGATGTGTCAGTTTGGCCATCTAGTCGAGGCTGATTTGCCATGTTTAACCTACTTAAATGTTCATATTCAAATTTGGTTTGACTTAAACCACATATTTTTTCATTAGAAATTAATTTTAGCAAGATTTGACATTCTATTTAAGATTGTTTATTAAAGTCGAAGTCATTCAAGTTTGGTTTGACTTCAAACTTAATGTTAGTCGAATTTGAAACTCATGTGATAAATTGGTTTACTTGTTCATCTCAAGAGCTTATATAGACAGCGTTGAAGAAGAGAAAATTTGTACTTGAGCTTGTTGGATGTAGGCATTAATGGTATATAAATCCTATGAAGTCGAAGAACACTTTATCACGGGAGTGCTAGAACAACCGTTAATGACGTGTAAAAGGGAAGAGGAGTTCATGATAAGAGCTTGAGGGCATACATTGACAAACTATTGACAATGTGTGAAGGAGAAGTGGAGTTTGCGATGGAAGCTTTGGTGGCATACATCAAGGGATTTGCAGCGAAATGCGAAGGAGAATAAGCATCCATGGCATGAAAGATTGACGATGACATGCAATAGAGGAGGAATGTGATTGGAGCACTTGAGGCATATATTGATAGATAGGAGGTGACGTGCAAAGGAGAAGAGGGTTTAGTGAGAACAATTTTATCCAAAATTAACTTTTACATATATCTCTCTAAGATAACAAATAATATAAATTATTTGTCATATTATGAGAGTCAAATTGCCCATATATAAATATTTTTTATTGAATCATATCAATTTTTATTTTAGGGCAATTTCATGCATAACAATCAAATTTAACTATTTTCAAAAATATTTTTCCACATCACTTTTTTAAAATTACGGTTTAATTTTAAATCATTGATTTTATTTTTTATTTTAAAAAATATATTTTAAATATAAAAGATAATGTAAAATTTATATTTTTAATGAATGTTAATTATAATTTAAATACCATTAAATAACAGCATAAATTTCTAAAAACTTAAATAATTTAATTAAAAATTTTGATAAAATGAAATCGGAGCAACATTAAATTCCAGTTTCTCATTAGGACAAAAGTAACGCAATATTTGATATATATAATGTTATTGAAAATTTTGAATGAGAAAATTCAATGGATCTGAACTCCATCATAATAATTTCATAAAAAAAATGAAGTTTTTATTTTGTGTAGTGATTAACTTTGATCTTATCAGATATTGACACCCCCTTAAAATAATCAAAGGAGGCTGAAATTACCAAACAGTTCGCATATGAATCTGAAAGAAATAAAAATGATGTAGATTTATAATTAGAGACCCATTAATTAACACATAAAAATTCATGGATAGGTAAGATGTCACTTCATTGTTGGTAAAATTTACAATACCCTTTAGTGTAATCAATTTAGAAAGAAGACTTTTTTTTTTTTAACTTTAATAATCCTCTAAATTTATTTATTAAATAGTAGTTGTTGGCTTCTTGGCTCTAAAATCGTCCATGTAAGATAATTGAGAAATATAAAATGTTGAAATGAGATAAAAAGAGAGAGAAATTAGGTCTCTTATAATTAATGTTCAAAATTGGCTCAAAATGAATTGAATAAAGAAAGATGAATCCAATAAGGTTTAGTTTGGTGCAACTTCCTTGTAGCTTTCTAGAGCAGCTTTTTAGTAGAAATTTTTATAGTTTAAAAAATTTTGTGCTAAAAAATTGATTTAGAAAACAGTAAAGAAGCTGTTCCAAATGAAATTTACAACAACAACAACATCAAGCTTTGTCTCACTACGTGTGGTCAGCTACATGAATTATTTTTCTCTATTGTATCATGTTAAAAGTCAAATTCTCATTTAAATCTAATAAAAAAAGATCATTTCTAATATTTTCTAACCAAATTTTTTTAGATCTATCATAACATAAGTTAAATTTAATACCTCTACTTTTCTAACCGGGTCATGAGAAAATTGCTATTTTATGTGACGAAACCTTCTAAGAGGACTCTGTCTAATCTTATCTTCCACTGGCGCTAAGTAGAGCCCACAACGGGAAAGTTCTCTGCAGCCCTCCAAGAGGAGTGATTATTGTGTCCGTTTCTCCAACCGTTCAGTTATTCTGCTCTCTCTACCTTGATCATCGGTGCCATGGCGGAATGGTTTGTTGGTCCAATCATGGAAAAGATCATCAACACTTGCTCTGATTACCTTGAAGATTACAGTAAAGATTACCTTCAAGATCAATTCAGATGGCAGACAGGCATGAAGGAGGAGCTTGAAAGGCTGCGAGAGAACCACCCCAAGATCCAAGCTGTCGTCTTTGCGGCTAACCAAGCACAAATCGAAGATCAGAACCCAGCTCTCAACAAATGGATATGGCAGCTGCGAGATGCTATTGATGAGGCAAATGATGTGCTCGATGAGTTGGAGTACATGGAGCATAAAGAACAGCTCCCCAAAAACACGGAAGAAACAAAGGTGTGTTCCGCCACCGCCTGCTTCATATTTAATTGATTCTGCTCGCGAATATATTTATTTATTTATTTGATAATCTATTTTTAACTAATATGATCAGAAAAGAAAGTTCACGAGCTTCCTATTTGAAAGTCCTCGTAAAATTCTCAAAATTGGCGGACGGCTTTTCAAAAGAGATCCCAACTTGAAGCGTCTGGAGGAGGCTGTACAGAAACTTGATAAAGTTTCGGCTGATGTTACTACTTTCCTTCATCTTTTAGACAGCGCGAAGCAGGAACACAAGGAGCAGGAGGTTGATTTCTACAAAACACGTGAAACAGGATCCTTGCCTACAAATGATCTCATCGGTAGAAGCGAGGCTAAAGAGTTCGTTATGCAGTGGTTGAGGAAGCCATCGAATGAGCATCGGGGAACTGATTTGTACAGAAACATTTCTCTTCTATCTATAGTGGGCCATGGTGGTATGGGAAAAACAACTCTCTTGCAACACGTCTATGATGATGAAATGACCAAGGAATTTGATCTTAAAATGTGGGTTTGCGTTTCCAACAACTTTGAAGTGAAAAAAGTCATTGCAGATATGTTATCAACTCTTAAGAAGAAGAGGCCTCGTTTGGACGAATCACTTGATGCTCTTCAAAATAGTCTTAGGACTGAGATTATGTCCAAGAAGTTCTTACTTATTCTGGATGACATTTGGGAGGAGGAGAACCGCGATATCAACAAATGGGAGAAGGTGCTCGCCCCTCTGGCTTATGGGAAAATTGGTAGTGGGATTTTGGTTACAACTCGAATGGACTCAGTTGCAACTATGATTGCAAAGGTCATTAAAAAGGAGAAGGAAACATTTCAATTACAGGGCTTGGAGGAATATCAATGTTTGAAGCTCCTCAACTCTCATGCATTTGCTGATGTAGATAATCCTAATGATTATAAAAGATTAAGATCCATTGCTGGAGAGATAGTTAAAAAGCTTTCAGGATCTCCATTGGCTGCAAAAGTCATCGGTGGTGTTTTGAATTCTAGCTTGGATGAAAGACATTGGACAAAAGTTTTAAATAGTGATTTTGTAAGTCCCAAATTGGGTCAGGGTGACATCTTTCTCATTTTAAGATTGAGCTATATGTTCCTCCCAAAACATCTACAAAATTGTTTCACATTTTGTTCTATATTCAAACAAGATTATCCGTTTCGTAAAGATGATTTAGTCAAAATGTGGATTGCATTGGGTTTCATTCAGCACCTCATGATCAAGAATGGACTATGGAGGATATTGGAGGAATGCATTTTGATGTTTTGGTTAAAAAATCTTTCTTTGATAAGTTTGGACCATATTTTTACAAGATGCATGATTTAATCCATGAATTGGCACAATCAGTTTCCATACATGAATGTTTAAGAGTTGAGGATGGTACAAAGTTGCCTTCTATAATTTCTAAGACTCTTCGACACTTATCTGTTCAAACTACAAATCCAGAAATCATAAAAAAGATTGGGCAGTTTAAATATTTGCATTCTCTTTTCCTGTTCGATGAAGCTTCTAAACTGGATATCAGTGCACTTATTGAAATATTCAAAACATGGAGAAGCCTACGCTTATTATACATGCATGCTTCAGCAGGCTTGAAAATGATACCAGAGGAGATTGGAAATTTGATACATCTTCGATACTTGAGGATTGATAATTGTAATTTGACCAAGCTGCCAAGATCTCTAAAGAATCTCTATCACTTGCAATACATAATCTATGATAGGCCAGTAGGGCCAAGCCAACCTAAAGTAGAAGATTTTTTACCAAGTGGCATTAATAACCTTTCTAACTTGCATTACGTGAAATTGTCCGAGAATTATATTTCATCAATATGTGGGATTGGGAAGCTAAAATCTCTTCAAGAATTGAATATGTTTGATCTTAGAGATGTGAGTGGTTATAGAATTGGGGAGCTGGAGAATATGAATGATCTTTGCAAATTAGGAATCAATTGCCTTGAAAATGTTAAGGATGCTGAGGAGGCTTGTAGTGCCAAACTATGTGCCAAGAGGAGGCTCATAGATCTAACCTTATGTTGGTGTAACACTGATTTGAGGAACTCCGATTTAGATGAGAACGTGCTCGACAACCTTCAGCCACCAAAATGTCTAAGGAATCTGAGCATAAAGAGATACAGGGGTGTAAGATCTGCAATATGGATGAACAGTATCAGTAGGATCTTCAATCTAGAGAAAATCAAATTGACAGAATGCTTGGAGTGTGAAACTCTTCCACCTTTTGGGCAACTTCCCTTCCTCAAGTCTTTGTACCTTCATAACATGCCGAAAGTAAAATGGCTGGAAAGTAAATTTAATGGGAATGATAAATACCATGCCTTTCCATTGCTAGAGGTGTTATATATTAGAGGATTTGAAGCATTAGAGGATTGGTTTGAGGCAGGAGTAGCTGCTGAAGATGGATGTTTGTTTCCTTGCTTAATTGAACTGAATCTATGGAGCTGCCCAAAGTTGAAGGAGTTGCCCTCTTTGCCTTCTAAGCTCAAGAGCTTGGGCATATATAATATTGGGTGGACGACTTTGAATTGTTGTAGCAATTCAAATCCTATTCCCCTTGAAACATTGCAGGTCTATCAGTGTCCAAACATTACATCTCTTCCTCTGGCTGATGAAATAGCAAGACTTGCAGCATTAAGATACTTGACAATTGAAAAGTGCCCCAATCTGATCTCTCTCGGAAGATATCGACAAGTGGAGACCACTAATAATTGCCATCTCATGCTCAGCCAACTTAGCGTAAGTGATCCATCAGTGTTGCTAATGGAGCCATTGAGAAGTATCGCCTCCTTAAAAGAGCTGATCATTTCGGATAATTATGAAGTGGTTTCATTTCCAAATGAGGTGGAGCAGTGGTTTCTGAAAGTTAGTTCTTCTCTTTCTGAGCTGCAATTTTCATATCTCAAATCCTTAAGGTCTCTCCCTTCCTCCTTGGAAATCTTATCTTCACTTCAGGAACTATATATTGAGGATGTTCCTATGCTTCGGGAATTGCCAAGCCTTCCTCCCTCTTCGAAACGTTTAATAATAATTGGGAATTGTCATCCAGAGTTAAAGGAGCGCTATCGAGAGGATGGAGGCTCTGATCGCCACAAGATTGCTCACATTCCGAGTATCAATATTCGTTAATAGGTCCAACTACTTTAATGAAAGTTTCAAAATACAAAACCAAACATTTTTCTTCTTTATCTCATTTGTTTGATATATATATATATATATATATATATATATATATATATATATATATATATATATATATATATATATATATATATATATATATATATATATATATATATATATATATATATATATATATATATATATGAAATGTGAAGAATGCATAATATTTCAGCATTAACCAACTGTTTGTATAAATTGATCAATGTACTCAATTTTATTTATGTACACAAGATCCCTGTATTTTTATATAATTCATACAGCTCTCATAATCTTTTAGGTCTGCATGATCATTCTCATTCAAATAATGCAATTAGATTTGTTTAATCTCGCGCCTGATTTTAATGTGGGATACAGGTGCCTGATGGACACTGAAAGAGAATGTATACATAAGAAGGCTGCAAAATGTGATATAGGGATCTATTTTGAGGCAAATGGATATGGGACTATTTTATTTTCAGAATGTTTTTTTATCTAATTTACAGAAAAAGGGCAATGATTTGGCTTCTTCAAATGCAGGTTATTATTATTATTATTTTTTTTTTATGATGATATTTCTTCATTTAATTTTATGATTATGTCTTACTACTTAGTTCTGTTTTTAAAGGCTCAGAAATAAGGCTGCTTTAAGACTTTTAGTGGGTTGCTTTTGGTGAAACCTTCATGAATAGAACTAAAAAAAGCTTTATACATTATCACCATCTTTTATAAACAAGCTCTTTGACTTTTCTAATTTCATAGATATTCTTAAAAGTATACACTAAGTACTATATAAACATGTTCGTTCTTCATTCCCTTAGCCTAAGCATTTTTCTAATTACTCATAATTCATACGAAGATGAAACGAAATGAAACCATGCTAGCTTGCCACATTTTTTTTTTAAAGAACTCCCATTATCATGTGATTCAATCCACGAACAAATGCAAGCTCTATATACAAAGAACTCATCTTCGAATAATATAAATCAACATGCAAATTTCATTCATGTTTTATGAAACTATCTATGGCTAACCATAACCATTATCCTTACTCAAGAGAGCTAGGACGTCATTCGATAACCAAGTAGAGATAACAAAACTAAGCAACAAGAAATTAAAATAAACACATTGTCCAATCCACTATAACTCTAATCAAGTAAAATGAATCCTGTATGAATGAAACTTCTCACTAACCAAATCATTCATAATATTTAAAATTAAGATAAAAAAAAAGTAGAGGAAATATTAAGGAAAAGGAGAGAACAAAAATCAGGGAAAGGAGGAGAAAGAAGAAGGGGCTGTTTGGTATCGGATTTGTCGTGGGATTTAAGTCGGATTTACGCTAAATCCAGCCAAATGGTTTTTGTGCGCTCGTTAAATCCCGGGATTCCGTAAATCCTGGATTTACGGATTTACGGCTTAAATCCCGGATTTACTAAATCCCTCGGTTCGGTGGATTTAACATTAGAAGCACGTGAAAGGGAGAAAGTTAACTTCACAGCCAGCGAGCTCCTATTCTTGCTTCCGATCAAAATGTCATAACTCCCGATCCGACAAGAAGGGAAAGTCGTCGAAGGAGCGAAGTCGAACAACCACGAAGGAACCGAAGTAGTGACGCGCGCAATCTGTACACCTCCTGCGAATCAACGAAGCCGAACAGCAACGACGAAAATAAAAGATGAAATACAAACCCTATAGACGCCTCAAAGTTATTATCGATTAACTTAATTTATATAATTTAAACAAATAATAATTAAGTTATTTAATTAAATAATTAATAGTAGAATTAATGCATAAATTAATCATCTATTTAACTTAATTGATTAATTAATGATATAACTAGTAATTAAATATTAATATAATTAGCTTATTTAATATTTAAACTCTCATTTTGGTCCATGTTAGTTTGTCATTAACTTTGTATTGAATTTTCGGTCCTTTTATATGACCTAAAATTGGTTTTATTATATTTTATGCAATGATCTTAATTTCATAAATATCTCCTTTAAAATTAAACGCCTCAAAGTTATTATCGATTAACTTAATTTATATAATTTAAACAAATAATAATTAAGTAGAATTAGAGCATAAATTAATTATCTAATTTAACTTAATTGATTAATTAATGATATAATTAGTAATTAAATATTAATATAATTAGCTTATTTAATATTTCAACTCTCATTTTGGTCCATGTTAGTTTGTAATTAACTTTTTATTGATTTTTTGGTCATTTTATATGACCTAAAATTTATTTTATTATGTTTTATGCAATGATCTTAATTTCATAAGTATCTCCTTCAAACTTAAATCCCTAACCGCCATAAATCATGATATATGTTACCAAACAGTTTCTCAGGATTTAACAAGATTTAACATTTAACATACCAAACAGTTTTTAGGATTTAACACATTTCAGATTTACTAAATCCGGATTTACAGGATTTATTAAATCTCACTTGTTGCCAAACAGCCCACTAGAGGAAATATTAAGGAAAAGGAGAGAACAAAAATTAGGGAAAGAAGGAGAAAGAAGAAGAGTAGAAAGAAGAAGAAGAAGAAGAAGAAGAAGAAGAAGAAGAGGAAGGAGATACTCACATTGCAATAGCTCGGGATCGGTCCAGGCGTCGGGCTGGGACGTGGAAGCGAAATAAGGTCGTTCGTCCGGCTCTGCGTCGGACGAAGCGACGGGCTCGGTCATGGAGGTCGGACGGGAATGGGAGAGGCGTCAGATTCCTGAGTTGCTGCCAACCGAGAGGGAGGAAGCGGGAGTTCGGCGTCGGGCTCGAGCGTCGGCAGTGGGAGCTCGGTCCAGGAGGTCAGACGGGAGCAAGGGGTTCCTCGCGGGTTCAGCCTGGTCTGGAGCTCGAAGAGTCTGGGCGCGAATGAGAGAGCTTGGGTCTGGGCGCCTATACTCTTCCCCCAATATTCGACCCGTTCACAAAACCCGAGATACAGAGAATCGACTGCGAAGCGGGATTTTGGCTGAAACGAAGATCTCGCTCGATCGCAGGCGTCGACGCAATTTACTGATATAGAAAATCAATTCAAAATGTTAATAAAGTCGGATGGACTTTAATTAAATTAAATTGGGCTAAATCCGGCTTAACTCGAGTCCAAATTTGACTCAATTTGAGTCAATTTGGGTTCGAGCCGGGTCAATAAATTTAATCGCATGAAAAAGGGGTTCAAAATAATAGTCAATTTAAATCAAATTAAGTACGACGCGACTAAAGCAAACTAATCGAGTCTAATTAATCAAACACAGTCGAGCCCAATTCGACTGAATTCGAGTCGGTTCGAGCCCGAATTGAACTCGATGAGGTCCAATTAAATTGCTCGAAGACCCTCGAGGGCACTCGAGCGAAAAATGATGTCAACACCTGGAAGTGACCCGCGTTCAAATGGGCCGACCCTAACCCGACCTGCTTATGTGAACGGGTCAAATATTTAGACCCGGACCTGTCCCTTCGTATTACTAGGTTGACTCGACCCGGCATGGTTGACGGCTGGACGGCGGACGGCGAGGCTGGTGAGGTGGGCATGGCCGCATGGGCAGCCTTGGGCGCGAGTGTGGGCAGTCGCCGGCAGCCTCAGGCTCGAGTGCAGGCGGGTGTGGGTAGCACATGCAACCTCAGACGCGGGCGGGCTGCTCGGGTATGATGCCAGCAGCCTCGGGCAAAGGCAGCTCATAAGCAGTGCTTTGAAAACCGGATCGGACCGGCCGGTTCGACCGGTTCAACCGTGAACCGATCACAAGGCCCGTCCGGTTCAGCCCTATAACCGCTTCTGCAAAGAACCGGACTGAACCGGCCAGAACCGCCGGTTCAACCGGTGAACCGGCCGGTTAAAAAATTAACCGGCCGGTTCAAATCTCACAAATTCTAAGTATTTTTTAAATAAATTAATTAATATATATTAAAAACATTTAATTAAAGTTAAAAACATTTTATATAATAAGTATTTTTATCCTCAAAGCATCATGAAACATCTTGACATGACCTTCCCATGTGCTCTCTTTGTGCAAGAAATCTAAATATGCTATATAAACAATAGCAAAAAAGTGTTTCTAAGAGATGTGGGACTAAAAAAAGAGATGATGAGTGTATGTGTTCATAACATATATAATGGGTATAAAACCTATTTTTAAACATATTTTTTAATACAATATATCATAAACATGTAAAATATATTTAATCATATAATATAAAATAAGAATAATTTATATTAAATTTATAAACTTATGTTAGAATTAAATTTATATTAAATATGTAACATAAATTAATAATAATATATATTAAATTATATGGTTATATATAAATTAAATTTAAAATTTGAAAAATATTCAAATTTAAAATTATCATATTTTTATGAGTGTAAATTTTTATATTTATGAGATTTAATTTTTTTTGCTTTTATGTGAGATTTTAAAATAATTATTTTACTTAATTATATAAGTTTTTATGTTTCATTGTTTTTTTTAATTTAATTTTTTATCTCATACTTTGCATGATAACATTATTTTTATGTTAATTGTATTAAATTTAAATAATACTTATAAATATTTGTGTCATTATTATAATATTTAAATATAATAAATATTTATTACGTCATCCGGTTCGACCCCGGTTCGACCCCGGTCGAACCATCAAACCTCTAACCCCTTCTTCTTCCGGTTCATTGACCGGTCCGGTTTTAAAAGTCTTGCTCATAAGTGACGCGCGGATGAGATCGAGCAGTGCTGTCAGCTTGTTTTAAATTGGTTTTCGGGTCAATCCGAACCTAGCCAGTTTTTTCAAACGGGTCGAATCCGGGAACCCGAACCCGACTCATTCTGAATTCGGTTCGGGTCTAACCCAAATTTTCCGGGTTGGGTCAAACCCTAATTTTCGGGTATGATTCAAGTCAAATTTTCATATCGTGTCAAATATTGACACCCCTAGGATTGGGCGCATCATCTGGATGATTCCACATATGTTTCTTCTTATGTCATCTTCTTCGACTACAATCTAATTTCTGAGTATTCAAAGAAACAACGAACCATTTCACGATATCTATGGAGGCATAATATCCTGTAGTGGCCTCCGCTATCATTATTGAAGTATGCCAGTTGGTCAAACTCCTCAACTAACGTTACATAAAGCTTCTGAAGTCTCCTCAACTTCTATGTGATACCATCATATTATGGCCACTTTACATCAATGCAAACCCAATTTTTTACTCCCTGAGGAAGCACCTCCATCTAGGCTATCATTTTGTTCACAAGAAAGTTGCTGATGGCTCACTGAATGCCTCTCATGTATCTAATTGCGTTCGACTTCATTTAGCTCAATCTAATTCGAGATTGGTGTTTTCAATTGAAGCCTCATCTTGCAGAGAGATTATTATGTGCGGACGCCAAATATAATTCATCGTCCGGAGACCAATCAGAATGCGTCACATCTGCGATACCAAGCCGGGCACCGAGCGGTAACGAGCATAAGTGACGTAGCCAATTCTGATTGGTCTCCGACATTCGGCATCCGTACAGAATAATTTCACCATCTTCTTGCAAGGGCATATAAAGGAAATATCTCATCCATTAATGCAATATTAAGGAAACATCTCATCTATTAATACAACGTATTCTCCTAAAAGTTGTCAGCTTACAATCACAAAGTAGGTTGAATTGTTATTACTCGTTTCAAACTTTTATTATTATTATTATTATTATTATTATTATTGTTGCGTGTTAGAAAATACGCGGCGGTAGAATTTATGAATTTGCGTCCGAGCGTTGCACGTAAGTTTAACACACAAACAGGAAAAGAGATTGAACACCAAGAGTTTTTACGTGGAAAACCCAAAAATGGGAAAAACCACGGGGCCTCGCCCAGTTGCAAATTTCCACTAGTGTTCTTGTTGATTACAAATGGCGGATTTCGTCCCACAAGCCGGGATAATCCAAATACAACTTGTTTCTTCCACGAACTTCACAAAATCCTGCGAATTCCCTGCGTTTTCTGAAAATCCGGCAGAGCTCCGGCGTCTTCAGGCAGCAGGAAAAACTCCGGCGGCGGTGGTCGAGGAGGTGAGGAATCTCCTATTCCCCTTTCTCCTTCTCCTTCTCTTCTTCTTCTCTCTCTTCACTTGAGTCCCTTTGGTGTAGAATGAGGGCTCTATTTATAGTTTTTCTAGAGTGGCATAGCCCGTAAATAGGCGTGAGATCAAGGGCGAACAGGGAGTGGTTTGAATGGACGGTCGATATCGAATCTTTTGATCATGCACCGTTCGTTGGACATTTGATGGCCTTAATGATGTCGGAATTCGATGATCTTGGGCTCGTTGGATTCGTCTTGTCGAGCCGCTCGATTCGAGTATAAGCTCGTCAAAATCGGAGACCGTTTGGTAACTCAAATTGCGGTTTGAACCTTCCAACAGCGCTTCGAACCTTTGATTCAGACTCATTTGGGCTCGGATTGGGTTGATCTTGGTGTCGTTGGGTTTGTATTTCCGAGACGCTCAGTTTGACTGTAAGCTCGCTGAAATCGGAGTTTATATGCTCCCGAAATTAATTTTTGAAGTTTCCAACTAGGTTTTGCCTCGAGATTCGTGCCCGAATGATTTTGCGATGCCGTATCAGTTGCCCCCCTATTTTCGGACGTCGTAGCTTCAGAAGTCCAAAAATATGTGTCACAAATTTCAGAAAATTTTTCTGAGTGACCCAGGATTGATCTGGATTATAGAAGCCCCGAACGGTTCCAAAAATGCCAAAATTGAGTCCGGAACGTCGAAAAACGGTCCCGGGGACCCAAAAAACGTCGAATTTGGACTTTTCGGGGCGAAAAAACGGGTTGGACATGCTTTGGCCGCCGGACCGGCCGGTCGGCCCGGCTGGCCGTTGCCCGTCGCCGCTCGCCGCCGGCGGCAGCGAACCGCACCCGCGCAGGGGGCGCACCCGCGCCCGCGCAGCGGGGCACACCCGCGCCCGCGCTGGGGGGCGCACCCGCGCCCGCACCCGGGCTAGCCGCGCCCGGGCTTGCTGCGCCCGCGCCTGCCGCGCGCGCGTGGAATGCCGCCGGCCGCTGGCAGCGTGCGGCCAGCCGCAATCCGCGCGCTGTGGCCGCGGATTGCCGCGCTGGTCGAGCCTTTTCGTGTGGTCGGTTCAATGCACCGACTTAGGTGGGTCCCACCAGCCGAAAATAAGAGTTTTTTTGTTATTTTTGGGTCAAAAAAAATCCAAAAAAATTGCAAAAAATTGTTAAAAAATTTCCAAAAAAATATAGTTACAAAATTTGCAGTAACTTCTCCCCTTTTTATCCAAAACCTATAAATAGGCCTCCTAGGCCCTTAGGAAACTTGCAACTCCTCTTTCTTTCTCCCTCCGGTTTACTGGCGGCTGAGGCTTCCGCTTTTTGCGAGTTGGAATTTTTCCCACTCGAATAGCGCCCCTCCTCGCGTGCAGAAACCTACGGGATTTCTTCCTCCCCCTCCGGTTTACTGGCGATTGAGGCTTCCGTTATTTGCGAGTTGGAATCTTTTCCTACTCGAATAGCGCCCCTCCTCGCGTGCAGAAACCTACGGGATTTCTTCCTCTCCCTCCGGCTTACTGGCGGTTGAGGCTTCCGCTTTTTGCGAGTTGGAATTCTTTCCTGCTCGACTTAGCGCCCCTCCTCGCGCGCAGAAGCCTACGAGATTTCTTCTTCTCCCTCCGGCTTACTGGCGGTTGAGGCTTCCGCTATTTTGCGAGCGGGAAACTTCCCCTGCTCGAATTAGCGCCCCTCCTCGCGTGCAGAAGCTTACGGGATCTCTTTTCCATCTGAGCGGAGGTTTGCTGGCAATGGACGATCGAGTTGAAGCCCGTTAGTAGTCAACGATAGAGTGTGGAGCCAAAGGGGAGAGTTCGAGAATGCGTTGCAAATAGCATTCAAGCGAGATGCCGATGGCGAGTAGCAGTCTGCCGACGAGGAGAAATCCGACGACAAGAAGAAGTCCGACGTCGGGTAGAAGTACGGCCTTGGGCAGAAGGCCGACGAAAGTTCGTCGACGAGCAGAAGTCCGATGTCGGGTAGAAGTCCGCTGACGAGCAGAAATTCGACGACAGGGAGAAGTTCAACGTCGGGTAGAAGACCGACGAGAATTCATCGACAAGCAGGAATCTGACGACGAGTAGGAGTCTGCTGTCGGGTAGAAGTCTGCTGACGGGCAGAAATCCGACGACAGGGAGGAGTACGACGTCGGGTAGGAGTCCGCTAACGAGCAGAAGTCCGACGTCGGGTAGAAGTCCGCCATCTGGCAGAAGACTGATAAAAATTCGTCGATGAGCAAAAGTACGACGACGAGTATGAGTCCGCTGACGAGCAGAAGTCCGACGTCGGGTAGAAGTTCAACGTCGGGTAGAAGACCGACGAAGATTCGTCGACGAGCAGAAGTCTGACGACGAGTAGAAGTCCGCTGACGAGCAGAAGTCCGACGTCGAGTAGGAGTCCGCTGTCGGGTAGAAGTCCACTGACGAGAAGAAATCCGACGACAGGGAGGAGTACGACGTCGGGTAGGAGTCCGCTAACGAGCAGAAGTCCGACGTCGGGTAGAAGTCCGCCCTCGGGCAGAAGTTCGATGTTGGGTAGAAGTTCGCTCTGCTGACGAGCAGAAGTCTGATGTCGGGTAGAAGTTCAACGACGGGTAAAAGACCGACGAGAATTCATCGACGAGCAGGAGTCTGACGACGAGTAGGAGTCCACTTGTCACGACCCGACCCGAGACGAGACGGATCCCGTTCGCACCGGGCCGCGACGAGAATAGCTCTAACCAGGATCTAGCTTTGAAATTTGGTTCGGAACTGAATCTTTCAAATATTTAATTCAAACGGACTAACAAACACAGAGCTACTAAAAAACATCAAATGCAGCGGAACAAAACATCTATCTGATTTCATTTCCTCAAAATAATCATCTACAAATACAGTACATGGCTTTCAGACAGAAAGAAAGACAGAACAGAAAAGCCATGACTGTACAAAAATCAAAAGTACAAAAGTACCTATACTGATTAGACTCTGAAATCTAGTCCTGGACTTCCTTCCCTTTCCCAGAACCTGAAAACCACCAAAAAGCAAGGGTGAGCTCAACAGCTCAGCAAAACAACAAACCTCCAATCAAAATCCTCAGAATCGCAAAACCAACACATCAGACAAATCCGTACAGAAATCAGAACAGAATCGGACAGATATCAAAATCAAACAGAACTGTACGGAAACAGAAGTCGTATCGAATCAGAAACAGAACAGATCAGACACATCAGATCAACAGAATCAGAATCGTACAGATCATATCGGAACAAAACAAAATCATATCAGAATCACCTATCAGAATCACATATCAGAATCACATATCAGATCAGATATCAGATACTTAATTAATAGCTAAGTGTGCCCCCGGCACCAGAATAATAGCTGAGTAATTAATAGCTAAATGTGCCCCCGGCACCAGAACAAATGTGCTTACAGCACCAGAACAGATGTTACCAGAATACATAAATAGTGCTTATAGCACCTAAACAGATTTTTTCTTGGATCCGGAACAGAACAGATATCAAAATGTATATTGAGCTCATTTCAGAATTTCCCATTTCACTAACTGAATCTCATAGGATCCAGGCCCCTTATAACTCCCTTTATATAGCATATACAGATAGCATATCAAATCAGAAGATTTCCGGACAAAACAGAAATTACCCAAAAATCGGGCAGCACAACGGCAGTATACGGAATTTACACAATTTTCCTGAAAATCAAATTCACCAAATTCGCACAGAATATAGATATCAACATTTCAGAACATTTATTCTACTGCACAGATAATTTCCAATTTCACAGAAAAATCCAGTCGACTAAAAACACAGTCGAATCAAAAATACCCGGACAAAAATCTTCAGAAAATAACCAAAATGTGCACACTCGGCACGTCAACAATATACATAAACTTACGCGGTAAAAACCGAACCAATCAAAAGATACGGACGAAAATCACGAACAAAAATCAATTCCGGACAGATAATACCGCCAAACATGACGGTTCTGAAAATTGAGAAAGTCGGAATGTGCCTTACCTCGTGCACAGCAATATCCTCAACAGTTTCTTCGAACGAAAACGGCTCCGCGTCTTCCCGAAATCAACTTTTCCAATTTTCTTCTTTTTGTCTCTCCTCAGATCAAAAATCAGATATTTATTTTTTTAATTTCTCTCTCTTCAAAACGACTGAATTCCCTTAAATCATACACAGATCGGCCTGGCCGATCGTCTCGATCGTCCTGGACGATCAGACCAAATGGATCGTCCCGGCTTGCTCCCAGGGCTATTGCACGGCCGATGCTTATGAACAGTGTAATCGGCCTGGACGATACCTACAGGAAATCACCTGGAATAAAACTGGGCAAATTCTGGAGCTTCATATCAACTGATCGTCCCAGGACGATCCCAGATCGTCCTGGATGATCCTGGAGCAGATCATAATATTACAATCTCCCCAACTCAGAAAAATGTCGTCCTCGACATTATCCAATCCAAACTCAGTCAAAACAAGTATGGGTACGACTGTCTCATGTCAGACTCCTTCTCCCAAGTCGCTTCCCGTGCAGTCCGGTGCTTCCACTGGACTTTAACCATCGGAATCTGTTTATTTCTTAACTTTCGGACGTCGTATGTCAAAATCAACTCTGGCTCTTCCTTGTACGCCAGATTCTCCTGAATCTCAACCTCATCAGCAGATATCTTCTTTCCAGAGTCGGATACCCACTTCCTCAGAGTGGACACATGAAACACATTATGCACATCAGGCATAGAATCAGAAAGCAATAACTTGTAAGCAGCTTTTCCAATCCTTTCCAGGATTTCAAAAGGTCCAATATACCTTGGACTAAGCTTGCTCACATGATCAAATCTGCTCACACCCTTCATCGGGCTGACTTTGACATACACAAAGTCACCAACTTGAAACTCAACAAACCTGTGCTTCTGATTGTAATACTTCTGTTGTCGATCTTGAGCAGCTTTCAATCTCTCTCTTATCAAACTGATCTTCTGAGCAGTTTCATCAGCAAAAGTGGTCCCCAAAGCCTGCCTATCTCCGACCTCCGTCAGAGTCAAAGGAGTACGACACTTCCTGCCATACAGAGCCTCGTACGGTGCCATACCGATACTGGACTGAAAACTGTTGTTATAGGCAAACTCAATCAGCGGGATGTGATCTTCCCAGCTTCCGCCAAAGTCCAGAACACAAAGTCTCAACAGATCTTCCAGCACATGAATAGTCCTCTCAGACTGTCCGTCGGTCTGAGGATGAAAGGCTGTACTGAAATGCAGTTTCGTACCCAAGCCTTGCTGAATGCCTTTCCAAAGTCTGGAAGTAAAACGTCCATCTCGATCAGATACGATCACACGAGGCACACCGTGCAATCTGACTATCTCCTTCACATAAATCTGTGTCAAGCGATCAACTGAATCCGTCTGTCTGATCGGAAGAAAATGGGCGGATTTCGTCAATCGATCTACAACCACCCAAATGGCGTCGTGCCCTTGTCTAGATCGAGGAAAACCCATCGCAAAGTCCATCGTTACCTCCTCCCATTTCCACTCAGGGATAGGCAACGACTGCAACAGTCCACCTGGTCGTTGATGCTCTGCCTTCACCAACTGACAGGCTTCGCATCTCGACACAATCTCTGCCACATCTTTCTTCATTCCAGGCCACCAAAACAAAAGCTTCATATCAGCATACATCTTACCACTGCCTTGATGAACAGTGAAGCCTGAATGATGAGATTCGTACAGAATCTCCTGCCTCAAATCTCCAAACACGGGTACCCACAACTTGTTCTTATAGAAAATAGCACCAGAATCAGAAATTCGAAGTTCAGGAGTCTTACCGGATCCAATCTAAGCTATCAACTTCGAATAATCAGAATCTGACTTCTGGGCTTCCTGAATCCTCGTATCCAAAGAAGACTGAATACTCATCTGAGCCAACTCCAAACCACTGGAGAAAATCACCTCCAACTGCAATCGTTCCATATCACGAATCAGGAAGTCATCAAAAGTAAGCTGCAAACCTGATAATCCAGAAGACTTCTTGCTCAAAGCATCTGCTACCACATTAGCCTTACCAGGCTGATACTGAATAGTCAAGTCATAGTCTTTGATCAACTCGAGCCACCGTCTCTGTCTCAGATTCAGATCCTTCTGAGTAAAAATATACTTCAGGCTCTTATGATCAGTAAAGATCTCACATCTGACGCCATACAGGTAATGACGCCAAATTTTCAAAGCAAAAACTACTGCAGCTAATTCCAAATCATGTGTCGGGTAATTCTTCTCATATGGTTTTAACTGTCTCGAAGCATAAGCAATTACCTGACCATGCTGCATCAGGACACATCCTAGTCCTTTCAGTGAAGCATCACTGAACACTTGAAATCCTTCCGTACTTGACGGAAGTGCTAACACTGGAGCTGAAGTCAAACAGTCCTTCAATCTCTGAAAACTAGCTTCACACTCCGGTGCCCAAACAAAAGCTACTGACTTCTGCGTCAGTCTCGTCAGAGGCGTCGAAATCTGTGAAAATCCCTTCACAAATTTCCTATAATACCCGGCCATGCCCAAGAAACTACGTACCTCAAATACTGTAGTCGGCCTTGGCCAATCAGCAACTGCCTGAATCTTCTGGGGATCTACAGAAATGCCTTCTCCACTAATCATATGCCCTAGAAAAGAAATGTTCTTCAACCAGAATTCACACTTGGAGAACTTAGCATACAGCTGATGCCTCCTCAAAGTCTCCAACACAATCCTCAAATGTCTGACATGATCATCCTCAGATGCAGAATATACCAGAATATCGTCGATGAAGACGATCACAAACTGATCCAAATACTCCCTGAATACTCGATTCATAAGATCCATGAAAATAGCGGGCGCGTTGGTTACCCCAAAAGGCATAACCAAGAACTCGTAGTGCCCGTACCGAGTACTGAAAGCTGTCTTCACCACATCAACTTCCTTCACCTTCACCACATAATATCCGGATCTCAAATCAATCTTCGAAAATACCGAAGATCCGGAAAGCTGATCAAACAAGTCGTCAATCCGAGGCAAAGGATACTTGTTCTTGATCGTGACCTTGTTCAAATCTCTGTAATCAATACACATACGGTGTGTACCGTCCTTCTTCTTCACAAACAGAACAGGTGCTCCCCAGGGCAAAACACTAGGACGTACAAAACCTCTGTCAACCAACTCTTGAAGCTGAACTTTCAACTCAGAAAGTTCTTTCGGTGCCATCCTGTACGGAGCTTTTGATATAGGAGCGGTACCCGGAAAAACATTGATAGAGAACTCTACATCTCTATCCGGAGGTAAACCAACCAACTCCTCAGGAAAAACATCAACAAACTCCCGTACCACTGGGATCTCAGAAACATAACCAACCTCCAGGTTCAGATCCCGTACCGACTCCAAAAAGACCGGACATCCCTTCTTCCACATCCTGCTCACCTCCAACACAGAAACCAGATTGGAGAGAACACCTCGTAATCCCTGAAATACAACTCTCTCTCCAACCACAAGCAAGCTCACTTGCTTCTTCAGACAGTCTATCTGGGCTTCATACTGACTCAGCCAATCCATGCCCAGAATCACATCATACGATGAAATTGGCAACCGAATTAAACTTGATTTCCATTTCTTGCCAGAAATCTCAATCTCACACAAACAAAACTATCGAGCAATCAAAGGATTCCCAGCCGGTAAAATCACAGACAAAGAAACCGGAAGCAAACACGAATCCAAATGCAAAATCTCAAAACAGTGCTTGAACAGAAAAGAATGACTCGCTCCAGAGTCAAACAAAACACGACAGGGCTGATCAGAAATGTAGATCGTACCTGTCACAACATCGGGAGCATCACGAGCCTCCTGCTGACTCAGACTATAAACTCGTGGCTGAACTAGAACAGGAGCTGAAGCAACAGAACTACTCTGCTCCCTCTGAACAGTAGGTGGTCTCTGTGGTCCAGAACTAGATCCACCACCTCTACCAGCAAATCCCTCAGGGCGTGGAGGAACAGTCCTCGGTCTTCCTGCTGAACTGGCAGGTCTGACAAAGCCCTCAGATCGGAACTCCGAATGCTGATCAAATCCCATCTGTGGACACTCTGCAATCCGATGTCCTGACTGACCACATCGGAAGCACAGACCAGCCATCCTGTAGCACTGGCCAAAGTGTCGTCGTCCAAAGTTCTGGCACACAGGTGTCGAACTGATTGATCCAGAACTCGTCGTACTGGTAACAGTACCAGACGACCCTCCGCTCCTCCTGGAGTCTCCAGATCCAGAACCAGAAACAAATCTCCTCTTCCCAGAGGAACCACTGCTAGAAGCCTCACCTCCAAATCTCTTCCTACTCGCAGTCCACCGCTTATGAGTAGCCATCAGATCGTTCTCTATCAGACGAGCTCGCTTCACAAGCTCAGAGAAGTCGGTAATCCGAAACGGTATCAGGGGCTGCCTCAAAGTATCTCGCAATCCCCTCAGAAATCTGTAACACCTTTCAGCAGAAGTGCTAACCAGCAGCGGAGCGTACCTGGCTAATGCAGTAAACTCAGCCTCGTACTGCATCACCGTCTTGCTCCCCTGAACAAGTCTCAGAAAAGTCTCCTGCATCTGCTGTCGTGTAGAAGGGGGAACGAACCAATCTCGGAATACCTCAGTGAACTCTTCCCAAGTAATCAAAGAGTTCAGTCTACCCTGAAATCTGGCTGCCTGCTGGCCTTCCCACCAGTGCTCAGCTTCTCCATCCAACAGAAAAACAGCCAATGGTACCTTCCTGTCTGACGGACACTGCATCCCGTCAAAAGTCTTCTCCAATCTCCTCAGCCACTCCTCAGCAGCTCTGGGCTCAACAGCGCCTTCAAATCTCGGAGGTTTAAATCTCAAAAACAACTGCAAATGTCTGTCAAGATCATCAGATCGGACAGTAGAAGCTCTGCTCTGAGTCTCGCTCATCATCTGAGCAACAAGTGAAGCAAACTGAGACAGGATGTCAGCACCGACCACTGGGGCTGTACTCCCCACTGGTGCTGCCTGACTAGAACTCTGCCCGTCTGTCATGTCTGGGTCTGGCTGATCCATACAGAAAAATCCAGAAAATCCAGAAAACTATCACAAAAACAACACAATAAAAAGCAGAACAAACCAAAACTACCCCCCAGACAGACTTACTGATCACTTCCTATAGCTTTGTTTCACACAATTCCCAAATTCCAAAACCATTGCTCTGATACCAAAAAAAGCTTGTCACGACCCGACCCGAGACGAGACGGATCCCGTTCGCACCGGGCCGCGACGAGAATAGCTCTAACCAGGATCTAGCTTTGGAATTTGGTTCGGAACTGAATCTTCCAAATATTTAATTCAAACGGACTAACAAACACAGAGCTACTAAAAAACATCAAATGCAGCGGAACAAAACATCTATCTGATTTCATTTCCTCAAAATAATCATTTACATATACAGTACATGGCATTCAGACAGAAAGAAAGACAGAACAGAAAAGCCATGACTGTACAAAAATCAAAAGTACAAAAGTACCTATACTGATCAGACTCTGAAATCTAATCCTGGACTTCCTTCCCTTTCCCAGAACCTAAAAACCACCAAAAAGCAAGGGTGAGCTCAACAGCTCAGCAAAGCAACAAATCTCCAATCAAAATCCTCAGAATCGCAAAACCAACACATCAGACAAATCCGTATAGAAATCAGAACAGAATCGGACAGATATCAAAATCAAACAGAACTGTACGGAAACAGAAGTCGTATCGAATCAGAAACAGAACAGATCAGACACATCAGATCAACAGAATCAGAATCGTACAGATCATGTCGGAACAGAACAAAATCATATCAGAATCACCTATCAGAATCACATATCAGAATCACATATCAGATCAGATATCAGATATTTAATTAATAGCTAAGTGTGCCCCCGGCACCAGAATAATAGCTGAGTAATTAATAGCTAAATGTGCCCCCGGCACCAGAATAAATGTGCTTACAGCACCAGAACAGATGTTACCAGAATACATAAATAGTGCTTATAGCACCTAAACAGATTTTTCCTCGGATCCGAAACAGAACAGATATCAAAATGTATATTGAGCTCATTTCAGAATTTCCCATTTCACTAACTGAATCTCATAGGATCCAGGACCCTTATAACTCCCTTTTTATAGCATATACAGATAGCATATCAAATCAGAAGATTTCCGGACAAAACAGAAATTACCCAAAAATCGGGCAGCACAACGGCAGTATACGGAATTTACACAATTTTCCTGAAAATCAAAATTCACCAAATTCGCACAAAATATATATATCAACATTTCAGAACATTTATTCTACTGCACAGATAATTTCCAATTTCACAGAAAAATCCAGTCGACTAAAAACACAGTCGAATCAAAAATACCCGGACAAAAATCTTCAGAAAATAACCAAAATGTGCACACTCGGCACGTCAACAATATACAGAAACTTACGCGGTAAAAACCGAACCAATCAAAAGATACGGACGAAAATCACGAACAAAAATCAATTCCGGACAGATAATACCGCCAAACACGACGGTTCTGAAAATTGAGAAAGTCGGAATGTGCCTTACCTCGTGCACAGCAATATCCTCAACAGTTTCTTCGAACGAAAACGGCTCCGCGTCTTCCCGAAATCAACTTTTCCAATTTTCTTCTTTTTCTCTCTCCTCAGATCGAAAATCAGATATTTATTTTTTTAATTTCTCTCTCTTCAAAACGACTGATTTCCCTTAAATCATTCACAGATCGGCCTGGCCGATCGTCTCGATCGTCCTAGACGATCAGACCAAATGGATCATCCCGGCTTGCTCCCAGGGCTATTGCACGGCCGATGCTTATGAACAGTGTAATCGGCCTGGCCGATGTCCTCAATCGGCCTGGACGATACCTACAGGAAATCACCTGGAACAAAACTGGGCAAATTCTGGAGCTTCATATCAACTGATCGTCCGAAGACGATCCCAGATCGTCCTGGACGATCCTGGAGCAGATCATAATATTACACCGCTGTCGGGTAGAAGTCCGCTGACAGGCAGAAATCTGACGACAGGGAGAAGTACGACGTCGGGTAGGAGTCCGCTGACGAGCAGAAATCCGACGAAAAGGAGAAGTTCTTCGTCGCGTAGAAGACCGACGGCGAGTAGTAGTCTGCTGACGATCAGAAGTCCGACGTCGGGTAGAAGTTCAACGTCGGGTAGAAGACCGATGAGAATTCGTCGACGAGCAGGAGTCTGGCGACGAGTAGGAGTCCGCTGTCGAGCAGAAGTCCGACGTCGAGTAGAGGTTCTATCCGAGGTTGTATGTCAGAATATTTGTTCAATGACATTAACCTGTATGGAAGAGATCGAGAGAATCCATCAAGGATGTAAGACCTATCCGAGGTTGTATGTCAGAGCCCTGCTCGATGACGTTAACCTGTGTGGATGAGGTCAGGAGAATCCATCAAGGATGTAAGACCTATCCGAGGTTGTATGTCGGAGCCCTGCTCGACGACGTTAACCTGTGTGGATGAGGTGAGGAGAATCCACCAAGGATGTAAGACCTATCCGAGGTTGTATGTCGGAGCCCTGCTCGGCGACGTTAACCTGTGTGGATGAGGTCAGGATTAAATCCCCCTAGGATTGATCGTCCGGTGATTGAGATACAATATGGATTGTGTATTTCTCGAATCACGGAGAAAGAGTTTGAGAAGTTTTTTCTTATCCTTCATAAGAGGAAAAATCATATCACAACAACATGAACATTCTATTACTGCATTACGTAAGATAGTACAATAGTTCCCTAGTACGACTTACAAATTACAAAGTACTCAACACACAAGATCTAAGCACGGTGATAATACAACAACATTTAACTTGGGAGAAGATATTAGAGATATCAAAATGACACTCAACTCAACATAAAAATGACAACAAGACAAGCAATATTTGCTAATACAAATACACAAAGTGTGTGATCATTCAATCTCTCCAACCATTTGAATATTATTCAATGGTTGTCTTTGTTGTTGACTTTGCCCCCCAGCGGGACGAACTTCCTCTCGGGTTGGCGCGTTCTTGATGAATTGTTGGAGATATCCTTGTCGGACTAGTCTCTCAACTTCTTCCTTGAGTTGCCAACATGCTTCAGTAGTGTGCCCGCGGCTACGGTGGAAGTGGCAATATTGCTCCTGGTTTCCGACTTTGGGTTTCAAAGGGTGTGGCCATTTCACGTTCTCCTGATCCCAGATGGCCATTAATACATTTTCTTGGGATGTATTGAGTGGGGTGTACTCCTTCTCCTGTCGGGGTTCTCGTCGTGTTGACGGAGACCTATGAGGTAGATTATTCTTCCCATGCTTTTTCTGTTGTGAGAAAGAATTATCCATCCCAGGTGCACCTTTGCGCTTCCCGCTGATTTGCTCAAACTGTTTCCTGTGGGCATTTATAGCTTCATCCGCAGAGATTTGTGCCTCCACGCGATGGATCAAGTCAGCGTATGAATGGACGGTATCTCGCATAAGGGCCGAATAGAAGGGGCCAGGACGAAGACCTCCAAGAAAGACCCCTCTAAGTAATTCAGGGTCTACTCCTGAAATCTGTCGTGCTTCAGTGGAAAATCGTTGAAAATACTCCTTCAACGATTCTCCCTCATTTTGGCGAATTCCGGAGAGGTGGGAAGAATCCTTAGCAAATCTTCGATTGACCACAAATTGTTCGACGAATACTTTGGCCAATTTGACAAAAGAGGGGATCATTCCAGGTGGAAGCGAGTAGAACCATGTTCGGGCCTGTCCTTTAAGGGTGGCGGGAAAGACCTGGCAGAGGAGCGCGTCTGATGCTCGTTGAATATGCATGATGGTTCTGTAGTAGTCGATATGTTCATATGGGTCAGTCGTCCCGTCGTAGGACTCAACATTTGGCACTTTGAACCCTACCGGAATGGGGTGCTGAAAAATGGCTTCTGTTAGAGGTGATGATTCCTGGAAATTCCTCTGTCGGAGAGCATGCCCCACATCTTCTCGGGGGAACTCTTCCCGTACCAATTTTTGCAGTTCGTGGCGTAGGACATTGTGAGGGAGTCCTGCAATGCGTGGTTGGAGAGAGCCTTCTGGGAGTTCCGAAAAAATGCGAGGATGTGTTGAACTCGCTGTATCGGCAAGTTCATCTTCCTGTTGTGATTGAGGATGTCCCCTAGGTGGAGGAAGGTGAATTTCTTCTTGACGCTGCTCGAATTGAACATCTTCAACCCTTGGTGGATCCCGAGGGCGAAGGATCTCTTCCAACGTCGGCTGTCGATCGTCTCGTAGGAGTTGAAGAATCTCGTTCTGAGATTCTTCCATCTTCCGAATCCTTTCTTCCAAAGAAGGCCCTGAGGTCCTTTCACCGGCAGCATTTTGCCCCCCGGGGTGCAAAGATACTGAGATTGATCGTCTATGGTTAATAGACGAGTTTCTGGACTGGTGGGAGTTGGAGCGGGAGGCTCCAATGATGCGACTGCTACGCCTATTCACCATCGTAGCAATACTTGAAGTAGTGGGATAGTGATTCCCACAGACGGCGCCAAACTGTTGCGTGTTAGAAAATACGCGGCGATAGAATTTATGAATTTGCGTCCGAGCGTTGCACGTAAGTTTAACACACAAACAGGAAAAGAGATTGAACACCAAGAGTTTTTACGTGGAAAACCCAAAAATGGGAAAAACCACGGGGCCTCGCCCAGTTGCAAATTTCCACTAGTGTTCTTGTTGATTACAAATGGCGGATTTCGTCCCACAAGCCGGGATAATCCAAATACAACTTGTTTCTTCCACGAACTTCACAAAATCCTGCGAATTCCCTGCGTTTTCTGAAAATCCGGCAGAGCTCCGGCGTCTTCAGGCGGCAGGAAAAACTCCGGCGGCGGTGGTCGAGGAGGTGAGGAATCTCCTATTCCCCTTTCTCCTTCTCCTTCTCTTCTTCTTCTCTCTCTTCACTTGAGTCCCTTTGGTGTAGAATGAGGGCTCTATTTATAGTTTTTCTGGAGTGGCATAGCCCGTAAATAGGCGTGAGATCAAGGGCGAACAGGGAGTGGTTTGAATGGACGGTCGATATCGAATCTTTTGATCATGCACCGTTCGCTGGACTTTTGATGGCCTTAATGATGTCGGAATTTGATGATCTTGGGCTCGTTGGATTCGTCTTGTCAAGCCGCTCGATTCGAGTATAAGCTCGTCAAAATCGGAGACCGTTTGGTAACTAAAATTGCGGTTTGAACCTTCCAACAGCGCTTCGAACCTTTGATTCGGACTCATTTGGGCTCGGATTGGGTTGATCTTGGTGTCGTTGGGTTTGTATTTCCGAGACGCTCAGTTTGACTGTAAGCTCGCTGAAATCGGAGTTTATATGCTCCCGAAATTAATTTTTGAAGTTTCCAACTAGGTTTTGCCTCGAGATTCGTGCCCGATCAAGATGATTTTGCGATGCCGTATCAATTATTATTATTATTATATTTTTTATCAACTTGTAATCACATCATACATGAAATTTAGGGTATGTTTGTCTTAGATTGTTCGTTGCTTTATTTTTCATATAACAATCACAATTATGTTTGACGACTATTTCTTATTATTTTTTCATTACTTTTCTGAAGTTAGTTTATGTGCCAAATATATATATATATATATATATATATATATATATATATTGCAACCAAAATAGTTAAGTCGCTTTCTCCATAACAACTTCATAACCAACTTCATAAAACTTTGCAACCTTACCAAGCAAACCCTAATCTATCAACCACTTTAATTTGATTGAATAATTTTGCATATGAATACCCTATATTAGCCAAATAGCCAATACAAATAATATAACTCAATTTCAAAATAAATCTCTTATGTCCTTGCTATTAGTTAATATTCTCAAATTTTACTAAAAAATAATTATTGAATTTCCACAATAAAAGGATTTTATTATTATTTAAAATGTATTTTATTTTAAAATAATGAAAGGAGGCTACAATTACCAAACAGTTTGCATATGAATCTAAAAGAAATAAAAATGATGTAGATTTCTAATTAGAGACCCATTAATTAACACATAAAAATGCATGGATCCGTAAGATGTCACTTCATTGTTGGGAAAATTTATAACACCCTTCAGTGCAGTGTAATTAATTTAGAAAGAAGACTTTTTTTTTTTAACTTTAATAATCCTCTAAATTTATTTATTAAATAGTAGTTGTTGGCTTCTTGGTTCTAAAATTGTTCATAAAGATAATTGAGAAATATATAATGTTGAAATGAGATAAGAAGAGAGAGAAATTAGGTCTCTTATAATTAATGTTCAAAATTGGCTCAAAATGCATTGAATAAAGAAAGATGAATCAAACTAAGGTTTTGTTGGGGACAACTTCCTTACCGCTTTCTAGAGCATCTTTTTAGTAAGTAGAAAAATTTCTAGTTTAAAAAATTTTTGTACTAAAAATTTGATTTAGAAAGTAATAAGGAAGCTGTTACAAACGAAACCTACAACAACATGCAATATCAAGCCTTTGTCCCACTACGTGGGGTCAGCTACATGAATCATTTTTCTCCATTGTATCATGCTAAAAGTCAAATTCTTGTTTAAATCTAATAAAGAAAGATCAATTTGAATATTTTCTAACCAAGTCTTTTTAGGTATACCTCTACCCATCTTAACATAAGTCAAATCTAATACCTCTACTTTCCTAACCGGGTCATCGGAAGGACGACATTTTATGTGACCAATCCATCTAAGACGACTTTCTCTAAAATTTTCTTTCACTGGCGCTACTCCAATCTTTCACGTATATGCTCATTTCATACCCTATCTCTAAGAGTAAGCCACTCATCCAACTGAACATTCTCATCTCTGTAACACTTAACTTAGTATGCAACACGTAACTTAGTAAGCAAAACCTAAATCAATAGAATTTTCTGTTCCAAACGAAACCTAAGTCAACAAAATTTGATTTAAAAAAGAGAGGTTTCTTATGGCAGTGCTTCATCACCGGCCTATTTATTGGAGGAGATTAGAATCAGTGCTACAAAGTAGTCATACTTCATAAGTCTCTTTGAGGTGACTTTTTAGTGAGAGAGTCCTAAATATTGCATTAGTGCCAACCCTTTGACGACTGGTCTAATAAGCGTTTTGAGGTGACCTTTTAGTGAGAGAGTCCTAAGCTGCAAATGGTCCAAGATGGATCATAGTTAGTGGCTGCTTGAACTTGTTTCAGATTTTATTATGACTTAGAGTTAGGTTGGAATGGCTGTAATTTTTTTGTAAATATCTATATAAAATTATTATAGAGAAACCAGCATTTTTAAAAGATCGAATATAATCAATTTTTTAATAGTCAATTAATAACTTTTTAATAGTCAATAAATGGGATGGTCTGCGGACGGGCGGAAGTCTGGCGGTGGCCGGAAAGAACTCTGGCGGTGGTCGGCGGACAAGCAAGCTCCCAAATTCTTCCCTTCTTCTCCTCCTTTACTCCTCCCTTAATGTGAAGAATGGGAGCATATTTATAAATTTTTTTAGAGTGGCACAACTTGTAAATATGGGGAGGATCAAGATCAAGATGAGAGTGGTTTGAATGGACGGTCGATATTGATCTATTTAATCTTGGACCGTTTATTGATCATTTGATGTATTAATGATATCAATTCAGCGATCTTGGGTTCGTTGAATTCATCTCGTCGAGCTGCTCAATTTGACTATAAGCATGCCTCATTTAGAATTTATTTGGTGATTCAAATTATGCTTTGGACTCTTGATTTGGGATCATTTGGGCTCAGATTAGACTAATTTTGGTTTCGCTGTGTTCGTCTTTTCGAGACGTTCAGCTTGATTATAAGCTTGATGAAATCGAAGTTTGGATGATCTTGAATTTAATTTTTTAAAACTTGTATCTCTCATTTTTGCTTCAAGATTCATGTGTGATCAAGATGAATTTTTTACTATATAAATGATACATCATCAAAAAATTATCTTGATCGGGCACAAATCTAAATGCAAAATCAAGTTGGAAACTTCCGAAATTAAAATTGGGACCATCCTAACTCTGATTTCAGCAAACTTATAGTCAAACTGAACGTCTCGGAAATACGAACCCAACGACACCAAATTCGACTCAATCCGAGCCCAAATGTGTCCAAAATAAGGACCGAAGCGATGTTGGAAGGTTCGAACCACAATTTGGATTACCAAATGGTTTTCAAATATTACATGCTTATAGTCAAATCGAGCGGCTCAATGAGACAAATCCAACAAGCCCAAGATCACCAAATTCCAACATCACTAGGACCTTCAAATGTCTAACGAACGATCAACAATCAAGGGATTCAATATTGGTTGTTCATCCGAACACTCATTATTTACCCTTTATCTCTCACTTATTTATGGGTCATGCCACTCCATAAATCTATAAATAGACCCATCATTTCTCTTGAAAAGGGAGACCGAAGTAAGAAGAGAAGAAGGAAGAAGACAAGGAAGAGAAAGAAGAAGCTTCTCCTAGACTACTATCGAACTTCCGCCGGACCACCACTTGAGGCCCTCACCTCTGCCGGACAACCGCCTGATGTCGTTGCTCCACTAGACCACCACTTGAGGCCCTCGCCTTCGGCGGATCACCACTTGAAGCTCTGAGCTCCACCGAACCACCACTTTAGGCCCTCACATCCGCCGAACCACCGTCTAACGTCGTTGCTCCGCCATACCACCACTTGAGGTCTTCACCTCCGCCCGACCACCATCTGACGTCATTTCTCCACCGGACCACCACTTGAGGCCCTCACCTCTGCCGGACCACCGCCTGACGTTGTTGCTCTATCGGACCACCACTTAAGGCCCTTATCTCCACCAGACCACTGTCTGACGTCGTTGCTCTGTTGGACCACCACTTCAGGCCCTCACCTCTGTCGGACCACCGTCTAACGTCGTTGTTCCGTCGGACCACCAATTGAGGCTCTCACCTCCATTGGACCACCACGTGACGTCGTTGCTCCGCTGGACCACTACTTGATGTCGTTGCTCCGTTGGACCACCACTTCAGACCCTCACCTCCGTCGGACCACCGCCTATAATCGTTGCTCCACCAGACCACCTCTTAAATCCCTCACCTCCATCGGACCACCCACTCCGGACCACCATTTGAGGCCCAAACTTCTGCCGGACCACCACTTGATACTGAGAGTTCTCCCGAAGTACTGCCCTTCTACTACAATCTTTTAGACCCTGGTCTCCTATCGACTATGGTCCTTCCGACCTCTGTCGCCTACTATGGTTGTTCTGACCTCCATCACTAGACAACGGTCTTTCTGACCCTGGTCTCCTGCCGACTACGATTCTTTTGACCTCCGTCGTCAACTATGGTCCTTCCGACCTCCATCACCAGACAACGATCTTTCAGACCTCGATTTCCTGTCGACTACGGTCCTTCTGAACTCTGTCGCCTACTCTGGTCATTCCGATCTCCGTTACCAGACAACAGTCTTTCAGTCCCCGGTCTCCTTCTGACTACAGTCCTTCAATTCCGACCTCCGTCGCCTACTATGATCATTCTAACCTCCATCACCAAGCAACGATCTTTCAAACCCCAGTCTCCTGCAAACTACGATCTTTCAGAACCATGTCTCCTAACGACTATGGTCTTTCTGACCTCCATCAACAGATAATAGTCTTTCTTACCCCAGTTTCTTGCCTACTACAGTCTTTCGGACCCATGTCTCGTGCCAACTATGACCCTTCCAATCAAACAAACATATCAATGGTATTATTGTAACTCCCTACATGTAATGCGCTCTATATGATGTACATTTTTACCATCAAGGCAAGGCCTTCTCCCTAAGAAGGGCCTCATTTGTAATCGACTACAAATGCTAGTGGATTCATTCAAACTAGGTCTGGCCCCGTGATTTTTTCCCCTTTTTAGGGGTTTTCACGTAAAAATTCTGGTGTCTCTTATGAACGTTACACTCTCTCTCTTATATGCCTGTGTGTTGGATCTTCGTGCAATGCTAAGATGTTAAACTACATATTTCTCTACCGCCTCATAGGATATTTAATATTGACAATGTAAAGATATATATATATATATATATATATATATATATATATATATATATAATCAAAACTCAGATGCAATCATATTCTTAGATATTTTCAAACCTAGCCTAGGATAGTTAAACTTTTATGCGGAAAAAAAAAACATCCACAAGACATGTTTTTTGCTAGGAACCTTTTTTATGATATGCACTTCCAGTAAATACAATCAAAATTGTAAAATCTTCCACTAGTTTTAACTCCCTTACCATGAGTTACAAATCTTTTTAGCCGTAAATTTCAAATTTCATTAAATTAAAAAAGGATTCATAATCATATGCTCAAAAGGAGACCAAAACTATATATTACAAAGCTTTAATCAACAGAATAAGCTACAATTGCAAAGCAACCTTAAAAAGACAAAATAATCCAAAATTTAGTCATTCTGTAGGCAGCCAAAAATAACCAAAAACAAGTAAAGAAGGCCAGGAACCCTGGCGAACTCCGAAAATGGCACGAGGCATGTGGAATTATTACTGCTACAAAGAAGATATTGTTGTTCTACTTATTTGTTGGTCTATCTACAAATAATGAGCTTGCTCAAATTAGGCTCTCATTGAATTTGTTGATGCTTAAAGCTATAAATAATCTAAATTGACCTTAATATTATCTTGATCAAGTTCGTTTATTTATTTATTTTTATCAAATTTGGATCAAATTTAAACATTATTTGATTTTAAATCTTATTCAACCTTTATTTATTGGAAGACAGGGAAGCTTGCGAGCAAAAGCAGAAAAAATATTGAATAAAGCTTTTTTGGTTTTTATTTTGATTTGCTTGCTTGATGTTGTTAAGCAATAGGTGCTCACGGTCATTTGCTACACGTGCTGCTGCTGCTGCTACTTTAGAATGGAATATTCGTATTGGGTGTATGCGCACATGGGTTGTTATAACAACCTCTGTATCCTTGTCTCTACCTAGTTTTACTGTATAAGTATTTCATTGTGCTGTAATACACCTTTAAGGAGTATGAGCAAGAGAAAGGATTGCTGAGCTTCATTACTCTATTTTCCACTATTTATTGTATTCTTCATTTCTTCTATCTGCTCTACATTTCTAACATGGTATCAGAGATGTGATTCCTAATGAGTACATCATCTGCATCGTCGACTGTTCAGCCAGACAAAGCTGACGCAAATGGAGGGATGCTGGATGCTACTATTCCTTCCCAGTTAAAGTTCTTGATGTCCAATGTGAAGAACATAGTTGCCAGTCCATTGACAGCGGAAAACTATCCGACCTGGAAATCGCAAGTTGCCAAACTTTTTCGTGCCAATGGCTGTGAGGGATTTCTCGATGGAACTGTTGCTTGTCCACAGAAATTTGTTTCTGATTCGAGCGGTTCTTCTCTCTTAAATCCACAATACACTTCTTGGGTTCTTATTGATCAGAATCTAGCTGCCGCCCTTTACTCTGTTATTTCACCCGCTATTCTTCCGTATGTGTTAGATCTTGAACACTGTACCAAAATCTGGAATACAATCGCCAAACGGCTTCAGTCGTCGACTCTCTCACGCATTATGCAATTGCGCAATGAGTTGCAGCATCTTACCATGAAAGACAAGTCGATGACAACTTATTTGTTGGAAGTTAAAGCTAAGGTCGATTCCTTAGCAGCCGCTGGTTTGACGCTTGATTCAGAAGAAATCATTCATCACACTTTGAATGGTTTGCCAGCTACTTATCAGGCGTTTAAAACAGCCATCCGCACGAATCTTCAGCCATTGTCACTTGATGACTTGTATACCTTATTGTGCAGTGAAGAATTGAATTTGGCTCATGAGGTCACACGCGAATTAAATTCGCTTCAGCTCACTAGCTCTGCTACTTCCCTCGTTGCATCTCACGGTCGGGGCCGTGGACGGTTTAACAATTCTCGTGGACGCTCGCTTACCATGGTCAAATCCTCTCCAGCTACCTCCCCCAGTAGTCGTGGTGGTCGTTCCACTCGATCGTTTGTTGCTTGTCAAATATGTGGAAAACCGGGACACACCGCCGTTCGTTGCTGGTATCGCCATGACCCTCAATACACTAATGATCCGCCAAATTCTGCTCTATTTACGTCTGCCAATTCTACGCCGGCCACTGAGTGGTTTCTGGATAGTGGAGCTTCATCTCATTTAACTGCTGATCCAAATCTTCTTCAGTCTTCTCACTCATACAGTGGATTAAATCAGGTTATACTCGGAAATGGTTAGCCCATTCCGATTCAAAATACTGGTAAAGGTATCCTACCCACTCCGGCAGGTAGCCTTCGCTTATCTCAACTTCATCTTGTTCTAAATCTCTCCTTTAATCTTCTCTCTGTTCATCGTTTAGCTCATGATAATGATTGCGACATTTCTTTCACTTCTTCTGGCTATTTTATCAAGGACCAGAAGACTCAGTGGCTTCTTCTTCAAGGACCATGTATTAATGGCATCTATCCGGTTTCTTCCTCTTCCGCGTCAACGTCCAAGCTTCCTTCACTTGCTTTAGTTTCTGCTCAAGTCGTTCCCGATCTGTGGCATCACCGGTTGGGGCATCCTGCGTTCAACACTTTATCTTCTTTAGCTCATAAAATTTCGGTTATTTGTAAAACTGCAAACGCGTCGGTCTGTCATGTATGTCGTGTGGCCAAGAGCCATCGTCTTCCATTTGTATCTTCATCAAGTCGTTGTAATGAGTCTTTTACATTAATACACTCAGATATTTGGGGTCCTTCTCCCACAAATTCTGCCTCTGGTTATCGTTATTATCTTTTGTTTATTGATGATTGCACTCGATACATTTGGGTATATCCTCTCCTAAAAATAAATAGATTGCCTTCATCAATACAGGAATGTCTCTCCATATGAGCTTCTTTATAAGATTCATCCTATGATCATCTTAAGGTATTGCCTTTATTTATCCGTTTCGTCCCTTGTCTCTCACAAACTCTCTCCATTCTCTCGACCTTGTGTTTTTCTTGGCTACACTCATAAAAATCCATACTCCACACATAAAATTTACATATATCCAGAGCCAGAGATAAATTACATTTCAGAAAAGAAACAGCAGCGGATACTATAATTTTTTTCACATATAATACAACAGTCACAGTACAGTCAAAAGAGAAATATACACTAGCCGTACAGGCTACAAAAGAAAAACTACAGAACTCGGCAGAAAGATCTTCAAGCTGGAGGCCCTGCACCTGAAATTATTAACCACATATAATGAGCTTACAAAGCCCAGTAGGTCACCAAAGCCTACAACTGAAATCAAAGCACGATACTGAAAACAATATGTAGGTTAATCAAATCAATCAATCGTACATGATCAATGAGTCAATGCAATACAGAAATCAATAAAATCAAGAACCAGTAGGAAATCCATAAAGCTCAAAAATCAATGCGTCAATCCATTCTCAACAATCTCTATCATAGCAATCAATAACATCAATTACATCAATACAATCGTCTAGTCGTCTTACTTATCGTATCACATCAGTCAAATGGAACATATACGTGCAAATCAATCTATCGTTCAATCTCTCTTACTTCTTATCAATACGGCAGTGTATGTATCCATATCCATAAAAAGAACCATCCATTGACGACCACGAACGATGCTACAACAGTGAAATCGTATCAATCAATTCTGTCAATCAATAATACCAATCGACTCAAAATCCCAATAAACGATCAAATCAATACGGCGAAGGATCAATTGAAATCAAATCAATACAAAGATCAATTAAAATCAAATCAATACAATCAGCTTCATAAAGAAATCTATTCTACGATAATTCAAATCCATACGGCAGCAATCCATTCAATCAATCAATCTATAATCGGTATGACGAATCAATGTATCAATGTATCAATATCATGTCAGGATCTGTCGTATCAATAATATCCATGTGTCCCTATCATATTCATATCAATGTCGATGTCGGTATCTATAAATCAATCAAGTCGAGAATATCAATCGAAAAAGCAATACGATAAAATCAATAAATCCATATCAATATCAATAAATCAATCGGCAATCAATAAATCAATACAGATCGGGAAATCTATGCAATGCAATATCATATACATGCAATTTCATACAATGGTCTTACTCGACAAGCACAAACACTAGCTATTATCAATAGTGCTGTTGTAGACATCAACCAGATTAACTGGCTATTATCAATAGTGCTGTTGTAGACATCAACCAGATTAACTGGCTATTATCAATAGTGCTGTTGTAGACATCCATATTGCTGTTGTAGATATCCATACGTTGGTTTCTATAACCAACGTTCAACCATGTTTCCACTTGTCTTTCAGAGTCAATCAATTCAATCAATAGTCAATGCAATAATCGATGCAATAAGAAATATTAAAGAAATCTAAAACGATCATATCAATAGTCATGCACATATCAATTCAATCTATCAATTCAGGGAAAATCAGAAATCGTACGAAAATCGGGCAGAGTAACGGCAGTCGGTCAAATTTACACAAAAATCTCCAAAAATTACAATTCACCAAATTAATACAGAACGTGCACAGCAACATTATAAGACTATTCTTCTACTGCTCGAACCAATTCGGACATCATAATAAATTGCAGTCAAAATGAAACTCCGCAGAACCAAAACGGACCGGACGAAATCTGCCAGAAAATAATCAAAACGTGCAGAATAATCACATCTACAACATACCAAAAGTTATGCGGTGAAATCTTTGCCAGTACCAAACCGGGTACGAAAATCACTTACAAAAACACAAATCTGAGCACCATTTTTCAAAACCTCAAAATCTTTGAAAACAGAAGTAGGGTTCGGAATCCTTACAGCGAGACAAATAAAATATCCAACAGCAACGAACGACGAAAATCGCTCCGCGGGCCCCAAAATCGGACTTCTTCCTTTGCTTTTCCGCCCTTTCTCTCTCCTCAAAATTTCTGATTTTTTATAAATGTTTTTCTCTCTCCTCAAAACGAGCTCATTTTCTTATATCATTAGTGGGATCGGCCCGGCCGATCGCCACATCGTCCCGGGACGATCAGACCAAAATCGATCGTCCTGGACGACTCCCAGAACTATTCTCAGGACGATATTTTCTACAGTGCAGATCGGCCTGGACGATTTCCAATCGTCCTGGACGATCCTGAGAGAAAAATCCAAATCAGATAGGAACAGTAAGGGAACGAGGTCTCACAACGGCATCATCTCAGTCTCCAGATAATATTCCACCATTACTCCTTGTTCCTACATATCATTCCTCTCCTGCTTCCAATCAGTTTTCGGTATTGTCTACACCCTCATCAAAATCACGTTCAGTCACTTCTCCTACTAGTTTATCTAACTCCCTATCTGTTCATTGTCTACTTCTGTCTCAGCCATCTTTACAGCCTTCCTCCATTCCACGCCATCATCCCATGGTTACACGTCTACATCATGGCATCATAAAACCAAAGCATATTTTCAATCTTACTCATCTCATATATCCAGAAGATCCTACCAGTTTTGTGCAGGCTTCTAAAATAGAGCATTGGCGAAAGGCGATGTCCACTGAATTTCAAGCTTTGCAGTCCCAAGGAACCTGGGATCTCGTTCCATCTTCTGAAGCTCATAATGTGCTTGGTTGCAAATGGATTTATCGTACCAAACTCACCTCTGATGGGAAAATTGCTAGGTACAAGGCTCGTTTGGTCGTACAAGGCTTTAATCACACCTGGCTTAGACTATCAAGAAACTTTTAGTCCCGTGGCAAAAATGCCTACGGTTCGAGTATTTATTCTTGTTGCTATTCATCATTCTTGGCCGATAGCTCAACTGGATATTTCAAATGCGTTTCTGCATGGATCACTTCCTGATCGAGTTTACATGAAACAGCCTCCGGGGTTTGTTGATTCACTATATCCAGATCATGTATGTTGTCTCAAGAAAGCCATCTATGGCTTAAAATAGTCCCCTCAACAATGGTATGCCACATTGTCCACTCATCTTCAGAATTTTGGTTTTGAATTCAGTGATGCAGATCCGTCTCTTATGGTGTTTCGGTCCAATTCTAAAATTCTCTACATTTTAATATATGTATATGATATTTTATTGACCGGCAATGATCAAGCAACACTAGACAGCTTGCTTACTAGTTTACAAACTACATTTTCCATGCGGCATTTGGGATCTCTTTCCCAATTTCTCGGTATTCAGGTGACTGATACTTCTTATGGGATACATTTAAACCAAACTCAATATGCTCGGTCCATCCTTCAGAAGGCTGGTATGGATAACATCAAAAGTGTTTCTACTCCTATTACGTCCAAATCTGCTTCAGATGTCCGAATTCAGCAAATGTTTCCTGGTCCGGTTCTATACCGTCAGCTCGCTGGTTCCTTACAATATTTAACACTCACTCGCCCGGACATTACCTTCGCTGTTTAGCAGATTTGCCAACACATGCATACCCACTACAATCTCATTTTGACCAGCTAAAACGCTTACTTCGGTTCATCAATGGTACGCTTACTCATGGAATTCCATTAATTTTACCGAGATTCACTATCTCTCCATGGATATGTTGATTCTGATTGGGCTGGTGACTCCCGTGATCGTAAATCTATTTCCGGGTATTGTAATTTTCTTGGCAAATCTATTATCTCTTGGCAAGCAAAGAAACAATCCACAGTTGCTCGGTCCTCGACTGAAGCTGAATATTGTGCTTTAGCCACTGCTGCATCTGAAATTATTTGGCTTCGCAGATTACTTTCTGATTTCAACTCACCTCCAACAGCACCTACACCTTTATACTGTGATAATACTTTAGCAATTGCGCTTGCCAATAATCCTGTTTTTCATGCCCGAACTAAGCATATCGAAGTGGATTGTCACTTCATTCGGCATTGTATTCAAACTAAGCAAATTATAGTTCATCACTTGGCTACCCAGGATCAAATTGCTGATCTCTTCACAAAATCTTTACCTATCAAGCAATTTAAATTTCTATCTAGCAAAACTGGTTACAGCCAACGCTTCATCAGTTTGACGAGGCGTGTTAAGCAATAAGTGCTCACGGTCATTTGCTACACGTGCTGCTGCTGCTGCTACTTTAGAATGGAATATTCGTATTGGGTGTATGCGCACATGGGTTGTTATAACAACCTCTGTATCCTTGTCTCTACCTAGTTTTACTGTATAAGTATTTCACTGTGCTGTAATACACCTTTAAGCAGTATGAGCAAGAGAAAAGATTGTTGAGCTTCATTACTCTATTTTCACTATTTACTGTATTCTTCATTTCTTCTATCTGCTCTACATTTCTAACAGATGTTACCTTGAAGGTTTCAGCATTTAGTGCTTGTCAAATGAAAAGCAACTTATTGTGAGGAAATTTTAAACTCAGTGGAACCAAACTCATCCTAAAGAGGATCGTCTTCAGATTATGTAAAAGCCATTTCTCTATCATTCTCAAAAATGAATTTTTTTAATTATCATCGAAAAATGCATATATAAATTGAAGTATCTACAATAACATTTGATAATAAAATTTTCAAAAGGTGTATAATCTCAATCTTTATATATATACATAATCAATATGAAATTATTACCATTTTTTTAAAAAAATATTAATTTTATCGTAAAAGTCCATTGTAAAATTCACTTCTTCACATGTGAAATTGAACATTTAGGCCATTTAAGGCAAACTCACACACACCGCATACACATGGACTCGAACCTTGGACCTCTTAGTTGGAAGCCTAAGCTCTCAACCAATAGGCCAAGGAGAGTTGTGTTATGAGTAAATTTTAAACTCAGTGGAAGCAAACTCATCCTAAAGAGGATAGTCTTTAGATTATGTAAAAGCCATTTATTTATCATTCTTCTCGTTGAATTTGAATATGTTATGAATAAAATCACTGATGAAGCGGAAGAATTCATTTATATTAAAATACATACATTTTCTTATTTTAAAACGGAGACTTTCAGTCCGCAAGTTACGACTACGCGGCAGCTTCGTTTTCTCTCTTACTCCGTTAGTCCGTCTACTTGAGTTGCGGAGACTTTCAGTCGTCGGCAGCTTCGTCTTCTCTCTCTCTCTCTCTCTCTCTCTCTCTCTCTCTCTCTCTCTCTCTCTCTCTGTGTGTGTGTGTGTCAATTATTAGAGAGTATCTAATCTTCATCTCTTCCCTTCAATCTCCGTTTCTCCTACCGTTCAATTGTTCTGCTCTCTCTACCTCGATCATCGTTGCCATGGCGGCGGAATGGTTTGTTGGTCCAATCATGGAGAAGATCATCAACGCTTGCTCTGATTACCTGGAAGAGCAAGTCCGATGGCAGACGGGCATGAAGAAGGAGCTTCAAAGCCTGCGACAAAACCACCCGAAGATCCAAGCTGTCGTCTTTGCTGCTAACGAAGCACAAATCACCGATCAGAACCACCCTATCAACAAATGGATATGGCAGCTGCGAGATGCTATTGATGAGGCAGATGATGTGCTCGATGAGTTGGAGTACATCAAGCATCAAGAACAGCTCACCAAAAACACGGAACAAACAAAGGTGTGTTCCTATTTAATTTATTCTGCTCGCGAATATATTTATTTGATAATCTATTTCTAACTAATATGATCAGAAAAGAAAGTTCCTGCCAAGCTTCATATGTGAAAGTGCCCGTAAAATTCTCAAAATTGGCGAGCGTGTTATCAAAAGAGATCCCAGCTTGAAGCGACTGGAGGAGGCTGTACAGAAACTTGATAAAGTTTCGGCTGATGTTACTACTTTCCTTCATCTTTTAGACAGCGCGAAGCAGGAACACAAGGAGCAGGAGGTTGATTTCTACAAAGCACGCGAAACAGGATCCTTGCCTACTACAAATGATCTCATCGGTAGAGGCGATGCTAAGGAGTTTGTTATGCAGTGGTTGAGGAAGCCATCAAATGAGCATCGGGGAACTGATTTGTACAGAAACATTTCTCTTCTATCTATAGTGGGCCATGGTGGTATGGGAAAGACAACTCTCATGCAATATGTCTATGAAGAAGAAATGAGGAAGAAATTTTTTGATCTGAAACTGTGGGTTTGCGTTTCCAACAACTTTGATGTGAAAAAAGTCATTGCAGATATGTTGGAATCTCGTAAGAAGGAGAGGCCTCCTTTGGAGACACTTGAGGCACTTCAAGATAGTCTCAAGAATGAGTTGATGTCCAAAAGGTTCTTACTTGTGCTGGATGACATTTGGGAGGAGGAGGAGAACCGGGATATCAGAAAATGGGAGAAGGTATTCGCCCCTCTAGCTTATGGGGAAATTGGTAGTCGAATTTTGGTAACAACTCGTATGGACTCAGTTGCAATTATGATTGCAAAGGTCATTAAAAAGGAGAAGGAAAGATTTCAATTACAGGGCTTGGAGGAAGATCAGTGTTTGCAGCTCCTCAGCTCTCATGCATTTGCTGATGTAGAAAATCGTAATGAAAGATTAAGATCCATTGCTGGAGAGATAGTTAAAAAAGTTTCAGGATCTCCATTGGCTGCAAAAGTCATCGGCGGTGTTTTGAATTCTAACTTGGATGAAAGACATTGGACAAAAGTTTTAAATAGTGATTTTGTAAGTTCAAAATTAGGTCAGGATGACATCTTTCTCATTTTAAGATTGAGCTATAGGTTCCTCCCAAAACATCTACAAAATTGTTTTGCATTTTGTTCCATATTTCATCAAGATTATTGGTTTAATAAAGATGATTTAGTCCAAATGTGGATTGTGTTGGGCTTCATTCAGCAGCCTCATGATCAAGAATGGACTATGGAGGATGTTGGAGGAATGTATTTTGATGTTTTGGTTAAAAAATCTTTCTTTGATAAGTTTGAGGATCCAATGGGACAATACTACTACAAGATGCATGATTTAATACATGAGTTGGCACAATCAGTTTCCATACATGAATGTTTAAGAATTAAGGATGGTATAAAGTTGCCTTCTATAATTCCTAAGACTCTTCGACATTTGTCTGTTCAAACTACAAATCCAGACATCATAAAAAAGATTGGGCAGTTTAATTATTTGCGTTCTCTTTTCTTGTTTATTGAAGCTTCTAATCAGGATCTTTGCAGTGCACTTATTGAAATATTCAAAGCATTGAGAAGCCTACGCTTATTACTCATATGGACTCCAAAAGGCTCGGAAATAATACCTATTCAAGAGATTGCAAATTTGATACATCTTCGATCTTTAAATATTCCAGGTGAGAAGATTACTATGCTCCCAAGATTTCTAAGTAATCTCTATCACTTGCAATACATAATCTATGGTAGCTCGTGTGAGCCAAGGCCACCTAAAGTTGATGATTTTTTACTAAGTTGCATTAATAACCTTTCTAACTTGTGTTATGTGAAATTGCCAGGTGATTGTATTTCATCGATATGTGGGATTGGGAAGCTAAAATCTCTTCAAAAACTGAATATGTTTGATCTTAGAGATGCGAGTGGTTATAGAATTGGAGAGCTGGAGAATATGAATGAACTTTGCAAATTAGGAATCAATTGCCTTGAAAATGTTAAGGATGCTGAAGAGGCTTGTAGTGCCAAATTATGTGCCAAGAGGAGGCTCACAGATCTAACCTTATGGTGGAGTAAAACTGATTCGAGGAACATTGATTTAGATGAGAATGTGCTCAACAACCTTCAGCCACCAAAATGTCTAAGGAATTTGTGGATAAAGAGATACATGGGTGCAAGGTTTGCGATATGGATGAACAATGTCAATCTTATATCCAATTTAGAGAAAATTCACTTATCAGATTGCTTGGAGTGTGAAACTCTTCCACCTTTTGGGCAACTTCCCTTCCTCAAGTCACTGGAACTTTTGAACATGCCGAAAGTAAAATGGCTGGAAAGTAAATTTAATGGGAATGATAAATACTTTGTCTTTCCATTGCTAGAGGTGTTACTTATTGACAGATTAGAAGCATTAGAGGATTGGTTTGAGGCAGGAGTAGCTGCTGAAGATGGATGCTTGTTTCCTTGCTTAATTGAACTGAAGCTAGATAATTGCCCGAAGTTGAAAGAGTTGCCCTATTTGCCTTCTAAGCTCAAGAGCTTGGAGATATATAAAACTGGGTGGACGACTTTGAATTTTTGTAGCAATTCAAATCCTATTTCCCTTGAATTATTAAAGGTCTTTGACTGTCCAAACATTACATCTCTTCTTCTGGCTGATGAAATAGCAAGACTTGCAGCACTAAGATCCTTGAAAATTTTAAATTGCCCCAATCTGATCTCTCTGGGAAGATATCGAGAAGTGGAGACCACTAATAATTGCCATCTCATACTCAACTATCTCTGTATAAATGATCCATCGGTGTTGCTAATGGAGCCATTGAGAAGCATCGCCTCCTTAAAAGAGCTGGAAATTGTGGAGAATGATGAGGTGGTTTCATTTCCAAATGAGGCGGAGCAGTGGTTTCTGAGAGTTAGTTCATCTCTTTCTGAGCTGAAATTTATAAGGCTCAAATCCTTAGAGTCTCTCCCTTCCTCCTTGGAAAGCTTATCTTCACTTCAGAAACTATGTATTTATTATGTTCCTACGCTTCGGGAATTACCGAACCTTCCTCCCTCTTTGAAAAGTCTAGATATTTCGGGGTGATGTCATCCAGAGTTATTTAGGCGCTATCGAAAGTATGGAGGCTCCGATCGGCACAAGATTGCTCACATACCTCATATCCATTTTTCTTCCAAACGATAATAGGTGACGCTGGAGCTGAACCTGTTGATCTTTCGTTTATTCTATTTTGTTGTATGTAGCTTTTGTCCTGTTTTAATTTCTTCGTTACTTTTCATGTAGCGCATGCTGTTGCACGGCTTATATAAGCGAAGGCAATAATACAAATTGCACGTCAAATTCTTTATCAATATTCGAGGTGGACGACCTGAAGTGGTAAGAATTGCCTAGGAACTACGTACAATAGATCTTCTCATGTCCATTCCCTCATATTTTTATCAATTGGAATTCTCTTCAACTTCACTGGATTAAATAATGTTTTCTAAAACCAAGAAAATCATTATAAATATCATGTAAGTTTATTTGTCTTGGGTATTGCTGGCATTATTGGCTTTTGCAAAAGTTATTGATGTACATTGTTGATTTATATCAGCTTTTAGATCAAATGTTTACTTTTGCCAATATCAGTGCAAATACAATTTTAGTTGTTGTTGACCTATATCTTTATGAGTTATAATTTGAATTAAACTGATTATATTGTTCATAAAATCAAAATTAATATTAGATTTCTTTATTAGTCATTATTGTTCTTGTGAGAAATTTAAGTAAAAAGAATATTATCTCTCATATTTCAATAATTAATGATTTAATGAAATAAAATAAAAGAATTGATTAAAGGAGTTAAACGCATAATTGGTTATGTTGCACTTGATATAGGGATAATAACCACTCCAGAACTTCATGATTACTTCATACAGCTCTCATAATCTTTTAGGTCTGCATGATCATTCTCATTCAAATAATGCAATTAGATTTGTTTAATCTCGTGCGTGATTTTAATGTGGGATACAGGTGCCTGATCGATATGATCCCAAAGAAATAACACTGAAAGAGAATGTATACACAAGAAGGCTGCAGAATATGATATAGGGATCTATTTTGAGGCAAATGGACATGGAACTATTTTATTTTCAGAATGTTTTTTATCTAATTTACAGAGAAAGGGCAATGATTTGGCTTCTTCAAATGCAGGTTATTATTATTATTATTTTTTATGATGATATTTCTTCATTTTATTTATGATTATGTCTTACTACTTAGTTCTCTTTTAAAAGGCTCAGAACCGCATAAGGCTGCTTCAAGACTTTTGGCTGTCAGCAAGTTGATTAATCAGAATATGGGGTGGTCTATACAAAATTGGATTGAACTCTACGATGATCTTCCAAGTAGACAACCAAAGGTAAAATTATGTTCCCACGCCCTGCACCATCCCTTTCTAGTTCCTTCTTGGCAAATGCAATGGTATATTTTTGAAAATCATATTTGTTGAGATTGAAAATGCAATGGCAAGGTGTGTTTACAAGACAATGAAATTTGAATACATTGTATTTTAAATTCAGGGAATTAGTTTTTTTTGTTTGGTTGAACTAATGCAATTAAGAATTAAAAATAAGCAAAAAAAAAGATCTAACCTTGGTAAGGAATAGGAACTGGGTCGTGGGGGAAGAAATCGTCACGAAAACTTGTCAAGGTGAGGAGATTGTGATGGGAGTTGGGCCTCATGTGAGGAAATCCTAATAGGAGTCGGGGAAACATTGTTGTTGTCTCCGGAGTAGGAGAAATTATTATGTATGGTGTTGACCTCTAACTGTAAGAGAACCCGACACATTTATTCGGACCAAACTGGACCCAACAGACAGAAACTACCCATGACTCTACACGTCGCTCCCACGATCGCAAGAAACCGCTCCTCTCACGACACAAAAAGAATCCCTCCTCTCATTCGACACTCACGCTCTCAGAATCGTATACAGGAATAGAGCAACGGAAGAGAGAAGGATTTTTGGAAGACTTACCTCAAACGAACGAAGCCCTTCCAACCTCCCGCCGCCAATCGCCTGCTCTGGCCGACTCCAACACCAAGACCAGTATAGCGGGCCGCCGCCGCCTCACCTGAGCCCGACTTCCTCGGGCTCTGGCTGAGCCGTGAACGGCCCTTCTGCTCGACCCACTAGCCTCCTGCTCCGACGCCTCCGGCCAAACTTCCGACGTGATCTCGCCGCCGACAAAACCTCCGTGCCCGAGCCCATGCATGGCCCCCTTTCCCGGGCGTGGCCTCTCTGACCTAGCCAAATCGGGCCATGCCCGTCTCCCTCCCTCTCTTATGTATATATTAATATAATATAATATATAATATTATATTATATATTATATTATAAAATAAAATGAAATAAAAAAAAAAAAAGAGAAAGAGAGAGGGAGAAAGAGAGAAATCATTTTTTTTAAACAAGTATGAAGATTTGAAGGAAGTCCCAGGTTGATTCGGTGACTCCGGTCCCCTGAAGTCCTCAGTCGTCGAGATTATCCGACCGAGGGAGCGCAGACATAATTTTTTCAATCTCCTCGCCGTTGATTCGCTCCGGCAAAGTCGAGCCACTCTCTTACCTCCCTGCACTGAGGAGGGGACGCCAGAAGGTTGGCGAAATTTACTCAAAAAATCTGACATTTAACCAAATTTTTTGAATGATTAAAAAATGCTCAGGTGATAATTTAATTTGAAAATAATTATAATACAATCAATTGATAAATTAAAACAAGAAGAAGGGATCTCCAACCGAGCATCAACAATGTATCACAATCTACATCCAATCGACGTCAACCACTCGATCTTAATTTCACGAGAAATAAAGATTTCTTTTTAATTAATCAAAAATTAAATTTAATTGCTTAAATCAATAGGTTGTGTACATCAGAAGACTTGAAGATCTTTATGGGATCGATTCGCTCTCACAATCTTCTTGTCGTCGATTTATTCCGGCCGAGTCGAGCCACTTCTTACCTCCCTGCATCGGGGAGGGGACACCGGGAGGCTGCCAAAATTTACTTAGAAATTTGGGACTTAGCAAAATTTTTGAAAGACAATCTTTGAGCACCGGCAACCAATCGTCGCCAGTCGAAGCTTCTGAAGACAAAATCTCCTCGCCGTCGATACGCTCCGGTCAAGTCGAGCACTTCCTTACTTCCCGACGCTGGGGAGGGGACGCCGGAAGGCTGTTGAAATTTTTAATGAATAATAAGGGACTTATAAAGAAAATTGATAGTTGATTTGAACATACTTTAAACATAAAATTAATTTTAAATTAAATTTTGAACAAATAATGTTGGACTTGGACTCAAACCATACTTGCACTCAACATGAATATAAAAATCTTGAACATCGCTTACTTATGAGCCATAGTATAAAATCTCTAATGAATACTACAATCCGTACATGGTGGTTATATCGATCAAAATGCTAATGTTAAATGTGTTCTTGCAAGCAAAACAAGAGTGTAGTATGGTAAGAGCATACAATCTATACTTGTCAAAATGTAGATAATACACCAATTTTCTAAGACACAAGGCCGATGTATATATACAACAAGTATAATGGTGCTCTTTAATTGGCTTCAAAGAAGGAGTGGACGCATTTAGCTACAAAAGAAATAAAGTCAAGGTTGATGATATTCTTCGTAGATCTCATATAAGAAGATGTGGCAATCCCTATCACATTCATCTGAGAATATTAGTGAAGGGATATAGATGTTAGAAGACACTACAGTTTGCCCACATGTGATTATAAAAAGATTATCTCATATATAACAATTTGTTTGCAGATAATGACAAACCACCTATTGATATTAATAGAAGATTCTCCATAATCATAATAAACATACGAGTGATAATCGACAACATTTAATGAAGTCTACAATACTCGTGAAGCCAACCTTCGTATAATGTCAGTCAAATACAATAATCTCTTACAAGTAATAACAAATTATCATAGTACTAAATGTCGCCACCGGATCCGCAACATGTGTACAAGCGGACAGAAGGCGTTCGTAGGCCCTTAAATGAAATATCGAGCATTTTTCTAAATGAAATCACTTGATTAAATGGATCATATTTAAATATTTTAAAATGCCCTTTATGTATTAAATGTGATCCATTAAACTAAAAATACCCTGTATGTGCTCTGGTCAGGACATTAAAGTTACAAACACCATTGTCCGAGAATGCTGTGCAGGATCAAATACTATAACCTACATGTGTTCTGATCGTCGCATCTAAATCACAAGTCCAACAATTCGAGAATGCTGCGCGGGTCAAATATTCAAGTTTCATCCTCCTCGAAAAAACTGAAGTCGACATGAATTGAATTGCAAAATGCCTCCCAAAATTCTACAAAAATAAGTGACCTTAAGTCACCCCGATGATGACTGTGTTGATCAAAAATCTCAACCGGATGGGTCAAATCTCAAAATCAAATAAAAGCCCAAATTATTAAAATGAAATCAATCACTTAAAAACTCAAAACTAAAAATCATCCATCTCTCGCAACCATTTGTCGAGGATGATAAATTTGAAATTAACCTCAGTTCACAAAGAGCGAATGTGATTCGGGTGTATCATTTTGATTCATCCTCAAATAATCTCTTGCCAACAGGGACGTGGCACGTGCCCTCTGATTGGGTGATTTTGCCGCAAAATAACACCATTATATTATGATCACGGCCAAAGCCTGTATGTTCCCTAAAGGCGTCAAACCCTTAAGCGATGAATCATAGGGTATATTCGATAGGCTTAAAGCCTCTTCTCAGCTAAGGTGGATTCAAATATATCCCCTTAGACAAATATCAACCTAGGTCTACAAGGTATCTTTGGACGAAGCAACCCATGGCTGTCGATAAGGTGCCTTCTGTCAGGTTGGGTCGACTACCTCCTCTTACTAAGTAGACCAGGGATCATGACAGCTTGGGACGACGGAACCATGGGTTCTTGATCGGGCTCGTCTTCATTCCCCCCACCATCAGTTTTAAGTTTATAGTGATAAATTTCAAATCATAAAAATACAAATTCAAAATTTAAACCCTAAAACTATTGCTATTATACGATAGGTTTATAACCTATTTGACCCCTTTAATGACTAGCCTTAATCGAAAGTTCTCTCAAGTTATCAGGAGGGGTAATTAACTATAGGGGCTTGCGCCTATAGGAAACCAGAACTCAGATAAAAAAGTCCTCACCAAATGAGGGTGAAATCTCTGGGTAGTGTCTTATCTAAAACTTAATCTGTTTTCTGAAAATTCCCCCGGAACCTAATCTCGTTAAAACTCTTTGCTATCATTGTCGCCATACAAACACTTAAATAAAAATAGGCGGATGGTGTAGAGAGGCCGGGATCACATCAAAAATGAAATTTTCGGAGCCCACGTACGGAATCCGAATGAATTCAGAGGCGAATACAGATGTGTCACATCACCAGATGCACTGGACTTCGGTGACGTGGCATGCCTGGATTCGCCTCCGAACATGTTCGGATTCCGCACACAATAATTTCTCCCGAAGTAGAGGGGCGGTGGGGCTGGGTCATTGTAGAAGGAATTTAGCTCGGGGCATCCGGAGTCTTTGAAGTAAGTCAGCATGAGGTTTGGTTGTGGCATTCTCATGTGATGCGATGTATTTGGAATTTATTTAATTTACATGAATTCTAAATATTAGAAAAAAGGGCTAATGGGATGAATTCTAAATAGCTCAACAATTTACTTTGAATTTATTTTACTGCAACCAAACTTGAGAAATATTTTAGTTTATGTATTTGTTCAAATGTCAGCACATGTATGAACCATGCTATTGCCATTAAATAAAATTACTTGTTATGTGCGTTTTTAATAACTGGATCTATCTTGCCCCATTAGCTGATCTTGTATTTTGGTTGCAACAATTAGGTATTATTATGATTCTCGGAAAATAAATGAGATGAAAAAATAAAAAAAATTTGTTTTTGAAACTTGATAGTTTATGATGAATTGTTGAAATAATCACATTTAATGTTTGAGAACTCTTTATTTCTGATTAATGCACCAATTTTTAATAAATTATTTTATTCATTATTATGTTCAAAATCAGGTAAAGGTTGCAGGAAGAACTGCTGTTATCACAACAAATGCAGAAACAAAAGTTGTGCAACCCTTTGGTTTACAAGAAGCAATTGATGCTGAAATTGGTATAATGTTACATATTTCTCATCTCTGTTTTGAATGAATGCATACTTTATATTAACATATTTCTATATTAAGAACTTAGACCATTTGCTTTTTTCTTTTCATTGGTTTTTCACTTTTTCTCCCTAATCTTTCTTTATCTAAGTACCGACGAGGTCGGTGTTTTGTTCGACCATCTGGTACAGAGGATATAATACGTGTATATGCCGAGGCATTTTCCCAAGAAGCAGCTGACTCTTTTGCTACGTCTGTTTCACAGCATGTAGATCACTTTCTTGGATTTAGAACCTCACAAAAATCAGCTTGAATAGATGGACACATTCACACTTTGGAATAAATTTTTGTTGGTAATTTATTCATAAACTTCAATTTAGTTTTTTCAGTTTTTGAATGTTTATTTCTGATATCATATTATCTGTCATTTGTCGAAATTTGAGTGTTTCATTTATATGAGAACAAGCTAGCCGAATGAGTTTTTGACAGCAAATTGTTTCATATTGTTATCTTGTCACTTTGGTGACATGAACATTGTAATAGAATGTTACCAATAAAACTATTAAACATTCTGTGAAATAGTTTTAAAAAAATAAAAATAAATCATTTGGAATTTTGTAGGTAAATATGAAATAGTTTGTAAATCGTACAAGAAATGAAGAAAATATTAGTTCATGAAATATAAATGCTAAGCTCTATGAGGCTATCTATGACCATGCCCCTTCTCTACCCTTTAGATAGATTTTCACTATTGGTGTTCTGATCTTATTAATTTTATAGCATCTCCATCACTCTGCCTTCCAAGACATCACAATAATTAGTTCTTTCTAATGCTTGCCATCGATTATTATTAGACAGATAAATTTTTAACTAAAAAAGTTGTTTTAAAATGCATAAAGAAAATTGTTTCAAATCAAATATTAGGTTTTGTTTGAAATTATTTTTTAGTATTTTTTAAAACAAATTTTTAGTATAAAAATTATTTTTTTTTTGTAAAACTTGCTTTAAGAATTAGTAAGAAAATCGTCCCAAATGAAGTATAAATGAAACTATAGAATTCCTTTAGAATGGCCTTATTGTTTCTTAAAATAAATTTTTAATTCAAAAATTAAAAGCTACTTGAAACAATAAGAATGTCATTCCAAACGAAACCTTTGTAACTTTTTTACGTTAGTATCTCTCTTTTTTGCTTTTCTTCTCATCAGGCTTATTAGTAATACATATATAATATAATTGTAATATTTTTTGTTTAATTTGAATAATATGTTGATAAAAAAATGTCTATATGCAGATAATGGGAAAAATTAATAAAAAATATATAATAAATAAAATAACTCTAATGATCAGTATTTATTATAAATAATAATTATTATATATTTTTGCTATAAATATTCGATCTATATTATTCTATTATTTATATTATAATAGATAATTTCAATAATATGGAAATGAGATATTTTGAAGAGAGAGAAAAGCCGAGGAGAGAGAAAAATGAAGGAAAAAGTGGAAAAGTTGATTTTTGGACGACGCCGGACCGTTTTCGTTCGACGAGACTGTTGAAGATTTTGCTGTACGCAAGGTAAGGCACAATCCGACTTTCTCAATTTTCAGAACCGTCGTGTTTGGCGGTATTTTCTGTCCGGAATTGATTTTTGTTGGTGTTTTTCATCCGTAATTTCTGATTAGCTCAGTTTTTACCGCGTAAGTTTCTGTATGTTGTTGACGTGCCGAGTGTGCACATTTTGGTTATTTTTTGAAGATTTTTGTCCGGGTATTTTTGATTCGACGGTGTTTTTCGTCGACTGGATTTTTCTGTGTAGTCTAAAAATTGTTGAGCAGTAGAATAAATGTTCTGAAATATTGTTATCTGTATTCTGTGCAAATTTGGTAATTTGTGATTTTCAGGAAAAATTGTGTAAATTCTGTATACTGCCGTTATGCTGCCCGATTTTTGGGTAATTTCTGATTTTGTCCGGATTTCTCTGAATTGATATGCTATCTGTATATGCTATAAAAAGGGAGTTATAAGGGGCCTGGATCCTAAGTGATTCAGTCAGTGTCTGGGAAATCTGAAATGAGCTCACATCTGAAAATCTGATATCTGTTCTGTTCCGGATCCGATGAATTTTGTTCTAGTGCTATAAGAACATCTGTTCTGGTGCCATGAGCACAAAGGGAGGCATAAGGGGCCAGAATCCGAGAGATTCTGTCAGTGTCTGGGAAGGGAGGCATAAGGGGCCAGAATCCGTAGCGATTCTGTCAGTGTCAGGGAATCTATTATGTTATGTGCTAAATTAATATTTCTGATTTCCGTACGATATGATTTGATCTGATCTGTCTGATTTGATATCTGATGTGATTTGAATTTCCGATTTCTGTGCGATTCTGACTCTGTTGATTTAATCTGTTCTGATTTGTATTCCGATGTGATCTGATCTGTACGATTCTGATTCTGATTTGATATATGTCCGTATAAGTTCTGATTTTGATTCTGTTCTGATTCGAGATACGATTCTGTTTCGATTTCTGATTGGATTTCTGTCTGATGAGTTTGGTTTTGGATTCTGAGAGTTTTGATTGGAGGTTTGTTGCTTTGCTGAGCTGTTGAGCTCACTCTTGCTTTCTGGTGGTTTTCAAGTTCTGGGAAAGAGAAGGAAGTCCAGGAGTAGATTTCTGAGTTCTGATCTGTAGGTATTATTTGTACCTTTTTTATTTTTGTACAGTCATGGCTCTTTCTGCTTTATTTTTCTGTCAGCCATGTATTGTATTTGTAGATGATTGTTTTGAGGAAAAAGAAAAAATAGATGTTTGTTCCGCTGTGTTTGATGATACATAGTAGCTCTGTGTTTGTGTGTCTGTTGATTTGAATGATTTGGAAGATTCAGTTCCGAAACCAATTCCAAAGCCAGATCCTGGTTAGTTCGTTAAGCTGGTCGCGATCCGGCTCGGGCGGGATCCGTCCCCGTCGGGTCGGGTCGTGACAGAGCTTTTTGGTGGTATCAGAGCATTGGTTTTGGAATTTGGTTGGATTGTAAAACAGAGCTATAGGAAATGATCAGTAGTGAGTTTGTCTGGGGTAGTTTTGGTTGTTCGGCTTTTTATTGTGTTGTTTTCGTGTTGTTTTTGTGATAATTTTTCCGGATTTTGGATTTTCTGTATGGATCAGCCAGACCCAGACATGACAGACGGGCAGAGTGCCAGTCAAGCAGCACCAGTGGGGAGTACAGCCCCAGTGGCCGGTGCAGATACATTGTCTCAGTCTGCTACGCTTGTTGCTCAGATGATGAGCGAGACTCAGAGCAGAGCCATTACTGTCAGATCTGATGACATTGATAGACACCTGCAGTTGTTTTTGAGGTTGAAACCTCAGAGATTTGAGGGCGCTGTTGAGCTCAGAGCAGCCGAGGAGTGGCTGAGGAGATTGGAAAAGACCTTCGACGGAATGCAGTGTCCGTCAGACAGGAAGGTTTCGTTGGCTGTTTTTCTGTTAGATGGAGAGGCTGAGCACTGGTGGGAAGGCCAGCAGGCAGCTAGATTTCAGGGTAGGCTGAACTCTTTGATTACTTGGGAAGAGTTCACTGAGGTATTTCGAGATTGGTTTGTTCCCCCTTCTGCACGACAGCAGATGCAGGAGAGTTTTCTGAGACTTGTTCAGGGGAGCAAGACGGTGATGCAGTATGAGGCTGAGTTTACTGCATTAGCCAGGTACGCTCCGCAGCTGGTTAGCACTTCTGCTGAGAGGTGCTACATATTTCTGAGAGGACTACGAGATAGTTTGAGACAGCCCCTGGTACCTTTTCACATTTCTGATTTCTCTGAGCTGGTGGAGCGGGCTCGTCTGATTGAGAATGATCTGATGGCTACTCAGCAGCGGTGGACTGCGAGTAGGAAGAGATTTGGAGGTGAGACTTCTGGCAGTGGTTCCTCTGGAAAGAGGAGATTTTTGACTGGTTCTGGATCTGTTGATTCCAGGAGGAGTGGAGGGTCGTCTGGTACTGCTACCATTACGATGAGTTCTGGATCTGTCAGTGGGGCACCTGTGTGCCAGAGTTGTGGACGGCGACACCATGGCCAGTGCTACAGGATGGCTGGTCTTTGTTTCAGATGTGGTCAGCCGGGACATAGGATTGCAGAGTGTCCACAGGCTGGATCTGACCGGCGTTCTGAGTTCCGATCTGAGGGTTCTGTCAGACCTGTCAGTTCAGCAGGAAGACCGAGGACTGTTCCTCCTCGCCCTGAGGGATTTTCTGGTAGAGGTGGTGGTACTAGTTCTGGACCACGGAGACCACCTACGATTCAGAGGGAGCAGAGTAGTTCTGTTTCTTCAGCTCCTGCTCCAGTTCAGCCACGAGTTTACAGTCTGAGTCAGCAGGAGGCTCGTGATGCTCCGGATGTTGTGACAGGTACGATTTACATTTCTGATCAGCCCTGTCGTATTTTGTTTGACTCTGGAGCTAGTCATTCTTTTCTGTCTGAGCGATGTTTTGAGATTTTGCATTTGGACTCGTTTTTGCTTCCGATTTCTTTGTCTGTGATTTTACCGGCTGGGAATCCTTTGATTGCTCGGAAGTTTTGCTTGTGTGAGATTGACATTTCGGGCAAGAAGTGGAAGTCGAGTCTGATTCTGTTGCCGATTTCATCGTACGATGTGATTTTGGGCATGGATTGGCTGAGTCTATACGAGGCTCAGATAGACTGTCTGAAGAAGTAAGTGAGCTTGCTTATAGCTGGAGAGAGATTTGTATTTCAGGGCTTACGAGATGTTCTCTCCAGTCTGATTTCTGTTTTGGAGGTGAGCAGAATGTGGAAGAAAGGATGTCCAGTATTTTTGGCTTCGGTGCGGGATCTGAACCTGGAGGTGGGTTCTGTTTCTGAGATCCCAGTAGTACGGGAGTTTGCTGATATTTTTCCTGAGGAGTTGGTTGGTTTACCTCCGGATAGAGATGTGGAGTTCTCTATCGATGTTTTTTCGGGTACAGCTCCTATATCAAAAGCTCCGTACAGGATGGCACCGAAAGAACTTTCTGAGTTGAAAGTTCAGCTTCAGGAGTTGGTTGACAGAGGTTTTATCCGTCCTAGTGTTTCGCCCTGGGGAGCACCTGTTCTGTTTGTGAAGAAGAAGGACGGGACACTCCGTATGTGTATTGATTACAGAGATTTGAACAAGGTCACGATCAAGAACAAGTATCCTTTGCCGCGGATTGACGACTTGTTTGATCAGCTTTTCGGATCTTCGGTATTTTCGAAGATTGATTTGAGATCCGGATATTATCAGGTGAAGGTAAAGGAAACTGATGTGGTGAAGACTTCTTTCAGTACTCGGTATGGGTACTATGAGTTCTTGGTTATGCCTTTTGGGGTAACCAACACGCCTGCTATTTTCATGGATCTGATGAACCGAATATTCAGGGAGTATTTGGATCAGTTTGTGATCGTCTTTATTGACGATATTCTGGTATATTCTGCTTCTGAGGATGAGCATGCCAGACACTTGAGCATTGTGTTGGAGACTTTGAGGCGGCATCAGCTGTATGCCAAGTTCTCCAAGTGTGAATTTTGGCTGAGGAGCATTTCTTTTCTGGGGCATGTGATTAGCGGAGAAGGCATTTCTGTTGATCCCCAGAAGATTCAGGCAGTTGCTGATTGGCAGAAGTCAGTAGCTTTTGTTTGGACACCGGAGTGTGAAGCTAGTTTTCAGAGATTGAAGGACTGTTTGACTTCAGCTCCAGTGTTAGCACTTCCGTTAGGTACGGAAGGTTTCCAGGTGTTCAGTGATGCTTCACTGAAAGGACTGGGATGTGTTCTGATGCAGTGTGGTCAGGTAATTGCTTATGCTTCTAGACAATTAAAGCCACATGAGAAGAATTACCCGACGCATGATCTGGAATTAGCTGCTGTGGTATTTGCTTTAAACATTTGGCGTCATTATCTGTATGGCGTCAGTTGTGAGATCTTTACTGATCATAAGAGCCTGAAGTATATTTTTACTCAGAAGGATCTGAATCTGAGACAGAGAAGGTGGCTCGAGTTGATCAAGGACTATGATCTGACGATTCAGTACCAACCTGGGAAGGCGAATGTGGTAGCGAATGCTTTGAGCAGGAAGTCTTCTGGATTATCAGGTATTCGGCTTACTTTCGATGACTTTCTGATTCGAGATATGGAACGCTTGCAGTTGAAGGTGATTTCCTCCAATAGTTTGGATTTAGCTCAGATGAGTATTCAGTCTACTTTGGAGACAAGGATTCAAGAAGCCCAGAAGTCAGATTCTGACTATTCGAAGCTGATTGCTCAGATTGGATCTGGTAAGACTCCTGAACTTCGAATTTCTGATTATGGTGTTATTTTCTGCAAGAACAGGTTGTGGGTACCTGTGTTTGGGAATTTGAGGCAGGAGATTCTGTATGAATCTCATCATTCTGGCTACAGTATTCATCCAGGCAGTGGTAAGATGTATGCTGATATGAAGCTTTTATTCTGGTGGCCTGGGATGAAGAAGGATGTGGCAGAGTTTGTGTCGAGATGCGAGACCTGTCAGTTGGTGAAGGCAGAGCACCAGCGACCAGGTGGACTGTTGCAGTCGTTGCCTATCCCTGAGTGGAAGTGGGAGGAGGTGACGATGGACTTTGCGATGGGTTTTTCTCGATCACGGCAAGGACATGATGCCATCTGGGTGGTCGTAGATCGATTGACGAAGTCAGCCCATTTTTTTCCGATCAGACAGACTGATTCAGTAGAGCGCTTGGCACAGGTATATGTTAAGGAGATTATCAGATTGCACGGTGTGCCTCGTGTGATTGTATCTGATCGAGACGGACGTTTTACTTCCAGACTTTGGAAGGGCATTCAGTAAGGCTTGGGTACTAAACTGTATTTCAGTACAGCTTTTCATCCTCAGACTGATGGACAGTCTGAGAGGACCATTCAGGTACTGGAAGATCTGTTGAGGCTTTGTGTTTTGGACTTTGGCGGAAGCTTGGAAGATCATATCCCTTTGATTGAGTTTGCTTACAACAATAGATTCCAGTCCAGTATCGGTATGGCACCGTACGAGGCTTTGTATGGCAGGAAGTGCCGGACTCCTTTGACTCTGACGGAGGTCGGAGATAGGCAGACTTTGGGTGCCACTTTTGCTGATGAAACTGCTCAGAAGATCAACTTGATTAAGGAGAGGTTGAAAGCGGCTCAGGACCGTCAGCAGAAGTATTACAATCAGAAGCACAGGTTTGTTGAGTTTCAAGTCGGTGACTTTGTGTATGTCAAAGTCAGCCCGATGAAGGGTGTGAGCAGATTTGACCAGGTAAGCAAGCTTAGTCCATGGTATGTTGGACCTTTTAAAATTCTAGAAAGGATTGGGAAAGCTGCTTACAGACTCTTGCTTTCTGATTCGATGCCCGACGTGCATAATGTGTTTCACGTATCCACTTTGAGAAAGTGGGTATCTGACTCTGGAAAGAAGGTATCTGCTGATGAGGTTGAGATTCAGGAGAATCTGGCGTACAAGGAAGAGCCAGAGTTGATTTTGGCGTACGACGTCCGAAAACTACGAAGTAAACAGATTCCGATGGTTAAAGTCCAGTGGAAGCACCGTACTGCACGGGAAGCCACTTGGGAGAAGGAGTCTGATATGAGACAGTCGTACCCGTACTTGTTTTGACTGAGGTTGGATTGGATAATGTCGAGGACGACATTTTTTTTTTAAGTTGGGGAGATTGTAATATCAGTTCTGCTCCAGGTTCGTCCGGGACGAACTTGGATCGTCCGGGACGATCGGTACAGGTTTGTTCAGAATTGTGAAAATTGGGCAGTTCGTCCGGGACGAAATGTCGGATCGTCTGGACGAAAATTTTCCAGAGCCCAAGTCGTCCTGAGACGATAATTAATTTCGTCTGGACAAGAATTTTCCAGAGCCCAGATCGTACCGGGACGAAGTTCGATCGTCCAGGACGATCAGTCTGGATATATATGGAAATGAGATATTTTGAAGAGAGAGAAAAGCCGAGGAGAGAGAAAAACGAAGGAAAAAGTGGAAAAGTTGATTTTTGGACGACGCCGGACCGTTTTCGTTCGACGAGACTGTTGAAGATTTTGCTGTACGCAAGGTAAGGCACAATCCGACTTTCTCAATTTTCAGAACCGTCGTGTTTGGCGGTATTTTATGATTTCTGATTTTCGTACGATATGATTTGATCTGATCTGTCTGATTTGATATCTGTTCTGATTCTGTTCTGATCTGATGTGATCTGAATTTTTGATTTCTGTGTGATTCTAACTTTGTTGATTTAATCTGTTCTGATTTGTATTCCGATGTGATCTGATCTGTACGATTCTGATTCTGATTTGATATATGTCCGTATAAGTTCCGATTTTGATTCTGTTCTGATTCGAGATACGATTCTGTTTCGATTTCTGATTGGCTTTCTGTCTGATGAGTTTGGTTTTGGATTCTGAGAGTTTTGATTGGAGGTTTGTTGCTTTGCTGAGCTGTTGAGCTCACTCTTGCTTTCTGGTGATTTTCAGGTTCTGGGAAAGGGAAGGAAGTCCAGGAGTAGATTTCTGAGTTCTGATCTGTAGGTATTGTTTGTACCTTTTTTATTTTTGTACAGTCATGACTCTTTCTGCTTTATTTTTCAGTCAGCCATGTACTGTATTTGTAGATAATTGTTTTGAGGAAAAAGAAAAAATAGATGTTTGTTCCGCTGTGTTTGATGATACATAGTAGCTCTGTGTTTGTGTGTCTGTTGATTTGAATGATTTGGAAGATTCAGTTCCGAAACCAATTCCAAAGCCAGATCCTGGTTAGTTCGTTAAGCTGGTAGCGATCCGGCTCGGGCGGGATCCGTCCCCGTCGGGTCGGGTCGTGACACCTATCTTGCCGCCACTTCATTTCACGCTCAGATCACGGAGATAGACTCCGTCGCTTCACAGGAAGAATTTAATGTTGAGCAAACTAACGCGAGATCAGAAGTAGATGTCGTGATTGATGAGGTAGCGTATGATACGTCAGAACCTGTGGAAGCTTCAATTGTTGAAGATGAAGACCCGGTAGAGGAGGTGATTAACGAAGTTTCAAATGATTCTCAGGCTGTAGTAACTGTTCCGGGTCTTTCAAATGGACAAGAACACAAAAAATCTCATGCTTCTATTGTGATGGTGATGAAAGAGAGCAATACACCTATATCAGTTCCTACATCAAAGGCGCTCCAAGCTTTGACAGAGATCCGGCGAGTGGGTACTACCCCGAGCCTCTCAGTCCATGCTATTCTCCTCCGGCATCTCTTCAGGATGGGGGATTCTCGAAATGCTTGGAAATTGTTCCAGGATATGATTCTTCGAGGTCCTCGCCCGAGCGTCAGGACCTTCAATGCGATGATTCTTGGATCATGCCTCAAAGGAAGGGTTGCAGCCGGGGAAGGGCTGTTTTGGTTGTTTCCAAAGTATAAACTTGAGCCGGATGCTTGCAGTTTTAATATTGCTATGAAAGGGCATTGTATGTTCGGTCGTGCGGGAAATGTGTTCAATCTGTTTGATGGAATGCTTGACTTGGGACATGTGCCTAGTATTGTAAGTTATAATATTTTGATCAATGCGCTTTTCAGGCAAGGGAAGTTGGAGGAAGCAAGGAGTTGGTTTGATCGTATAGTGGAAGATGGGCATGAGGCAAATATTATTACTTATAATGTACTTTTGGATGGATATGTGAAGGCTGGGCAGATTGATGTTGCTAATTCTACTTATGAAGAGGATAGTAAGATTGTGACCATCCATGCTGCTATGGGAGGAGGAAAAGGACTTAATTATTTTCAGAAGAAGTTTCCTAAAAGATGCATTGATGTTGGAATTGTAGAACAGCACGCTGTGATTTTTGCTGCAGGACTAGCTACTGAAGATTTACAGAAGCTACCCGTGCGCTTTGCGATGGACCGAGCAGGACTTGACGATGCTGACGGACCAATACATTGCGGAGCATTCGACATCGCATACATGGCATGCTTGCCAAACGATGAGAACAAAATCTTCGATCCGGGAATCTGTCTGCGGCAACAATCTCTTTTTTCAATAACGTGACTCGACAGAGTCGAGCCTTTTTTTACGCTAGGGGAGAATGATGCGGTGCATCTTATGCTTATGGTGTTCCCTGGGACATCTTATCTAAGTTTGTTAGAATGAGGCTCTAGAATTCTCTTTTTGCTATTATAAATAGGAGGTTTTGTAATAGGAAAAGTATTGAATGAAATATTAGCCTTTGAAGCCTTTGAGCTCTTCTTCTTCTTCTCCCTGGATTGGGAAAACCTAAATCCTTCTTGCAGATCACATCTTCCGACGATCCCACTACATCAGATTATTCACATGCTCTTTTCTAAAAATTACCCTTATATTTTTTTAGAGATGACTTTCGTATTATTTTTTCAAACAATTTTTTAATACAAAAATTTATATTTTAAAAAATTTTATACAAAAAATTTATTTCAAAAAATATTGAGAAAATTATAACAAACGAAGCCTTGACCTTGATAAAAAAATTCTCACTCATCCCGAGAAAAGGTTGTGTTAGGACTTTTTAATTTAAATTTAATCAGAATAAATTCCATAATCATTAAATTTATTTTAAAATAAATATAATATAAAACTAAGAGTGATTTACATATATCTTATTTTAATTGTACAAAATTTTAATATTTCATAATTATCACCCATAGATCAAATGTGAATACAAAAAACAAAGTATTAAAGCTTATAAAATGATAGGAATAAATTATAAAAATGAAATATTTGATATCAAAAGTACATATAAATGATAGACTTGAAATATTAACATTTTAAAAATTAGATACATAAAAGGTATATAAATAGACTAAATACCCCTAAAATGAATCAATGAAATTTATATTATAATTCTCTTAAAATAATTCTAATACCTTATTCTAATAGAAATTATTTTTATAAATAATGCAAAAAAATTTTGTTTCTGAATCATTGATGTCTAAAGGTTCGTTTTATGCAACTACTATTTTTTTTTTAAACAATATAGTTATTATTAGAAAAAATATTTTCTTTGATTATTATGCGCACCATAAATAAATTTTTTGAAAACTATCTTATCATGATCACATTCTAATAGATCTTGTAAAAAAAACTCCTTATAACAAAAGTTTTTAAATGCCAGTAAAAAAATAATAATCAAATTAAAATATAATGATCTGAGAAATAAAACACCAAAAAAATATTCCAAAACACTCATCAAAATTAAAAAAAAAAAATCTAGAAAAAACTCACAATCCCCATCAAACAATCACACAAATAACAAAACGAGAATCAGATCAGAACAAGAAATAGCAGAGCGAGAAGCTTTTCTATGTTTCTTTTAAATCTCCTGAAGCAAAAGGGCCAACTTATAACACACAAATATGACAATAAACAGAGAAGAAAAAAAGAAAAAAACACAGTGAAAGTCTATCAAGTGGAGGTAGAACAGCCATTTTTTTCCTCCACAGAGGAAGCATCAGCTAATTTCTCTATATGACGTTTCTATCTTCAGAACATTGGATTTGGAAAACAGTTTTCGGTCTAAAAGAAAATAAATATAATCATTCAAAAGATGGCAGAGAGGGATTATATTAGCTCCAGGAACAAAGCTTCTTGTTTGCTTGTCAGGCCAAGTTCGCTTAGAGATAACTGGCTTTCTTCATCTGTGAAGGAACGGCGAGGATAGGGCCTCACCTGTAGCACAGTAGTTCATGCGTGTGAATAAGATGAATTTTCTCAAGTAAAATGAAGAATCCTTTGCATCTAACAAACACTTCTGCATTTATTTTATTATAGGCAATCTCAATTTTCAAGATTCATCCCTTTTATGGTACCATTTGGTTGTTTGAAGTTAGAAAATATATTTTGAAAAACAGTAAGAAATTTCTAGCTCCATCTATAAATCATCATTAGTTTTAAACTTCTCAATAGTCCTAAGATTGTAATACAATTTCATACGAATACAATAATAACAACAACAAGCCTTTGTCCCACTACGTGGGGTCGGCTACATGAATCCTTTTTCTCCATTATGTCATGTTAAAAATCAAATTCTCGTTTAAATTTAGTAAAGAAAGATCATTTCTAATTTTTTCTAACCAAGACTTTTTAAGTTTACCTCTACCTTTCTTAACATAAGTCAAATCTAATACATCTACTTTCCTAACCAGGTCATCAGAAGGCCGTCATTTTATGTGACCAAACCATCTAAGGCGACTCTCTCTAATCTTATCTTCCACTGGCGATACTCCAACCTTTTCACGTATATGCTGATTTCGTATCCTATCTCTAAGGTAAAATCACTCATCCACCTGAGAATCCTCATCTGTACAAAACTTAAGTTAGTATTATCCTTCTCTTTTAATGGCAATACAATTGCATACCAATGAAAAATAAAAATTCAAACATATTTGCTATCTATGAGCAACCAAATGAGCTCCAAAAATGCATGTTATATCAGAAACATCGGGATCAGCCCAAATTTTAAGTTTGCTCTTTGAAAGAAGGATTAGCACCATGACATCTAAACTAACCCTTTAGACAACCTCTACTAAGTTTAAATTTTTGGCTGTTGTAAACTAGTCTGACAAAGCTATGGAAGGCCTAGCAGAGTTTATGACGGCAGGGAGGCTTGCTGATTTGTGGAGATTAGAAGTTCTAATGGAAGGAAGACTTGCTGATTCGTGGAGATTGAAACAAGTAGCATAATTAAATTGGTAAAGAGCTTACCTTAACCTAACTGTATCAATCACCCAGCCCTTTGGAGATGAGTTACAAGGAAGAAATTCAGGAGAATGAAAAGAAAATAAACGGATATAACAAAGAACATGAAATAAGAGAAAGAGAAAGATCAAAGATGAGGGTAAAGAGTTAAGAAAATAGATACTTGGTGCTAAATTTACAAATTTTAGACCATCAAAACATGATCTAGTTCATCTTTCAACTCTTCTTGTTCTCATAATTAGGGACCATTGTTGGAATGGGCATTGCTAGATGAATTTAATTCTAGCCCTAATACTCTTTTCTTAGATATTCATCCAAATATTGGATAGCAAACATGGCTTTCAATTTCTAATAATTACTCTATTTGGTCTATTGTATTTTAAGGAAATAGTCTGCCTTCCTAAAATACTTATTTTTATTAAGAGAACTTATTGAAAGGCATTAATTTCAAAATAAAAGAATTAATTTGGGTTATAGCTATAAGGACCATTGTTCGAATGGGAAATGCTTGATGAATTTAATTCTAACTCCTACAGTAATATTATTTCCTTATATGTTCAACCAGTACTGGACAAAAAGCATATCTTTCAATATCTAATAAATACTAATTTGGTCTATTATATTTTAAGTAAATAGTCCGCCTTTCTAAAATGCGTATTTTTATCAATAAAAGTAGTTATTATTGTTGGAAAATTATTCTTAGGTGTTATCATGAGTTCTTAACCTTCGACCTTAAGGATATTATCCATCATATTTACGCTAAAAAGCTTATAGCTTGATTCGCTACCCTGCATGCATCTTATTTTGAATTTTTGTTGCATTATTTATAGTTCATTTAGAGAAAAAAGATGAGATAATATTAGATGATAACAATTGACACAGGCCAAAATCCTCATAACATGGAAGATAAGTGGCTGCCTTGTTATTTGACACTTGACAGAACAAAATATAAAATGCTCTCCATTTAAAAAGAAAAAGGATGGTACGACGTGATGCTAATCAAATAAACAAATAAGAAAAATGTAAGGGATCAAGGATATATGAAAGATTAATTACCAATCTATAACTATCGGGCTTCACCAATCTTCCAACATCTAGGTAATCAAAAAGTAACTGCAAAAAAAGATAAAAAATAAATCATAACAAATAAAAGACATTGAGGGCCTTAGGGTTGGGGTTGGTATGGGTAGGTGGGCATTTATTATGATTATTCTGAAAAATATACCTGCAGCTTGTCAGACTTCAAAAAACGTCTTCCACAACGACTACCATCAGGCATGCGAATTAGAAGTGTAACTGAATTTTCATTGTCAACGGAAGGTTCCTGAGGAAGAGATGCTTGTTTTGCAGCAAGTTTCCTTTCAAATTCCTGTCAATTAAAATTTAGTATAAAAAATATTTGACGTAATTATGTTGATATAAATGCCATCATTTGTAATGAAAGTAGAGGCTTTCACAATCCTAAAATATAAAAGAGCAACATCATATTAGACACCCTCAACTTATATCATGAGCTATTTCAAAAACCAATACAATCCCTGTTAATCGATCATTGACAAATGGGGTTAAGACTTCATTTGGGACGGCTTTCTTATTGCGTCTTAAAGCAGCTTCTTATTACAATAATTAAAAATTTTGTACTACGAAGCTGTTTTAAAAAGCAGAAAGAAAGCCGATCCCAAACGAAGCCTAAAACTCCTATTTTAAGCTTTTCCCCCAGTTAGTAGTAGAACTAAGTTGCTTGTCCACACATAAGCCCTCAAAACTTTTTTTTGGATGATTTTCTTGTTCTCTTCTACCATAAATAATCATGGACTAGTCTGATATAAATTGGGTCAATAACCCACTCTAAAAAATCTTTTTGGCCCTTCCCCATATTGCAAGAGTGAAAAAAACACAAAGTCTCTGACACGATGGCAAAAGTGTTTTACATTTGATTGATGCAATCTCTATAGAATACTCATGATTTGGTGTCCTTGAATTGCAACCAAAATCATTGGACATAGCTCTAAAACACAGTATAACCAAACGATATGGAAGTCTGGAATAATTGAACTCCTAGAAAACAGTTAAATAATCAAAGAGGGAGCGCTATCATGCAAAAATAAGAATATGAATATGAATCAATCATTCTTGTTGGGTAAGGAAGCTCATCTGCCTACCCACAATAGAAAATAAACTGCAAATTATTCTCACATATTTCAAGCTCAAGCATTATTGGAATCATTTTACCTCTTCTTCAAGCTGCTTCCTATAAGCTTCTTCCTCTTGAAGCTTTTCCCTCTTGAAAGCAGCTTCTACGGCAGCTGCCTCTTCCAATCTGCGTTTTTCAGTCTCTTGCATGGCTTTTAACTCTTTTTCTCTATCTGCTTGCAGTGATGCAAAATATTCATCATCCTACCAATTCACCCATCTGTCAGTAAGGTAACAGATATACAATTTAGGAACCAATAACCCCGCTAATAATGAAATATTAACCTGCTGCTCTCTTAGCATTCGCTGTTCAGCTAGTCTTGGAGATGGTGCATGAGGTGCACTATCGTAATTACTTGGCATAACTTGATGACGAGGATATTCAAAATTATACGAAGTTCCTTCAGGAATTCCCCCAAAAATCGCGGCCTCAAGCATGACAGCTTCATCATGCTCTTCAGACGAGATGCCACCCCACTTAGTCATTGAAAAAGAAAATAAGTATATTTTAATAAGGACTCACCATATCACTTCTAACGTCAATAACATGCTGTCATGCTGTCAAGCAGATTGCAAATTAAGACTTTATTTGGGACAGTTTTTTTTTTATTGATTCTTAAAGCAACTTTTTAATATAAAAAATTTTAATTTTTATACTAGAAAGCAGATTTAAGAAGCAGCAAGAAAGCCGTCCCAAACAAAGCCTAAGAAATCATACCTCATCTGACTGGAATGCGTCTCCATTATTCTGAGCATGTCTAGTAACTTCCTGTCGTTGTGGACTTGATGGAGGACTTAATATTATCTGCCGAGGAGCATTTCCAGAAGTAGCAGGTATAGAACGGTGCCTAACCAGTGGCTCTTCATCTGCATCATCAACTTCATCTTCAAATGACGGATCTCCTTCTTCCATGTTTGATTGATTAGAAGTTTGAGATTTTGATCTCTCAATCCTTTGCCTTCAACCAGAAAAAAAATGATGATATACTACTATATCAATTATCCAGAGAAAACCATTGTTCAAAGAGGGCCATATGCCTATTGACACTTCATGAAGCAACCACTTAACATAAATCCTGCAGATTCAGATCCTATTTCTAAACCAATGAACTGAAGAAGTAATCACTAGTTTCAGTAAATCATCGTATAGCAAAATAAATTAGGGTTATAATAACTACAAATTACTTTGACTTTAAGATAACTGGTTTTACTGCCGCGGCATAGAGAGATCGATGAGCTAAAACAAATATACAGAATGAATCAATATGCATTTTCATGCAAAAGAAAATATTAACAAACCTGAAAATTCTAAAATATTCCATAATATATTTATTTTGGAACGATTTGGTTTGCCTTGTTTTTAGAATGATTTGGTTCCTTGTTTAGGCTAGGTTGTCTCGGTTTGGGCTGTCCCGTTTGGAAATCTGCTGTATTTTCTTCTAAATTCAGCTCATTATTATGTAATAAATGCTTCTTTAGGTTCATTCCCCCCCTCCCCTCTTTGCTAGCCTTTCGGTTCCTCCGCCTGGCTCCTTTCCTGTGGTTGGCTGTTCCGGTTCCTTGTGGTCGCCCATTCCTCTCCCCCGTGTGGTCCCTTCAGCCGTCTGTAGGACTTTTGTTTCTCCTTTTTGGGCTGGTTCAGCTCGAGGAAAAAAGGGTTTTGGCTGCCTCTTTTCACATATATATGGATTATTTTATTGAGTAAAAAAAAGAGATTATGTGATAATTTTTTTACTGCAAAACCTGCGGGTTTCTTCTTGGAAAAGCTTGCGAGCTTGTTCCATTTCTTCTTCTCCTATCTAAGATTTCGTCTCGGGCTACTTATCTAATTCTTCTCTCCGCAAGTTTCCACCCCATTTGTATCTTTCTTCTCAATCAAAGAAAAGCTTTTGGGTGTTTTTATGTTCTAAAATTGTGTTTGTCGTGTATGAGGTATAAGTGTTGTCTGTTCTAAAATATATAAAAGTCTTAAAATGTTGTTGTGTCCTTTTATTAAAAGTTGTAAGGTGTCGTTGCAATGTGTTGTCCTTTTTATTTGTAATTATTAGGTTTTGTGTCGTATTTATTGTGTTAATTTTTGTCGTTTATGAAAGGAAGACCATAGGTGTTTGCAATCTTAGTTTTTTCAAATATTGGTTGCATCAGAGTCATTGGCTCACCTAGCTTCGAGCTAATAGGCCCACTCACTTCAATGGCTATTGTCTTCTACTTGCTCACACGCAATCTGGGTTTCCCATTTTAGCCTGTGGATGCTATGGGGACATTTTCTCATTTTAAAATCTTTCACTAACTCTCCATACTAACTGAAACTTGGCCCAATTTTCTACCTCTAAACAGTCGATCACCTGCTAGTACGATCTTATGTCATCCACGGATAAATTTGAATCCAACAATACCATCTTTTTAATACTTTAAAATTTTATAATACTTCTAAGATCCTAAATACAGGAGATTACATTTGTTTATAATTTTAAAATATAAATAATGAAGCTGAATAAAATATAATATTAACTAGTAAATAGAGGTACATATGTTGTATCAATATTTTTACTTCCAAATAAAACAAAATTTACATCTATGAAAATTTGTTCCTCGTGATCTGATAAAAGAATTGGCTTGTTATCCATAAAATCACCTCCCCTCTATGTTTTTTCACCATCTTTTGAGATAGGCCAACTTAATAAATATAAGGTCGTTAAGTCAACACTGGAAATCTCTACTTTAAAATTTGTAATGTTTGCTTAATGATCCAGGCAGAAAAGAAAGCTTGAGATGTGATCACAGAGGGAGTTTAATGCGGCAACGCTCCATGTGTCAAAGGTCTAGGGGTGAAAAGTCTGGTAGGGGCTTCTATCATAGCTCTAAAAAAAAAACACCACCAAAACTCCTAACTTTTAGCTGAAAGTCAAAATACCAAAAAAAGAGGCTAGTTTTAAAATAACTTTAATCACTTTCAAACTAAAACAACCGAACTGAAAACCTTAAGTTGTAAGGCCGCAAGTATTTGGAATTAAGATGTACTCAAACCACATTGTAAAGTAAAATCATATATTTATAATACTTTGCAGTATTTGGTTACACATAGAAGAAATTAATGAGTTCGATTCTTTGAGTTTGTTTACTGGTAAAGTAAAACCAATATTTTTAAGTTAAAGCAGGGTTGAGAACACGCGGCGGGTGGCTTGTGGTAATGATGGCTGCCATCGTTGGGGAATGGTAGCGGCAACTGAGAATAAGTGACTGCCTGTGATGGAAAACGAAGCCTCACATAGTGATGTATTTGGAATTCACAAAAAATCAAGCAAATTTCATATATATTGATGTGGACATCGATAAGAGGTTCAAGCATGTGTATCGCCGGAGACAGCGCAGATCGACGGCTACGATTCAGAGTTTTTATTTTTGATTTATTTCATGTTTTATTTAGTTGGCATTTTATTTCCTAGTTTACCCCTATGGGGAGTGTTGTCTTATTGTAGCTCAAAGGGCATTTGAGTACTTTTATTTCCTCATGTTTTAAGACCTATTTACAGGGGTCTCATGCTTTGTAAAAGCCAATGAATGATTGTTATAAAATATTATTTTGCATGAGCTCTTGTGAGAGTTTGAGTATTTGATGGAGAGAGATCCCTAGGAGAGGGAAGCTTGCGCACCACCCACCAACCTTGGAGACAGCCGGGTTCGTGATTCTTTATCTCTTTGGTTATCTTGATCTCCCCCTCCACCTCAACCACCTCACCCGACCCCTCCTCTTCCCTCAAACCCACGGCTAATTCCTCATACCCGAACCCATGCCGCCGGCTCCACCTCCTTAGCCGCCGGCCACACCCCTCTTCCCACCCTCTTTGTGATTTCCTATTTTGGTTGGGCTAATTTAGGGATTGGTTTGAATTTGAAATTCTTCAAGTTCAAATTTCAAATTCTTTCATAAATTAGTGAATCTATTTTAGGAAAGTTCCTAATTGACATCCATTTGAATTTGAAATCTAAATTGGATTGGGTTATTTACTTTCCTAATCCTTTAAACCAAATTAAGAAGCCTTAAAAGCTCTCATTAAATGCCTCCCATGCCCCCTTTGTACCGCTGGCCCCTCTAGAGGAGATTTTGGAATTATTTCCTAATTTCTGCTGAGCTTCACTTGGAAATTTTCTTCAGATTTCAGCCACCTCTCTTAGCCGGCCTTGAAGAAGTTTATTGCTTAATTAATTCCCAATTAAAGCCCATTCAAATTGGAAGTAATTGGAGCACCTCCATATCCCGCCGTCCCCCTTCCCCTTATTGCTGGACGTTTGAAATTTCTCCATAGATGTAACGGTTCACTGTGGAAATATTCTCCAATATTCCCTGCTGCTGGCCGAATTCCTCCATGCCTCTTTCCTTGGTTTTTTCTCTCCAAACTCCCTCCCCTCTACACACCAAAACCAGAAACTTATTTCAGGTTTTGAGTTGGTCTCTTTTTCCCTACAAGATTGCACAAGGGTCTTCTTCCTTTCCAACTATTTTCAAGAGCATCATCAAGTGTGAGGATTTTAATCACCTAGCTCCCATGAATGGCGGATCCGGAACTTAAGTGGGGTCTTGTATTCAACGCCGACGGAAGCATCAACATCCTAAGATCTCATTGCTTCGACGTGGGATTTGAAGACGAGACCACCGTTGAAGAATATTTGGAGCAAGTCGTCCCAATTCTTGCGAGCATCATCGACCGTCGAAACCGAAACTCCGATTGGAGCATCAACAGTCGATCATTCCCGCCATCCTCGCCACCGTCAACCTTTCCGTGGATCAAGGCCATTGGTGTTGCTACCGTCTTTGTGGCATCGTTGAGTTTGCTAAAGAGCTTCACCCGCTAAGCCCTACTTGAGTGTGATTGAGCAAGGTAACTCGTAGTGAATTTTCTAAATATTAACCGTGGGATTATATTATTTTCCGCATTCGCTTTTGTGTGATACTTTTGAGATCCTTCATTAATTGTGTCTAAACAACTAGCTTGTAATTGTTTATCATAACATTTTGATAACGGATAACTTCTTGAATCTTAAACTACGATACTCTAATCTTACATTGGTAGACTTTGTGATTCTTAATGAATTTCATGTGCAATTCTTGAATGTATCACATCATATATAGTAAATGAATTAGATATATAATTTCAAATACCTCAAAAAATTACACTGTATTTACTTTTCTTCCAAGCAAACATAAAAATTTTCAAAACTAATTCGGTTAATTTACTTTATACTAGTAAAACTTGTAACCAAGCAGCCCCTTCATAAATAAGAAAGGTTGGCTATTATAATGCATACAAAAAGAATGATAAGAGAGTAATAAAGTTCTGGATAATTTTTGCTTATACAAAATCCTGCTTTACCCTTGGTAAAATATAACATTTTTCTGAAAAAAGATAATAGTAAAATAGGTAATTATCTATTTTTAGGAAGTGGTGTGTGTTTATTTGGGTGTTCCCTAGAACATTGAACTAGTTACCCAATTGTAAGTGAGATCTCTAATGAATAACACAACTTTTTTCCTTAACATGGTGTCAGCATAAGTAAAACCCAAACTTAGTTTTCCCCTCTTAATCTGGAAATCCCTCTGAAGTTATCAGGAAAAGAAAAACCTGAACAGCCCCAAAAAAATCTTGATCTGCATCAACCCTCATGCTCTCGTGATCATAATGACACTCCTGACCGCCAAGAGGTGTTTACCACCCTCTGAATTAGCCATCTACTACCCTGACTGATGTTTACCCATTTCTTAAGGCACGACCACTTCATGTGCCTCCACTTTTTAATGTTTTAAGTTAACTCTCAAAGTCACAATCACTTCATGCGCCTCCCTTTAATGATTTGATATAATTATCAAGTTTTATGACTCACTCACAATAAGGCTTCCAAATATCCACTTAATGACTCAAAAATCTCCTCCATCAGGGCCACAATTAAATTATATGCTACCAATTATTTTCAGTAGTTGAGGGTCATTTACTATCTTGACAATTCTCAAGACAAACTTTATCATCTTGATGAATCTCCTACAAATGGTAGTAACACTTTCAAATTTTTTGAATGGAGTATGTCTAATTACATATTCTTAGCTTGTTTCATAATAGTTTTGAATCTTATAAATTGCCTCAATATCATATTTCAAAACTCAACCAAGAAAATTGTTGTGCTGCCATTGTTCTAGCTACTTTTAAAAAAGTAATATCACTTGCATTTGCACTCTTTACTCTACGATCTTACCTCTTAAAAAAAATTGTAATCCAAGAATATTATAGCACTCCGTAAGGAAAATGATACGATTACTTCAATACTGCCACTTTAATACTAATCCAACTATTTAGCAAAAGCAAAACGAAAAAAATTTCTTGTTGTCAAGTTTATCTCTTGCTTACATTCTTTCAAGCAAGTTGTGCAATCTCAATTGGCAAATTTAATGTTTCAAACATGGTGATCGCTTCTCACAAGTTATTCACATCATTGAGCTCTCTGGTCCTCACACATTGACTCCCAATCAATTATATTTGGATATTGTCTCTAGAGATGGTGGGGGAGTACTGGATGTGGCCACAAGAAGAATGATTACAATGGTTGCAACAATAATACTTTTCCTTGCCCTCATTGCATTTGCACCAATCATACTCCTAAGTCCTAAAGATTGTAGGAAAAATTTGGATACCCCTCCAATGCTCTGAACAAATGCTTCCCTAATCAATCCAACTCTATCTACTCCGAATGCATCCTTCTCTGAATTAGTTACTATATCTCTAAAAGACTACGAATAACTATTTCAACAATCTCAAACATCTCTCTAGCCTTCATGACATCTCTTAATCTAGATCCATTGCAATTATCTCTACTGGCACACCCTGGGATTTACATTTAGGTGACTCATGTCATATGACAGATAATCACCAACTATTTTCATCTCTTTGTATTTCATCTTTGCACGTCATTGTTAAATATGGCTTCCCCTCTCCATTTATGAAAAGGGCATATAGCAAGTAATGATCAACTATGTTCAACTCTGCACATTCCATCTCTACCACCTATCATTGCCATTGATGGCTTCGCCTCTGGAGCATTATACAATCTTCTAGAAATTTTTTGCTTTTAAATTTAAATATTTTGCATGTCCCACAATTCTCTATCAACTAGTCGAATATTCATTGTCTTACACAATAAAACTGCCTGTAACATTGTCTCTGCATCTCTCTCATTATGAATTTTAGGATGTCAACTCAAGTAAGATGATTAGTAGAAGTGTTGAAGTTAGCATAGTCCACTACTTGACAACTAATCCTCCTTCTACCCTCTTCCATCACTACTCAGTATCAATAGCACTATCAGTTGGGTCATCCTCCTTCCAACAAGCTTCAATAATGTATTTTTTTTTTCTTTGGCATCTCTCTCCATGTTAGGTTAGCCTACCTACAAGTTGGGTAAACAACATAGTGTTCCATTTACTTTTCTTGTTAATCTCGTCCACTTAAACATTTGGGCTAATCCTATTCTCACTCATTGATGATTATTATAGGGTCACTTTGGCAATATTTGCTCACATGTCAATCAAAGGTACTACCTGCAACTCAAGTATTTTATCCAAAATAATAATATTTTTTACATTAATCAAAACTTTATTACTAATGATGCTCTGAAATTTTTGTGTTTCATACTTTCTATTCTAACAATAGCATTCTTCATCAAACTTTTTTTCATACACATCTCAATAGACCAATGTTGTTGAACATTAAAATTTGCACTTGCCTGATGTTAACTGAATTTCAATGCTTCATATGAATATTCCTCAACAATTCTTGGGAATGCAATCTTGAGAAACAACCATCTTAAAAATAATGTTCCCTCTCCTCTCTGCTCGATAATTTTTCACACCATCTTCTAAATAACAAATTATTGATACCCCTATTGTACTCCGACCATATGTAACAACAGGGAACCCTTTAATGATCTGTCTTGGTATTGAAGGTCAGACACAATTTTTATTTATCTAATTGTCAACAATGTACTATCTCCTTTGTTGCTTAACAAATTCCAAAGCAAAAATATAACGAGGTCACTGTATGCAAACTCAAATATATTGAGAAGTTTACAAATATTACTTTACAATAAGGTTGAGCAATTGAAAGTGAAGCATTCTCTAATGTTGATTATGTTGGCTCTATTGAAGATAGATAGTCAACATTTACATATTGCATTTTTCGTTTAAGGTAATACGCATAATGGAAAAGTGAAGCATTCTCTAATGTTGATTATGTTGACTCTTAACAGGACACAGTGGGGAAAAAGGATTCATGTAGCCAACCCATATAGTAGAATAAAGGCTTGATGTTGTTGTTGTAGTAGTAGTAATATGGTTACCTAAGAAAATAAGAACTAAACTATTGTAATCAAATCCAATGTTGAGATTAAATATAGGGCCACGAATATTATGCATATCAAATGATGTGTACAATTTATATTAATGTATTGTGATAATTGTGCATCCATCTAGATTATGATGGGGGAGGGGGGTTCATGTGAATTTCGAATTTTCAAATTAAATTGAAAAGTGAGGGAAGGGGTCGTCCAAAGAGAGGGAAAGGGGAAAGGGTGTCCAGGTTCAATGAATGTGGAATTTGAATTTATTCCCAATTAATTTCTGATTTACTCAATCCTTGATTGAAGGAAGGTTTTCCAAAATTAAGCTAAATGATTTAGGAAAGAATTTCAAATTTCAAATTCATTTGAATTTGAATTCAAAAACTTACCAAAATTAGAACAACTTGATTTAGGAAAGAATTTGATTTAGGAAAGAATAAATTTTAGAGGGAAATTGATTTGATTGAGAGCATTAATTGAGGGGAATTAATTAATATGTGAGGGAAAAGGGGGACGGTCAAAAGAGGAGGGGGAGAGATGTCCACATACGATGTATGTGGCCCAAGGCATTAAATGAGATTTCATATTAAATCTGAAATTGATTTCATATTTAGAGGAATTAGGGGAAGGCTTCCAAAAATAGATTTGTTAATTTGGAAAGGATTTGAAATTCAAATATCTTTGAATTCAAATTAAGAACTTTCCAAGTTAATAATAAATTAATTTAGGAAGGTAATAAAGAGGCTATTTTGAATTCAAAATTCAAAATTTGTGGAGGGAAGAGGCTAGGGGTGAGGTGGTCGGCCGACTATGGAGGTGGAGGGGTTGATGTTTCATCCAAAAGAGAAGTTAACCAAAATCAAACGAAATAAAACAAAAATAGATGGTGAATGGTGGAGACTAGAGATGAGAGAACGGAGAACAAAGAAAAAAATAAAATAAAAATGATACAAACCACGAGCCCGGACTCTTCCTACAATTGGTGGGTACTACGTTGCCCTCCCCGAGGGGCTTCAATTCACTAGTCCATATCCATCTTGCGGCTAGTGGAAACAAGATTGTCCTCCCACAGGACTTTTCCTCTCCAGAACTCACACAGAGATCAAGACAAAGGCTCCAATTCTTTTTTTTATTAATAATTCATCATTACATTACACAAGCAATTGCCTCTATATATATAGGCCAAAGAAACTGAAACAAGACACATGTCCCTATGGCTTACATAGGACGACCCTCTAAAGTAAGGGTAAAAACAGAAAATTCATAATAAAAATAAAAGTTATGGATAAAATGGGACGATGACGACCGTCGATCTTCAACTCCTCCTCGGATAGGCATGGACGGTTGGATGTTCGCATTATATTACCAGCAAAAATGTGTTTTATGAAAAGATCAAATGCAATGAGGTTGATTGTCCTTTCGTTAAAATTTTGTGTATTATAAGAAGAGTGAAAATCATCATGTCTCAGATCAGAAAAAGAAGTTGATATTTGATATTTTTATAAATGCTCTAGGCCCTCTACTTATCTCTAGATTATGCAAAAAGTGAGAGCTTGATAGGAAATACTTGAGATCCAGTATTTCCTTTGCACTTCTTGAACAACTCTCCAAGCCAAATGCTGTCCCGCACAAGAAAACAGTGAAAAACAGCGGAAAATCTGAGAAAAATTGAGAGAAAGCGTAGGAAAACAATTGCAAACGATTGTATTCCACTAGTAGATGCAAAAGACAAGCAAGATACAATTTTCCTTCGATTCGAGAGGAAGGAAAAAACTCTCCAAATCTCTAGCTGTAGTCTAGAGCCCAAGAACAAGAAAACCTAGATCTCCAAAATACATTCAAATTCAAGATCCCCCCAAATCCCTCCAAAACTCCTAATTAAAGACAAAGGAATATTACAAAATACCTAAACAGCCCTTAGTTCAAATTATTTCCCTCCTAATCTTGCATTAAGCCCATAATGGGCTCCACAAGGCTTCCGCCCAACCCAGGCCATCCGCTGGGTCTATTCTGTCGCCTGGAATAGACCCGGACCGGTCCAGTCGGCCCCTCCTGGGCCGGCGTAACATTACCTCCCTCCCCAAGTACCACCTTGTCCTCAAGGTGGAAAGCAGGAAACTGCTCTGCAATCCTCTCCTGTGGTTCCCAGGTGGCCTCATAGTCTGGGAGGCCACTCCACCTAATCTTCACCTCCTTTTCCCCCTTCTCATTGATGCGCACTCCTTCTACCGCTAGAGGCTCCAATGTCACTTCCATGTCCTCCCTCAATGTGTTGGGCAGCTCTGGGCTCACTGCATGCTCCCCCACCACTCTCCTCAACTGTGAGACATGAAAAACGGGGTGTATTCTGACTATTGGAGGGAGCCTCAATCTATAGGCCACCCCTCCAATTCTCTCCTCCACTTCAAAAGGGCCAAAATACCTTGCTGCAAGCTTCTCATTTCTCCTTTGGGCCATAGTCCTCTGCCGGTATGGTCGGAGCTTCAAGTAGACCTTGTCCCCAACTGCAAACTGTATATCTCTCATTTTGTCGTCCGCCTGCTTCTTCATAAGTTGCTGGGCTCTAAGTAAATGCCTCTTGAGCTCTTCCAACACCTGGTCTCTTTCCTTCAAATGCTGATCCACTACAGATACTGGAGCACTACTATGGCTATAGTGTACCAAATGTGGGGGGTCCCTCCCATATAACACCTTAAAAGGTGTCATCTTGGTAGCCGAGAGTGAAAGGAGGTATTGTACTAGTATTCTACCCAAGCTAGCCATTTGGCCCACTGCTTTGGTGTTTCAGACACAAAACACCTCAAGTATGTCTCCAAGCTCCTATTCACCACCTCCGTCTGCCCGTTAGTCTGTGGATGGTAGGCTGTGCTCCTCTTCAATACTGTTCCCTGCATCCTAAATAGCTCCCTCCAAAAATGGCTCAGGAACACCTTGTCCCTATTAGAAATAATGGACTCTGGTACCCCATGCAGGCGGACTATCTCCCTCACAAATGCTGCTGCTACAGACACCGCTGTGTACGGGTGTCTCAAGGGAATGAAATGAGCATATTTGCTCAGCCTGTCGAACACTACAAGTATAACTGTGTAGCCTTTTGATTTTGGGAGCCCATCAATGAAATCCATAGTAATCTCCTCCCAAACCTTCTCTGGTAGGGCCAGAGGCTGTAGTAATCCCCCTGGTGCCATCGGCAGGTACTTGCTCCGCTGGCAGATATCACACTTCGCCACCATCTCCTCTACATCTTTCCTCATCCCCTTCCAGTACAATTCAGCAGCTAATCGGCTATAAGTTTTTTGTACTCCTGAATGCCCTCCTATGGCACTCCCATGAAACTCCTGTAGCAGCTGGGGAATGTGGATGGAAGACCTTGGAATCACACTCCTTCCCTGATAGTACAGTCTTTCTCCCACAACTGAGTAGCCTGGGTGGTTTTTCCCATCTGATAACACATCTTCTTTGATTTTCCTTAGCTCCTCATTCTGAATGCTCTCCTCTTTGATGGCTCCCCAATCTATCAGTATTGGTACTGATACAGCAATCCCCTAGAGCTCCCCCATACAGCGTGATAATGCATCCGCTGCATTATTCTCTAGTCCCGGCCGATAGTAGATCTCAAAATCATATTCCAACAGCTTGGACAACCACCTCTGATGCTCCTCTGTGACCATCATCTGCTCTAACAAGTACTTCAGGCTCCTCTAATCAGTCCTGACAATAAAGTGTCTGCCCAATAAGTAAGGTCTCTACTTCTGGATGGCCAGTACAATAGCCATCAGCTCTCTCTCGTAGACAGACTTCAGCCTAGCCCGGGACGACAATACCTAACTGAAGTAAGCTATGGGCATGTGGTTCTGCATCAACACTGCTCCCAATCCATAGCCTGAAGCATCTGTCTCCACCACAAACACCTGATTAAAGTCTGGCAGAGCAAGCACTGGCACCGTCGTCATGGCCTTCTTCAGCTTCTCAAAAGCCTCTGAAGCTGCTTCCCCCCATAAGAAGTTGTCCTTCTTCAACTGCTCTGTCAGTGGCCACGCTATGGTGCTATATCCCCTCACGAACCTCCTGTAGTAGCCTGTCAGTCCCAAGAATCCTCTGAGCCCCTTCAAGGTCTTGGGTTGAGGCCATGCCAACATTGCCTCTATCTTGGATTGATCTGCAGCAACTCCCTCCTGGGATATCACGTGCCCTAGGTACTCCACCCGTGCCTGAGCGAAGTCACACTTCTTGAAGTAGGCCTTTAGCTGATGCTCCCTCAGCACACCCAACACCACTCTCAGGTGCTCTAGGTGTTCCTCCTCAGTCCTGCTATAGATTAGAATGTCATCAAAAAATACCAACACAAACCTGCGGAGGTGTGGCTTGAAGATCCGGTTCATCAAGGCCTGGAATGTGGCAGGTGCGTTAGTGAGGCCAAAAGGCATCATCAGAAACTCGTAGTGGCCCTCATGAGTCCTGAAGGCCATCTTCTGCACATCTTCCTTCCTCATCCTGATCTGGTGGTAGCCTGACTTCAAATCGATTTTGGTGAACAAGGATGCTCCATGTAGCTCATCCATCAACTCGTCAATCACAGGGATAGGAAACTTATCAGGCACAGTCTCCTTGTTGAGAGCTCTATAATCAACATAGAACCTCCAACTCTCATCCTTCTTCTTCACAAGCAGAACTGGACTAGAGAAGGGACTCACACTGGGCTGAATGATCCCTCCTAGCATTTCTCCCACCAACTTCTCAATCTCATCTTTCTGCACCTGAGAGTATCTGTAAGGCCTCACACTGATAGGGGATACTCCCTCTTTCAGGATAATCTGGTGCTCCTGCTCTCTGTCAGGTGGTAGTCCCACCGGAGGTTGGAACACATCCTCAAATTCATGCAGAAGAGGCTGAACCAACGTGGGAATGGGCTTTTCCTCCCCATCCTCTTGTTCCTCCAGGCTCTGCAACTCCACAAGGAATCCTCCTCCTTCCTCATGGATGATTTTCACCATTGATCGGAGTGACACTCCAGCTCTGGACAATCCTGGTTCCCCTTTCAGCTTCACCCGCTTCCCCTCTACAATCAGCTCCATCATCATGGTCCCCCAGTTCACCTTGGTTTCACCCAAGGTCTGTAGCCACTTCATACCCAAAATGATATCTGTGCTACCCAACTTCAGGGGTAGGAAGTCATCTACCACCCTGATCTCCTGTAGCCTCATCTCCACCCCTTTGCAGAATCCCGGTGCTGGACTCAATCTTCCCTGTCCCCATCATCACCCCATAACTGCCTGTCTCAGTAGGCTCCATCCCAAGCTCCTCTGCCACCTTGGTGGATATGAAATTGTGGGTTGCCCCACTGTCAATCAGAACCACTACCTCCCTCCCAAGGATCTTCCCCTTCACCTTCATCGTATGGCTAGGAGTAAATCCCATCACAGAATTGAGGGAGACCTCGGCTACCTCCAACTAGGGATCAATCTGCTCTCATCAGAATCATCACCCTCTTCAGGCGCCTCGTCTATATAGACGTTGAGAGCCCAAAGGGCGCAATCCTTGCACCTGTGCCCTGGAACAAACTTCTCCTCACATCTGAAACAAAGGCCCTTGGCCCTCTTCTCCTGCATCTCCTCAGTCAATTTCTTGAAGCTTCCAGCAGATCTGGTCACCCCGCTCTTCTCCTTTCCACTCTCTCTAGGGAAGCTAGGGCTTGGCCCTTTTGGAGCCAAGTAAGTGGTAGTTGTCCTGGTGGGACCTCCTGAGTGGTTATTCCGCCAATTTCGGGCGGTTGTCTTCTGGTTCTCCACCAACTGAGCCAACTCCATCGCCTCCCTCAGGTCTCTCGGTCTCATGACCTTCACAGCATCTCTAATTTTCGGCTTGAGGCCCTTCATAAAGTTTCCCCCCAAAGTACTGTTTGATAAGCCCTCCATGTCTCCCACCAAACTCTCAAATTTCTTCCTGTATTCCTCCACTGTTCTCTCTTGAGTGAGGGCATAAAACTGTTCTGATATCTCCCATGGGCTGCCCCCCCTGAATCTCTCCCTGATAGCCTCCTTGAATTCCCTCCAGATCCTCACCGGTTCTCACTTATCCATGTACTTGAACCAGGCAAATGCCGCCCCTTCCAAGCACATACTAGAAGCCGTCAATCTCTCCTCCTCCATCAGGCCATTCACTGCAAAATATCTCTCCACCTTGTGGATCCACTCATCCACATTTCCCTCCTCAAATACTGGCATTTTCAGCTTCCTGGCCCTCGTGTCCACCCCGTATGCCCTATTCCCCCCATGGCCTCCTCTGTCCCAAGCTATGGGGTCTTCACAGTTCCTCTCTCTCCATATCGGGGCTCATCCTCCCTCCTTGGCCGCCGGTAGTCATCTTCCCCTCGTGCCCCGCCATGGTGGTTATAGATCCCCCATGGTCGGTCCAATGGGTCGGGCCTCCGACGTCGCCGATCATCTTCTCTTCCTTCCCCCTGAAGTCTCTCCTTCTGTAATATTCTTCCCGCCTGATGGACTCCCGAGGTGGCATCCTTCCGTTGCTGTCAAGCAGTTCCACTTCCTCTTCCTCTTCTGGATTCACCTTCTTCTTACCCTTGCTCCCACTACCTTCTCCTCTTTCCTCCGCTGCCACAGCTCTTGCTTGCCTTTCCAACAACTTTTTCATCATCTCCTCCAAGGCCATGAATTTCCCTTCCACATTCTCGCTCAATGTCGCCATCTTCTCCTCCAGATCCGCTTTAAATTGACTCACATCGGTCTCCAAGACTTCTACCCGCTTAGATTCCATGGGAACCAAAGCGATGCCTCCGGATCCACCCAAAAAATGGAGTTTTCGGTAGAATTCAGTCTCCGACAGTAAAAAAAAAACTGCTGTTTTACCCAACAGCTGCTCTCAAAACCCCCAAAAAAAACTGTTGTTTTCAGGGGAAAACAGCCTCCGACAACCCAAATTCTGCGATCTCCAGCAATATCCTTCCTGCAGTGAAAAACACCCTCCGATCCACTGGAAACGGCAGTTTTTCACTAAGTTTTCCCTTCCAATCCGCGAAAAACTGCAGCGAAACAGTGGAAAAAAAATAGCCCTCCACCGCTCGGATCTCGCTCTGATACCAATTTGATAGGAAATACTTGAGATCCAGTATTTCCTTTGCACTTCTTGAACAACTCTCCAAGCCAGATGCTGTCCCGCACAGGAAAACAGTGAAAAACAGCGGAAAATCTGAGAAAAACTGAGAGAAAGCATAGGAAAACAATTGCAAACGATTGTATTCCACTAGTAGATGCAAAAGACAAGCAAGATACAATTTTCCTTCGATTCGAGAGGAAGGAAAAAACTCTCCAAATCTCTAGCCGTAGTCTAGAGCCCAAGAACAAGAAAACCAAGATCTCCAAAATACATTCAAATTCAAGATCCCTCCAAAACTCCTAATTAAAGACAAAGGAATATTACAAAATACCTAAACAGCCCTTAGTTCAAATTATTTCCCTCCTAATCTTGCATTAATCCCATAATGGGCTCCACAAGGCTTCCGCCCAACCCAGGCCATCCGCTGGGTCTATTCCGTCGCCTGGAATAGACCCGGACCGGTCCCTCCTGGACCGGTCCAGCCGGCCCCTCCTGGGCCGACGTAACAGAGCTATATATGCTTCATATTGGGATTATTAACGTAAGGGAACAGTAAAATAGGATAGTGATCTATATTTAGAGAGAAATGTTTATTTGGATGTTTCTAGAACATTATACTTGTACATCTATTTTAAATAAAGGGTATCTCTAATAAATCAGAAACAATTCAATTTTCCTCAAAAACAGCAACATATTAAATATAACTATTCTCAAGCTAAGAAAAACGTGATTAAAAGCGATCCTAAGCACTACAACCAGACAAAACATAAGTCCATATCCCAAATAAGAACAAAACACAAGTCCATATCCTAAAGTCATAACACGAAGAAAATAACTAATAGTGACACAATAATCACAACAAGTAGAATACAAAATTAGACATTTTAATAGAGTTTAACAAATAAAATAGTCCAAATATACAACCCAGGGCACTCTAATGTCCATCACACGTGAAGAAATAATAGGAAGTTCATTGGAATCTCAAGTAACTTCCCAAATGCATGGAAGGTTATCTTATAATAAAATATTTGCTCAAATCATTAAGATAACTGCATCCACACATTCGCCAAATTTGAATATGTATATTTGCTACTGCAAAGTTGAAATGGTGGCATAATACCAAATGTTATAGAAGGAAACCAGCAATTATAATCCTATTGCGGCTTCAAAATTTAAATGAGAATAGATAAAATCTATATTCATAAAAAAGTTATAATCCACAGCAGTTTTTGCTGCTTAAGCATGAATGGCACAATATCTACCTCCATTGGCTACGGCGCAAGTCTCTAATAAATTTCTGGGCCTGCTGTCGGATGCATTGGAAGACTGCTCACCAATAGCCTAACCATGAGCACGAAGGACAACCCCCTATTCTGGCGTCGACGAGAAGCATGTAAAATAACATCAACGTTTACAAAGAAAGAATGAAACAAATGTAAAAAAATAATAATTTTTAATATAAAAAACATTCATGGACAAAGAGACCCGCATGACAAGGTCGACTCAACCAAAACAAATGAATCCTGTGCATTTGGGATTTAGTGTACGCTCTACAATGATAAAAAATCCTGTCATAATTGACTAAGAGATTATGGTGATAAAATTTTTACTGCAAACACCTGCGGTTTTCGTCTTCTTGGAAAAGCTTGCGAGCTTGTTCCATTTCTTCTTCTCCTATCTAAGATTTCGTCTCGGGCTACTTATCTAATTCTTCTCTTCCGCAAGTTTCCACCCCCATTTGTATCTTTCCTTCTCAATCAAAGAAAAGCTTTTGGGTGTTTTTATATTCTAAAATTGTGTTTGTCGTGTATGAGGTATAAGTGTTGTCTGTTCTAAAATATATAAAAGTCTTAAAATGTTGTTGTGTCCTTTTATTAAAAGTTGTAAGGTGTCGTTGCAAATGTGTTGTCCTTTTTAATTTGTAATTATTAGGTTTTGTGTCGTATTTATTGTGTTAATTTTTGTCGTTTATGAAAGGAAGACCATAGGTGTTTGCAATCTTAGTTTTTTCAAATATTGGTTGCATCAGAGTCATTGGCTCACCTAGCTTCGAGCTAATAGGCCCACTCACTTCAATGGCTATTGTCTTCTGCTTGCTCACACGCAATCTGGGTTTCCCATTTTAATGCCTGTGGATGCTATGGGGACATTTTCTCATTTTAAAATCTTTTCACTAACTCTCCATACTAACTGAAACTTGGCCCAATTTTCTACCTCTAAACAGTCGATCACCTGCTAGTACGATCTTATGTCATCCACGGATAAATTTGAATCCAACAATACCATCTTTTTAATACTTTAAAATTTTATAATACTTCTAAGATCCTAAATACAGGAGATTACATTTGTTTATAATTTAAAATATAAATAATGAAGCTGAATAAAATATAATATTAACTAGTAAATAGAGGTACATATGTTGTATCAATATTTTTACTTCCAAATAAAACAAAATTTACATCTATGAAAATTTGTTCCTCGTGATCTGATAAAAGAATTGGCTTGTTATCCATAAAATCACCTCCCCTCTATGTTTTTTCACCATCTTTTGAGATAGGCCAACTTAATAAATATAAGGTCGTTAAGTCAACACTGGAAATCTCTACTTTAAAATTTGTAAATGTTTGCTTAATGATCCAGGCAGAAAAGAAAGCTTGAGATGTGATCACAGAGGGAGTTTAATGCGGCAACGCTCCATGTGTCAAAGGTCTAGGGGTGAAAAGTCTGGTAGGGCTTCTATCATAGCTCTAAAAAAAAAAACACCACCAAAACTCCTAACTTTTAGCTGAAAGTCAAAATACCAAAAAAAGAGGCTAGTTTTAAAATAACTTTAATCACTTTCAAACTAAAACAACCGAACTGAAAACCTTAAGTTGTAAGGGCCGCAAGTATTTGGAATTAAGATGTACTCAAACCACATTGTAAAGTAAAATCATTATATTTATAATACTTTGCAGTATTTGGTTACACATAGAAGAAATTAATGAGTTCGATTCTTTGAGTTTTGTTTCCTGGTAAAGTAAAACCAATATTTTTTAAGTTTAAAGCAGGGTTGAGAACACGCGGCGGGTGGCTTGTGGTAATGATGGCTGCCATCGTTGGGGAATGGTAGCGGCAACTGAGAATAAGTGACTGCCTGTGATGGAAAAAAGAAAACGAAGCCTCACATAGTGATGTATTTGGAATTCACAAAAAATCAAGCAAATTTCATATATATTGATGTGGACATCGATAAAAGGTTCAAGCATGTGTATCGCCGGAGACAGCGCAGATCGACGGCTACGATTCAGAGTTTTTATTTTTGATTTATTTCATGTTTTATTTAGTTGGCATTTTATTTCCTAGTTTACCCCTATGGGGAGTGTTTGTCTTATTGTAGCTCAAAGGGCATTTGAGTACTTTTATTTCCTCATGTTTTAAGACCTATTTACAGGGGTCTCATGCTTTGTAAAAGCCAATGAATGATTGTTATAAAATATTATTTTGCATGAGCTCTTTGTGAGAGTTTGAGTATTTGATGGAGAGAGATCCCTAGGAGAGGGAAGCTTGCGCACCACCCACCAACCTTGGAGACAGCCGGGTTTCGTGATTCTTTATCTCTTTGGTTATCTTGATCTCCCCCCTCCACCTCAAACCACCTCACACCGACCCCTCCTCTTCCCCTCAAACCCACGGCTAATTCCTCATAACCCGAAAACCCATGCCGCCGGCTCCACCTCCTTAGCCGCCGGCCACACCCCTCTTCCCACCCTCTTTTGTGATTTCCTATTTTGGTTGGGCTAATTTAGGGATTGGTTTTGAATTTGAAATTTCTTCAAGTTCAAATTTCAAATTCTTTCATAAATTAGTGAATCTATTTTAGGAAAGTTCCTAATTGACATCCATTTGAATTTGAAATCTAAATTGGATTGGGGTTATTTACTTTCCTAATCCTTTAAAACCAAAATTAAGAAGCCTTAAAAAGCTCTCATTAAATGCCTCCCATGCCCCCTTTGTACCGCTGGCCCCTCTAGAGGAGATTTTGGAATTATTTCCTAATTTCTGCTGAGCTTCACTTGGAAATTTTCTTCAGATTTCAGCCACCTCTCTTAGCCGGCCTTGAAGAAGTTTATTGCTTAATTAATTCCCAATTAAAGCCCATTCAAATTGGAAGTAATTGGAGCACCTCCATATCCCGCCGTCCCCCTTCCCCTTATTGCTGGAACGTTTGAAATTTCTCCATAGATGTAACGGTTCACTGTGGAAATATTCTCCAATATTCCCTGCTGCTGGCCCGAATTCCTCCATGCCTCTTTCCTTGGTTTTTTCTCTCCAAACTCCCTCCCCTCTACACACCAAAACCAGAAACTTATTTCAGGTTTTGAGTTGGTCTCTTTTTCCCTACAAGATTGCACAAGGGTCTTCTTCCTTTCCAACTATTTTCAAGAGCATCATCAAGTGTGAGGATTTTAATCACCTAGCTCCCATGAATGGCGGATCCGGAACTTAAGTGGGGTCTTGTATTCAACGCCGACGGAAGCATCAACATCCTAAGATCTCATTGCTTCGACGTGGGATTTGAAGACGAGACCACCGTTGAAGAATATTTGGAGCAAGTCGTCCCAATTCTTGCGAGCATCATCGACCGTCGAAACCGAAACTCCGATTGGAGCATCAACAGTCGATCATCATTCCCCGCCATCCTCGCCACCGTCAACCTTTCCGTGGATCAAGGCCATTGGTGTTGCTACCGTCTTTGTGGCATCGTTGAGTTTGCTAAAGAGCTTCACCCGCTAAAGCCCTACTTGAGTGTGATTGAGCAAGGTAACTCGTAGTGAATTTTCTAAATATTAACCGTGGGATTATATTATTTTCCGCATTCGCTTTTGTGTGATACTTTTGAGATCCTTCATTAATTGTGTCTAAACAACTAGCTTGTAATTGTTTATCATAACATTTTGATAACGGATAACTTCTTGAATCTTAAACTACGATACTCTAATCTTACATTGGTAGACTTTGTGATTCTTAATGAATTTCATGTGCAATTCTTGAATGTATCACATCATATATAGTAAATGAATTAGATATATAATTTCAAATACCTCAAAAAATTACACTGTATTTACTTTTCTTCCAAGCAAACATAAAAATTTTCAAAACTAATTCGGTTAATTTACTTTATACTAGTAAAACTTGTAACCAAGCAGCCCCTTCATAAATAAAGAAAGGTTGGCTATTATAATGCATACAAAAAGAATGATAAGAGAGTAATAAAGTTCTGGATAATTTTTGCTTATACAAAATCCTGCTTTACCCTTGGTAAAATATAACATTTTTCTGAAAAAAGATAATAGTAAAATAGGTAATTATCTATTTTTAGGAAGTGGTGTGTGTTTATTTGGGTGTTCCCTAGAACATTGAACTAGTTACCCAATTGTAAGTGAGATCTCTAATGAATAACACAACTTTTTTCCTTAACATGGTGTCAGCATAAGTAAAACCCAAACTTAGTTTTCCCCTCTTAATCTGGAAATCCCTCTGAAGTTATCAGGAAAAGAAAAACCTGAACAGCCCCAAAAAAATCTTGATCTGCATCAACCCTCATGCTCTCGTGATCATAATGACACTCCTGACCGCCAAGAGGTGTTTACCACCCTCTGAATTAGCCATCTACTACCCTGACTGATGTTTACCCCATTTCTTAAGGCACGACCACTTCATGTGCCTCCACTTTTTAATGTTTTAAGTTAACTCTCAAAGTCACAATCACTTCATGCGCCCTCCCTTTAATGATTTGATATAATTATCAAGTTTTATGACTCACTCACAATAAGGCTTCCAAATATCCACTTAATGACTCAAAAATCTCCTCCATCAGGGCCACAATTAAATTATATGCTACCAATTATTTTCAGTAGTTGAGGGTCATTTACTATCTTGACAATTCTCAAGACAAACTTTATCATCTTGATGAATCTCCTACAAATGGTAGTAACACTTTCAAATTTTTTGAATGGAGTATGTCTAATTACATATTCTTAGCTTGTTTCATAATAGTTTTGAATCTTATAAATTGCCTCAATATCATATTTCAAAACTCAACCAAGAAAATTGTTGTGCTGCCATTGTTCTAGCTACTTTTAAAAAAAGTAATATCACTTGCATTTGCACTCTTTACTCTACGATCTTACCTCTTAAAAAAAAATGTAATCCAAGAATATTATAGCACTCCGTAAGGAAAATGATACGATTACTTCAATACTGCCACTTTAATACTAATCCAACTATTTAGCAAAAGCAAAACGAAAAAAATTTCTTGTTGTCAAGTTTATCTCTTGCTTACATTCTTTCAAGCAAGTTGTGCAATCTCAATTGGCAAATTTAATGTTTCAAACATGGTGATCGCTTCTCACAAGTTATTCACATCATTGAGCTCTCTGGTCCTCACACATTGACTCCCAATCAATTATATTTGGATATTGTCTCTAGAGATGGTGGGGGAGTACTGGATGTGGCCACAAGAAGAATGATTACAATGGTTGCAACAATAATACTTTTCCTTGCCCTCATTGCATTTGCACCAATCATACTCCTAAGTCCTAAAGATTGTAGGAAAAATTTGGATACCCCTCCAATGCTCTGAACAAATGCTTCCCTAATCAATCCAACTCTATCTACTCCGAATGCATCCTTCTCTGAATTAGTTACTATATCTCTAAAAGACTACGAATAACTATTTCAACAATCTCAAACATCTCTCTAGCCTTCATGACATCTCTTAATCTAGATCCATTGCAATTATCTCTACTGGCACACCCTGGGATTTACATTTAGGTGACTCATGTCATATGACAGATAATCACCAACTATTTTCATCTCTTTGTATTTCATCTTTGCACGTCATTGTTAAATATGGCTTCCCCTCTCCATTTATGAAAAGGGCATATAGCAAGTAATGATCAACTATGTTCAAACTCTGCACATTCCATCTCTACCACCTATCATTGCCATTGATGGCTTCGCCTCTGGAGCATTATACAATCTTCTAGAAATTTTTTTGCTTTTAAATTTAAATATTTTGCATGTCCCACAATTCTCTATCAACTAGTCGAATATTCATTGTCTTACACAATAAAACTGCCTGTAACATTGTCTCTGCATCTCTCTCATTATGAATTTTAGGATGTCAACTCAAGTAAGATGATTAGTAGAAGTGTTGAAGTTAGCATAGTCCACTACTTGACAACTAATCCTCCTTCTACCCTCTTCCATCACTACTCAGTATCAATAGCACTATCAGTTGGGTCATCCTCCTTCCAACAAGCTTCAATAATGTATTTTTTTCTTTGGCATCTCTCTCCATGTTAGGTTAGCCTACCTACAAGTTGGGTAAACAACATAGTGTTCCATTTACTTTTCTTGTTAATCTCGTCCACTTAAACATTTGGGCTAATCCTATTCTCACTCATTGATGATTATTATAGGGTCACTTTGGCAATATTTGCTCACATGTCAATCAAAGGTACTACCTGCAACTCAAGTATTTTATCCAAAATAATAATATTTTTTACATTAATCAAAACTTTATTACTAATGATGCTCTGAAATTTTTGTGTTTCATACTTTCTATTCTAACAATAGCATTCTTCATCAAACTTTTTTTCATACACATCTCAATAGACCAATGTTGTTGAACATTAAAATTTGCACTTGCCTGATGTTAACTGAATTTCAATGCTTCATATGAATATTCCTCAACAATTCTTGGGAATGCAATCTTGAGAAACAACCATCTTAAAAATAATGTTCCCTCTCCTCTGCTCGATAATTTTTCACACCATCTTCTAAATAACAAATTATTGATACCCCTATTGTACTCCGACCATATGTAACAACAGGGAACCCTTTAATGATCTGTCTTGGTATTGAAGGTCAGACACAATTTTTATTTATCTAATTGTCAACAATGTACTATCTCCTTTGTTGCTTAACAAATTCCAAAGCAAAAATATAACGAGGTCACTGTATGCAAACTCAAATATATTGAGAAGTTTACAAATATTACTTTACAATAAGGTTGAGCAATTGAAAGTGAAGCATTCTCTAATGTTGATTATGTTGGCTCTATTGAAGATAGATAGTCAACATTTACATATTGCATTTTTCGTTTAAGGTAATACGCATAATGGAAAAGTGAAGCATTCTCTAATGTTGATTATGTTGACTCTTAACAGGACACAGTGGGGAAAAAGGATTCATGTAGCCAACCCATATAGTAGAATAAAGGCTTGATGTTGTTGTTGTAGTAGTAGTAATATGGTTACCTAAGAAAATAAGAACTAAACTATTGTAATCAAATCCAATGTTGAGATTAAATATAGGGCCACGAATATTATGCATATCAAATGATGTGCACAATTTATATTAATGTATTGTGATAATTGTGCATCCATCTAGATTATGATGGGGGAGGGGGGTTCATGTGAATTTCGAATTTTCAAATTAAATTGAAAAGTGAGGAAAGGGGTCGTCCAAAGAGAGGGAAAGGGGAAAGGGTGTCCAGGTTCAATGAATGTGGAATTTGAATTTATTCCCAATTAATTTCTGATTTACTCAATCCTTGATTGAAGGAAGGTTTTCCAAAATTAAGCTAAATGATTTAGGAAAGAATTTCAAATTTCAAATTCATTTGAATTTGAATTCAAAAACTTACCAAAATTAGAACAACTTGATTTAGGAAAGAATAAATTTTAGAGGGAAATTGATTTGATTGAGAGCATTAATTGAGGGGAATTAATTAATATGTGAGGGAAAAGGGGGACGGTCAAAAGAGGAGGGGGAGAGATGTCCACATACGATGTATGTGGCCCAAGGCATTAAATGAGATTTCATATTAAATCTGAAATTGATTTCATATTTAGAGGAATTAGGGGAAGGCTTCCAAAAATAGATTTGTTAATTTGGAAAGGATTTGAAATTCAAATATCTTTGAATTCAAATTAGGAACTTTCCAAGTTAATAATAAATTAATTTAGGAAGGTAATAAAGAGGCTATTTTTGAATTCAAAATTCAAAATTTGTGGAGGGAAGAGGCTAGGGGTGAGGTGGTCGGCCGACTATGGAGGTGGAGGGGTTGATGTTTCATCCAAAAGAGAAGTTAACCAAAATCAAACGAAATAAAACAAAAATAGATGGTGAATGGTGGAGACTAGAGATGAGAGAACGGAGAACAAAGAAAAAAATAAAAATAAAAATGATACAAACCACGAGCCCGGACTCTTCCTACAATTGGTGGGTACTACGTTGCCCTCCCCGAGGGGCTTCAATTCACTAGTCCATATCCATCTTGCGGCTAGTGGAAACAAGATTGTCCTCCCACAGGACTTTTCCTCTCCAGAACTCACACAGAGATCAAGACAAAGGCTCCAATTCTTTTTTTTATTAATAATTCATCATTACATTACACAAGCAATTGCCTCTATATATATAGGCCAAAGAAAACTGAAACAAGACACATGTCCCTATGGCTTACATAGGACGACCCTCTAAAGTAAGGGTAAAAACAGAAAATTCATAATAAAAATAAAAGTTATGGATAAAATGGGACGATGACGACCGTCGATCTTCAACTCCTCCTCGGATAGGCATGGACGGTTGGATGTTCGCATTATATTACCAGCAAAAATGTGTTTTATGAAAAGATCAAATGCAATGAGGTTGATTGTCCTTTCGTTAAAATTTTGTGTATTATAAGAAGAGTGAAAATCATCATGTCTCAGATCAGAAAAAGAAGTTGATATTTGATATTTTTATAAATGCTCTAGGCCCTCTACTTATCTCTAGATTATGCAAAAAGTGAGAGCTTGATAGGAAATACTTGAGATCCAGTATTTCCTTTGCACTTCTTGAACAACTCTCCAAGCCAAATGCTGTCCCGCACAAGAAAACAGTGAAAAACAGCGGAAAATCTGAGAAAAATTGAGAGAAAGCGTAGGAAAACAATTGCAAACGATTGTATTCCACTAGTAGATGCAAAAGACAAGCAAGATACAATTTTCCTTCGATTCGAGAGGAAGGAAAAAACTCTCCAAATCTCTAGCTGTAGTCTAGAGCCCAAGAACAAGAAAACCTAGATCTCCAAAATACATTCAAATTCAAGATCCCCCCAAATCCCTCCAAAACTCCTAATTAAAGACAAAGGAATATTACAAAATACCTAAACAGCCCTTAGTTCAAATTATTTCCCTCCCTAATCTTGCATTAAGCCCATAATGGGCTCCACAAGGCTTCCGCCCAACCCAGGCCATCCGCTGGGTCTATTCTGTCGCCTGGAATAGACCCGGACCGGTCCAGTCGGCCCCTCCTGGGCCGGCGTAACATTACCTCCCCTCCCCAAGTACCACCTTGTCCTCAAGGTGGAAAGCAGGAAACTGCTCTGCAATCCTCTCCTGTGGTTCCCAGGTGGCCTCATAGTCTGGGAGGCCACTCCACCTAATCTTCACCTCCTTTTTTCCCCCTTCTCATTGATGCGCACTCCTTCTACCGCTAGAGGCTCCAATGTCACTTCCATGTCCTCCCTCAATGTGTTGGGCAGCTCTCTGGCTCACTGCATGCTCCCCCCCACCACTCTCCTCAACTGTGAGACATGAAAAACGGGGTGTATTCTGACTATTGGAGGGAGCCTCAATCTATAGGCCACCCCTCCAATTCTCTCCTCCACTTCAAAAGGGCCAAAATACCTTGCTGCAAGCTTCTCATTTCTCCTTTGGGCCATAGTCCTCTGCCGGTATGGTCGGAGCTTCAAGTAGACCTTGTCCCCAACTGCAAACTGTATATCTCTCATTTTGTCGTCCGCCTGCTTCTTCATAAGTTGCTGGGCTCTAAGTAAATGCCTCTTGAGCTCTTCCAACACCTGGTCTCTTTCCTTCAAATGCTGATCCACTACAGATACTGGAGCACTACTATGGCTATAGTGTACCAAATGTGGGGGGTCCCTCCCATATAACACCTTAAAAGGTGTCATCTTGGTAGCCGAGTGAAAGGAGGTATTGTACTAGTATTCTACCCAAGCTAGCCATTTGGCCCACTGCTTTGGTGTTTCAGACACAAAACACCTCAAGTATGTCTCCAAGCTCCTATTCACCACCTCCGTCTGCCCGTTAGTCTGTGGATGGTAGGCTGTGCTCCTCTTCAATACTGTTCCCTGCATCCTAAATAGCTCCCTCCAAAAATGGCTCAGGAACACCTTGTCCCTATTAGAAATAATGGACTCTGGTACCCCATGCAGGCGGACTATCTCCCTCACAAATGCTGCTGCTACAGACAGACACCGCTGTGTACGGGTGTCTCAAGGGAATGAAATGAGCATATTTGCTCAGCCTGTCGAACACTACAAGTATAACTGTGTAGCCTTTTGATTTTGGGAGCCCATCAATGAAATCCATAGTAATCTCCTCCCAAACCTTCTCTGGTAGGGCCAGAGGCTGTAGTAATCCCCCTGGTGCCATCGGCAGGTACTTGCTCCGCTGGCAGATATCACACTTCGCCACCATCTCCTCTACATCTTTCCTCATCCCCTTCCAGTACAATTCAGCAGCTAATCGGCTATAAGTTTTTTGTACTCCTGAATGCCCTCCTATGGCACTCCCATGAAACTCCTGTAGCAGCTGGGGAATGTGGATGGAAGACCTTGGAATCACACTCCTTCCCTGATAGTACAGTCTTTCTCCCACAACTGAGTAGCCTGGGTGGTTTTTTTTCCCATCTGATAACACATCTTCTTTGATTTTCCTTAGCTCCTCATTCTGAATGCTCTCCTCTTTGATGGCTCCCCAATCTATCAGTATTGGTACTGATACAGCAATCCCCTAGAGCTCCCCCATACAGCGTGATAATGCATCCGCTGCATTATTCTCTAGTCCCCGGCCGATAGTAGATCTCAAAATCATATTCCAACAGCTTGGACAACCACCTCTGATGCTCCTCTGTGACCATCATCTGCTCTAACAAGTACTTCAGGCTCCTCTAATCAGTCCTGACAATAAAGTGTCTGCCCAATAAGTAAGGTCTCTACTTCTGGATGGCCAGTACAATAGCCATCAGCTCTCTCTCGTAGACAGACTTCAGCCTAGCCCGGGACGACAATACCTAACTGAAGTAAGCTATGGGCATGTGGTTCTGCATCAACACTGCTCCCAATCCATAGCCTGAAGCATCTGTCTCCACCACAAACACCTGATTAAAGTCTGGCAGAGCAAGCACTGGCACCGTCGTCATGGCCTTCTTCAGCTTCTCAAAAGCCTCTGAAGCTGCTTCCCCCCATAAGAAGTTGTCCTTCTTCAACTGCTCTGTCAGTGGCCACGCTATGGTGCTATATCCCCTCACGAACCTCCTGTAGTAGCCTGTCAGTCCCAAGAATCCTCTGAGCCCCTTCAAGGTCTTGGGTTGAGGCCATGCCAACATTGCCTCTATCTTGGATTGATCTGCAGCAACTCCCTCCTGGGATATCACGTGCCCTAGGTACTCCACCCGTGCCTGAGCGAAGTCACACTTCTTGAAGTAGGCCTTTAGCTGATGCTCCCTCAGCACACCCAACACCACTCTCAGGTGCTCTAGGTGTTCCTCCTCAGTCCTGCTATAGATTAGAATGTCATCAAAAAATACCAACACAAACCTGCGGAGGTGTGGCTTGAAGATCCGGTTCATCAAGGCCTGGAATGTGGCAGGTGCGTTAGTGAGGCCAAAAGGCATCATCAGAAACTCGTAGTGGCCCTCATGAGTCCTGAAGGCCATCTTCTGCACATCTTCCTTCCTCATCCTGATCTGGTGGTAGCCTGACTTCAAATCGATTTTGGTGAACAAGGATGCTCCATGTAGCTCATCCATCAACTCGTCAATCACAGGGATAGGAAACTTATCAGGCACAGTCTCCTTGTTGAGAGCTCTATAATCAACATAGAACCTCCAACTCTCATCCTTCTTCTTCACAAGCAGAACTGGACTAGAGAAGGGACTCACACTGGGCTGAATGATCCCTCCTAGCATTTCTCCCACCAACTTCTCAATCTCATCTTTCTGCACCTGAGAGTATCTGTAAGGCCTCACACTGATAGGGGATACTCCCTCTTTCAGGATAATCTGGTGCTCCTGCTCTCTGTCAGGTGGTAGTCCCACCGGAGGTTGGAACACATCCTCAAATTCATGCAGAAGAGGCTGAACCAACGTGGGAATGGGCTTTTCCTCCCCATCCTCTGTGTTCCTCCAGGCTCTGCAACTCCACAAGGAATCCTCCTCCTTCCTCATGGATGATTTTCACCATTGATCGGAGTGACACTCCAGCTCTGGACAATCCTGGTTCCCCTTTCAGCTTCACCCGCTTCCCCTCTACAATCAGCTCCATCATCATGGTCCCCCAGTTCACCTTGGTTTCACCCAAGGTCTGTAGCCACTTCATACCCAAAATGATATCTGTGCTACCCAACTTCAGGGGTAGGAAGTCATCTACCACCCTGATCTCCTGTAGCCTCATCTCCACCCCTTTGCAGATCCCGGTGCTGGACTCAATCTTCCCTGTCCCCATCATCACCCCATAACTGCCTGTCTCAGTAGGCTCCATCCCAAGCTCCTCTGCCACCTTGGTGGATATGAAATTGTGGGTTGCCCCACTGTCAATCAGAACCACTACCTCCCTCCCAAGGATCTTCCCCTTCACCTTCATCGTATGGCTAGGAGTAAATCCCATCACAGAATTGAGGGAGACCTCGGCTACCTCCAACTAGGGATCAATCTGCTCTCATCAGAATCATCACCCTCTTCAGGCGCCTCGTCTATATAGACGTTGAGAGCCCAAAGGGCGCAATCCTTGCACCTGTGCCCTGGAACAAACTTCTCCTCACATCTGAAACAAAGGCCCTTGGCCCTCTTCTCCTGCATCTCCTCAGTCAATTTCTTGAAGCTTCCAGCAGATCTGGTCACCCCGCTCTTCTCCTTTCCACTCTCTCTAGGGAAGCTAGGGCTTGGCCCTTTTGGAGCCAAGTAAGTGGTAGTTGTCCTGGTGGGACCTCCTGAGTGGTTATTCCGCCAATTTCGGGCGGTTGTCTTCTGGTTCTCCACCAACTGAGCCAACTCCATCGCCTCCCTCAGGTCTCTCGGTCTCATGACCTTCACAGCATCTCTAATTTTCGGCTTGAGGCCCTTCATAAAGTTTCCCCCCAAAGTACTGTTTGATAAGCCCTCCATGTCTCCCACCAAACTCTCAAATTTCTTCCTGTATTCCTCCACTGTTCTCTCTTGAGTGAGGGCATAAAACTGTTCTGATATCTCCCATGGGCTGCCCCCCCTGAATCTCTCCCTGATAGCCTCCTTGAATTCCCTCCAGATCCTCACCGGTTCTCACTTATCCATGTACTTGAACCAGGCAAATGCCGCCCCTTCCAAGCACATACTAGAAGCCGTCAATCTCTCCTCCTCCATCAGGCCATTCACTGCAAAATATCTCTCCACCTTGTGGATCCACTCATCCACATTTCCCTCCTCAAATACTGGCATTTTCAGCTTCCTGGCCCTCGTGTCCACCCCGTATGCCCTATTCCCCCCATGGCCTCCTCTGTCCCAAGCTATGGGGTCTTCACAGTTCCTCTCTCTCCATATCGGGGCTCATCCTCCCTCCTTGGCCGCCGGTAGTCATCTTCCCCTCGTGCCCCGCCATGGTGGTTATAGATCCCCCATGGTCGGTCCAATGGGTCGGGCCTCCGACGTCGCCGATCATCTTCTCTTCCTTCCCTGAAGTCTCTCCTTCTGTAATATTCTTCCCGCCTGATGGACTCCCGAGGTGGCATCCTTCCGTTGCTGTCAAGCAGTTCCACTTCCTCTTCCTCTTCTGGATTCACCTTCTTCTTACCCTTGCTCCCACTACCTTCTCCTCTTTCCTCCGCTGCCACAGCTCTTGCTTGCCTTTCCAACAACTTTTTCATGATCTCCTCCAAGGCCATGAATTTCCCTTCCACATTCTCGCTCAATGTCGTCATCTTCTCCTCCAGATCCGCTTTAAATTGACTCACATCGGTCTCCAAGACTTCTACCCGCTTAGATTCCATGGGAACCAAAGCGATGCCTCCGGATCCACCCAAAAAATGGAGTTTTCGGTAGAATTCAGTCTCCGACAGTAAAAAAAAAACTGCTGTTTTACCCAACAGCTGCTCTCAAAAACCCCAAAAAAACTGTTGTTTTCAGGGGAAAACAGCCTCCGACAACCCAAATTCTGCGATCTCCAGCAATATCCTTCCTGCAGTGAAAAACACCCTCCGATCCACTGGAAACGGCAGTTTTTCACTAAGTTTTCCCTTCCAATCCGCGAAAAACTGCAGCGAAACAGTGGAAAAAAAATAGCCCTCCACCGCTCGGATCTCGCTCTGATACCAATTTGATAGGAAATACTTGAGATCCAGTATTTCCTTTGCACTTCTTGAACAACTCTCCAAGCCAGATGCTGTCCCGCACAGGAAAACAGTGAAAAACAGCGGAAAATCTGAGAAAAACTGAGAGAAAGCATAGGAAAACAATTGCAAACGATTGTATTCCACTAGTAGATGCAAAAGACAAGCAAGATACAATTTTCCTTCGATTCGAGAGGAAGGAAAAAAAAACTCTCCAAATCTCTAGCCGTAGTCTAGAGCCCAAGAACAAGAAAACCAAGATCTCCAAAATACATTCAAATTCAAGATCCCTCCAAAACTCCTAATTAAAGACAAAGGAATATTACAAAATACCTAAACAGCCCTTAGTTCAAATTATTTCCCTCCTAATCTTGCATTAATCCCATAATGGGCTCCACAAGGCTTCCGCCCAACCCAGGCCATCCGCTGGGTCTATTCCGTCGCCTGGAATAGACCCGGACCGGTCCCTCCTGGACCGGTCCAGCCGGCCCCTCCTGGGCCGACGTAACAGAGCTATATATGCTTCATATTGGGATTATTAACGTAAGGGAACAGTAAAATAGGATAGTGATCTATATTTAGAGAGAAATGTTTATTTGGATGTTTCTAGAACATTATACTTGTACATCTATTTTAAATAAAGGGTATCTCTAATAAATCAGAAACAATTCAATTTTCCTCAAAAACAGCAACATATTAAATATAACTATTCTCAAGCTAAGAAAAACGTGATTAAAAGCGATCATAAGCACTACAACCAGACAAAACATAAGTCCATATCCCAAATAAGAACAAAACACAAGTCCATATCCTAAAGTCATAACACGAAGAAAATAACTAATAGTGACACAATAATCACAACAAGTAGAATACAAAATTAGACATTTTAATACAACAACAACAACAACAAACAACAAACAACAACAACAACATCAAGCCTTTATCCCACTACGTGGGGTCGGCTACATGAATCCTTTTTCTCCATTGTGTCCTATTAAAAGTCAAATTCTCATTTAAATCTAATAAAGAAAGGTCATTCCTAATATTTTCTAACCAAGTCTTTTTAGGTCTACCCCTACCTTTCTTAACATAAGTCAAATCTAATACCTCTACTCTCCTAACCGGGTCATCGCAAGGCCGCCGTTTTATGTGACCAAACCATCTAAGGCGACTTTCTCTAATCTTATCTTCTACTGGAGCTACTCCAACCTTTTCACGTATATGCTCATTTCGTATCCTATCTCTAAGGGTAAAGCCACTCATCCACCTAAGCATCCTCATCTCTGCCACACTTAACTTAGTATTATGCTTCTCTTTTAAAGGCCAACATTCGGCACCATAAAGCATTGCAGGCCTCACTACCATCTTATAGAATTTTTCCCTTAAGTTTGAGGGGTACATTTCTATCACATAACAAGCCCGATGCATTCCTCCACTTCAACCATCCAACTTGAATTCTGCTGATAATATCCCCATCTATTTCACCATCACTCTGAACAATAGATCCAAGATATCTAAAACGTGTACTCTTATTAATGACTTGATCGCCCAAAGTCACAATCCCCTCACTAGGTCTATTACTACTAAAATTGCACTCCATATATTCCGTTTTAGATCTACTCAAGCGAAAAACCTTTAGACTCTAAAGTTGACCTCCATAATTCAAGTTTACCTTCAACTCCCTCTCTAGTCTTATCAACAAGAAGAATATCATCAGCAAAAAGCATACACCAAGGTACATCCTCTTGCAAATGTCTAGTGAGAACATCCATGACTAAAGCAAAAAGATATGGGCTTAAGGCTGATCCTTGATGTAACCCAACCGAAATAGGGAAATACTTGGTCAATCCACCTTGTGTTTGAACACAAGTAATAGCTCCTGCATACATATCTTTAATGATTTGAATATAAGCATTATTGACTCCTTTCTTTTCAAGAACTCTCCATAGCACTTCTCTTAGAACTTTATCATATGCTTTTTCTAAATCAATAAATATCATAGGTAGATCATCCTACATTTTAATAGAGTTTAACAAATAAAATAGTCCAAATATACAACCCAGGGCACTCTAATGTCCATCACACGTGAAGAAATAATAGGAAGTTCATTGGAATCTCAAGTAACTTCCCAAATGCATGGAAGGTTATCTTATAATAAAATATTTGCTCAAATCATTAAGATAACTGAATCCACACATTCGCCAAATTTTGAAAATGATATTTGCTACTGCAAAGTTGATGGTGGCATAATACCAAATGTTATAGAAGGAAACCATCAATTATATGCCATTGCTTCAAGGTTTAATTAGAATATATAAAATCTATATTCATAAAAAAGTAAATAATCACAAGCAGTTTTTGCTGCTTAAGGCATGAATGCACATATCTACCTCCCATTTGCTACGCGCAGTCTTCTAAAATTTTCTGGCCTGCTGTCGGATGCATTGGAAGACTGCTCACCAATAGCCAAACCATGAGCACGTAGTACACCCTCTATTTCTGCAGTCTGATGTGGAAGCATGTAGAAATATCATCAACTTTACAAAGAAAAAAATGAAACAAATGTAAAAAAATAATAATTTTTTAAATAAAAAACCTTCAGGGACAAAGAGACCGCATGAGCAAGGTCGGAATCATCCAAAACAAATGAATCCTGGTTCAGTTTTGGATTAGGTACGCTCTACATGATGAAAAATCCTGTCATAATTGATCTAAGATAAAAACTATATACATATATGATAAATTATGAAAATTAATAGTGGCCTACATCTGAAACATCATACTGCTGTTTTCCATATTCCTCAGCCTCCCTCTTTGAAGCTTCAATTGCAGCTTGTATCATTTCTTCTTCTATATCATCGGTATAGTCAGTCACATCAGCCAAAGGGGTGGCATTTGTTGTAGGCTGTCTTCTAGCAGAAACACCAACAGAGTGGTTAGCACCAAGATCAGCCGGAAGAATTGAAAGATCCTCATCCTCATCATCAATAATTACAGTTCCATGAACCACAGTTTCATTTGCAGAAACATTTCCAGTAACATCCTCAATTTTTGGTCCACTGCCAGAAGAACCTGAGTGAGAAATCTCATCCTTGAACTCAATTGGAATCTCCCTCACATCCCTAGGGTGCGAAACCCGTGGAGCTTCATTAGCAAAATCTGGAGTACCACCATCAAAAAGACTCCGTCCAAAATGTGATTCAAGAATTGAAAATGGGTTCAGCCTTCGAATAGCAGGAAATGGTGGAAGTGCAGGGGCAGCAGTCGCAATACTAAAAGGATCATCTATATCCATTAAATCACTACGAGGTGCAGGAATAGCCACCGTGCTAGAACTGGAGATTCAAATTGAGTTTAAGGAAAACATCAATGTAGCTGCTACCAATATACATGAATAAAACCTTTAAATGAAAACCAAACTAGCGAACTAATTGCATACTTCATATTATCGCCTTGATTGAAGTGTGAATTTACAGCTGCATTTAGATCGCCACCAAATTCCTGATGTCAAAAAGAGATTACTCAAACAGCAAATCAATAAATGGCTAAAATTTACGTCCGAACTGCTGTTCAAGGATAATTAGTTTTAATTCAATCATAACATTTATCCAAACCAAAAAACTATGATGTGAAACAACAAAAATAAAAAACAATAATAGGAACTACAAGGCTACAGCGCTGATATCTTATCAACACAGCTATCAGAAGAACGGCTGTGGATGGGACGTCGTTTTTTTTTCCCCTTTGACAGAGCAAAAAGAAACTTAACAGGTGTAGTAAATTATTGGGTTTCCCGAGCTTCAATAAGCATATTTGTACCCAAAAAAACAGAAAATCTAGCAATTAATAACTGCAAGCATCAGATTAAGAAGAAATCTGCATAAAATTAAACATAACAAAAATCTATAAATAATATCTTATAATCAGTCCATATATCAACCTAAAAGCTGGAGCTTTGTGATGCAGCGGGTAGCAGCAATTCAGATGCCCAGGTGAGGCCCAAGACCTCCTTTATCACCTATAGAAGAGGCTTTAGGAGGAAACTCTTTGGGAAAGGGGGGAACTATTTTGGAAAGATGTAATGGGCATTTATTAGGAGATTTGAGCTGTTTAAGGAGGGCGATTATGGAGGGTTAGGGTTTTTATGTTATCTTTTTGAATTGCTGTAGCAGTTTTTGTGAGGTGTTTGGGTTCTTAGTAGCTACTAGGAATTCTGTGAGAGACGATTTACCTCTCAAACAGTGAATGAACTTGTAGCTCTCTTTTTAATATATCTGAATCTACTTTGAGTAAGTTGTAGTTTTTTTATATTGTTGTGTGATATTTTGATCATTAAGACTTATCAAATTGGTATCATAGCAAGATTCGAGACCTATGGTGCTGAAGAAAGTGGATGCTTTGGAAGAGAAACTAGATGGAGAAGTTGGTCAATTCAAATTTGAAGTTGAGAAAATGATTTCATCCATGGAAGGAAGGTTTTCTAACATAGAGGACATGATGAAAAAAATATTGGAGCTTCACACTCAACCGACAACATCAAAGGCGAGGGTACCAACGAGTGGCCAAGGAAGTGGGGTAAACCCCAATATCGGCACAATGAGGGATGATCTAGAGGTAGAAATCTTGGACGATAGGGAATATATGCCACCTGTTGAACCGATAACCAGGAGGAAAATGGGTGAAGGATATAGCATGAGGTAAAATTGGGATAAAGAAATGAGGGTTGATTTTGAGGTAGAGGATACCTATGAAAGGAGGGGTGGGAGAGAACAATGGACATATCACAACAATCGTTGTATGGGAGGAGCCGGAGGTGGAAGAGAAAGTTGGAGTGAAGGGGATCCGAGAGTGAAAAAACTGAAGATGTTCGTTTTTTTAGGGGGGATATGCTCATGGGTGGATCTATAGGATGGAGAGATACTTTGCAGTGAATGGGCTGACGGAGGAAAAGATACTCACAGCAGCAACTTTATGCTTGAAGGGGAAGGCTTTGTTTTGGTATCAATGGAGAGACACAAGAGAACCAATTCGATCGTGGAGAGAGTTCAAAGATAGTTTATTAAAATGTTTTCGAACCAATCAGGAATGAGACTTCTACGAGCAACTCTTTTGCTCTTGTTCAGGAATGGACAATGATGGATTATCGGGAGAGGTTGAGGTTTGAGCACCTTTCTAGCCAACTTGGGAGTCTTTCAAAGACAGTGTTGGAGGGGAATTTCCTGAAGGGACTCAAGCCAGAGATCAGTGCTATTGTCTGATTATTAAGGCCACGAGGACTGGGGGAGGCTATGGAGCTAGCCCAATTGGTGGAGAACAAAAACTCACTTGAAAGAAGCAGCAAGGACAACAATTTTGGAGCTTCATACCGGATGACGACTACTTTTTTGGCACCAAATGTACAACATGTGCCCATTCAGAGATAAGTACCCAAGGATAGGGGATTGGGAGCACAACTAGGGGAAAATTTCAAGTGGTTGACTGAGGCAGAAGTTCAGAAATGCAGGCTAGGAGATTGTGTTATGTTGTGATGGGAAATTTGTGTCGGGCCACCGCTACAAGGATAGTTCGCTGCATGTACTTACAATCTGTGATGTGGAGGAGACTCTTGAGGAGGAGGAGGTTGAGGAGGAGGAGCATTTGCACCTATATGTAGCAGAGGTCTCACTAAACTCAGTGGTGAGTTTTTCCTCAAATCACAACAATCCTTGTATAATTAAAAATTTATCAAAATCTCTGACAAATCAAAATTTTCTTAGTCATATGAAATACACACAAAAACTAAGATGATCCACCACCTTTGACTTGATCAACAAAGGTGAGTATCAACTTCACCTATGGAAACTGAATGATGACTTCACAAAGAAATGTGCATTATCTTCGATAAATTAATGAAGTCTAACTCTCACTCTAAAGGCATACTTCTCAACAAAAGAAAAAGACCAACTTTACAAAAACAAGGTCAATAAAAGGTATCACCAAAAATAAGATAAAAATTATAAATTATCTTAACGTGAACAAATTGATTGAAAAGGTAAAAAAGATTCATTTCATTCATAATAAGTTCTTACAGCATCAAGATAAAAGAAAATATAAAAAAAGAAAAAAAAAAGTTGAAAAGTACAAAATAATAAAAACTCTATGTGAGGTGCAACAAATCTAGCATTTTGGAGGACAACTTAAAGAAATTCGCATGTGTTGAACTCGTCTTACAATAACATTCCAGCAACACCCAACAAATGGTAAAGCTTGGGAACAAATGTAACCTATTTCTGAACAATGACCCACTGAATCAAGACATGAAGCATGAATTCAGCGCCCACCAATAACTATTTCAACTGAGAAGCCTCAAAGAGCTTCCTCAACAAAACAACTTTAGTTTTTAATTCAATAGTCTCCTGAATCCCGATAAATCTCCTGAACAAATACATCTGGTAACTCGACAAGGTTACTTAACCAATTAATCTTGACTTGAACTTCAAACAGTCGCTACTTCTCGGCTTATAAAGAAAGAAAAAACTCTGCCTTGTCAATCTCAACCCTAGAAAAGTGGCTTTCTTTAGTGATGCAATTTTCACAAACAATTCCTATAGATTTAGATCAATATGTTCCAAATCAAAATATGGTTAAAAACAATTTGACATTAGAGTGATGATTTGCCCAAAAAGTATATGTAAACTGCCAATATCAGCAGATGCATCAGACTTAAAACCTATACATGCCATATTGACCTCTTGAGAAGACCAAAATCCACCCTAAACAATAATTGCAAGCCCCAAAAGACAACACAAAACAAAGAATCAGCCAAGGCTGTGGACAAGCTACTCCACAAGTATACTACCGATTATTGTAAGGCAATAGAAGAGGTTTCCATGCAGTATAACAATTTCCATCATATATCGCCGCACAAATCAATATTTCAATACCTCATAAATCAGAGCAGATGAAAAGCATTCCCAAAGTAAGTCCTAAAATCTCTATTGCTAACAACTAGCTGATCGTCAAGTCCCGGTCTCATTATCCATCCAACGCAAACCAGTAGCTAACATAAGTTTTATCAAAGCATTTCATAATTTGCCCGCACAAAAACTCGCAAGACATCCTAATCAAAAGAAAAAGAAAGGCCGGGCCCTAAAACAATCTGAAGGGAAAAAAACGAAAATCACATGGAAGCGATAACAACAACAAAAAAAAGCAAAAGGGTGACCAGAGGTCCAGAACTCAAGGACTTACCTCAAGCTTCTGCACAGCCACGGCCTCCGATGTGCCGGTGATGCTCATAAACATATCGATTGCATCCTGCGCCGGTCTGTCCATTTTCCGTGCTCGTAACCGTGCTAGGGTTTTGCCTTGATTCTCTTCTCGAGATGAGAGAGAGAACGGGGTGGTGGAGGAGAGAGACAAAGAGAGTCTCGGCTCCAAGGAGAAGCGAAAAGCTAGAAAAGTGAAATTTCTGATTTCCTAAATGCTTTTGGATTTACACAGATAACTTCTATATAATTACATATCTATCTAAATTTTATAATTATTTATATAATATATTTATGGTTAAATAACATCTAAATACTTGCATATAATTACTTTATAAAGTCTATATATTAAAAATAAATAATTGTATTATATAAAACACTTACAAAAATTTATCATGACGATCTTGCCCTTTTTCATTTCTATTCTGATGTCTCATTTGTTATTTCTAAAATATCAAAAAAAAATTTATAGAGCGACCAGTGCAAGCTCAATTGAGTTCTTTCAGATTATTGTCACATATATTAATATCCATTTTACTATAAATAATAATTTATTCAAATAATGAGTTGAAACATCTAAGTATAAACTAAGTGCCAACATAAAATTATTTATATAAAATTTAACAAAATTATTTTTTTATAAACATTAATTCACTATATACATGACATTTACCTTTATACCCTTCACAAATACTTTCATAAAGGCATCAAAATATACTTATTCTCACAATCATCATTTGTATTTTTACAAATAGACTTTACAAAGATATAAAAAATATAATAATATACTTGCTATTAAAATATTTCTCATAATTGAAATTGAATTATTAGAATTTGCACACAAAATTGAAAATTATTAGAATATGTAATGCATGAAAGTAATATAAATATTTTTTTATATTTGTTTATAATTCTATTTCTACTTATAATTCTCTTTGACCTAGAAGATCATATAATATATAAAATCATTAATATTATAGTTTTACATCAATTATATATTATTAAATTTATATTAGAGAATTTACATACATACAATTTGAACGGTATATTCAAACTCTCCACGAAATAATTTTTCATTTTTGTGACAAATTTTTTAACCATCTTATGTTTTAAATAGCAACAATAATTTTCTTTTCTTATTATATTTTTTAAAATTTTTTATAATGAAAAATTTATTTTTTAAAATCATGATTGTAAAATTATTTTTTAATAATAATATCATAATCAACTAGAAACAAACTGAAGCAGTCTCGAACACATCTGAAACATATAAAGAATGAATGACTGAAACTGGAGGAGAGTTTATAGAGGTGGGATGGGAACATCTGATGGGAAGGAGAATAGTGGCTTTCAGGTTTCTACAAGCTTCCTAACTTGCGGCCGACGGCACCGCTAAGTGGGCCCATAGTTGGAACAGATGTGGGGCCCTCGATCGAGGCAATAAGGCATTAGGAACTTGCCAAGCTGTTAGGAAATATGAGAGTTTTAATCCAACGGCCAATGGATTAGGTGAGCGAATTGGACGGTTGTAATTCTGTTAGGTAGAATAAACTATAAAGCTTAACATGGGGCGTGGATTGTAACGTGTTAGAAGGCGGATAGAAATGGTGCGCCGTTGCAAACAGGATACAGCAATTCTGACCCATTGATGCATGCCGAATGGACGAAAGATGATGCCTTCCCCCTTAGCCAGAAAATACTGGCCCAGCCCAATTCTTCATGGGCTGGGCCTTTGCTTAATCTAACATAGTGTAATCACAACTTATATAAACTTTATCAATCAGTATTTTCTATAGTGTGCCTTAACAATTCAAATAAAATGGCCCATTGTATAAAAGTATGCATTATTAAGGCTTAATTTGGGACTATTTTTTTACCATTTTTTTAAAGCAATTTTTTAATATAAAATTTAATTTTTTTACTAAAAAATTATTTTAATGAAGCAATAAAAAAATCGTCTCAAACGAAATCTTATTAATATCATTGAAGCATTTTAAAATATCAATGGTCAACAAGTTATATGAATTTTCAATGAAGAAAAAACTAAGCTCATTAGTTAAAGTCAACTTCAGTCGTTTCGTTTATGACGGCTTTCTTATTGGTTTTTAAAACAGTTTCCTAATATAAAAATTAAAATTTTGTATTAGAAAATTACTTTAAGAAGTAGAAAGAAAACCGTCTCAAACAAAACTTTAATATAAGATCCACATAATGGATCTTTTTAAATACATTTTTCATGGTTCTATACATAGAACACAACTCTTCTATAAATCACGCTAAGTGATATTCCTCATGACAATTATTTATTTTAAAATTTAGGGTGATTTACATATATTTCACTTTATTTTATGTTATCTACATATCTAACATCTAAAATATTAATATTATATGACTACCACCCATATAATAAATTTGGGTGCATTGAATGAAATATTAAAATTTATAGGATAGTATGAATGGTAGAAATGAATTAGAAGAATGATATATTTGATATTAAAGTTTTATATGAGTAGTAGACTTGTAATATTAGAATTGTAAAGGTTTGATATATAAATAAAATATTATTGTAATATTTCTATGATGACCTTTGAAAATATTGCTGATGAAATAACTACAGGTGTACTAATAGCTTCCTATGTAAATCAGGAGAAATCAGCCACTGCCTGGCGCCAAGATCGGTCACAGCATCTCCCGATTCGAATGCTCTCCCTGTAACCCTAGAAGAAACATAAGAAGCGGGAATATTTCTACCTCAAATGCACCGGATCTGATTCCCGCCGGCGTTATGCGTCACGCGAACCATTCGCCACCTAGGAGGGGCGGCAATGGAACAACTGGCGGCGCTTCGTTCATCCGCCGCTGTGCTCTTATCGACCTTGTCGCCGCCTCCTTCTTCTCTGCCTTACTCCTATTCTTACTTCTCACATTTACTCCGCTCGGCGACCCGCTCGCGGCTTCCGGCCGACGATACCTTGGGCGCCAATCCGCATCCTTTGCTCGTCAGAGGGAGAAAGTGATCGCGGCCATTGAACTTGGTGAGGAGGTGGTGATCGAGTCGTGTCCGGCGGAGGAAGTGGACAAGATGCCGTGCGAGGATCCGAGGAGAAATAGTCTGTTTGATCGTTACATGAATTTCTACCGTGAGCGCCACTGTCCTGCGCCGGGGGAGGCGTTGCTCTGCCTTGTTCCTCCACCGAAAGGTTATCGTGTTCGGATTCCATGGCCTGAGAGCCTACACAAGGTGTGGTCAGTTTCTTTCACTTTCGCCGCGACCATCTTTTTCGCCTTGCCCGCCCTATGTTTGATTTATTTAGAAGTCCTCCATGGTACCTTATTCGTGTTTCATTGGATTTCATATCAAATTAAGGTCACATAAACAACCAAATAGTGGTCCACATGCCTCTTCAATACTCCAAAAACAATCAAAGCTTCGACAAGCCCGGCACATGGAGTGGATGATTTATCTGCAACAATTTAACCTCTTTATCAAATACAAGAAAATTGTCCAAAACAAAAAGGCAAAAATGCTCTCCCTGTTATTTGACATTCTTTCCTCCACCATGATGATACAATTGGCCTTGCGTGAGGAATATGTTGGATTATACAAGAATGACGAGACTCTTAAAAATGTCTCTGAAGAAGCATAGAGTGGACTTTATGCTCAAGAAGACGTTGATTTCTTGAAGCGGATAAGAGAGACACATATAAATTACGTGCACATACACTTTGGCATTTCAAAAAGTCTTCTAACTGGCAGCGCTAAGTGTATTACATACGGACAATGAAGTGGTTAGATTCATTAGTGGATGTGTTTTTTGCTGCAATTTTAAACTCTCCAATTGGAATTAGGGACTCTCCATCCTTATATCAATTCTAACTTGATCTTGGGATAGCACCTCAACAAATTTTCTTGTAGGTTTATGATGTGCCTCGGAAGTAAAACCAGCAACCAAACAAACAGAAAGCTTCAGGAATACCAACACGATGGTTGATTTTTTATTAATACTTCAATCATAAAAATAAGATATAGATGATCTAAGAGGTAGATCGGCTCTCTCAAACAACTTAAACGTACTAGGAAGCCTCTAAGAAAAGAACTTCAACAGAAAAAAAAAGTCTCAAAATATGCATAACCCTAACCCTAGGGCAAATCAACTATTTAAAGCATACAATAATAAGAAAATTCCAAAACATACATCCCCTAATTTCCTCCCAAATAAGCCCCAAATTTCCCTTAATTTCCTCCCAAATCAGCCTCAAATATGATCTATTTCCTTGCTTATTTCCTTCCATTTGAATTCAATTTGGAGTTATTTCCTAATTAATCCCCTCCTAGTCACCCCCTCCCCCCCCCTTGCATTAATTCCATGGGCCTCACCCCAACGGGGTTGATTGTAGCTAGGGCGGATCAGGCTTTCGACTGGAGTAAACAAGGGTTGGTCCCTCATGCTGGATTGGCTAGACTGATCTCTCATTATCCAATTTGCATTCTATTGCACATAACTGACTTCACCATTCAGGCTCCATTTGAAATAAGCTTTGGATACTTTCCTCAAATCTTGTTTTGACATGGAGCTTGTTATTGATTTAATGTTTCACTGGTCTAACAAAAGTCCAATGTTTCCTTGAGAGAATCTGAATGGCACATGAGGAAGCAGAGCATCAACTTCATACATCACAACAAAACTACAAAAGATGGCATGATTATCATTTGGTTGGCAGATTGTATGAAGAAGGAATCTTGTTCAGCTCCATGTAAGCAAAAAAACATCTTAAGTTCTAGGGGCGCAAACTTAAACCAATACATTATGATCCATTCGACATTATGAAAAAGATTCATTCATATCAATTGTACCTTTCATCTTATAGGGCGTTCTACTTCATGGTGATTGTGCAGAATCTCAAACCATTTAAGCCCTCTTTGTTTGGTGATGAATCAAAATAAGTCTTGCCACAACCTCATGACCTGAGAGTTTAGACAAGAAACCATTGGAGGAAGATATGGCTTCAGAGAAAAGAAGATTACGACTACTTGTGAAGGCATCACGACATTATATCGTAATAGTTTGAAGGGCAAATATGCTTCTACCTCCAAATGGTACAACCAAGATGGTAGGATTGTAATTTCTACTTATCTCTTCATCTATTAGATTTGTAGGAATGAGTATGCTTCTTACAAGAGGTTATGCGATCCTTGGATCTACAATAAGATAGTTTTGATTTGTATTTTGTCATATGTAAGCAAGCATTGACTTCGGCATTTCACACTCTCTCCTTCATTAAGAGTTATATTCATGCATGTTTTTTCAGAGGAGATGCACTCTCTTTCACTTCTCATTAATGTATTCAAACATCTTCCATGAAGGCTACACTTCATCTACTTGTAACCATCCCCCTCTACTTGTAATTGATGGTCTCTCCATTCTTATTTAAGGAAAACCTTAATAGAGGCCTTAGGCATGGTTATAGCTTATAATCTTCTTTCAAATGAAAAAGAAAGTTGTCTTGAGACACAAATATCTTCTCTTTTGTTAAGTGTGGTTATTATGAATTCTCTTCTGCCAATTGATCCTTCATGTTTTCTTTTTTCTCTGTTGATCAAAAACATCAAGCTTCCTTTATTGTATGTCAACATGTTTGTCAATGTTGTTACAATCTTTTGTTTACTCTTCAACCCTTTTCTGACATGAATCCTTTGTTAGCATCTTCTCATTCCATGTAGAAATTATCTTGGAAGAAGAAAAGAACAAGATAAACCAACAAGTAGAAAAAGGTTAAAGGGGTTGGCTTGGCTAGATTTAAATTGAATCCTATCAATTGAGGTTGGGAGCTGGTTGAGAGCTTCAAGTGGTGAAACAAAAGTAAACAAAATGCTCAAGGGAAGATCAATGGCTTGTCTTTGACATAAGGAAAAACAAAATCTCTTTGAGTCCTTAATTGACTTATAGACTCCATATGAGGATCTCCACATACAATCCTAATATCTGATCTCAGTGCAAGTAATAAAGAGTGAAAAATGGAGGAATAGTAAGGAAGGGAGAGGTATTTTCTTATTGTAAGGAGAAACAATGGACGGGGTGTTATGATTGTGAAGAGATAGGGAGAGGACAAAGGGGGTGAATAAGTGATGTGAAGCTTGGGGGAAGAAATGGTGTTGAGGTAGAAGAGTTTGGTGTCCTAATAATGGATTGGGTTTGGGATTAAACCTATAAGATGAAAAACAGCTTGAGAAGATTCTGCAATTATTGTTCAACTAAAAACAAGTAAACTTTAAAAATATATTATATCTATCAGAATTTTTGTTGGATTATATTCTATCTAATAACAAATATTGGTCAAGTCATTTTTAGTTGACTTGAGTGCAAAATAAAATTTGCAATATAATGTAAAAAAAAGGATTGACATGACCTTAGTCTTAGGTTGGTCAATCCAAATTCCAACTTCTTTTGGCCTCTTCGATGATTGAGAATTATTTTTCTAGAACTTCAAAAGCTAAGAACAGTTCGACATTTGACCTTTAAGAAGTCTATTATCATTCATGCTATTCAACTGGAGAAAGAAAATTGAATGAATTCCGTCCAGTATGATGGGGCTGTGCTTCATGGAAGTATTTTAAATTTCTTGTAGCAAATTTGTTTTCATATCAAGTTCTACTCTTTGTTTGGTTTATGGATGATCTGATATTGAGATAATCAACACAGGCTCAAATAGATTTGTTTTGTTTCAGGGTGGCCTAGTAGAGACTGGTATGACACATCAATTTTGATTCGAGCAAAAAAAATAGTTCAATTTAAATCAAATTTTTTGATCTTTTAAGACATTGATAATCCAACATGCATGAATTCACCTAATATTGTCCTGTTCACATCCATCCTATTTCTATTTATAGTCTTAATGGAATATAAAAAAAAAAACATTAAATGAAGGAACCACTATCGGATTGAACGGAATAAGCTGCAACAAACCATCAAAGATTATTATATTGCTTTTATATATTTGATTCACGCTGTCTTCATTTATTTACTTGAACGTTTTCCTACTCTTTGCAGATATGGCACAACAACATGCCATACAATAAAATTGCCGAGCGAAAGGGTCATCAGGGTTGGATGACAGAAGAAGGCCCGTACTTCATTTTCCCAGGTGGAGGCACAATGTTTCCTGATGGAGCTGAGCAGTACATTGAGAAGCTAGGACAATATATTCCAATTAAGAAGGGTATTTTGAGGACAGCATTGGATATGGGATGTGGGGTAAAGTGTATCACTCTTTACTTCAGGCCCCACTTCACCGGTTTCTTTATTTAGATCTTGTTTCCGGCATCTGCATTCTTGGTGCTTACTCTGTATTCCAATGCAGGTAGCCAGTTTTGGAGGCTTTTTGCTAAAAGAAAACCTCTTGACATTATCATTTGCTCCAAGGGATTCTCACAAATCTCAGATACAGTTTGCTCTTGAAAGAGGAATACCTGCCTTCGTTGCTATGCTGGGTACACGGCGGCTTCCATTCCCGGCTTATGCTTTTGATCTGATTCACTGTTCACGGTGCTTAATTCCTTTCACTGCCTACAGTACGTTTTTTTTTTTTTTTTCCGCCATATTTTTTAACTTGCCTCATCCTCCATTGTCAGATACCCGTTTCATCAAATTTTTATTTCAATTGTTTCTATTCTTGCAGATGGATCTTACATAGTTGAAGTGGATAGATTACTTCGACCTGGGGGATATCTAGTTATATCCGGCCCACCAGTAAAATGGGCCAAACAAGAATCTGAATGGGATCATCTACAGGCAGCAGCACTTGCCTTGTGTTATAAACTTCTTGTGGTGGATGGCAACACTGCCATCTGGAAGAAGCCCTCCATACCTTCTTGTCTTCAGGAGAACAAACTTGGAATTGGATACTGCAGGGACTCTAATGATCCAAGTGAGGCATGGTAATATCTTTGTGCTTTTCTTTCCCATGCTACTCATTGATATTCATGTTTACAAAATAGTACGGTTGAGTTCTGACTTCTGACTTTTCAATATTCTAGATCAGTAGATAAATCCATTTATATATATGTATATATCCAGTTTAAATGCACTCCTACTGTCCTTTTTTTTTGCAGGTATTTCAAATTAAATGCCTGTGTGAATAAGAACCTGGCTAAGGGAGAATTTGCTGTTGGAGCAATACCAAAGTGGCCAGATAGACTACTAAAACCCTCTCCAAGGCTCTCGCTTACTGAACGGGGTGATTCTTTTGAAGCTGACACAGAGCTTTGGGCTAGACGAGTTGAATACTACAAGAAATCTCTTGGCATCAAGCTGGAAAGTCCATCAGTACGCAATGTTATGGACATGAATGCAAATCTGGGAGGGTTTTCTGCTGCATTGTCTCATAACGATGTCTGGGTTATGAATGTTGTTCCTGTCTTCTTTCAATTAACACTCGATGTGATTTATGACAGAGGTCTTATTGGAGTTTATCATGATTGGTATGTTTCATTGTATGACTGCTACTCTTGTTTCTTAAACTCATGCTGCCTTTTTTATTTCTTAATTTGGGAAAGTATTTTGAGATAAATCTAACCTTTTAAGTATCTAGAAAGGTAGGGAAAAAGTGCTCATTTAACTAGTTCGTATTAGCCTATTAATCGTAGTTGGAAGTAGAGTATTATCTATTAAGATTGACCAGCTTTAAAGAGGATGGATGATACATATCACCTGTAACATGTTGTATTCTCAATGAAAGCATTCCTTTTTTATTTGCCTTTCCAATGGATTTCACCTTGAACTGTCTAGTTGCTTGAATCAAGGAATGAAAATCCCTTTAATCTCTCTTTATTTGGTGTAACTAGTCATGACATAAAGTTGAGCCTAGTTAGTTTAGTTGATGATGTGCAGCCCTAATGTAAGCGAACCATGTGTAGTAAAATTGACCTATATGGTGTGTAATAGCCCAAACTCTTAACTATCGAGATATTGTTTGCTTTGGTCTAAGAGCCTCACGGTTTGATCATGTTGGTATAACTTCCTAGGGGGTCATCTATCTCAGGATTTCTCTAGGATGAGCATGCTTAACTATGGAGTTTCTCAATGAAATTCCACCATTACACCAAATGACACCTCGATGTTTAAGAGTTTAATTTCTTTTTACTTAAGGGATATCACAATCTCTCCCACTTAAGGAATGACGTACTCGTCAGTATTTTTATCCAAGAATCATCCATCAGGTATATAATAATCTAGAGGTGGCCCCTACAAGTTCAAGTGGTGACTCCTGCCATATAGCAATTTGTCCCATATAGGGTTCAAAAGGTGGCTCCTATGACGTTAACGCTTTGTCTTGTGTGACACTTGGTTCCCATCTATTTGCTGATGTATTGCTCTGATACAATTTTTAACAATCCAAACTCTTAACTATCAAGACATTTTCTGTTTTGTCCTATGAACCTCACAGTTTTGTCCTGTTGGTGTTACTTTCCAGAGGTCAGCCATCTCAGGATATCTCTAGGATGAGCACGATTAACTGCAAAGTTTCTTAATGAAATTCCAACAATTACATGAAAAGGCACATTAATGTTTAATTTTTTTTATTTTATTTTTACTTACATGGTGTAGCTAACTTATGGCTATCTGTCTTATTGATGCTTATGTGGATGACTTATGGTGATCTAGTTTATCATGTTTATGTTGTTGACTAAATGTAACTAGCCCAACTGCAGTAGTAAACTTTGATATAGCTTTGATGCTCGTGAAGATGCTTTTAGAAGCCCCTTGAGCTACCGTAACTCTTGACCAACATTTGGTTAAATTGTTTTTTCTAATTCTACCTGATGAAATCCGATAACCATCTTCCCTGCCTACCCCAACAAAATTTGATGTGTTTGCTTTTTTAAAAGGATGGAAATGTAAGGTAAAGATTGAGTTTGATGTGAAATTCAAGTGCCAAAGAACAGATAAGAAGGGAAATTCTATGATAAAGGGTAGTTCAATGAATTTTGCATAGTTTTCAATATACATATGGAGAGGACTAGTATAAGATCATCCTAACTGGATGGAATTGTTGAGTGCATGAACAATAAATTTGAATGAAAAAATTAGGAGCATGAGATTGCATACTATATTGGCTTAGGCTTTCTAAGTTAAAGCTATGTGTATGATGAATGAATTCTCTCAAATTCTCTTGAGTTATAAATTATTTGAAAACCGGAACATGCTTGTGGTTGAGCTTTGAAGATCTCAACGGTTGCTTAGAGCTATATACAAATACTCTTTTACCTTGTATTACTTATTGCGAATAGATGTTGGTGAACCTAAAGGTGCAATGCAGGATGAATACTGAATCAAGTGGGAGTTAGCAAAAGACGAGCACATTGAAGGATAAATAGCATTTCAGGATCAGTGAGCATAGTAGCAAAACAAGGGTTTGTTAAAAAGACCTGACAAGTTTACCACTAATAGGATTGGTACTGGAAAGCTTCAATCAATCTCCATGACTAAATGAGAGGGAGTACTGCATTGAGATGACTCTCTTAAGATAATACATCATAAATTTAGTCTCTAAGCTTGGAGATTATTAGGTGTGGAGCATGATTTCTGTTAATTGCATTGATATAAAAATCTTGGATTATATTTTATTTTAATTTTTTAATATTGGTGGCTATCATACTCATGATCTTATTCACCACCAATCCGGTTAATTGCATTAATAGTACGATGGTGGTCGACAATGAGGTATTAACAATCAATGTCTAGCTCTTAGAAGGTCATGCTTTGAGTTTTGTTCTATGAAGGGTGAGGGTTCCTTATTTTGTGCAAGTAATAATAAATAAATAATAATGTAACTTTTATATATATGATCTTAAGTGGGGCTTTATTTGGATTCTTTTTGTTGTGTTGATTTTGAGAGCTTTTGGCTTTAATTTTTTCGGAGAGGATGAGCAGAGAGGAGAGGAGAGGGAGATCTGTGCCACTGATTGTTCGCCGCTCCCTTGAAACCGATAATGTGGATAAGTTAGTGGTGCCAATCCCCAGAATTCACCAGCTACGGGGAAAGAATATTAAATCCTCCAGCTCATCTCTAGAGTAATTGAAAGTAGTGCGAGAGTTGGCACTTGATTGTTAGACAACCTTAAGATTGAGAGGGGATTGTTGTGCCACTTTGGAGGCCCCATATGGTCGGAGGAGGCTATAGTGGTAGTGTTGTAGCACCAGGAGCATCAAAAGCACAAAAATGATAGAAATGGTTCAACCATCATGGCTCTATGCAGGAAAGTTGCAACTGAAGAGAGTGGACTCATCACCAAGAGCAAGTTGAAGACCCTAAACTAAGGGATTTCCTTTATTATTCTACTTAATTATTATGAAGATATTGTGTGTGTGAAAACTTTATTTAGTGTTATGATTGTAATTGTGTGAGGCTTGGGTGTTTGTGTTGTGGATTTTATGTGTTAAAGGATTAGATGAAGGCACTTAATTAATTTTATTAACTGGCTAAGTCATTGAGTGAAGTGCCTGGTCGAGCAAATAACTAGTCTTGAGTGAAATGGACGACCAAGCAAGGAGGAGGGAGTAGTTATGGATGGTTACATGGCATGGTCCCCTCCCCTTTTCCCTCTTCTTTTCAAATTTCAATTACCTTTGTTTTAAGTTGTATTTAAACATTTTGTTCAGTGGAATGAAGTGATCAGAACATTTAGTGATTGAATTGGGGTGAATTCTTAGTGGTGTCTTGGCTTGGTGGTTAACTATAGGAGAGGGATTTGGCGGCTTCTCTCACCCAATCCTTTTGGGTTAGTTGATTGATTTTGTATCATTGTATTTTGCCGAAATTTTTTATGGTGTTCTTGTTTAGTCTTATCTCTACCATGTTTTAAAAATATTTCCCCAAAAAAATCCCATAAAAATTCCTACTCAAACCCACCAAAGTGGTCGACCAACTCTTGGTTGAATTCTATCATTGTGTTATTCCAGTTGTGATTTGGTAACTGTAAACCCTTTTAAAAATTATGGAAAACTCCAGAACACATCTTAAAACATCCCATTACTATTCCATAGTCGTTTCCCTCATTTTTATTGCCTTAAATTTTGCCCATAAAAGCCTAAACCCTAACTAGAAGAGGTGTCAGATTGGGTTGGCGGGTCGGATTCGATTCGAAATGACCTGACATGAATCCAATCAATCCAAATTCAACTCATTTAATAAATGGGTCAAAAAGGAGGACCCAAACCCAACCCGCAACTCGTTTTATTTAAAAAATATTTTGATTATCTTATTAACTATAAACTTTAGGTTAATTGAAAAAATAAGAAGATTATATCAACAAATAAAAGAATTTGAGAAAAAAATAATAAACAGTTTTTTTTTTGGTCAAAATCGGGTTAGCGGGTCAACCTAAACTCGTCTCATTTATTAAACATTTCATCTCGTAGCTGAATTTTTGGGTTGGGTCTAGGTGGGGTTGGTGGGTCGGGTCATTTATTGACACCCTTGCCAACTAGTCGAATCAACTAATCTATGATTTTTTTGGACCCAATCATTTATAAAATCCCCCCAAAAAAAATTATGTCTCTGAAAATTATAAAAGTTCCATATCACAACTAGACCCTTCCCTCTAATTTTTGCAAGTGATTTGAGGGTTTTGGATTAGTATTAAGGGATTTCTAGATAATTGAACAATAGCCTAGGGCTATTTGAAATTTCTTGCTCAAATCCTAGGTTGACTCTTATTATACTCCCAAATTATAATCCACCACCAAATTTATTCCACCAAAATATTTCTCACCTACATAAGAGTCTAGGACTGCAAACGAACCAAGCCAAGTCAAGCATAAGATTGTTCATATTTATGCTCGTTTATTAATAGCTTGCTCAAGCTTGGTTTGAGTTCGATTCGAGCTTTTTCATTTGTGTTCAAGCTATGTTCGTTTAAAATGTTATATGTTCAAGTTTGGTTCATGCTCAATTCATATTTGCTTTGTTTTGTGTTTATCGAGCTTTAACCGAGATACTCATTTAAATTAACGAACGAGCCTTATAGAGCAATTAACTAACATGTCTTACCAAATTATTAACAAACGAATCTTATCGAGATGTTCATTAGCTTAACAAATGAGCCTTCTCAAGACTACTAATAAATACTTATATTGAACCCGTAAACGAACATATCTATCAAGCTTTATCGAACCCATAAATGAGCAAGCTTATCGAGCAATCGAGCATTCTCCAACTCATAAATGAGTAGCTTGTCAAGCTCATAAATTATACTTTTAATGATTTTATTAATTAACACTGAAATCAAACATGAACAATTATATCTTGATCATGAACAAACTCAATCTAATGATCAATGAAAGAATATCTTAAATCATATGATATTTTCTAGTGATCTAGAACTCAATGTATATACTTAAAGAGCTAGCTAATCATATGAAATTTTAAAAATAATGATTAATCTTAATCCCCAACCATCATATCTCAAATTTCATTAAAATTTTAAAGTTTGGAAATTGATAAATATTTAATCAGGTATAAATTTATAATTATATAATGTTATAAAATAAAAAATAATAATTAAAGTACACAATAGCTTAATATCAATTAATATATATTTATAATTTAATTTAAATAATATATATTATAGTATTTAATTAATTTATAATTTATTAATCAATAATTATTATATTTTAAAATTGTAATAAATATAAAATATTTAGATTAGATTATTCATCATTTTTATAATGAGAATAAAGAAATATTTATATAGATCATTAAGTGAATTTTCTCACGAGCTTGATATCGAATAAAAACCAAGCTTCATAACAAGTTTCCTATCAAGCTTTGTATCAAGCATGTTTATGAGCTTCAAATGATGTTATTCATGAACATAAATGAGTCGAACACATAATTGTTCAAGATTATTTATTTAATCATCGAGTATTAAAAAAAAATATTCAAGCTTGTTTGATTACTTAATCAAACGATCACGATCAAGCTATAATTGAGCCAAGCTATAACGATTAAGAACGAACTATTTTGAAGTATTACAACCCAATTTAACCCTCATTAAGTTTAAAAAAAATAAATAAATAAATAAATAAAAAAAAAACCCTCATTAAGTGACCTCTCCTATATGCCACACCAATGGTTCCCATTACAGTAGCATGTGATCGCTAGGGTGCCATAGACGCGTGACCATCATATGGTGCTTAGCGCGTATGAGCGTCCAGTGGCTTTTATCTTTTAGCCTGAGTCATCTGGTTGGTTTTATGAACTTTAATTTTCTTTCTATGATCTCTTTTTGTTTTGTTATATATTTCTTTCCCGTTTCTTGCTTATGCACTAAATACTACAAATGTTTTATTATCTTTACTATAAGGATGTTTGCCGAAGAAGCTAAAAAAACATATTTTATTTAAATCCTTCTGTATTTCACTGAAGTAAATGATGGGTGGGTATTGGTTCTTAGTTCTTACACTCTTTGTTTTATTCATTTTGTGATTTTTGCTTTTATTCTCTTCTTTTCCCTTTTGTTTTAGTACCAGAAATGTTTCAGTATAGTTTTTAGTTACATTCCTGTCTCAATAATTGCGTTATTTTTATTATGACATGTTAAAACTTTCGCATTGATGTAATGAACTAAGATAAATTTTTTATCATAGGTGTGAGGCATTCTCAACATATCCCCGGACATACGACTTGTTGCATGTTTCAGGAATCAGCTCTTTAGTTGCTGATTCATCATCAAACTTGAACAGGTACCATTTACGTATATTGTCTTTATTTCAATCAATTCTTGGTCCATTCAGGGCTGCTTCTTTACTGCTTTATTTTTTCAGGCTTTTGCTGTATTTTTATTTTACTATAATTTTATTGTTATTTTCATAATTTTTTCTTGCGAGAGGTATCTATTTACAACTATAATTATAAGAAAGTTATATATGTATTAGAACGACAACAACATCAAACCTTTGTCCCACTGTGTGGGTCGGTTATATGAATCTTTTTTCTCCATTGTGTTCTGTTAAAAGTCAAATTTTCATTTAAATCTAATAAAGAAAGATCTTTTCAAATATTTTCTAACCAAGTTTTTTTAGGCCTACATCTACCTTTCTTAATATAAGTCAAATCTAATGTCTCTACTATCCTAACCGGGACGTCGGAAGGCCGTTGTTTTATATGACCAAACCATCTATGGCGACTCTCTCTAATTTATCTTCTACTTGAGCTACTCCAACCTTTTCACGCAATAGCTATTAAAAAAATTGCGTTTTTCATAACCTTCTATGTAACTATTGTTACTGATGACTGCAGACCCTCAGTCACTTATTTTTATCCAAAGCTTTTATGACTTTTTTTTTCCATTTTGGATTAAGGTGTCATCTTGTTGATTTGATGGTGGAGATGGATCGAATCTTACGACCAAAAGGAACGGCTGTGATTCGGGACTCCATGGAAGTCATTGACAAGGTAGCTCAAATTGCCCGGGCAATAAAATGGACTACTGATTTGCACCAAGTCGAGCCAGAATCGCCAGGTGATGAAAGGATTCTTGTAATAACAAAAAATTTTGTAAGTTGACTACGATTCATAAGCTGATAGATTACTAAATTCTCCATACCATTGTATCTAAAATTTTTTGCATTCTTGTTCTCTTAGAATGTGAGAATAGAAACTGCAGTTGATCACAAGCTTCTTTTCTGCTCTCTGCCTTATTTTTTGCTTCGTTTGCGACGGTTTTCTTTCTGCTTCATAAAGCAGCTGATGCAGGACTATATGCGAAACAAGATATTTGCACAAAATAGTTAAAGAGCAATTTTGGATTTTCGGTATTAGCAACTAAAACAACAAAATAAAACTAATAATCGGTCACTTCCGTTTAGGCTAAGTCACGCAAGAGACTAAGCGAAATCAAAGCATTTAGGAAAATCAAAGTGATGCATGCAAAGTAGTTTCCAACATAACCTTGGTCCAACATAACCTTGGTCAAACTCCGGATCAGTCATACATCATAAGCATGTTAAGGAGAGAACACGAGAGAGGAGGGAGATGGCGTTGAGGAGGGAGGCCGGCGGCTTAAGATGGTGGGGAGGGGCTAGGGTTTGAAAGGGCTTGGGTTAAATGGAGGTGTAAGAGTTCTAATTTCAAAATATGAAAATAATTTCAAATTTTGAGTAAAAGTTGAGCGAATTAATTTGAATTTGGATTTCAAATTAATTACAATTAATGGCCTTGATTGAGCATTAATGGAGAGGGACCCAAACAAGGGGGGGTCAGCAGCATGGAGAGAGGGGGAGACGGTTTTGTGGAGGAATTTAAATCCACTTTCTAATTGGCCTCTTTCATTTTGGAGAAGAAAAATTCCATCCAATTTAAATTTGAAATTAATCATGAATGAGATTCAATACCTTTCTAAAATAGCTCTCTAATTTAGGAAACTATTTGAAATTCAAAATTTGAATTTCAAATGATTAAAATAATTTCCCAAATTATTTAAACTCTTTAGGTAAGCATTAAGGAGGCATTAACTCCTCATTCATGAAGGCAAACAAGGGTGGAGCTAAGGAAGAAAAGGGGTCGAGTTGGTGGTTAGGTTGACGGTGGGCTTGAGGAGATGGGGTTATGGGGTGAGATTGGAGGTGGAGATGGCCGGTGGTGGAAGTAAGGAGAAGGGAGGGGAAAGAGAGGAGAACCAAGAGCCACCGGTGGTGACTGTTGGGCAAGGGTAAAATTCACCAAGCTATTTAAAGCCTTCATCATGCCCATTAAAAGGTAAAATTCACCAAGCTCTCCTAGGTTCCACCAAGCTCTCAAACTCTGTCTCAAGCTCTCACATAAGCTTCAAGAACACAAGTGCATGAAAAATTCTTCATAATCATTCATTAACCCCCAAAAGAACAAGATGAAGGCTTTAAATAGCCTCTAAAACTCAAGCAAGGGTAAAAAGGGAAAATGCTAAAAAAAAAATACATCAATAAGTAGACTAATAAAATCAAAAGTACATCAGATAAATCATGGTCGTTGATCTACGGCCATGTCGACGGTAGACTTTCCAACTGATGTCCCATCAGCAGCTTTTTAGTACAATTTTTAAAAAAAAATTTGTACTAAAAAGCTGATTTAAGAAGAAAAAAAACCGTCCCAAACGAAGCCTAGTTCGCTTCTTTGTTGGTTTTGCTTGTGATTTTACCTTTTAATGGGCATGGAATTAATAGTGAGAATTTGGAAAAATAAATTGTGGTATTGTCAGAATTGGAGATTTGCAGATTGGTTATCAGAAAGGAAACATTAAATAGCCCGTTTAGACTGAAAAAAATGTTCTAATATTACGTTGATAGTGATTTGTGCTCTGACAATTTATTTGTAGCTCCTTTTCGTGGATATTTGTCTTTGCCTATAGCAGGCTGGGCTATATTATCAAAGCATTTGTTTATTTGAGTCTGTGGGAGATGGTTCTGCCTTGATCTTTTACTGGAGTAGAACTGTAGAAGCTTTGCTTTCGGTAACTGTAGAGCCTTCTGGAACCTTTGCTAAACCATAGGGCTGCAAGCGAACCAAACGTTCGACAAGCTACTCGATGTTCGGTTCGATTAAAGCTCGTTTGTGATCGTTTGATTAACTAAACAAACAAACTTGAACAATATTTTAAATACTCGGTTCTTAAATGAACAAACTTGAACACTAATGCGTTCGGCTCATTTATGTTCGCGAACAACATCATTTGAAGTTCGTGAACAAGCTCGACATTAAGCTCGATTTGTGTTCGATTTTGAACTCATGAATAGGCTCGATAAAAATAATTAATATTTGACTATAGAATTAAAAAAAAATATAAATAGTCATTGCCTTTGTTACATAGACAATTGATTTTATTATAAATGTGTTTTTTCATAGATATGTTCATGAACATGTTTGTTTGATAGTTAAAAAAAATTCGTTAAATGTGTACGTGAACAAGCTCGATAAGCTCTAAACGAACAAACATGAACTGAACATAAAACGAACATGAACACTCATTAATTTAAATGAACCAAACATGAATACAAACTATAAAGCTCGAACAAACATGAACCAAACTTGAACAAACTGATATTAAATTAACACAAACATGAACACTCACATACTCGGCTCGGCTCGGTTCGTTTGCAGCCCTACTAAACCATCTATTCACATTTGAAGCCACCTTGCTCAACTTGGAATTTTATGTTTTGTTTGTGATCGTTTTCTTATTGCTATCTAAAGCAGTTTTATAGCACAATTTTTTTTTTCTCAAATTTTTTTTTTTTTTTTTTGTATTAAAAAGCTACTTTATAAAGCAATGCGAAAGCTCTTCCAAATAAAATCTTAGTTCACCCACCTTTCTATATTTTGCTTGAGGGACTCTCCTAATCAAGACTATTCTATTCCCCTAAAGAACTCATTAACTCATCTAGAATACTCATTGATCAACTAAAAGTTCTCATCAAGTTTGCTCCTATAATTGGAGCTAAGTTCCATCACAGCTCTATTGCTACACAAATAGCTACAATATGGAAAAAAAAAATTCTAAAAAAAAAAAAAAAAAAAATTTAAATCGTGTCATATTAAGAGAAAATTATCATTTAAATTTAATTAAAAAATGTCATTTCTAATATTTTCTAGCTAAGTTTTTTTTTTTTTTTTTCTACATCTACCTTTTTTAACATAAGTCAAATTCAATACATCTACTCTAACTGGATTATCGAAAGGTTGACTTTTTATGTGTCCAAACCTTCTAAGTCCGCTCTCTCTACTTATGGGAGTTACTCCAACCTTTTGACGTATATACTCGTTTCATATTTTATCTCTAATATTAGTGTAAGAAATTATTGCTATATAATTTTAATTTCCATTAAAATAGCAAATAATATTTTAAAATTATAAGAAATTCAAAAAAAACTTATAATAATATAGAAGTTCTCATAAAAGATTGATTTTACCCATTGATGTGACTAATCAAAATAGGCTAATATGTATATGGTATTATAAAAAAATTACAATATTATCTTCACATATAATCATAACATCAATTAAAAAACTCACTCATTTTCAATGATCAAATAAAAAATACTGAAGATAATTAATTATGCCATAAAATATATATTCCAGCATGAAATACATAATAACAACAAGAAAAATAATTATCTTAGAAGCAATTTTTTTTCCACATCAGTTTAACAATCAAATTGAATTAACAACCCCAAAAAGGATATATTAATCAGATCAAATGATGAACAAAAAATAACAATCCATAAACAATAGAAACCATAAGCAGAGCTTCAATTCCCACAGGACCATTTTGATGTAGGAACACAGTTCATATATCTACACCAGCGACACCCCTCACTTCCATTCACTCCTTTAAATAGCATCACCAAGCTAACTACAAACCTGCAAAAAATATTCAAATAAATAAATTTATTTTAATAATTTGTTTTAATCATCAATTTATAATCTCTAAAAAATAATGAAGAATATCCTAATACAAATTATATCGAATTTATATTGCACTAATCTTAAAGTAAATTAAATGAATTTCAGCCTCATTCTAATATAATTTATATAGTTGTTATAAGCTGATTATTCTCACCCAACAATAAGAAAAGTGATTCCTATAACCCAAAGCACAAGCTGATAAAGCTTATATTTTGATGTGGGTTGGCAATGAGGAAGACTCTGTCTCTCAGTCCAACCAAACTGTGGCCTAATCAGAAGAACAAATCCCAGAAGAAAACCTGCTATAAATCCTCCAATGTGTGCAAAATTGTTGACAAGTGGTAGTATTCCAATCACCAGATTTACTGCTACAATTAATAGTAGAGTTGAGATAGCTGCAGCCTGTGATGCAAAAGAAAATATGAGAAAATCAGATGAAATGTTTTACTTTTGTACAATATATTAATTGAAGGTTTAGTTAGTTAGATTTTGTTTGGGACAATTTTTTTATTGCTTTTTAAAGCAGCTTTTTAGTACAAAAAATAAATTTTTTTATATTAAAAAGCTGTTTTAATTAAGAAGCAGTAAAAAAACCGTCACAAACGAAACCTTAATGTATTTACTCTATTAGAATAGATGGACCAGTTTGTGATAAGTTCTGAAAGCATTGCTCCAAGAAGTCCAAAGAGAGCACCAGAGGATCCAACTGAGATGCCTTTTGTTATAAAAAGAGATGAAAGCACATTGCCACCAAATCCTGAGATGAGATATATTATGCCAATCCGCACTGCAAAATCACAAGCAGAAAATATAGTTAGGGTGGTAAGATTTATTTGGAAGGTCAATTAATGTTGAGGTACTGTAGATTTAAAGTACATTGAATGTAGTTTTAAGATATGAGGATATGAATACTTATATTATTTCTAGAGCTAAAGCTATTTGGTTAAATAGACAAGGGAGACAAACTACTGATGTGATAGAAAAAAATAAATGCAGGGTCGGAACTATGGAATGCCTAGAGGGGTCAATTGTCCCCCTTAAAAAAAATTAAAAAAACCTTCAAAAGAGAGATTATTAGCCTAAAAAAATTAAAAAATCTTTAAAAGAAGGATTATCAGGTAATTTTCCCCTCCTCATTTTATTTCTTTTCCCTAGCCAATCATTTTCACGCCCTTGGTAAATCGCGAGCGACGTTTCGTTTGTTCGCTGATTCACTCCATTGCTCTCTGCCGTTGCGCGGTTTGAAGCTCGAAGGTCCAATGTCTAATGTCGAAAGCCAAAAACCCCATTTTCTTCGTTCTGATGGTTTTCTTACTGCCTTTTAAAATAAATTTTTAGTATAAAAATTTTACTTTAAGAAACAATAAGAAAACAAGAAGCCTTAGACAAGTATGATAGATTTGTCTAACACACAAAATTTGAAGAAAAAAAACTGTGAACAAGCTGTCATTCAAATACACGAGCTTTATTTTTTGGCTGTTTTCTCTACCATAGAAATAGTAAAAAATTATCCCAAATGAAGCTTGATACTGAAAAAAATCGAATTTTTTGTATCCATGGAGGAGGAAGAAGAGGAGAGCTTACCAAATCCAAACTGTTGCTCGAGGCGAATGCCGATAAATATCAGACTCAAGATGTCTACAAGTAAATGAATAACGCCGGCATGCAACCAAATGGAAGCAAGCAGCCTCCACCATTGATGCTGATGCACTATTTTTTCCCATTGAAGAGCTCCAAGTTTCTCCAGCCTGAAAACAAATAACAAAAGTATTGTTTAATATACTCCATTTGAACTCCACATTTCTTCCGTAAAGATTATAGATATGTAACATTAACCTAGAAATTAATTGCAGAGATAGAGATAGAGAGCGCGAGCGAGCGAGCGAGAGAGAGAGAGAGAGAGAGAGAGAGAGCAATCTCCTCTACCGTCTTCCCTTAATCTCCAATCACATGACTCATTCTTACACAAATCTTCATTTCTTACAGAAATGAAGATCAAACCAAAACAAAATATAAACTAAATCAAAATACATACGTGAACGATGAAGGTCCAAGAAGAGGGTTCTCCCTAATCGGCTGGAAAGAAAACCGCCTTAGAAATCCAGCAAAACAGCTTCCGCTTCCTCCATCGCCACCACCATGAACAGGACAATTATTAACGAACATTACAACCATCAATACCACCACATTCGCTATCACAATCAAAGGCACAATCCAAGCCGTGCGTTCCCTCTCCTCCACGTCCGGCACATCGTAGAAGTACTGCGGCAACACCATCTCTTCCCCTCTCTTCCCTCCCGCTCTCTCGCCGGCGCCACCGCTCTCCGGATCTTCTCCGGCCATCTCCTCCTCTTCAGCTCTTCTTAGGTTTTTAGAGACTTATAAGTTACGGGGAGAGTGCGGATCTTGCTTGGCTTTGAAGCGGAGGGAGTTTGGTGGCATCGAGTGTAATTAATTGCAGGAATGATGACGGTTTATTAGGTTATTTAAAAAGAATTGACGCCGTTAAGGGCGGCGATTGCCATTTTCGTGATTGTGCGACGACCGACGGTTACCGTAACTTGCCGGCACGCGCAAGCAAAGTAACTGTTGGCAGTTATGCGCACGTGCGAAGGCATGATATTATATATAATTAATTTACGTACATGCCATAAGATTTTTACATATTTACAAATATAATATCTAAAATTATTTATTTACTTATAATAGTATTTACTTTAGTGACTAAATTATATTAAAGTACTTTCATTAAAATTATATTTTATTTTAGATAAAATTAATACTTTTTTACAAAATAATAATAATATATAAGCAAATATGAAAATTAAAGTATTTGACATGTAAATAAATATAATTCATTAATATGAATGTAAGTCTCCTCATTTTAAATTTATTTTAAAATAAATAAAATATTAAATTTGATATTATTTATGTATTAAATTGATCTCAAAATAAAATAAGAATTTAAAAATAATTCTAATTTTTTTATATATATTCTGTAAAGGTCAGCCTCTGTTCAACTGCCCACATCTTCCGTCCACTTCCCCACCTGCTGCTGACTAAAGGTTCGTTATTGACTATCAAGGTCTAAACTTTAATTGAATATTTTGTATCATCATTTTAATTTTTTATTAAATTTTGGAAGTTAAGAAAATTTTATTGATAAACTTATACCGAGTTCATTTATAACATATATACATATATATATATATATATATATATATATATATATATATATATATATATATATATATATATATATATATATATATATATATATATATATATATATATATATATATATATATATATATTTGCATTTCTTCATTAAATGATTACATTCAAATTGGATAATTGTGTCAATTTCAGATCATATGAAGGAGAAAATATTCTGTGCAGACATCGGGCCGTTCGGAGGCGAATCAAAATGCACCATGTCACCTAGTACATAACAAAAAAAAGATGTTGCACGTTCTGATTCGCCTCTGGATAATCCGGTGTTCGCACAAAATAATTTTACCATATGGAGACTATCCTATCAACTAATGCTATTTTTAGGTTATGTAAAGATAAATTTTTTACTTATTTAACAAATAAATCAATTATTCTCATGTCGAACTACTTAGATTAGAACTAAACTTGACTCATCAACACGAGTTGACTCTACCTGAATGAGGAAACTTTTTGAGTGAGAAAATAATGTCCAAAATTTAGTAATGATGAATGTTAAAACTCTTATATTTATTTGAAAATCAATATATTATAAAAATTAATTATTTACTATGTATTACATTTATATTAAAGTAAATTTAATGATCTTAATATTCATCTTAGTCATATTTTGACTCAATTTTTCTTACATGCACTTGCCACCTCTACCCCTTTAATCCTCCCTTAGAAAGCCTCCAAAGATTGAGATACTTCAACTTGAAAAAAAAAAATTATATTTATTTATATAATATCTTTACTTTAACATTAAACATACTTATGTCATAATTAGTTGATAAATTTTACACTGGCTATCAACTATCTTACACAATATTTTAATTTTCTCATCCAGAACTTGAGACCTAACAATGACGATTTTTTACATTAAAAATAATGCAAATATTAAATTATCTAAATTAAAATACATTTTTTCAACCATATATTTGATTATCATTTAAAACATACAATGTTATATAAATAAATATAAAAATTACATAAAAGCTCAATGGTATTTATGCAAATCTCCTATTTAAATTATTGCATGCACTTTGTTCAAAATTCTAAAACTAAACTAATATCTTGATAGCAGCACAGGGAATGTTAATTATAATCAAATAATAATTAACGTAGGGATATTAAAAAATAATCTGGGCTTAATTTTTTTTCCTTTTTAACATAAAATAATAAAAGAGTTGAAAATATTTCTAATGAATAATAATTTACATACCAATATTTAAATTTTAGGAGATTGATAATTTTTCAATTTTCCTTGATAAACTTAAAAGAGGTAATAATCCACATTAGGGGATTGTGTATGATTGCCAGCAATAAAGTCGCGATGACTACATTGAAAAGCACATTATTAAAAAAATAAAAAATAAAAATCTTTTTTTTTTCAAAAATAAAATAATTATGAATTTATTTTCTTGAAGAAATATAGTAAAAAAATTAATTTTGGATAAAATTATCCAATATTGTACCCAAAAATTGCTTAATATAAATAAAATTGTTTTGAATGTAGTTTGAACATTTATAATTATTATCGTTCCTGAATATTGTTGGCCCCATGAAAAAATATTTTCTTTTCATGTTGCCTTCCAAAGTAGTCAGCCCAATGATGCTTTCTCCAATTTAGTATCTACTAACTCCACTTCTTGCACACAACGAGTCCTATCGTTGCCTTCCCCAACAAACTCTCTCACATGATGATGGTCTTGCCATGTCGTCCTCCATGAGGCCGAAAAATTATTCGGTGCGGCCACCGGACGACGTCTGGAGACCAATCAGAACGTGCCACATCATTTTTTACTCAGTCCAGCTATATACCAGGTGACGTGGCACATTCTATTTGATGTCTGGACTGTCTGGTGTTCGCAACGAATAATCTCTCCCATGAGATATGTTGCATCCTGGAATATTTGTAGCGGTGGAGAAATATAAATTTAGCGTCTTAGCGTTGTACGAAAATCCGACACGAAATTAGATAAGAAAGAGGGTCTAACATTTATGAGACATCAAGATTTTTACAAGAAAACCCCCTTAAAAGAGCGAAAAATTATGGGGTCTAGCCCAGTTTGAATGAATCCAATATTATTCGCAGTCGATTATAAATGAGGCCCTTCCTTTAGGGGGAAGGCCTTGGATTGATGTACATTATATGAAATATATTACACAATGGTAATACATAGAGTTACTGTGTTGACATGTTTGTTTGGTCGGAAGGACCTTTGTCTGACGACCAAGGTCGGAAGGATCATACTCGACAAGTGACGGAGGTTGGAAAAACTGTAGTCGGTGGGCGATTAGTCGGCGGGCGACGGAGATTGGAAGGACAGTAGTCGGTGGGCGACGTAAGTCAGAAGGACCATAGTCGGTGGACGATGTAAGTTAGAAGGATCATTGTCTGATGATGGAGGTCGAAAGGACTGTAATCGGTGGACGACATAAGTCGGAAGGCCGGTAGTCAGCGGGCGATAGAAGTCAGAAGGACTGTAGTTGGTGGGCGACGTAAGTCAGAAGGACCGTTGTTTGATGATAGAGGTCAGAAGAATGACGTCAGGTAGAAGTTAAGTAATAGACAGAAATCCAGCATCAGATAGATGTTTGGCGAAAGTCCGACATCGGGCATAAGTCTGACGTCGGGTAGAAATCTGACAACGAGCGAAGGTCCAGGGTTGAGTAGAAGTCCAATGTCAGTCGACGGCCGGGGAGAACTCCGATGTATTCCGACAAAACTTCAAAGTCATTTGGAGATCAGACAAAATTCTAGTGTTACTTGGAGATCGAGCAGAGTTTCGGCGTCGCTTGGAGATCGGGCAAAGTTTCAACGTCACTTGGAAGTCGAGCGAAACTTCGGCGTCACTTGAAAGTCGGACGGAGCTCCGTTGTCACTTGAAAGTCGGGCGGAACTCCAGCGGTGGTCGAGGAGTTTCTTCCCTCCGCTTATTCTCTTCTCTTCTCCTTCTTCTTTTCTTCTTCTTTTGCTTGGGTCCCCTCTCAAGAGAAATGAGGAGATTTTTATAATTTTTTTGGAGGATTTGGAGGAGGATCAAGGGCAAAAGGGGATTGATTTGGATGGACGATCGATATTGAATCTCTTGATTGCAGATTGTTCATCAGACATTTGAAGGTCTTGATGATATCGGAATTCGGCGATCTTGGGCTCATTGGATTCATCTTGTCAAGCCGCTCGATTCAACTATAAGTATGTCATGTTTGGAAACCGTTTGGTGATTCAAATTATGGATTGAACCTTCCGAATGTGCTTCAGGTCTTCGATTTGGATCCATTTGGGCTCGAATTGAGTTGAATTTGGTGTAGTTTGGCTCATATTTCCAAGACGCTCAGTTCAACTATAAGTTTGCTGAAATCAGAATTCATATGATCCCATATTTAATTTTTGAAGTTTCCAACTTGATGTTTGCCTCGAGATTTGTGTCCGATCAAGAAAATTTTTTGATGACATATCAAGATCTATCCACGAACTCCACTTCTCACAAACAACCGATCCCACCATTGCCTTCGCGAATGAGGTTTGTCTAGCCCAACTTGTTTGTAGTTGCATTCCCCAACGAGCTTTGTCGCAAAATCGACCCTACAACGCCTTCCCATTTGCAAACTCTTCACCTCCTTAACCTCACATGCAACTAATCTCATCATTGGCTTCCCCGGTGAGCTCTGTTCTCCTCATATAGGCATTTGGGGAACATAAGTTTACAAAAATGAACCACCAAGTATAAACCAGTTCAAACCTTGGTGTTCCCAAGAACAAACCACATGGTTCAAAACACTTATGAATTTGAACTAAATCTAACTATTCTCAAACAACATAAGTATTCAACAAGCAGTCCACGAATACAAGAGTTTTATCCCTTATAAGGATCAATTTCATCCAGAATGAACTTTCAAATATATTTCTCCCAAAAAAATAATCATAACACGGCTCAACTTTTCCTCCATAAGTTTTTTTTCTCTCTCAACGTGTGCACAGTCAATTTTACCAAAAAAATAATCATAACACGGCTTTCTTTCTGCTTTTAAAGCAGCTTTTTAGTTAAAAAAAATAAAAAATTTATACTGAAAAGCTGCTTTTAAGCAGCAGTAAAAAAAGCCATATCAAACGAAGCTGAAGTCCAGCTTTCTCCAACAAAATATATAACACCTTGCTAAAAATTTGAAATGTTATTCATCACTATCAACAGTGAAATTTCCTTCTTTACAGAGAACACAAAGATATAGAAATAGCAAACAAACTTAAATATCAGAGATTAGAGGGGGCAAAGGACACAAATAGAAGAGACAACACACACATACACAGAATTAGAGGAAATGAATCGCATTCTTTATTTTCTATACCTCTGAGTTGCTGCAGCTTTTTATAATATTATACTTGCAGAGAGGGCATGTTGCATTGATGTGAAGCCATTTGTCTATGCAAGCACAGTGGAAATGGTGGCCACAGGGAAGTTGACGCAATTCCACTCCATCATCATAAGCTGAGAGGCAGATGCAGCACTCCTATTTTGCTCAGAATAAGAGAGAAAAGAAAATGAATTAAAATCCTTTTTGTCTTACACCACAATATCAAGGGATACGGAGAACATCTCCAGTTTTTTCCCTGGTTCTAAGAGAAATTTTAGGAGTTAACAATATGCTAGAAAGTCGAATAAAAAACTCCATTTCACTTTTAATAAATGAAAATTTTCAACCCTAGAGTTTGAATATGGTCATTCTCAAAAAGTAAATTGCTTAACCTGTTCAGTCACTTGATCTAATATCTCATTGCATGAGGAGAGAGTTTTTTTTTTTCCTTCCCTCCACTGGAATTTTAGTTCAAGTTCTTTCAATCATAAGTTGGACAATTATAAGGTTTTATTTGGGATAATTTTTTTTATGCTTTATAAAATAATTTTTTAGTAGAAAACTGTTTTAAAAAGAAATGAAAAAATTGTCCCAAACGAAGCCTAAGTTTCTCAACGGCAAGATTTCCAGCTTAAATTGCTTAATCTCTCTGTGTTCTCAAACAATTTCCACTTCTTTATGAATTTTAGTTCTCATATACAAAAGAAGATAATATGGGAAGCGACTATGGATTTCATGCAACAGAAATGCTCCCACGAGTTGCTTTTACGTACGAAAGAGGATGACTGACGTGGAACAAGAAAAAGGCCTATATAAATTTCCTTCCAAATTCTTGGACACTAATTTCAGCATGTCTTATGGGTGCATTTTCTACATTTCCTTGCGCATGACCAAACCATCAAGGCTTATTTTCGCCATCTTATTATCAATAAATGACACTATCTGTCCCCCTAATGTAATAATGGCTTTGTCATACATCTCTTAAAGCTCTGATCTGCCACATTCAACATGGTTATAAGCATTTTGTTTACTGCCCCACACCCAATTCCATGCAATATAGTCGAACTAATTGTAACGTTAGAAAATTTATCTTTCAACCTCTTAAGAAATTCTCTTATAACATAATTATCCTGAAACAATTCTTCATTTTGACCACTCAGCCTATAGTTCAATTGAAACTATAGAAATTATATCATAGTTTTTATCCAAATTTTAGTATAATAAATTTAAGATAATTAAATAAATCACATAAAATATCACGTTATCATCTAGTAATATTGATTGATAATATTTATATTATTCAACTTTTGTTCTATTAATCGTAAATCATTTACCTTCTTTTTTTTTTCTTGTTCCAACTTATTTGTATTTTTTTAACTGAAACCAAATCCTTTCATTATTTTCCAAATCTTTTTTTTTTTTTTTTTGTTTGGGTGCTCAGAGTGCTTGAACGCTCACCACAATCGTGGGGAGGCCAAGCCCAACCATTGGGCCCAAGCCTTATAATATTTTTTTCTTCAAAATTTTTTACTTCTTTCAACTGATAGCACATCAAATAGAAACCATGTCATTTGAGAAAAGCATACACCAAAGGATCTCACTTATAACAACTTCGTTAGCATCTCCAACAAATATAAGAAGATAGATATAATGTTCCTTTTTAATATAATTCTATTATAAATGGAAACTCTTCAATTTATTGATTACTATTACTGACAAATATTATTATACTCAGAAAACCATATGCTATTTTTCTTTATTTCCAAGTCCATGTTTCTGATTCAAATCTGAAACATAATCTAAATAATTTCCAAACAATCATGTTAACCTTGTTCCTGAAGTTATCAGAGATGAAATGTTATCCACTACTAATGATAGATTCCAAAAATACCTTATAAAGTGGAAAGACATGTCTATAGGTGAGGATTTCTAGTATTTATTTACAAGAAGTGCAATTATGCCCAAATCTATTTAGTGAATATCAACAGAACAATTTGTGCAAGTATTTTTTTTTTCAAGGTAGGGCTAACCTACAACTAAACTCGTTATTCTTACGACGACTTCCCAGATTTTGCGATCCTTACTCTAGTTTCTCTGTTTGGTGGCTTTAATGCTTTATGTGATTCGATTGCACACAAAGGATGTTGGCTTCTACTTATCATTATGATTCTTTTGCCAAAAAAATGAGCCTTTTAATATTCCTATTCGTATGAGGTTCTCGCAACAAAAAATTTGCCGTAATTGTAGAAGTCTTCAACAATTAGAAATAGGACAATTTTATGATTTTAAATTTTTTTATTAGAGGATGTTGAATTCAAGAAGAGTTCATGATTATAAATGCATATATCATGTACAATCAATTTTGTTTTGAATGAAGTTAAAGCTAGATATGTTATTCCATCTATTTTGAGGACTCAACTCCTTAATCAAGTGTGAGACTGAAAATTTTTTAAAGAGGATTTCCTTGTACAAATGTGAGGCTTTCTTTATTAATTTCTGTGATTTTTTTTCCTTATACATTTTTTTTGTTCCAAAATTTATTATTTGACTACTTGTGTGATTGATTTCATTCAAATTCAATACAATTTAATTTTCAACAAGTACGTGAAGTTCATCTTATAGCATGCATTTAGTTGTTCTGAAGTTCTATTCATCATATCTATTCTACAAAAAGGCAGTTGGATTTTTAACTGAATTGACTTCTTACATAAATTAATGAATAATTGTCAAAAGATTAAACGTTGGAGGCTAATAAATTTTGTGTGCTGATTGCATGATTTTACACATCTCATATTAGATCTACATTAGAAATCCTAAACCAACATCTAAGTCTCTACTGAGCTTCTTTGTCAAACAACCATATTTATGGCTTAATAGGTTTTAAAAAAGCATCTCCTGATCAACATATTACCAAACTAAGCTTGAAATTGATTTGGAAAAACCCAAAATGATCAATTGTGACTAATATGTAAGAATATGATTATGATATTGATACCTCTTGAACCACAAAAATCAGCGAACAACAGTAAATTTCAACAAAATAATAGAATTTTATTGCTAGGAAATCAAATAACAAGAAGCAAGATACAATTGATACTCTTTCAAGAGGAGGATCTTCTCTCCCAAACCCTAGAAGCCGCTAGGATCTCTCACAAAAGAAAACTACAACACTCAAGATAAAATTCTACACAAGAATAAAATAAACCCTACTATGGACTTAAATAGGCTTCCTCCCCTCACTACTAAATCAGCCTCCTTTCTAATATATCTCCCTCATTAATTTGAAAACAATTCAATTAGGAAAAGGTCTCATTAGGAAAGAATTTCCTAATTCAGCCCTCTAACTAATATATCTCCCTCCTTAATTTGAAAATAATTCAATTAGGAAAGGATTTTATTAGGAAAGGTTTTCCTAATTGATTTTCTCCTAATATAATGTATTAATTCCCTGCTAGGCCCCACCCCTTTAACCTCATTTCTTACCTTGTCCAGCCATGCCGTATCAGATATCTTCGTTGACTTAGTTTAAGTATCTGAAACATGAGATGTTGGATTGGTTCAGCTATCACACTCATTAAAATTTTAGTCATAATTCAATCCAAAAATTATGCAATCTTCACTAGGCCTACCACAACAAATGGCCCACAAATTCTGGAATTTGACACGTCATCCAATGTGCACCAACAAGTAGGCCAATCATATCAAAATCGGTCAAAATTTTTATATTGTTTCAAACAATCAATAACTCGACAAAGTCTAGAAATTTATCCCCCTTATGGACCTGGCAGGTTAAAGCTGACCTAAAAGGATCAGATCTTAGCTAAAAGTTGAAACCATTCTTCTAACATTAAGTTCTGCACCAAGATATGCAGACCTTTGTACAGCTACACTAGGTCATGGACAAACTTCAAAGAACTAACAACCTGGAGTGACACCTTACTCTATGAAACAATATAATTAGTAGTTACATAATAAAAATGTTTTTAAATTTGTTGAGAGAGAGAAATTAAGACAAAATATTTCTCCTGCATGAATTAAAAAAAAAAAAATACACCTTCAAATCAACATGAATTCATATTAGCAACTAAAGAAAAGCGTACATTCCATGAAAAAAAAAAACACTTTTATTGCCAGTTCCATGAAGCCTTGCTTACAATAACTGTGTGAAGGTAGGTGCTACTCAGATGCACTTGAACAGATCAAATGAAATGGATACAATCAATTAATGGTTATTAGCCCTACCTTTCATGGAAAAAGATGCTCCCATTATAAATTGATAACAAGCATGGGTGAAATAAGAAATTTTCCCAATCCAACCAGATAAATGTGAGCTTAAAATACATCAGCTGATGGCATAGCAACTGAGGAATATATTTCTTTACCACATGTGCCCCTGCCCTCCGAACACACACACCCACACACGAAGACACCCCATGAATATCTTTTGTTAAAATCTTAATAACTACTCCTAAAACAAAAAGACTAAATGCTAATCCTTGAAAGAATCCAGAGGAATTTGGAAACGCTTTTAACAACCTACAGCTAATTCTAAAGCCCCATGTACTTCATCATATATAAATATAGAGAATTATACATTTACTCTTTAATACCCACTATAGCAAATTTCATGATACTCGATCACATAACTTTTTTAAAAACAATGAAAATCATATCAAAATCTATCTTTGCCTTACATGATAGATCTTTCAAGCTTAAAATTAAATTGATTATGTTAAAAACAATGAAAATCATATCAAAATCTATCTCATTTCATATCAAGCATTTGCCCTCTCACTTTTAAAGATTTTAGTAAAACATTTGCTAAACATACCACAACAATATTTCCGATCATTCTGATAGGAAACACTTGGATTTCCAAGTGTTTCTCACCAAAACCCAATAGATCTAGGATGAAAACTGCTGTCCACACAGTAAAAACAGCCAAAAACAGTGGAATCGGAGAGAATACGAAGGAGAAAACGTAAGAAAAACAAAGCAAACACTTTTATTCTAATAAGGGATGAAAAGCACTTGCAAGATACAACTTTCCTTCAATTCGAGAGGAAGGAAAAACACTCCAAATCTCTAGCCGTAGCCTAGAGCCCAAGAACACAAACCCTAGATCTCAAAAATGATTCAAATTCAAGATGAGCCCCTCTCCCTCCTAATCCTCCTAATTAACAATCAAGGATTCCTACAAATTACCTAAACAGCCCTTTGCATTCAAAAATTTCCCTCCCACATAATTAAATCAGCCCCAAGTGGGGTCCACCTTGTCCGCCCCCTCCTCTGGGCGTTTCCGCCCCCGCCTGGTGTAGACCCGGGCTGAACCGGGTCCAGCCGGCCCCTCCTGGGCCGGTTCACGCGTAACACATTCTTAAAACCTCAATTGGTATCTCATATAATTCTAAAGATTAATCTTTATGTGCTTCAAAGCCCACTTAATTTTACTTTCTTAAATCAATCTAAATATACTTCACATTTTATTCATTTTCCCCCTCTAAAAAAAATTCTTCATTAAAAATTAGCAACATTTTTAAATTAAGTAGGTTTTAATATTTTATTCTTGCTCATGTTTCCCTTAAAAGCACAATATATTGGCACGTATATTTAACTTTATCAATGTCCTACATATATTATCTCTTACCATAGCTATTTATATATCGTCTTTTAACAGTAAGTACCACGCTTACTTACAAAACATCAAAAGTTGCAACTTTGGATTTGTTTATTGTCATACTTATGGTATAGAAAAACTTAAAATATACCAAAACCCTCACTCTTGTCATACCATCGTAGGAACGACCATTTCAGATTTTAAATAATTACCAAGTGCAAAAAAATCCAGATAAAAAATAACAGTCATAGATGAATAAAATGGCAGTAATTGAATAATTCAACATGTTGATATTAATTTGATCTTGAAGAAAATCAAGATATTTACCGCATCATCAGATGAAAGCCGAACCTCATTTTGAGGATCGCCGCATTCAGTCATTATTCCTCCACAAGATCTTGATATCTCATCAATTTTTTCAGAATCTCCTGCTCTTCTGAATTTGAACTTCGGAAGACGGCGGATGTCATCTTCTGATGCACCTTCCTGCTTTATATTATATACATGAAAAACTGATTATCAGATCAGCAAATTTATCACTGCAGCTCTACTTTAGTAAAATCTCAAACGGTAGAAAATAAACATGATTAAATTAACTAGGAAAGCGTGCACAAAGATTTTAGAATTAAAAGAAATACAAAAAAACATGTTTTTTTTTAAAATAACTCAAGTGTGATTCAAATATGACTATCTAATTATAGGTAAAATAATCTATTTCTAACGATATGTCATTTCTTATTTTGATAAATTATTTTCTTGATCTAATTTCTTATATGCAACTTCTTATTAGATAGCTAGGGCTCTTGATTTTGTTCCAATTTGGCAAAACTAAGAATCTATCTATTAAATTATAATTGATTGATGACTTTACATGGTTTAAATTTACAGTTAAATTTTGAATCTAGTGATTAAATTATAATTTCTTGATGACTTTACATGGTTTAAATTATAGTTAAATTTTTTCAGATCTAATCAATCATTGCAGTATCATTCCGGTTCTAATACTCATATTTAATGTTTAGCATTTAAAGTAAGTTAGCTTATTACTGGGTTAGTAATCCGCAAATCCTAAATTTTCTTACATAATATGTATACATCACATCATTCAAGTTACATTAGAGAATTATAATCCTAATTGTTGTACATTAAATTAATATCAAAGCTTCTGCTTGAGTTATCCTGCCACTGAGAAGTGGAGCCAATCACCAACTTTAATCAAGTCAAATTACATAAAATCAACTCAATCAATTAGAATCAAGTCAAATTAAACTAAATCAAGTCGAATGCACTTAAATTAAGCTCAATCAAGTCAAATAAAGTTAAATTGAGTCAAATAAAACTTAATCGAACTCAAATCGACTTCAATTGATGCACTCACTTCAGCCTTTACCATATTGGGCCATGCATTAACCTCTTTAGCGTCTTGAAAGGGTTTTTTAAATCAATCCAAGCACGATCGAAAAGTTAATGATTATAGTGGAGCTGAAACAAGCATGGGTTGGTCCTTCTCCTGCATTTTCTAGTGAAGTCGAATCAATATTAGGGGAAGTGGCCAGGTGATCTCAGCTGCCCAACTATAATGAATTAGGGTTAGGATGGTCATAAAGTTTAATCTTTGGGCAAGACAAAACCAGAGAAAAAAATTTGGGGGAGAGAGGTTTTTGGTTCTCAGATCTTTCGACTAGGAGAAAAAATGTAGAGAGTGAGCTCTTCAATCGAGTGTGATGACTATAAAAAATAGCAAAATTCAGCTAGAGGAAAATCATAGAGAAGGTGAGCTCTTTGATATAAAACAAAGACAACAACATCAAGCTTTTATCCCACTACGTGGGGTGGTCAGCTTCATGAATCTTTTTTTCTCCATTGTGTCCTATTAAGAGCTTTTCAATCAACAACAATAACAACATCAAGCCATTATCCCACTATGTGGGGTCAGCTACATAAATCTTTTTTCTCCATTGTGTCCTGTTAAGAATCAGATTCTCATTTAAATCTAATAAAGCAAGGTCATTTCTAATATTTTCTAACCATAAGAGCTTTTCAATCGATTGGAATAAATAAAGGAGTGAAGGCATTTGGTGGCTGTGAGTTGTCAATTTCTCTACTATCCATGCATAACCTGCTTGTAATTTTAGAAGCAACTTCAATATCAAAGGGAAGCTTTTCTTTTGTGTCAAATTAAGTAGTTTGGTCAACCCTAGTTGGTTCTGATCACTAAGACCTCTTTCTCTTTCTAATTTATCAACCTCTAGTGAGTTGGTGGTGGATACGATGTTTAGAAATAGTCCAAGTTCTCATAAGCACTATTATCCTTTTCAGTTGTCTTTGTTTCTACCAAATGAAGACACTACGGGTTTACGGTTGTAAGTCATCAAACAATAATTTCGGGCAGGTATTTTCTCAAGCATGAAGAGCATAGGTCTATAGGTAAAATTAATTTTTTTTAATGTGTATTTTAAATCATTGTTTTGCTTAGTTTTTCATAGATCATTAAAATTTTACCTATTTATTAACTTAGTTTTTCATAGATTTTTTCATTGTTTTGCTTAGGAATGGCCTAGGCATTAATTATGATAAACGTTTAGAAAGTTAAGTTTTCTATCTATAAAAAATGTAAGCAATCTTAAAATTAATCATAAGATAATATTTTTCAAATAAACCTACATAACTTATAAAAAATAATCTAATCAAAACTACAAGGAAATGCATATCCTCCATACAAATCTCAATACTAAATTTAGTATTTGAGTGATCGTTTATTCATAAGAGCGTGCTAATTCAAAATCAGCATCAAGTCCATATATTTAGCAATTGAATATATATACAGAACCTTGTGGGGCATATATAGAAATAAAAATCCTCATAATAAGGACTAGATAACGAAGCAAATGCATTGTTAATCAGTATATACATACCTTCATGGTTAGATATCTTAACTTAATTGGCTAAGTTCAAAGTCATCTTTCCTAAAATGAAAACAGCCTAATTTATCTTGCATATGCATTGAAACTAGCACTATAAGGTGTTAAAAGCACTTAGGTGGGTTTAACTTGTCATCCTTTATGGGCAAAACTGTAAGACCAAAGGTCGGACTAACTTAAGAACAAATAAGATATTAAGTTCATAAATCTCATGCATTTTGTTATATTTAGATTCGAGTTACTATCTCTTCAGTGATTCTCAGTTACATCATAAGCTCTCACCTTCCCTCACCTTTCTGGGCATTTCTCAATCTTTTATTGTTAGATTATAAGCCTCAAATTTCTAAATCAAATAGAACAAAAAATGCAAATTTAATTTCAAAATGCAAAACTCGATATAGAATAATATTGAGTATCTTTAAGTTTCTTATAATTAAGTAATCCAATATTTCCATGTTTAACAACTATTCAAAATCAATTTTAAGTTAATCCAATCATTCTTGAAATTCCAAATACCAAATCTTTGAAATGAATTTATTAAAAATCATATAAAATATTAAGCAATATTTAATAAACAAATAGAGACTACTATTGTAATTAAAAATCTTCTCAAGGGTCAAATATCCTTGGAATGTAATTAATCACAGAAGCTTGCTCTTATGTGAAATATGTACCCATAATAGAATAAATTCTATTCAATTAAATATATTGTGTGCGAAAAAATCTTTAGACATATAAAAAAATAAAATGTAAATTTTGTTATTGAGTCAATAGCAAAATAATATTTTTGTTCATTAAGATAATGTATTATTTTTAATGTTGTATTTGATCATAAATTATTTCAAATCTATTCAGAATATAAAAATTCCCCATCAATCTTGCAAATACATTCATTAGAAAGCGAGCATAAAGCAATAATTAGGTCGTCTTCATTGTGACTTGGTGATCATAGAATCGAAGCAAAAAATAGTCTACTTGCAGAGTAGGATAAGGTTATATGCATCAACCCCTTCAAAAAATCTTCTTTGGCTACAACATCATGAGTTGGGTATCCCTTACCTGCATTGTAAGCATGATATGCTGACATGCATGATTTACAAAGCAACGCCACCCTAAGTATTGTAAATAATTGTAATTACTTTTTCTTGTTTGATAAACAGCATTCAAGCGTAATGCCAAACTTGAGAAGCGGAGAAAACGTGTCACTTTAAGTAGGTTAAATTTACCAACCTGATCTTCAAAATGTACTGCTTTCCAACTTAGGCTAATAATGGCCAACTAGGAAAAAAAAAGCTGTCTCTTGATTGAAGTTATTTATGAACAAACTCAACCAATTGCAACACCTATAGAAATAAGGTTACCAGTTCACTGTAAAATTTTAGGAGGCATCATCTCGTAGAACATATGAACCATTTTTTAAAGTGAAACTCGGCATTGCTTTGCTCTATTTTCTAAGAGGCCTCAGATTCTTATGGCTATCATTGCGATTAAATAAAACTGCTACTGAATTTATCTTGTGAGCAAAATATGGATAAGGAAGAACTAAATAATCAGCTACAGATTTTATAATCAGCTACAGATTTTATTCATCATCAAGACATCAACTTATAGTATTAGTGTTGAGATTCGATTGCTCAAGGGCTATCCTGATTGAGGTGAAGAAAGCCACGTTAGGTAATTAATGCAAGAAATGCTACTAGAGGGAAAAAAAAAAGGTTCCCATGATAGAAATGCTATCTTTACAGAACATTATGGAACTTCAAAGAGATTAAAAGCAGTTTATCAAGGTTACTTACCTGGTCGGCTACTGCATATAAGATTGCAATGATACATGGTAGACAGCAGCAAACAGCAATGCCAATGATGCATGCAAGAGCAACACAGAAAACAACAAAGAATACATCAAATGCCAGAAACACAATGCACAGCCTGCAAGAAAAGATTGTTAGCTGTAAATTAGCAGGCAAAAGGATAAAAGGAAATAAAATACAACTACATAGATTTAGCACGTAAGCAGAGAATTACTCATACCAGTAAAGTTGAGGTGCATCACTAGTTAAGGCTTGACCTCCGGCAGATACCCAGTAGAAACCAATTATCCACCATATGAATGAAAACATTGTGTTTGCAGACTCGAGATGCTTTGCAATACTGTTAATGATATAAAATCAGAAAACACAATAGCATAAAGAAAAGAGAATGGGAATCAGACAAGTCAAGTTCAGATTCTGAACCACGCAAGGTAGAGAGGTCAAGAAAATAAAATAAAAAGTAAGTCATATTTTAAAAAGATGCAAAAGGTTCAACTCACGTATAATAAGAACAACCACCAAAATTGGATTATTTTCAGAAAGACACTGGCACATGACCAACAAATATAACAACATTCATATTTTCCATCATTCCTGTTACCTAAATAAAATTTCAAACAATGTTAATAACAATTTTTATTGAGCATTTTAAGGCTGTATGCGCCACGAGAATAAGAATAACTAAAGGGGCTGAAACTCCACAACTAGATAAGAAACTACGATTCAAATAAGTAACCAAAGGAGGTACTGTCCTGTGTAATACAATTTTGCTTTTTTTTTTTACTTCCATTAAAAGAGTTGGAGCTAATGCCCTTGACGCATTTACATGAAAGATTCGATGTGAATGACCCAAGTTCTGCATGTAGACGACATGCCAGATTGAATTCAAGCTAAACTGTCACACTCGATCTTGGGTCAGTAGCATAAAAAAAAAACTCTAATCACATGTAACTCAAACTTGACTCAATTACATTCCTATTATCATTTCCATAGGTATAAATATAATAAATAAAATAAATAGTAAATATAACATGAGAAGTACATTAACCAATATTAGAAAAAAACCATCACCTTGCACAAGATTATAGAGGAATTAAGTTAATGTGTCATACTTTAAGACTATGGGAGAGAGTTATGGAGCATAGGTTACGGCGTGACACTAATGTTTCTCAAAATCAATTTGGATTCATACCAGGTAGGTCTATTATGGAAGCTATACTTTTATTGAGAGGTTTGATAGAAAGTATAGAGAGAACAAGGAGGATCTACATATGATTTTTATTGATTTAGAGAAAGCATATGATAAAGTTTCAAGAGAAGTGCTATGAAGAGTTCTACATAAGAAAGGGGTTAATAATGCTTATATTCAAGTCATTAAGGATATGTATGCAAGAGCTGTTACTTGTGTAAGGTGGTTTGACCAAGTATTTTCCTATTTCAATTGGATTACATCAAGGACCAGCCTTAAGCCCATATATTTTTGATTTAGTCATGGATGTTCTCACTAGACGTTTGCAAGAGGTTGTAACCTAGTGTATGTTTTTTGCTGATGATATTCTTCTTGTTGATAAGACTAGAGAGGGAGTTGAAGGTAAACTTGAATTATGGAGGTCAACCTTAGAGTCTAAAGGCTTTCGGTTGAGTAGATCTAAAACTGAATATATGGAGTGTAATTTTAGTAATAATAGATCTAGTGGGGGATTGTGACTTTGGGCGATCAAGTCATTAATAAAAGAACATGTTTTAGATATCTTGGGTCTATTATTCAGAGTGATGGTGAGATAATGTGGATATTATTAGTAGAATTTAAGTTTGATGGTTGAAGTGGAGGAATACATTGGGCTTGTTATGTGATATAAAATTCCCTCTCAAACTTAAGGAAAAATTCTATAAAATGGTAGTGAGACATACAATGCCTTATGGTGCAAAATGTTGGCCATTAAAAGAGAAGCATAATAATAAGTCAAGTGTTGCAGAAATGAGGATGCTCAGGGTGATGATGAGTGGCTTTTCTCTTAAAGACATGATACAAAATGAGCATATATGTGAAAATGTTGGAGTAGCTCCAGTGCAAGATAAGATTAGAAAGTCTCCTTAGATGGTTTTGTCACATAAAACGGTGGCCTTCTGATGACCCGGTTAGGAAAATAGATGTATCAAATTTGACTTATATTAAGAAAGATAGAGGTTGACCTAAAATGACTTCGTTAGAAAATATTAGAAATGACCTTTGTTTATTAGATTTAGATGAGAATTTGACCCTTAATAGGACACAATGGAAAAAAAAATATTCATGTAGCCGACCCCACATAGTGGGATAAAGGCTTGTTGTTGTTGTTGTATAAAAATGCCATCACCTAATGACTAATGCAAGGAAAAAAAAGAAGCACAGAGCCATAGAAAAAAATAAAGAGGTGATTCTTTGCTCATTAAATGATTATGTTTCCTATTTTCCTCACACTTGATTTCCTATTGAATATCATGGGGTGCATGATTATGAAATGGAAAATATATCAACTATTTCTAGATAGGCTCATAAGAATAAATGGAAATACAAAACAAAATCAAAATTGTCATCATAACGATAAACCTTGTCCCTCCTATTTGGAGGTAGCTTCATGAATCGTCCTTCTTTGTTCATTCTTTTTTATTGTTATGCATGATGCAACACTGCTGCATAAATGCTGCATAACACCTAGCCATTTTACTTTTGTTCTACCATTTTCTTTTTATCCCAGCACAATAATTCTATTTACATGTGAAATCGGTACATCTTCTAAAATTTCTTTGAATGTTCAAATCACTTAGGTGTATTTTCTACTACATCTTTAATTGGTTTTTTAACCACTGCTCTTATATAACCATTTCTCTTTATCACTCCTAGTTTTATGGCATTTTTGTCTAAATATTCTCAATTTCTCATTAATACCAGAATCTACTTCTTCACTACTAATATTCAATTCACATAAGGTATAAGATCTAACTGCAATGTCATCAAGAACATGAATTCTTCAAAGCATTGAATAACTAACCGCATCAATAAAACAATACTCCAAATCATCAGTCTTAGATCAAATTTTATTTTAGATAACAAGAAAAACACAACTCTTGAAATCAGGTTTTGCTATAGTTTTAATGCCAATTAAAACAATAAATGATGTAGTTAAATTCAAATTGAGAACAACTTAAAATCTAAGAATTTATAACGTCAACCTTCTAATCATAGCTTTGATGATCAAAAGTCACACCAATATCTGGCAAACTACAACAACATGCCATAAACGACAGAGTTTAGCAAAGATTTCAACTGTCTCGTTATTTCATATTTCAAATTATTCTGGCGCGAAAACCATCAAGGTGATCTTCCACTGAACAACTGGAGGCTTCTAAAATGTACTGCAGCACTGCAACTAATCCTGCTCATCCATATGATACAGGTTTGACATTTTAATCTCATACCTCCTTCCTTAATGCAACATCACGTTCAAAGGTGCTTAATGCAAAGGTTGACCACATCAACTTACATTCAGATACGCCCATCTAAGGACAATATTCCAAATATGAACACGAAACAATATTCATCTATGTTCCAAACTTCAATTACTAATTACTTAAGATAACACGATTTTAATAGTCTTAGCACGAAACGTGCAACTTGACAGTGTTTTCTACCAGCTATTAACAAGTATGTACATCCACACAAGAAAGAAATGATCTACTTTCTTAGTTAATTATAGTCTTACAAGTGCAACAGAAAAACAAATGGAATCATAGGCCAAAACAACTTTTTTTTCCATTCATTATGCAGTTCAATGAAAAAATAATAATAATAAAATACAAAAGCTGCTCTTTCCAAATAAGCAGTAACAAGAATCTGAATGTGTTACCTATTATTCCCTTCCTCGTCCAGGCCCTGTTCAGAATCAGAATTTGCACCACCAGCTCTACCTTCCTCCAAATCCCTCGGGGAACTTGGGCCAGAACTTCCCTGACTCCTGCCTCCTTGGCTTCCATTTCCCCCATACTCCAAGACCAAAGCCGCTTGCAGTTGTGGATGCCTCCTCCGATACTCCACGCAGACACAGATCATATGGACCACACACTGTAGCGCATAACCCGCGATCCATATCCTCAGCGGCATCTTCGGCTTCTCGTCCCTGCTCATGATCAGAACCCCCGTCGCCACCCCAACGAACGCTAGATTCCACAGGATGTCGAGAAATACCACAGGCCTCGAGTACGCCCAGTCGCTCTGCCGCTCCTCAAGCTGCTCCGCCGCCGTCTCCCTCACAAGCATCGACGGCTCCCTCATCATCCGGCGGCTGCTCGCCCTCCTCAGAAACCTCGCCGCTCCACTCAAGCTTGGCCGCCTGGAAGGCCTCCGCAATCGCTCATCTCCGTTTCCACCACGCGCACTGATCAGCGGTGCCGGATCGATCGCGGCTCCCACCATCGGATTGATCGCCCTCGTAACTGACATCGCACAGACCCAGAAGTAACCAGATAGCAATTGGTGGAGAATCCACAGTCGAGAATGAGATATAGAAACCCTACCCCTTCCGACCTGCTCGATTTCGCCCCCAATAATTGATCGGTAAATTAATCTCGAGGTTAATCTAATCGAAACGACGATGGCTTCAATCTCCGATGCGACGTACAGTTCACCATTTTTAGAAATTTAAGAATTTCTCAATGAGGTTCGTGCTGTGATCGCCGGCTGAAAATAGTCGGAAAAAAAGAGGGAAATACGTTCTCAGTGAGTGCGAAATCGTTATTGGACAAATTCTATTTACACAACTTCGTTAAATTCTATCTATTAGTCAAATTCCGCTATAAATACGTGTGATATTAAAATAAATTGGAAATTGTTTATATATCATACAAATTTTATCTTATTTATATATTTAATATTAAAATTTCATTATTTATTTACTTAAAATTTAAAATAAAAATAAAAAATATCAATTACAACTATCGAAAGTTCACAATGTTCAGAGACCAACCAGAATGCGCCATGTTGGCGGTACTGAGTGAAAGGGTGACGTGACGCATTCTGATTGGTCTCTGAAGGACGTTTGGCGTCCTCACAGAATAATTAATCTCACTATGGTGTATGCCTAGTGTTTACATGACACCAGCGTTAGCTCTACTGCCTGCACACAATAGTGATTGTGTTTGTCCATCCTCAAAAGAAAAGCTGGTTCAACCCTGCACACTGAGAACTCCTCATGATATATTCTTTTTCAAATTTTGTACACATTAATCTAATGTTGAATTTATTTTTTGTGTACTTTTTTTTACCAATTAAATTTTAATTTATTAGTAAATTTTAATTTATTAGTATAAGATAAAGCAATTCATGAGGAGGAACATTACACCAATTTAATGTCTCTTCTAAGAATAGAAAGAGTTTGATCATAAGCAAACAAAGGACTTTGAAAGATCAGTTTGTCTCTATTGCTCATCTTCCCATAGACTGAAACTTTCTTCTAAATTTAAAAATAAACATATTATTCTCCAAATTAATCATTTTTTTTTTCTTTTTAAATACTCTATTGATCATCATTTAATTTATAGAGTATGTCATAAGCAATAAGTTGGTTTTCATAAATTTTAATGACATTAAAGTATGGAGCTTTTTTTTCAAACTTTGGAGGGGAGATGGGTCCCACTAACTTGCTTCGAATGTGTGGATATGATTAGTTAAATTTGGCTCGGCTACTGTAATTATGTATCATTCGTAATTAATATGTTAGATGTGAAACATATAAAGCGTATTAATAAGTTGGGTGATTAGAGCCTTTGAACATGCTACTACTAATGTTCTTGATGTAGTTTTGCTAAATTCTTTATTTACTCTTGAACATAAGTAGTCCATTCTCATCTAATAAAAAATCAAAATTATACTATCATGAACTTCATGACATGTTCAACCTTGGATCCATTCAATTTATAAGTATTTTCATCTCAAATACTAGATGTTTTAGTGTCTCCAAATTCATAGTTATAATATAAGACTTCCAACTTAGAGCATTCAATATAATGTTAACCAATATGTTTATGTTTAGGCTTTGTTTGAGACGACTTTCTGACTGTTTCTTAAAGTAACTTTTTAGTAAAAAATTAAAATTTTTGTACTAAAAAAGTGTTTTAAAAAGAAATAAGAAAGTCGTCCCAAACGAAGTCTTAAACTTTATTTGAGACAACTTGTTAATGATTTCTGAAACAGCTTTTTAGTAAGAAAAATTTAATTTAAAAAATTTTGCATTAAAAATTTATTTTAAAAAATAGTAAAAAAAATCATCCCAAACGAAACCTTAATTCAGTTAGATGAAAATATACATTGTGTTTTAATGATTGTTTATCGATAGCCAACAAAAGCATTCCAAACCCAAGAGATATCCCTTAGAAATATCATTAGGTTAGAGCTTATTATTATTACTACATCTCTCCTAATTATTCACCCAAAAAACCTAGAAATTATATTAAAATTTAATTTTCAACCACTTGAACTTGACTAATTATTATGTGCGAACATCGAACAAAGAGAACTATTCAAATTTGTTGTGCTTTTAATATACTTTTGCTACGCTTTTGCAAAAGGGCAGCAAACATTTAATATTTACTAAATAATTAAATATTTGTTACGTTTTTATTGAATATTTACAAAAGTATAACAAAATAACAACAAACCATATTCATAATTGAATATTTACTGTCTTTTTATTAAAACACATCAAAAGGGCAATAAAAACGCAACAATCCGAACGATTATCTCCGTCCACACATAATAATTTTTATTAATATTTACCGTCTTTTTATTAAAACGCATCCACACATAATAATTTCTCCTTGATTTGACAACTAATATTCAAATACTAGATATTAAAATTACAGCACTAAACATACAACCATGACAGCAATACCACTTATCACATACTGAAATTACAATTATAACATCAGCAATAATTTATATAATACAATTTCCTAATTATATTTCATTATATAGAGGAGGTCATGGACTCATGCATCATAAATTTGTTTGGAAATTGACCCCTTTGTTTACCATTATTATGCCCTACTCATTAAGGCTTCATTTGAGACATCTTTCAGTCTGCTTCCTAAAAAAACAACTTTTTAGTACAAAAATTAAAATTTTTATATATAAAACATGCTTTAAGAAGTAGAAAGAAAGTCGTCCCAAATGAAGCCTAAAATGTTTGTTTGGGATAATTTTTTTGTTTATTTTTCAGACAACAAATATAAAATTTATTTGGCTACTACATTATTATTGCTTTCTAATAATTTTCTTAAAATTTCTATGATGAAAAGTCAATTTTCATAATTAAAATAATTAAATTATTTTCTCTATAACAATTTAACAACTAGCCAAATTAACAGAGAGAATTTTAACAAAGAACAATAGAAGATGCACTATTGTAATAGTACAACAAGAAGAGCAACAATTATATAATATACATAAAAGACATTCTTGGCCATTAATGAATTGGGAGCAAACTACTACAAATTTCTTAGCTTCTAAGGAAGAGTTTGGAGTAATCGTTACAGCTGATTTGAACTCTTTGTTAAGGAAAAAATGATCAAGAGAAACACACCATTCATACCAAATGAATATCAAAGAATTGGTTCTTAATTTGATCTGTAGATCTATTTGCAGTAAGATTAAGAGGAAAAGGTAGAGCTAATAGCAGCTGAAGCCAAGTCAAATGAATTCTACTCATATTTTCTACTTCTTTGTATCTGCTGGAATTAAGCGCTGAACCAGTTCTGGAGAAGCACCAGCAAGCTCTACAAGATATTAGAGTTCTTTTGTAAGATTATAAAATCAATAAAAGAATAAATGAGAGTGTTAGTTCAGGAAAAATGGCGAGTAAATATTTACCTTGGTCGGTGAAATTGAACAAAGGCGGTAGCGGCCGGCCATCCGGTAGAGTAGTGTTTGGGTCTCTCAGTTCATCAAAGAAGGGCTGAGCACAGGCCTCTAACTGCAAGGTTTCAAAAAAGAAACTTACAAATGCATTATGAAGCTATATTCTGTTCAAATATGAAAATTTTCATGATTCATATGTTCTTATTGATAAATTGCAACTTCCATTTTATGTAAGTTTCAAGCATTATGAAAGGTAAAAACTACTTCAATGGGTGGAACTAGAATATTTGTTCATCTATATTTCTTTTTAAGAACACAATGGAGAAAAAGGATTCATGTAGCCGACCCCACGTAGTGGGATAAAGGCTTGATGTTGTTGTTGTTGTTGTTGTATATTTCTTTTTAAGGCCTTGTTTGGTTCCCCGGTTCTTTTTTTCCATTTTTAAACAGAAGTATCGGAACGGGTAACGGAGAAATTTTTTTCTTCTCAGATCGGCAGAAATACGGAGGTTCGGGAGAAGGTATTTTGAAAAAGCCGTCTTAACAAACAGCAAAACAATAATTTTTCGCCAATTCAAACAGGAGACGAAGAAATTACGGCCAAACAAATGAGGCCTAAGTGTGTTGTTTCCTTTGTTAGAGAGAAGTCTTGCTACAATCCATCACCACTAATACTTTAATTAAAAAGTTTAATAACATAATGTGCTAATCATTACTATTTCGGGAACAAAAAGCTTTATCATTCATATATTCCATTTGAATACTGCACGGTGGATTTCCTCTCATTCGAAAACAGTAAGTTTCATGCTTCCTCTTAGATCACAATTACATTTGGGTAATATGATAGAAATGCTTTTTAGCAGAAGTCTATGAACTTAGAACATCAACTTTAAGGTATATCCATTTGTTGATGAATACACCATTGCTTTCCTGAAATCAATAGGTTGTAAAATTTGGATAAACATCTGAAATCTATGGAAGCATATTCCAATTGATCCGTCCTTGGTCTGGCTTAAGCTAGCTTTGGATGAATGTTGTATACAGTTTGCGGAAGAGAATCATTAGAATCCAATAATAAGATAAAGAAACCAAAATTTATGGAAAATAATTTTCATTAGAAATTATAGAATATTAAGCAAGATTATCAAGCAAAAATTAAGGCTTCGTTTGGGACGTCTTTTTACTACGTATAGCAGCTTCCTAGTATAAAAATTAAAATTTTTGTATTAAAAGGTTGCTTTAAGAAGCAACAAGAAAGCTGTCCCAAACGAAGCCTAAATCCTTTGTGGCGTTTTGCTAAAAAGCAATTTTCAGAGTAACAAATATTTGCAGTTGAAATCATAATAATTAGATCTCATTTGAGGATAATGTATTAAAAAATGCAAATTAAAAACTAAAATATTAAAAAAGTGATGATAAAATTGATTGTGAAAAGAGACACAAGGACATGAATGTAGCAAAGGGTGCCTTGACATTCAAAAACTCTTCTTATGGAAAACATGTTAGAACACAAATTATGCTAATGTTAGGATAAAAAGAGGCATGCCATATTTGCTATTAAAAGTCATGTACGGGTGTAATTAATTTAATGGCATAAGCTGTTCTTAATTTTGACTTTTAATAGGACACAATGGAGAAAAAGGATTCATGTAGCCAACCCCACGTAGTGGGATAAAGGCTTGATGTTGTTGTTTGTTGTTGTTGTTGTAAGCTGTTCTTAATTGGCTTCAGCTTGAAGGCAACTTTCTATTTGCCACGTTGATAAATATTTAAGGGAAAATTTGGTTTAGATTGCATGTTGCATGGCTCAAAGCAAGCTTAATAATCAACGACAGAATTTCTGGTAGAGATCTATATGATTTATGCAAAGTAGACATACTAAGAAATATTAAGATATTTACAACCAACACTATCATCTTCAATAGCCTAGCCCAACTATTTATGGCCTGCTTATTGAATCCCCAGTCTCACTTATATCGAGTGTTGTAGGTGTTAAATTTATTATGCACTAACGATCCACTTCTATTTATGTTATCTTTGATCTACCCTTTCCCACTGATTCATTTCAACATAGTTTTCTACCCATTTTATTAGTCTGTCTCCAATTATATATACTAAGACCACCTAAGTTTATTCTACATTAATTTATCTTCAATAAGACTCTCACTATCTCTTTAATATAATCATTTATCAGCTCATTCTTTTTAATTTTACCACGCATCCATCACAACATTCTATATTTAACGACTTCTTGATCACTCGACGCTCGAATTCATATAGCATAAGCTAATTCAGGCTTCGTTTGGGACAGCTTTTTTATTGCTTCTTAGAGTAACTTTTTAGTACAAAAATTTTCTTTTTTTTACTAAAAAGCGGCTTTAAGAAGCAGCAGAAAAGCTGTCCCAAACGAAACCTTAATGACCATATTATGAAAGTTATCATTTTGTCTCTATGGCATTACAAAATATCACACATTATAGAAATTTGTTGGAGATACCAAGTTAGAAAGAATGACATAGCACTTACAGCTGTTAATCTCAACTTTGGCGAGTATTGAAGCAGCTTTGATATAAAATCTACCGCATCAGGAGGCATCCTTTTATTGAAAACCTGCAAGCTGAAGTTTGCTTAGTAAACAACTGAGGCAAACTTATTATAGCAAGTGCATTGCCTTTGCTGACCTTGCTCCATGAGTGTCGTTTGATTTGAGGAAATCTGAACTCTGTGTAGTTTGGATTCATGCATTTAATTTCTTCCGTTGTTGGTGTTCCTAAAACCTTTTTGTTAGCAATAGAAATCAGTTCAGCATGATCAACAATAGGATAAGAAATGAAGGCAAACATAAATCAAATTTGCAGATAACAGACCTTAACAATCTCCACCAGCTGATCAACAGCGCTGTCCCCGGGAAACAAAGGCTGCATAAGATATGCTTCTCAAATAATTGAGATAAAGAAGAGAAATATTGTATAATTCTTGACTAAGGCTTCGTTAGACGCTTTCTTTTTGCTTCTTAAAGCAGCTTTTTAGTACAAAATTAAGGCTTTGTTTGGGATGGCTTTCTTATTGCTTCATAAAGTAGTTTTCTAGCAAAAACAATATAATTTTTATACTAAAAAGCTGCTTTACACAGCCGTCCCAAACGAAACCTAAACATTTTTGTACTAGAAAGCTGCTTTAAGAAGCAAAAAGAAAGTGGTCTCAAACGAAGCCTAAGCTTCAGTACAACATCATTGCAAACCTGTCCTAAGAGAAGCTCGGCCAACACACAGCCAACGGACCACATGTCAATTGCAGTGGTGTATTCTGTTGCTCCAAATATTAGTTCAGGAGCCCTATAGTACCGCGAGCAAATATAAGAAATATTAGGTTCACCTTGTACCTGAGGTTAAGTCAAGTTGTTAAATAAAGAACACCAAATTGCCAGCATAAACTATAGAGCAGATGACGTACCAATTTTTTGGCACTACCAAAATCACAGAGCTTTAGCTGATGAGTGTGGGGATTGACCTGCAAAGTCAAGCAAGTTGTAGTTTTTGCGAATTCTGTAAAAAAATTATATTTCCATCTAACAAAAGACTGAGTAAATGAACAACATAAACAAATAAGATAACACAGTGAAGAAGAACAAGGAACATGAAGTCAAGTAAAATGGTGAATGATGAAATCTATTACAAGTTGTAGTGATCATTGGCTCATTACATATCTACAACTATCAAATCTGGTTGTCTAAGCACATTGGCATTAGCTAAGAAGAAGTATAACATGTTAAAATCCTTACTGCACTAACATAACATTTCCAATCCCCACTAAGTTTTATCAAGTGCTGCATGAGGTATGAACTATATAATGCAGATTTTTTTTTAATATCCCTAGCCATGTTAACTCGATCTACCCCTTCTACTTCATAATATTTTCACATCAATTTTATCTATTTTCTATATTTTATCATGTTCTACCCTTCATTGTATATTTGCAAGGCACGTAATGATGGGGACATCGTCAGCGATTTTGACACGTGTACCATCGGAGATGCCGAAGATCGACGGCCACGATCAGGAGTTTTATTTTAAGTCATTTTATGTAGTAGTTTATTTTATTTTTCAGTTTTTCCGCCTTTTGCCCTTATGGGTAGTTGATTGCCATTGTAGCCCAAGGGGCATTTTAGTCTTTTGTTTTCTTTACCATTTTGAGGCCTATATATATGGTCATTTTCTTATGTAAGAGGGGGATTATTTGATAATGAAATTTCAGATTTCATTGTTCTCTTAGTGAGTACACGAGAAGGAGAGGGATCTCTGTGTGAGTTCCTAAAATCTCAAGATCTCTTTGTGAGTTCTTGAGAAGGTAACATTTGACGTTGGTAATTTTCCCTAGATCCCAAATCCTTTCCCCTCTCCTCCCCAAGCCGAAAACCCCTCATTTTTCCACCCACCCGCCGACAAGCTTGGCCCCAAAGCCACCGGCCACCTCCACTCACCCCGGCCTTCAGCCGCCAGCCTTCAGCCGTCGACCTTCCCCTTTGCCACCACCCACCCGCCATAACCCCTCCTCCGTCCCCTCCATATTTCCCTCATTGCATTTGATTAGTTTCCTAATTTGGAGAGGTCACTTGGCAGAATTTCAAATCCAAAATTCAAATTTGCATTAGGAGTTAAATGCCCCCTCAATTTACTCCCTTTAATTAAGGAATTAATCGCAGCTTTAAATCTAAAATTTAATTCCAGATTTAAGGATTAATTCACTTAAGTAATTGGGGCTCACTTATAAATCAAACCCCTTTCCCTCCCTCTCTCCTAGGCCGGCCCCTCTTCCTCCTTCCTTTGCCTAATTAAGAGCCAATTAATGCTCCTAATTAACTCCCTCATTAACTCAAAAAATTCCCTCCACAAACCCTCATTTCAAATTCAATTTTTGGTTGGATTAGACCACAATTAAAAGCAAATAAATTCCGAAAATCTGAACCAATTTCAGATTTTCAAATTTTCTAGTCTATTTCTTCTCCTAACCGCCTCACCTCTCTTCTCCTCTTCCTACCCGAGGCTCCACATCCCTCATCCCTCTCTCCTCCAACCAACCTCAACTACCTCGCTTTCTACGTTGATTTCATGGAGATGGATTCAGAATTAAGTTCCATAATTATGCATGATTAAGAAGGTTCCACTGACGTACTCTTTCCTCGACCTTAATTCGGAGATCAAAGATTTCGTGGGCGACTAGGACTACCAGAATCTCTGCATAATTCCTCCAGTCATTGAAGAACGATTACGACAGATATATTGGCTACTCACGGGACGACCTCCTCATCCTCCACCACCGGCTACCTCTCCAACGGACTACACCTTGGGCGTCATTTGTCTCCTAGTGACATCGCTCGGTTTACTCTCAATCTTCACCGTCAAGAGCATGAGTGAGGGACCCAAGGTGAGGAGTTATCTTTGTTAACTGTGGATTATTGCTTCTCACCATAACATTACTCTCTAATTATATGTTGTCAATTTGATATTATCCCGTTAATCTAGTTGTAACCGCATGCCTTACTTAATTTCGACTTGATAATTCTGAAAAACCTAACTTGGGTAAGCATTAATTCTATAACTAGCAAAGCTTTAACAATCTTATATTAAAATCCCCAAGCAATTCTTGTTCCATGCATATGTATCACATCACATAATCTACTTTCTATTACTTTATCCTCTATGGGTGCTAGTATAACCATCCCTCATTCCATTCCTAGAATCCATCTCTCAATTTAAATATTAGAAGATTCTTTGTTCTTCAACAATTGGATCCATGTAGTATTGTAGTTCCAACAACATATTTCTATAGTTCACTTTCAAGCCTACTTAATATTCTCATATCACACAATATTCCCAAGACATTTTTCTATTTTAACCATCCAAATATAGCTTTACAAGTTATGTCCATATCTATAACATGATTTCTATGCATAACAAATTGAAAATTCTTAGATCTACCGGATGTACATATCACTTATTCTTCCAATAATATTGAAAAATATTTATCAATTTCAAATTCTTTCAAATTACATGTCATGCTTTAAGCTTTGAATTGATGGAATAAAATAAAGCAAAACAAGTTTAGGATAAAACAGTTACATAACAATGAAGAAAAGATAAATCATTTAATTAATTTAAGTGGTGTATGTTAAGCACTACCCAAGGGTTCATCACGTAGCTAAAACAATTAAATTGTTCATATGTGCAAAGTGTCATAGTTAAGAAGAAAGAAAACATATTCAAATATTTCCCTGGAGCTTGTAGATTCAAAAATCCAAATAAAAGGTGAATGGTATCACGACTAAATTACAAAATAATAAAGAAGAGCATCTCTTACCAACAGATTTTGGGGCTTAATGTCGCGATGACATACTCCAACCACATCATGAACATAAGCAAGAGCACGACATATCTATCCTTAAACAAGATCAATAATATTAGAACGGACGAGAAGAAAGGCCAATAAATCATAAACAGCTTATTTTTTTAGTCATGTCATACACAAATAACAATTACGGATTATATACCTGGTATGAATAAAGTCGAATATAGATCAAAGGCATGTGTTGGTTAATCCGAAAATAATGCTTTGACAAGCGACAAATAGTCTCCGAGACGTATTCTAAAACAAGATTCAAGTATAGTTCATCCTTTTCAGTTGTTGAAAAGAAATGGTGATATAGCTGAACAACATTTGGATGGGCAAGCAACTGCATTATCTGTAGCTCCCTATTCCTATATCTCTTATCTTGCAGCACCTTCTTAATGGCAACGGTTTTGGACGTTTCTAGACACTTGGCCTACACATAGAGAACCACGTGATTATCCAAGCTCAAGAGCATATAGGATTGATCCAAATATATTAAAGTTAGTAATAATGACTCGGCATGATCCACAATAACATACTTTAAACACAACACCAAATGAACCAGTACCAACCACACGTTCTGCCATGTAAGAGATAACCTGAAAACCAAAAGAAAAAAGTAACAATACTGAGAAAGTTGTTTTAGGAAATAAGTGAAAAGAAAGTTTGTTTTGTTCATCCCCTCAATGGATGTTTATACACTAAATTGTATAAAAAAATAATTGAAAACTAATAATTACAAAGAACTTAAAAATTAACATTCCTGTCCAAAGCTTCCTACCTTAGTGCTAAGCACAGAAATCTATGACACATGTTTTCTTTTATCCAGCACTTAAATCCGTGGCTTTTTTTATTTCTTATTTGCTAGGCCTTAGACACCATCAACATTTCCCCTCAAATTAAATGGTAGAGATCTACTATTCCAAATTTGTTTAAAATATTTTTAAATATAGGGTTGCAAAGTCCTTTGAATGTTGATGACTTGACTTCCCGTTGAAATATATGAAATGCAAATTAATCCAAATCTCAGTTTCTCTTTCCTAAAATATTTATTCACCTCTAAATGTGTAATTCTATCATATTGTACAGGATTGTTGGCAATATTGATGGCAAAATTATAATCATAGTATATTCTCATAGGTCATTTCCATTAAATTTTTAAAAATTTTAATATAATTTTTTATATATCTTCAAAAATTTATCTTAATCAGGCACGAATCTCAAAGCAAAATCAAGTTGAAAATTTTAGAAATTAAATATGGATCATCCAAACTCCAATTTTAGCAAACTTACAGTCGAATTGAACGTCTCGAAAATACAAACTCAACAACACCAAATTCAACTCAATCCAAACCCAAATTGGTCTAAATCGAAGACCTGAAGCGCCTTTGGAAGGTTCAAACTATAAATTAGATGACCAAACGACTTCCAAATGTGATATGCTTATAGTCGAATTGAGCGGCTCGACGAGACAAATCCAACAAGCCTAAGATACTCAAATTTTGATATCATTAAGGCATTTAAATGTCCAATAAATAGTCCACGAACAAGGAGATCAATATCAGTCGTCCATTCAAAGTTTCAAACCACTCCAACGTACCTTTTATCTCTCTCATATTTACTGATCACGTCACTCTTAGAAAACTATAAATAGACCACTCATTCCTCATGGAAGGGGAAGGGAAGCAAGGAAGAGAAGGAAGGGATAGATACTAGAGTTCTCTTGCCACAAGACTCCTCCTCGACCACCGTCAGGGCATTAATTGAATGACCAAACTTCTTTACCGTATATCAATGCCTTCCCCAGAGGAAGGGCTTCACTTACAATCAATTATAAATATTAATAGAATCATTTTAATTAGGTCGGGCCTCATGATTTTTTTCTTTATGGGATTTTTCAGGTCAAAAACTCTGATTTCTCTTATGGTTATTGTACTCTTCTCTTATTTATTTGCGTCCTAAATCTTTGTGCAAGATTAAGCTTCTACTGCCCCGAATGTTTAGGCATGCAACAATTATTTATTTCAAATAAAGCAAGAAAGGTTATGCATTTAGGTTAGTGCAAAACTAAAGGTACGACCAACTACCATGTCGAGATAAAAAGGTCCAGTTCTTAAAAATTGAAGCATAAGCATTCTGCTTACGTCATTATGCAAAAGTGTGTAAAAGAGTTCAGGCCTATGAGTTTGTGAAATTAAGCCGGAAACATATAAAATCCAACGAAGATGTAGTTCTCAATAGTACAGCAGAAACTGTACAAACTTAAAGTTTGAGTCCTTAAAAACTAGTCTGGAATAAGGATCAATTTCCAATTGCTATGTGCAAAATCACCTGTTTTGGCTGACCATCCGGATCATCAATTGTTGTTGTAATTATCTGACCAGCCTCAATTCCATTCCCTTTTAAGGTTCTACATTCCACTTCCTACATGCACATATAATGTAAGAAAATGTTAAAAAGACAAATATGGTGATGGTAACTGCTAAGGATAACAATTCAATACAAAAAAAGGAAGAAATAATCTTATAGTCTTAGAAAAGGACAGCTGACCTTATCATCATCTAGTTCATCATCTCTAATTTTCATGCCCTGCAATTTCTTTGGAAGCAGATTGGCATCCTCCTTTGCATTTCCATTCATGGCACTAGAATTGGAGGAGCTTGTATTAGCCTTCAAATGTTTTGAACTTGCATTTCCATTCATAGCCATTGCTTTCTCTTTAACTTCAGAACACTTATTTGTCACTTTCTTGTTGCTCTTCACTTTCTTGGTGCTAGAATCACCACCCTATTACATGTTTGAATTAAACAGCGATGTCATACATTTTTATTTAAAACATTTAGAAGCCATATCAAATCATATCATTTACTGAAACATAGTTAAAATAAGAGCGAAAAGTTGAACAACTATAAAGCTCTTTCATTTCATATTGCACCTCGCCAAAGTAGCCTTCAATATCCTATTCTTGCAATCACAAGAAATTAAAACGAACAATCAAAATTAGATCAGCACATATATTCCATGGCCTTTACAAATATAGGGTGTACTTAAAAGTAGTTTGGGTTGTATTATTGGTAAATAGGCAGCTAAGTGCGTACTTATAAGTCTTTAAATACTCTCAATTAAAGAGGAAGAGGGGATCAATCAATGGAAAAATGAATAAGTTCCCTTTTTCTTATGACTTCCTCTCCATCTTCTCAATCTCTCAAGTTATGGAGTTGCCTGCACCTTGACTTACAATTTATCTTACCGGGTTTGTATCAACTTACCAATCAGTCAGCTTCTTCAAACCAATAACGATAAAGTATTTTTAAAAGAAAAGTTAGCATTTTTAACAATTAAATACATTTTAAATGAGAGAAATATTGTTAAAATTTCCATTTCCATCAGGCATGGTATTTCATAAAGAAAAGTTGATCTACTTCACATGAGAAATCCATGAAATGTATGTCAGTTCATCAAATATAAATGATTCAGGCAAACAATTCCATCAACGTTCCCACCCATCAAACACGAGAAAGAAAACAAAAATCATAAATAAAAAAAAGCTTGATTTGTTAAAGAAAGGACTGGGGATTAGATACAAACTGTATTGCTGCGACCGAATGTGAAGCTTTTAAGCCTCCGCATCACATTCATCTTCCTATTTTTCCAAACTCCGACCTTTTTCCACCAAATGCCGAGGCAAAGCAACTAACTTTCTGTTTCTTTCCCAAATCCTGAAGAAGAACAACCAATCTCCCCCTTCTCCTCTCAACCTCCCAACGCAGATAGAGAGAAAGGAGGAAAGGAAAAAAAGTGGGTTCCGAATAGAAATGCAAACAAAAACGAAAAAACCTCTATTCTTGTCTGACTTCCTCGAATGCTTCTCTTTGTTTCCCTTCGCCTTTCTTGTTTTCAATTTCCTTTCTCGTAAACAGGTCAAAATGCGGCAGTTTTCAGCTTGACCGAAGTCCGCATGGCGAGGAGAGGGCGGCGACGACGAGATTTGCGAAACGGGAAGGAGTTCGCTTTCTCCCAAAAAAGAATTTGGTTTTGCTGTCGCGGGCACGAGAAGCGCTCGCACCGAGTAAGGATTTATCTCCTTTTCTTTTTTTATATAAAACGGTGATATAATTCAAATTTTAGGGACCACAATATATATATATATATATATATATATATATATATATATATATATATATATATATATATATATATATATATATATATATATATATATATATATATATTAAAATAATTATATTATATAACTTAATAAAAATTTAAAAAATTAGATATATAAATATATAAAAATTATAATCAGAAAATAAATTGATAAAATCATAAAATCATCAACAACAACAAAAAGTTTTTTATCCCACTAAATTAATAGAAGTCAAATTTTTAAAAAAATTGTTTGGATTGATCAAATTATTATTTCGGTCAAATTTTGAATTTTTGATTACTCTGATTAATTCAAATAAAAAAATTTTAATTCAAAATTGATGTTGAGCTAAGCAGGTCATATTTAAGTTAATTAGATGATGTTGATCCAAAAATTATATAATCCATGTAATAAACGTTTAGATTATATTACTTATAATGAAGTAGTAGTATTTAGTTCAAATGTGATAATTTTATTAACAAACAAAGATTTGGGTCAAACATATCCAGATTATTTCGACCATTTCAACATCATTTCATATATGAATCAAACTTGAAATATCATCAAAAATTATCTTGATCGGGCACGAATCTCGAGGCAAAATCAACCCGGAAGCTTCAAAAATTAAATCCAGGAGCTTCTGAACTCCGATTTCAGCAAACTTACAGTCAAACTGAGCGTCTCGGAAATACGAACCCTACGACACCAAATTTGACTCAATTCGGGCTCAAATGAGTCCAAATCAAGGACCCAAAGCGTTGTTGGAAGGTTCAAACCACAATTTGAGTTACCAAACGGTTTCCAAACATGACGAGCTTATAGTCATATCGATCGGCTCGACGATACAAATCCAACGAGCTCAAGATCGATAAATTCCGATATCATTAAGACCTTCAAATGCCTGATAAACGTCCATGATCAAAGGATTCAATATCGACCGTCCATTCGCACCACTCCATAATTGCCCCTGATCCCTCATCTATTTACGAGTCATGCCACTTCAGAAAATCTATAAATATACCCCTCATTTCTCATGAGAGGGGCCCAAGCAAGAAGAAGCAAGAGCAAAGGGGGGAAGCAAGAAGAGGAGAAGATAAGAGTAAGAGAGAAGAGACTCCTCCTCGACCACCGCTGGAGTTCCGCCCGAACTCCAAATGAAGCCAGAATTCTGCCCGACTTTTACAGGACGTTTGAATTCTTCCTGACTTCCACGGGATACTGACATTCTGTCCAGGTCACGACAGAGTTCCCCCCTGACATGAAAACTCCGTCCAAGTGATGTCGGAGGTCTCCTTGACCACCAACAGACGTCGGACTTCTACCTAACGCCGGACCTTCACTCTTTGCCAAGTTTCTACCGGACACCAGACTTCTACCGGTTATCTGACTTTAGCTAGACGTCTATCTAAAGATGGATTTATTTTCATTGTTGGACTTCTACCTAACATTGTTCTTCTGACCTTCATCGTCAGACACAGTCCTTTCAACCTCCGTCGTCAGCCGACTACGGTTCTCTTGACTTACGTCGCCCGCCGACTACAGTCTTTCTAACCTCTGTCGCCCGCCGACTATGGCCCTCCTGACTTATGTCGCCCGCCGACTATAGTCCTTCCGACCTACAGTCCTCCTGACATCTGTCTCCTACCGACTGCAGTCCTTCAAAAAAAGCAAATGCGTCAATAATGACTCTTTGTATTCCCAACATATAATGTACTCTATAAATTGTACATCAAGCTAAGGCCTTCTCCCAAGGAAGGGCCTCATTTGTAATCAACAGTTATACTAGTGGATTCATTCGAACTGGGCTAGGCCACGTGGTTTTTTCCCCTTTTCAGGGGTTTTCCGCGTAATATTTGTGTGTCTCTGAAGAATGCTACATACTCTCTTATATGTGTGCGTGCCGGATTTTCGTACAACGCTATTACGTAAAACTTTATATTTCTCTACCACCGCGAATACTCCTGGACGCAACAAAACTAATTAATTTAAAAGATACTAAGGTTTTTTCTGGGACGATTTTTTTATTATTTCTTAAAACAAGTTTACTAGTCCAATTTTTTTTTTATTAAAATATATTTTAAAAAGCAACGAAAAAATCGTCCCAAATGTAGCCTAAGTCTTTATCTGGAACAGCTTTCTTATTCCTTTCAAATGTAGTTTTTTAGTAGAAAAAATTTTCAAATGAAAAGTTTTTATAGCAAGAAAAACTGCGAGCTAGTCACCCGTCCGGTGAAGGATCAACAGTTTCGTCCGTGGTCACCCGAAGGATTCTAAGTTCTTTGCTACGCACCTTTTCCCCGCTCTTTGCTAAGCGCGGGTTCGTTCATCCTTGCCGGCTCGCCTAGGCAAGGCTTTTTTCGGACAGGTTTCATCGACGATGCCCCGTCGAAGTACATCTCCCAAAATTGTCATTTCTTCTCTTCCTCGATCTGCATGATCTGTTCATCAGGCAAATCATCGTTGAGTGGCGAGTCTGCTGGGATCGGATGTGCAGCGAGAAAATCTGCTAAGGCTTGACTTTTCACCGCCTAAATCTCTCTAAAATTTATTTGGCAAATTATGCAATAATATCCTATTGACTTTATATGTATATATATAGTTATTAACTGTATATAATGATCATGAGTGAGAGTGTGAGACTATGATTTGATTTGATTGGTTATAGAAATGAAATATTTTATATAATGATTATTTTATTTGTACTTTATCTAAATATACATAAATTATTATTTTTGAGAAAATTTTATGATATTTTCTTTAGTTTAAGGTGAATATTAATGTATACTTAAATTCAATAAAATTGTAATTTAATATATTTCAAATGTTTATGTATTTTTTAAACTAATGCAAATTTATGAAGATAGATATATTCCAAATAATCTTTAAAAATAATTAAATATTTATTTGATTTAGTAAAAAAATAGTGTTAAGTAAATTACCTTTTGTACAACAACTTTTTTTAAGATATTATAAAGTAAAATAATTGTGATAATTGATAATTAATTTCTTTTGCATTTTTGTAGTTGCTAATTCTATCATGAATTTGCAAAGACTAAATTTTAAGAAGAAGCATGAGCAAATAGAACATTAGTTGAAGGGGCATATTATTACTAAAATTTAAAAAGAAGCAAAATAATCAAACTATTTGACTAATTCTATTGAATGCGCTAAACTGTTGGCTAATTAAGAATACACCAAACAGCTGGCTAATTCTATTGATACACGGTTTTAAAATCAAATTGTGATGAATTAATATTAACTTTTGCAGGAAATTTTTTTTCATTACTTAACAAGATTATATGAGAGACTAACAACTATTAAGATGGGCATCTCAAAAAAACTTCTAAATTTCATATAACATCTGCTTACTAAATAATTAAGCTTTAAATTAAATATTTACTTAGGATAAATTGCTCTTAAATGCGGATTATTCAATATTAAATTAAATATTTACTTAGGATAAAGTCAAGTTCAGGTCTCGCAGAACCAATGATTTATTTATTTATTTATTCTTTTTATTTTGTTTTTGTGCAACGGGTCTCGGCTAGAGACAGAAAATAAAGTTTTATTATTTTGATAGCAAAAATAATTCCTTCTTAAAAAATCGCCATTTGCAAATTAAATTTACTTTAAGAGTTCATTTAATTGCTTAAAATAAAAAAAATATATATTAACTTTTTATAAAGTTTATTATGTTCATAATTAAATATAAAATTAAATTCAATATTTTTACTTACCTTGATAATCTTGACTTGTGTAGGAGCTCCCTCATCGGGTATCAATCCCCTTAAAATAAAAACCTTTTTTCAACATAATAAATACAATGCATGAAGAGCTCATTCAATTGCATGAAATCATTGAACCTCCATCGATAAAAATAAAAGCCAATTGAGTTCTATAATAGTCACAAATCACATAAATTATCATATTTCAATCAAATCATTAACTTAATAACACTAATCATAAAGAGAGGATAAAAAATGATTTATAATTAAGCTAAAAGCACCGATCGTTAAACATACTTTGATCCCCAAAACACAAATCCATAGACGAGAGCTTCGGTTCCATTTTTATCATTATTTTTTTAGGTACATATATAGGCTAATTAAGACAAACTCACACACATATTACATACGCAAGATCAGAACTCAATAACTCTTGATTGATAGCTAGCTAAAACTCACATCCAACAAACCAATATGAGCTGCGTATTTCCATCATTATCAGTGAATCACTTTACAATTTCAAGACAGCATGAATTACATTTCAACCCGCTTGAATATATTAAGGCTTCATTTAGAATAGCTTTTTCATTTATTTCTAAAGCAGCTTTTTAGTGCAAATTTTTGTAATGAAAAACTGCTTTAATAAGCAGTATGAAAATCATCACAAACGAAACCTAAGTACTCACAAGTAGTATTGTATTAGAACTAAAATATCATATTATAAGGAGAAAATTCAGTTTAAGTTATGTTTTTTTATAAAATAACGTATAAATAAATAAATAGCATATAAGGCAATAATAAAATGATCAATTACATAAGGGTGCATCAGTACAAAAGTAATGGAGATTGCAATAACAAAGTCAAAATTAGTATTATTAAAGCGTGATCATTACAACAACAACAACAACAATAACAAGTCTTCATCCCACTATGTGGGTCGGCTATATGAATCATTTTTCTCCATTATGTCATGTTAAGGGTCAAATTCTCATCTAAATCTAATAATGAAAGATCATTTCTAATATTTTATAACCAAGTCTTTTTAGAACCACCTCTATCTTTTTTAACATAAGCTAAATCTAATGCATCTACTTTCCTAATCGGGTCATTGGAAGGCCGCCGTTTTATATGGCTCAACCTGGAGCTCTCTCTAATTTTATCTTTCACTGGAGCTACTCCAACCTTTTTACGTATATCCTCATTTCATATCACGTCTTTAAGAGTAAAGCCACTCATCCACCTAAGCATCCTCATCTCTGCAACACTTAATATTATGCTTTGAGAAGCAAACTAGCTTTCAGATTAAAAATATAAATTTATAATACTCACAATAACTTTGAGAAGCCAACTAATTTTACAACCCAAATGAATATTCTTATCTAGATGAAACTAAATCTATCTTATCAGGCAAGCACTACAACAAACAATGAAAGAAAGAAAAGCGAAAAACATTTTTTTTTTTTTTTGGGAAATAAAGGCTACTAAACCCAAATTGCTCCCAACACTAATGGCAATCCACACTGGCAAAAATAGAATCAAAGAGGCCCCAGGTGTAGAGCCAAAATGAGGAACTCTTAATCCAATAATATTGTACAGTAATTAATGTTTGCCACTATAGTATCAATATATCATATAACGATACATAATATTGAGAAATAAAGGCTACTAAACCCAAATTGCTCCCAGCACTAATGGCAATCCACACTGGCAAAAATAGAATCAAAGAGGCCCCAGGTGTAGAGCCAAAATGAGGAACTCCAGCACCACCATCATGTAAAACTCGCAAAAAAACTGAAGGAGATAAAAAAATCAAGGATACAAATACAAATCAAGTTTGGAAAATCAGGGCAGAAGAACTAAGGCATGAAATCCGTCTCCTCGAACAATGATTCAAAAAATCATCTTTTCGTTTTCTTTTTCGTTACAGTCAACTTAAATTTTGTTTGGGACTACTTTCTAACAACTTCTTAAAGCAACTTGTAAGTACTTTTAATTTTTATACTAAAAAGCTATTTCAAAAAGAAGTAAGAAAATCGTCCCAAACGAAACCTTAGTTATCATCAATTTCTTCATCACTGAACACTCGAATCCACATAACATAGCTAGCCTAACTACATGATTACAAAATGAATCCTTAAATCTTGATGATATCTATTATCGTATGGTACTACTAAAATATTTCTCTATTTTAGCTAGTATTAAATTTTAGGGGGGATTCATATAAATGATGCTTAAATTTCCTCTATTTCCATATTTAACACATAATTCTCATTAGTTATCTACATATCACTACATTTTTAGATAACATCAAATATTCCACTTGTTTTTATTCCAATAAAATTTGCATCTCCTCCATTTTACACTTCAAACATCTAAATACATTTGAAAGGAAAAATAATTCATTGCGGACAAAAAACTAAAATAATTCAGCCAACATTGAGCATCAATAATATGTCATTCATCCCTACTTTGAATGTGGGTAGAATGAAACTCAATGAAGAAGTCAGAATAAGGGACTAACATGCTATGATATTTCCTAGCCAAGGAGTTACTTCAAGTTTGTTTGGTTGAAGGCATACTTAAACTTCATTTTGGACGACTTTCTTACTGCTTCTTAAAACAGTTTTCTAGTGCAAAGTATAAGGGACTAACATGCTATGCTATTTCCTAGCCAAGGAATTACTTCAAGTTTGTTCGGTTGAAGGCATATTTAGACTTCATTTGAGACGGCTTTTTTATTGCTTCTTAAAGCAGTTTTTTAGTGCAAATTTAAGAAGCAGAAAGCTGCTTTAAAAAGCAGTAAGAAAGCCATCCCAAACAAAACCTTTGCTGTGATTCCTACAGAATATACTCAAGTGAATTGGTCATATGATAAACCAAGTTCCTACAAAATTTAAGTGGCTAAATTGACCATATAAAAGTTCATAAGAACTAACATTTATTGAACTTCGATTGAACTTACCATTCTATTTTAATAACCTTGCATCCTCTCTGATAATCAGATTAAACAAATCTCAATTTACACAATGAGAGAATCATCATATACTAATATTTTTCCTGCTGGCTGCTCAATACTCTTGCTTGCAAATGATGTATTAATCTCATGTCACATTTTGAGGCTTATACAAATCAATGAATCAGAGAAAACCTTTAAGATTTTATCCAATAAAACCAATTCACAACTTCTAAGCGTGAACTTACAACACTAGGCTTTTAATACCTTATTAAATCTTTGTATCATCTGGGTTTTTTGCCCCACAGTCTTCCATAACAACAGCTACAAATACTTCGTGTAGATTGTCATGGTCAAAAGAAAGAAAGTATCTTTGCACACAATTACATCTTCTTCACCGAACTTTCTTTCTTTCTTTCAGATGATCAGATTTCCAATGTTCAGAATCCAGATTCAGTTATAAATCTACTTACAAAAGCAATCACCTTCCATCCTCACTCAATGAACTGATTCTCAACGCCGGAATCCGAACCACTGCCACTGCCTTCTTCATCACCACCATAGATAGCATCCTCATCCCCAAAGAACTCCTTTCTATTCAACGCAGGCACACACTGAAACCCATCATCTTGTCTCCCAAGGCTCGTCAGCATCCTATCAAAATTGGCCTTCTTGGAGCTAATCAGAAGCAGCTCCCTGAGCCTTTTCCTAGCTAAATACACATCATTTGGCTCCAAAATCTCACCTTTTCTATAAGCCTCCCGAAGAAAAACAGTGTGCAGCTTCCCCTGATTCCCTCTTGTCGAAATGTAGAATATCCCTTGATGTTGAAGTAGAAACTCCTTTAACTTCTTTGGAAGCCCCATGGCCTGCCTGAAATGTGCTATCCTCTCCAGCGTCGTCCTTTTCTCAACAGTTAGTGACAGAAACTCATGGATGGAGGCCACAGCACGCTTCTCCATCCTCCGCTGGGCTTCTAATGATCTAAGGTCGTAGCTTGAGACGTCTTCGTACGGAGACCAGTAAGGAAGACGCTGCCACTTCCATACAGCGATGCGGTAGTATTTCCCGATTTTGAAGCCAGGAGGGAACTGAATGGGGAAGGCGAACCGGGCGTCTTCTGCGTCGGAGCCCCGCGCACGGTACTCGCGCTCGCGCGCTAGCTCGACGGCAGCGATAGGGAAGGGTTCGTCGGGATTATGGACTGCTTCGACGAACTTGAGGCGGGGTTCAGCGTCGGGGCCGGAAGGGGAGAGGAGGCGGAAATGAGTTGGGTGGGAAAGAACGAGGGATTGCTCGAAGTCCTCCGGGAGGCCAAGGTCTGCGCGTGCGAGGCGGATGTGTTCGAGGCGAAGGCGGTAGGAAGGGGCGGCGAGAAGAAGGAAGCGCCGAAGGCGGGAAACGGCAGAAGAGAGGGGGGAGGAAAGGGCGTCGGATTCAAGGCGGAGTTGGTTGAGAGCGCGAGGGGTGAGGCGGACGTGGAGGACGCGCTGGACGGGGTGTTCAAATACGTGGAATACGTGAGGGTGGCGGAGGAGGAAGGACGAGGATTCTTGTGGGGAGAAGCGGTGGTGGCGGCGGGCAAGGGTGTCCAACCGGGAGACAGGGAGGCTGCCGGCGGGATGGGAGAGGATGAGCTCCTGGAGCTTAAGAGCGCGCCGGACCTTCTTTTCGACTTCCATTAAGTCGTCGAAGGAGTGGTCGCGTACGCGTTGGAGTTTCTTGGGGATGGAGGTGGACTGCGATTTATGCCGGACGCCGGCGCGGAAGACGGAGGAAGGGAGACGCGAGAGCCAAGTTGAGAAAGACGGCATCTTTACTGGATTAGAAATGGTATTAGGGTTCTAATGGGTCGAAGCGGAGAAAGTGGGAAATCGGACCGCATGGTGGCCGGAAAAGAGTTGAGGAGCAAGGAAGGCCGGACGGTGCTTGCTCGCAAGCTTCACGAGCCATCAGAAATTCAGAATTTGGTTGGATTATAGGGTAAATTATTTCAAACCTAGAGTTTTAAAATTTTAGGTACATGGTTAGAAGAAAAAAGAAATGCTAAATAAATAAAAATGAAGTCAATTATTTTAGTTTGATTTTTTTTTTTTAAGTAAATCAAATTTGTTCAGTTCTCTGTCCATCATTTTTTGCCACCTCCACCAACCTCCTGGCACCATCATTAGTCATCGCTATGGTCGTCAACCCAATTTGCTACCTATCGTTCGTCACCCTCACCGCCACCCCCCCAGCCATCATGGCCGCTACTCACTGCCATCGGCCACCACCACCACAGTCTCTATAGTCGGCTAATACCATTCTCATCAACTATTGTCCGTTGACATTATATTTATACTTTGCACTATATTAATTTTATTTTAAAAAAAAAATCATTTACCTTTATACCAATCTAAATATCTCCAAAATATTCATTTTATATTGTATTCCTTTTACAATGCATTCATTTACATTGAATTACTTTTTCGACCAATGAACAACCCCCTAACAAATGTATAAGATCAATGCTTATGCCCTCCTATTCATAATCGAAAAAAAAAATGTTATATTTGTTATTTTGTTGTGTTGGAGCATTCGTGGAGGTGGAGAAATGAAGTGCTTAACGTACTAGCTTTATATGAAAATCCAATACACATACAACATAAGAGAGAGAGAGAGAGAGAGAGAGAGAGAGAGAGAGAGAGAGAGAGAGAGAGAGAGAGAGAGAGAGAGAGAGATAGCTGTAAGTGTCATGCGTAACATCAGAATTTTTACGTGAAAAACTGTTAAATGAGAAAAACACACAGGGTCCTGCTTAATTGAAATGAACCAACTAGTTTTTGTTGTTCATTACAAATTATGCTCTTCATCATGGGAAGACGTTGGCACAATATACATATATAGAGCATATTACATAGTTGGATGGAGGTCGGAAGGACTTTAGTTGAACATTACTTATTTGGAGTTGGAGGAATCCATTGACATGAGAAATATTCTCGAGAGAATGTTGGCATATTCGTCTGTTTGATAGGATTTTAGTCGAGGTTACGGTGGTCGGAGGAACCATAATTAATGGGCCCTAGAGGTCGAAGCAACCGTAGTCAGCAGGCTACGGTGGTCAAGATTGTAGTTGGCGGATGATGGTGGTCGGAGGGACCGTAGTTGGTCAGAGGGATCGTAGTCGACGGTGGTCGAAGGGACCATAGTTGGTGGACGACAAAAGTCGGAGTGATCGTAGTTTGCAGGCAATGGTGGTCGGAGTGATCGTAATTGGAGGGCCACCAAGATCAGATTAAGGCCTGGTGTTGGCTAGTGAACGGAGGTCTGAGGGCGATGGTCGGGCAGAGATCCATCAATGGGGGCCTGGTTGGATGGTTTGCTGACAATAGTGCTAGGGTGCAACTTCAGAATTTTTCAAGCCTCTAACCATAGGTTTAACTGAAGGCCTAAGCCTTTATATATATATATATATATATAATAACAACTTTAAAGATATAATGAAGTTTCTCTATCATAATTGATTAAAATATACTCTCAAGCTCTACAAAGATAAAAACTAATTAAATATTAAATAAGTCATAAGATATAATTTGTGACAATAATAGTTTCGACTTTATCTATATTAGAATCTCCCATTAAACAAATGAAGTTGGGGGATGGATTTATGGTTATTAGAAGCTCCCTAATAACCCTTTCATCAAAGCTTAATAGACGTGGTGCTCTTGATATCATCATTGTCCCATTTCTTAAATACACATATTGAGTTCGGATGGAGAAATTATTATGTGCGGATGCCGAACATCGTTCGGAGACCAACCATAATGCGCCCTTATCCCTTCGCTGTGTACTGCGGCTTAGTACTGCTCGGTACCATGGCTCGATACCATGACGTGGCTACACTTGATTCGCCTCCTGATGTAGACTTGTGTCTGATCTCCATACAAAATAATTTCTCATTCGGATGACACTCTTCAAAAGCCCATCTCATAAGGCTGTCCCAAGTAAATCAGGGAGTTATATATTTAAGGAACACCTCTTAAAAAAGAATCTGAGTGTTTCTCATGATATGTCTAAATTTTTATATGAATCTTCAAAATTCATATTAAATCAAGAGTTAAATTGATCAACACAATAATATTGATCTAATTTCTATCATTTTTTATTAGGATATTCACAAGAAAAATGTCATATCCAAAAGTACTGGTAAATGTACGAAAAATAATTTAATTTTTAATCCAAAATCTTCTTTTCTAAATAAGTTGAGCCTGAATAAAATATTTGATCATAATGTATTTTAGATATTTAATTTTATAGTAAGATAAATATAATATAAATTTTTAATTTATTATTTATAAGTAACACTCACTTTAAAATAAACTTAGGGGCCGTTTGGTTGGAATACTTTTACTTAATGGTGTAAATTATTATAAATAGAAGGGTTTCAACAAATTTGATATTTGTTTGGACGAAAAAGGAATTCAAAATGAAGTAAAATGAAAATGGAAACAATTCTAGTTCATTCATGAGTTAAAGCAAACTCGCCCAATTTTGAGTAAAAACTATTTTATTGCAAGCAAGCTCGCTTGACCGCTGTCGACTACCATCTCCTGCCACCTCCACCGACCTCATGTCATCATCGCCGACTGCACCTATTAGTTGCCGCTACCGCCACCCTCCAACCACTGCTCCCCCTCCCCCCTTGATGACCACCACCAATTTGACTCTTTGGTTGTCGTCACTGTGATTTTAAAATTTTATACTATATTTATTTTATTTTAAATCAAACAAAAAATTTATTATTATATTACACTTATTCAAATAAACTCCAAAATATTCCACTTAAGCTGCATTACTTTTAAGTTGTATTTCATTTTACGGATCATTCTTTTACCAATCAAACAGACCCTTAACGAGTTTGATATTATCACAATAAATATTGGTTTTCATCTAACCGTTCAAACCGAAATTAACGGGTGAGATCCTACTCTTTGATGACTTGAAAAAAAAAGAAATATCGGTAATATTAGTTTAATAACCTCTCTCGAATTCTATCGGATTTCAATTCTCAAGCAGAAGGGAAGGACAGGAAGGGAAAAGGAATCTCTATCTAGATCCATGGGGTTTTGGGTAACAAGCCTAATCTTCCTTCTCGCAGGCGTCATCGGCGCACTCTCCCTCAGGCTCTGTTGCAACCGAGGCCCTTCCACTAATCTGTAAGCTTTTCTTTGCCCTTCATCCGTGCTTTTCTCGGCTCTGGATGTTGATTTTTTTGGGAAACTGCGAGGAACCGAATGGATATTGGCGCCGAGGTTTTTGAGATATTTTGTGTTTTACGAGTTGTTGACTGTGATGTTGATCTGGAATCGTGTTACTTTTTCTACTGCTCCTGGTCTTGTTTATAAGTGCTAGAGCTTGTAGTTGATGGCCAGGCTGTGGATTGTGAGCGTGTTGGATTAGGTATTTGATGCATGGAAAAGTTGCATCTTTGACGTCCATCGGTTTGAATTTAGAGGATACGAAGAAAATGTTCTTGGAAGTCAAGCGGCATTTCCTGTCACAAATGTTACCATTATAAGGCTTTAGGGTTTTTTGTCTACATATAGGATTTAATTCAAGGAGGATATTTTACATCTTGTAAATCTAGATTTAGTGGATTCTGCTGGTGTTAATCCTGAAAAATGTTTGGCAAGATGGATGCTCTGGTGAAATCCCAGTAAATTGTTTCGTGGCTATGATTAAGATTTTTGTTTTAAATGAATGGGAAGATGCGGCACAGTAAGGAGAAGTGATGTAAATTTCTTAATTCCTACTTTCCCTAGGATTTACTAAATCCGGGAAATGGAAGAAAGAACTTAAGAAGATATTCGGATTTATGTTACTCAAAAAAATGTTTGGTAAGATTTAAACATAAATCCAGTATAAATCTTGCGACCTAACAGCCCATAAAAGTCTTTGAACGTCTTCAACAATTTTGATTTCAGGTATTCTTTTAGTTTATCATCTAGATCTTGCAGTGCTGGCTCACGATGAGTTTTTTACAGTAATGGATAAGTTTGGATGACCTATGGTTGCCATAAAATAAAGATTGATGTGCTATGTTTCTTATCCTTATCGAGGAACACTGTATGTGAATTTGAAACTTAGCTGTTTTGGGAAGGTTAAAGCCTAGGAAAATTGCTCATACTTTTTTTGTAATTGAGAATGAATTTATGCAGTTCATTAACTTTGTACATGATTTAAATTGAAACTGATAATTAGGAGGTTTCATGGATGAAATTTGAAATTATTATTATTTAGAACATTACAAGGAATCCAGCAATATGAACATGTAATCCAGTCTTGCAAAGAGGAGAGAAAAATCTAAAGCCATGTAGATGTATTTTAGAAATGTAACTTTATGATACTTTTACATGTGATTTATATATGTAGACCAAATATAGAACAAATTATTTCTAAGCGTCCTTCAATCATTCTCCACCAAAGTTATTTCGAGTGATTACCACTAATGGACTTGCCTTTTGTGATAAGAAAGTGTTATGAAGTATATCCTTTTTTATTAGTTACTTAAGGTCTTTGTGCACCAATGTGTCATGCTAATAACAAGCCGCAATATCTTATGTGTTACCTAGACTGTTATTTGAAAGTTACTTGCACCCATTGGCACCAATCCTATGTGAATTGGCTTTTGCTTTACCTTAATAAATTTGAAAAACTTTATTATTTTATTTTCCTTAACATACAGAGGTTGCAATTAGAGAAATAAGTGTGTGATCAAGGGTTTTAAAATTGGATCGGACTAGTTGGCCCGACTAGTTTGACGATGAACTATTCATGTGGTTGGTTTGGTCGCTATGGAAAGTCTGTTTTGCATTGAATCGGCTCAAAATGGTAAGAACTAATTGTTTAACTATTGAATCATCGAATCTTTTTCGATTTAATGAACCACCTTATTCAAATTTTGGCTCATTAATCACCATGAATTTGCGAACTAACTTCTACGAGCTAGAAATTGTTATGTTAAATAAATTTATAAAAATCTTTAATTTAAAATAGGGCTAGTTTTAGAAATAAACTCATTTTAATTTTGTGATTCATTTTCATCCTTTGCAATTCTTCTGCAAGTAAATCATAATAAGAATTGGTCAGCTGAGTAGTTTAAATAGTGGTTAGTAATATTAATATTGAAGTGCTTAAATTAAAATTATTGAAGATATTACTTGTGTATAATATATATTTCATAATGTAATTTGTTTATTTTTTTTCCATTTATTTACATTATTGCATCATTATTACATTGATTAGGCCATATTTAAATAATTTTAATATGTTTTAAGTCATTCAATTCAACCCTGATTGAAACTTTGAACTTTGAATCTCACGTTCTTCTGGTTCCATGTTTGATCTCATTTTCACAATCTTATGTGTGATAGTTTCTAGATTGAATCACTTATAATAAGCCACTGCATCCATATCGAGGAAGTTGAAGACACATAGGATATAACAGCAACCAACATCTATGTTACTTGCTAATTGAGGGATTAATGAGGCAGAAATCCTAGCTACAACTATTATTTGTCCGTAAGGTTTTATATTTATTTGGGGCGTGTAGTAATTGTGTTAGCATTTGCTGATTTCTGTGCACTCATTATTTTTTCTTAGGCTAGTTCATTTGTTTTGTTTCTTTTTTTATGTTATTATGAATGGTGCTGGCAATTTCACTTTTATCTCATCTTCATATCTCTTCTTTCCCCTTGCATCCATTCATCCTCCGCTCCTCTTGCCTTCTTTTCTAGTCTACATCGGAATAAAGGAGCAGCAATATTGTAAAGTGGTAGAAAGAATGGATGCGAGGAAGAATAAGAATATTAAAATTGTGTCGCAATTGCAAATGCCTTCAACTCTACCCTCTTTCTTCATGCAGTTAAGCTTTGGTGATGCATTTCCATTTATTAAGCATTGTAAACTAGTCTAAAGTATTTAGTTTAGAATGGATGCATCAAATTAACTAATAAGATATGAAATTTAGTTGATATGCGACTCTAACATTGTTATTTGGCTTTTGACTGGATTGCAACACTTGAAAGTTTAGGCACCCTCCATGGTCACTAAGAATAGCTTGAAGCTCTTAGCACTTGTTATGCATTGTGTATGTAGCATGTATACTCCTATTTACGATCCATGCTGTATCAGACACATGTCGGATATGAATACGCCTCCGATACAACACGGATACATTTCGGATACGGCTTTGCCGTGTCCAATTAAAATATTATTTAAATTTGATTAAACACACATATCAGATACGCGTGTCATATTAAAAACAAAAAAAAAAGTATAAGAACTTGGTACCGCTCAATACTCGGTACTGCTCGATACCGTTTGGTACTCGATACTGCTCGATACCGCTTGGTACTCGGTACCGCTCGGTACCAGAACTCGGTATCGCTCGGTACTGGAGCTCGGTACCGCTCAGTACTCGGTAATGCTCGGTACCGGAACTCAGTACCGCTCCGCAACGCTCGGTACCATGCTCAGTATCAATGCTCGGTACCGAGAAGTACCGAATGGTACCAAGAGGCACCGAGAAGCTAGAGAAAGCTTTAAAACAACTCTTACAATAAAAATGGTACCAAGTGGCACGAGAATGGTACCAGGTCGAACCCCGCCAGGGGGCAGCGCACCCTTGACCCCCCGGCATATCTGCGACTATCTACACTTTTACTTCTAGTGACATAGGAATTGGGTCTGATGATGATCTAGCATAGACCAATTCAATTTTTATTGTCATTTCAAATATTACACTTTGATTACTTTCTTAATTTTTATGTATGATTTATATATTATAATGCCGTATCTGCGCTGTATCCTGTACTTTTAAGAATTGATGTGTCCCGTATCCGTATCCGTGTCGCCGTATCCATATTGGTGCAACATAGTGCATTGTTAATATTTAGTATTTGGCATCTGGAATGCGGCACTTTAGGTTGCAAATTGAAGTGGTCTTCTTGGTTGCCGAAGAAATTGAATCTTCAGAACTTATTTTCTTTGTTGACATGCTGCTTAGATAGCAACAATCATATACTTCTATAATTGGCAGATTGAATAGGATTTTCCGTGCATCTTGATATCCATGAACTGTGTAGCTCTGTTTTTCCTATTTAGCTTATTTTGATTAAGAATTCTCAAAATTCTCGATTACCTAGAGACTTATAACAAATATATGGTTATTTAAGTTTATAGCGGCTACTGGTAGATGATTAATAGTTTTTTTTAACAGGTTGCATTTCACATTGGTAATTACGGCTACAATATGCTGTTGGATGATGTAAGTTCTCACAATAACCAGTCTATAGAAAATCGTTTCTATATTATGTCAACAATTTTATTGTTTCTCTTATCTGTCACTGTTTTGGTTAGGATTACATATGCTTTCTATGCTTGTTTGAAATAATGCTGAGCGGACATTAGGTTACATTGAACCCTTTAGAAATAAATTACTTTGATCTATTTTGAGATAGTTTTCCTTTAAATAATGAATAGCAAATTCCTTTTAAATCAAAAAAGTATAAGTGGATGCATGCAGAGAGTATAGATGGTGTATCAAAGCTTATTAAGGTCATGATGGGTTTGGTTAACATCAAATGTTGTGAAGCAATTGAATGATGTTTCATATAATTTTTAAACTAATGTGACTTTTTAAACAGTTCATTATAGATTTAGTTACGAAATATTTTTGGAGCTCTTATAAATTTGAGTTTAGGAAGAATTCAAATTATTACAACTTTTTATGATTGTTAAATATTGTAAGGCTTTTCATATAAAATATTTAATTGATAGGCTTCGCATACCCAATGTTATTTTACTGTCAATCAGATTAAAATGTACATTGCTCTTTTTATTGCCCATTATTGCGTTAGGCAGCAGTATAGGGAAGTCTGACTGCAAATTTTACATCCCTTCATTTTTTTCACCTTCTTTTTCTATCTCTTACTTTTCTTCCATTATTAGATTTTATTTTACTGTTATGAATCTTATGATTCTCTAACAAGAGATGCTTGAGCACTTTATGTAAATTTGATGTTTGTTAATATGCATGCATCAAGATTTGCAATGATAATTGCTATAACCCTGCAAAAAATTGATGTGCGCAGAAATACTTCCTTTAATAAGTTAAACAGCTATTTGAATTGTTGTAAACTTGTAAAGCATGGTGGCCCGGCAGCATACGTTGTATGTGATTCCTGTCATAATTTTTTCCGAAGATAGATCTTTTTTCGTAGGCAGCAGGAGCTCCTTTTAGCCCTGGTATCAGTATAGATTTATGAAGAACTTGTATTTCAAGAAGATAATGCTGGATTATGTAATTACATGTCATTTGAATCCTTGCTGGCTGTGATTGATAGTTGAATGCTAATGTTCATCTTTGTGAACTCAACCCATTTTAGTTATTCCTATTTGAAACCTGATTAGATACATTTTATATGTATAGTATTGACCTTGTGTTTAGCACACATTCTCTTGAGCCTACCTCCACTCTTAGTGGGGTATTCCTTCATTGTTCATGATCGTCGTTAGCCTTAGGAGCCATCGACCGAGTATGATTTCTTGAGTCTTTATTGCGACTACATGCGGCAATAGCTTAAGTCACCCCTGGCCACCCCGATTCCTCGTCATTCTTTGGATTCCGTGATTGCGTTGCATTTGTCATTATGTTTGAGGAGGCATGTGACGAGTGTAATAGTGAATTATCGAAGTTTTCTCGTACTTTTGTGCATAAAGAGTCCCACTTGCATGAGATTTCTTGCACGCAAAAATTTCTTATCGAGTTATTGTTTTGTGAAATTGACTACACGAGCGCTCTGGATCGTCGAGATATTTCAAATGAGCCCGTCCATACTTGAATCGGGCTTCATTTGACGTGCATCGAGAGTTTAAGTAGGTTATTCTTAAAATATTATATAATTAATCATTTACTTAATCAATTTAAATACATATATACATTTATTATGATATATATATATATATATATATATATATATATATATGTATGTATGTATGTTATTAATTTATATGATTATTTAAATAGTTGCATTATATTATATTTTAAAATAAATTCTCTCTCATTTATTCTCTCCCCCATTCACATAAGATAATGGAAAAAGCCAAAATTTTATTCTTTCAAACATCCTCACGTACAACTCTCTCTCTTCTCTAAAAAAAAAACATTCTCTCACATATAAGACAAAAAAAAAAAAAGACAAAAAAATGTTCTCCTAAACTCCCTTAGCCCACTCATGTTTACAGGGAAAACTCACACCTCTCTATTAGACACGCACTAAACCAAGAAGAGAATAAATTAGCGTCCCTAATTGAGAGTGTTCTTAGGTCAAGACTTAATATGTAATTAACCACTGATGTTTAGGCTCGTAGGAAACCGAAACCCGCATCAAATAAACCTCACTCGAGCTGATATATCGAATGGAGGAAATTTCATGACTATCGAATTATATATATAATATATATATATATATATATATATATATATATATATATATATATATATATATATATATATATATATATTATCCATTGAGATATGTAGGCGAAAGTTACTATTTTTTTCATAGTGTATGCTTATCTTTACTCTTTCATTGGTTTGCTTGTATAGAGTGTAAAAGTCTATGACCGTCTTGTACAACGAGATAGTGCGATCGTACTCTTTGCATTCTAACCTTTGCGAGTAGTTTCACATTTCAGAGATCCACAAATTTCTGGCGATCATGGTGGGACATGTTTCTCTCTCCATCTTCAAATGCTATATTGTTCTCTTCCGTATGTACTTCTGATTTGGTGCTCCTTAGTTTAGGTTTTCCTTTCCTAGCCTTATTGGCTATTCCACCATTTTTTTTCCAAATTATCTCATGGTTTTGTCTTGTGCTAATCGTTCCAATTCTTAGCAGACATTTTCATGGCCTACTCTGGCCCTTTTGTTACCTTCTCCTTTGGCTTGGACTCTAGGGAGTTGAAGGTAAACTTGAATTATGGAGGTCAACCTTAGAGTCTAAAAGTTTTCATTTGAGTAGATCTAAAACTAAATACATGGAGTGTAATTTTAGTAGTAATAGATCTAGTGGGGGACTGTGACTTTGGGAGATCAAGTCCATTAGTAAGAGTACACGTTTTATATATCTTGGTCTATTGTTCAAAGTAATGGTGAAATAAATGGGGATATTATTAGAAGAATTCAAGTTTGATGGTTGAAGTGGAGGAATGCATTGGGCATGTTGTTTGATAGAAGGTACTCAAACTTAAGATAAAATTCTATAAGATGGTGGTGAGACCTGCAATGCTCTATGGTGCAGAATGTTGGTATTTAAAAGAGAAACATAAACTTAAGTTAAGTGTTGCAGAGATGAGGATACTTAGGTGGATGAGTGGCTTCACTCGTAGAGATAGAATGTGAAACGAGTACATACGTGAAAAGATTGGAGTAGCTCCAGTGGCAGATAAGATTAGAGAGAGTCACTTTAGATGGTCTAGCCTTTGATGACCCTATTAGGAGAGCAGATGTATTAAAATTGGCTTATGTTAAAAAAAGATAAAGGTAGACCTAAAAGGACTTGGTTAAAAAATATTATAAATGACATTTCTCATTAGATTTAAATGGCAATTTGACTCTTAACGGGACACAATGGAGAAAAAGGATTCTTGTAGCCAATCCGATATAGTGGGATAAAGGCTTGATGTTGTTGTTATTAAAATCTTAGTCCTTCTTTTAGTGGTTGAACCCCTTGTTTATTTTTGGAGTTTGAGCTTGAGAGATTGGATTAAAAATATTCTCTTTAGCGACTTGAAGCCCTTGGTTTTTTAATTTTGTTTATTTATTTTTAAATTTAAGAATCCTTCAAAAGCTTTTAAATCCATTTGGAATTCTAAAGTCCAGAAAATTTATGATATTGGTATCCTTTTGGATCAAGGCTTCTCCTTCTATTTTCTTTTGCTTTTATAAAAGATCACAATTATGTTTCCCTCCAAGCCAAGCTTTGTTCTTGGGCTTCATCATTCACTTCTCTTTTTTTTTTCAAGGCTCGAATCCTAGTTGCACAATGTTCTAGATGTCTTCTAAATTGAGTGGTAGCACCGATACTACCTAAAGCAAGACTTTTTTTGCAATGGTAGCATTCTCCTTTCGTTGACCATCAGGCAAAATAACCTCCTTGAACTAATCCCACACCTTTGATGTCTTCTTCCTTTTCTTTCTTTCTATATCATTTTCAAGCTGGTTTTCTTCATCAACTTATTTGTCATCATTATCTTGATTTTCAGTAGTCCATCTTTGTCATCATCATCAATGTCATTGTTATCATTAGTTATTTAATTCTCATTCATAGGTTCACCAACACTAAGTTGCTCATCAAGTCTTTCAACTTCAACATTTACGGGCTTAGTGTTATTTGCTTCTACGCTTACAGGTGTTGACATTCTATAGAAATATTTCAAATAAAACGAGAAAAAAGATCAACCTCAACTTCAAAAACCTACTGAATAATGCATAAGATCTCTATAAAATATTAAGCGTATTTAGATTATTTATGCAATCAAGGTCCTTGCAGAACCATCACTATAACATCAAAAGTGAGAATCTTTTTTAAATATTTAGCACATAAACTAATATGCATCAGTTCTCACAGAATATAAAATATGTGCACCACATATCAATCTACCATAATCACTTAAAGAGCAAATTCACAAAAATGTTACAGAACAACATAAAATAGGACAAGTGAAGTAGTTGTCTACAGACGACAGTTTACATGATTCCTCTTGGTAATGGCTGTTTTTGTTGCCTGAGAACTTCAGACCATCCAAATATACTACATCATTACCATAAGAAAAATATGATAAAGAGAAATATATATGTGCATGTTATAAATAGAACTTAAAAGGATTGAAAACGGAGATGCATGCTTGCAAATACTTAAAAAAAAAAAATGCTCGCAAATACACAACAGAAAAAAAAAAAAAAAAACTAGACCTAGCTTAAAGGATTGAAACCTGAAATGAGAGGAACTTTAAATAAGTGGAGAAGTGCTTGGAAGTAACAAAACCCCAAACGATTTAACACAGAAAATTGAACTTAAAGTTATCGTGAAAACACACACTTGTTGTAGTAGGGGAAATATAGAGAAGAGGAAGCAAAAAAATTGCAAAATTTTTTGATTCTATGGATTGTTACTGTGAAAAACCAAATCCGACGAGAAACGACGGGTGAATGCCAACGAACAAGAAGAACAGACATGAAGGCACAGTTGTCTAAAGTGTTGGCGATGGGAAAGAGATAACCCTAACGGGCGAAGAGAACCTCGAAGACGAAGTCACAACCTCCGGCCATCTCGCGTGAAGTGCGGAACTGCGGATCGCGGTTTGTAAAATAACTGAGCGGCGTGCGGCTAGGGTTTTTACTTTCGTTCACTTAATATAATATTATATATTATTTAAAAATAATAATATAATATAATTATTTAATATAATCGAGTAGCTTGACAAGCTTTCGAATCAAGTCAGTCTGAGCTCGAACTTGAGCTCGTTTTTTAAACAAGCTTGATTATATGCTCGAGCTCGAACTCGAAGCTTGATAAGCTCGACTTGCGAGCTCATTAATGAGTCGAGTTCGAGCCGGCTTGGCTCACTTACACTCCTAATTGTAGGATTTGACTGTTGCACTCCTACAAGTTCTATTGTCATTTTGTCTTTTGTGGTAGTAAGACTCTCCTTAGCCTTCTCATGGTTGACCTCTTTTCAAGATGGAGTTTTCAATAATATGCTTTTGATTAATACTTGAACCAAGGGCGAACATGCTCCATTTTTAACATCTTTATATATAAAAGGTATATATTAATAAATTCCGGTTATTTGATATTTCTAATAATAAAAGTTCAATTTGTGCACGTCTAGATAATAAAATTAATTTATGTTCCTATTAAGAAAAAATCGCGGGTGAACTAAAAGTGATTGTAATAGGGCTTTTATTTTTATCTCATGTCCTTTTTACGCTTCTATTCATTTTTTTATTAGATTTAAATGAGAATAAAATGATATTTTTATTAGATTTAAATGAAAATTTAACTCTTAATTGGACACAACGGAGAAAAAAGATTCATGTAGCCAGCCTCACATTTGGGATAATTTTTTTTTGTTGTCTTTTTGAGATTTCTCCTCTTTGACCACCATTTCAAAGAATGTTCTAATTTCTGTTAACAAAGAATGTTCTAATTTTTTTATTGACTTTGTTTCTCTTCTTCAAGATTGGCTTTCGAGTAATAATATATTTTTAGAAAAATTTTAGTTCTCATATGCCTATGTTGCCCTGCAATGAATTTTTATATGGTCTGATTTTCCCTACAATGAGATATTCAAGATGAAGTTGTATTGTTTAAACTTGCTAGTATATTTCTGTACCGGTTGCTCGCATCTTTGCCTTAGTTGCTACAACTAGATTTATTTTGCATTCTCATGGTTGCTGTGATAAAATTTGGCCGTCATTTATCTCTTAAACTATGCTGATGACATTTAAGACAACTCATAGTTGAAGGATTCTGAATTCTACTATGTAGGGGATGACACTGTCAGTACGGCCAATGAAATTTTTGTGCAGAATTATGATTGTAAAAGTAGAAATAGATTTTTAAGACTTCCAACTAATTGTAAACCTTATCATCATCCATCATGCCATCAAAGGTAGGTGGGCAACTTTACTCTGGCTTCTGCCTTGAAAGGAGGTGGGCGGTAACTAGTGGTTATTCTTATTTATATGTAGGTGTTTTTTTTTCTCATTTTTATCAATGTCCCCAGGCATCTTTGGCACCCTACCATGACTTGTGAACACTGCTGCCTGTAGTTGAGCAGCTATTTTCTCCATCTTGTTTTCTATACATTTTAATTCTTGCCAATCTAACATCATTCTCGTTTGGTATATTGCTATCTCCTTGGTTTCTCTACCCCTAGCTTCTTTGTTATTAAGAGTTATTGGGGTTTTTTCCATTCTATATCTCTTGTTTTCAGGCCAAGAGTTTGATAGGAAGTACTAGAATATTTTAAGTAAAACATAACACTGTTGATAAAAAACAACAAAAACAGTCCACAACTTCAATGAAAAACAACAAAACATCATAATTTTATTGGAAAATATGAGGGAAAAACACTTGAAATTCACTAGTGGAAGAAGAAAAAAAACAAAATACAATTGATGCACTAACCCAAATCTCTAGACGCTGCTAGAGCCCAAAGAAAAAACTTAAATATAAGAGATCTCAAATTTCATCCAAACTCAAGATGCCCTAACCCTAGTAAAACAAACTATTTAATGCATACAAATCAAAAGGAAATCCCTAAATAGTCCCTACATTCAAATTTCCCTCCCAAAACCCTAAAAAATCCTTCCTAAAATGTTCGGTTGGCTCTTGCGGTCCAAACGACTGCCGAAGAGGCAGAAATCTTATGCCTATGTTGCATTGGGCCGATCCCACGTGGATCGGCTGGACATGTCCAATGGACCGGTTTAACAATTCTTCCCTCCCAAAGATCCACATTGTCCGCAAGGTCGAAAGATGACACCCTCCATTCCTTCTTCATCACAAACGGTAAGAACCTGAAGAGTTTGGTCCTTACACCTGTGCCTCAGAGTATAATTCTCGTCGCATCTGAAACAGAGCCCCTTCGCCCTCTTCTCCTGTAATTCTGTTTCCATGAGCTTCTTGACTTTGTCCCCAGATCTTCATCCTGCAATCTTTCCCTTTGAAGTCCCCCGAAGAGTATCCAGTGTTGGCTCCTTGAATGCTAATAAGGTGGCGATCATCTTGTACGAGCCTATTGACATATTGCCTCCAGTTTATCTCTCTAGGTGCCTCTGATCCTCCACCAACTGAGCTAGTTCCGTAGCCTCTCTCAAGTCACGAGGCCTCATTACTCTAACCGATGCCCAGATCTCTGGTGACGATCCCTTCATGAAATTTCCTTCTAGCACTATCTCATGAAGGCAATCCAATCGGCTAGCAAGGTATTCGAATCTCTCCCGGTACTTTGTCACTGAACTCTCATGTGTCAAGGCGAAGAACTGCTCGTAGAAGTCTCCTCCCCTGCCAGTTCGGAAACGTTCTACCAAACAATCCTTGAACTCTCTCCAACTCCGTATGGGTCGTCGCATGTACCTCCATTGATACCAAGACAAAGCCTTCCCTTCTAAACATAGTTCTGTCGTCATCAGTCTCTCCTCCTCTGTCAACCCATTTATAGCGAAATATCTTTCTACCTTGTAGATCCACTCGTGCGCATCCTCCCCCTCAAAGATTGGCATCTTCAGCTTTCACCCTCGGGTCACACCCGCTTCCCCTAAATCCTTCATAACCTCCCATTCCTCGAAGTGGAGGGGCTCCCCAATTGTCACGATCTTCCTTCCGACGATCATACCCAGACCATTCATCAAAATCCTCTCTTCTTCTTTCACAATCAGCACCGCAGCGATCGAAATCATCCCCTCCTTACAAATTCAGCACCCCTTCTTGCATAGCCAATGCTCATCTCCTCCCTAGAAAGTGGTTCTAGAGGAGGCGTTCCGTCTTCTCCCTCTAGGATCTCCCTTTTTGGGTTTTCCCTTCCCCTAAACATGTTAGGGTTCTCATCTCTTCCATGGCCGCCAGTAGTTTCCTTTGCTTCTAATGTCACCGGTTTGATTTTGGCTTCAAGCAATCTCGTCAACATGTCTTCCACCATGACAAACTTTTCCTCCATCCTTTCATTGACGGATGCAATCTGATTTTGAAAATCAGCAATCTTCTCCTCAAAATCTACTTTGAGTTGCCCAAGTTCTACCTAAAAAACTTTCACTTTCATTCTGGCCATTGGTTACCCTTCGATCGACGTGCTCTGATGTCAATTTGATAGGAAGTACTTGAATATTTCAAGTAAAACCTAATACTATTGGTAAAAACAGCAAAAACAATCCACAACTTCAATGGAAAATAGCAAAAAACCCATAATTTTATTGGAAAATTTGAGGGAAAACACTTGAAATTCACTAGTGGAAGAAGAAAAATAGCAAGATACAATTGATCCTCTATTCGAGAGGAGGATTGATCTCTCCCAAATCTCTAGACGCCGCTTGAGCCCAAAGAAAAAATCTAAATCTAAGAGATCTCAAATTTCAACCAAATTCAAGATGCCCTAACCCTAGGAAAACAAACTATTTTAATGCATACAAATCAAAAGGAAATCCCTAAACAGTCCATACATTCAAATTTTCCTCCCAAAATCCTAAAAAGTCCTTCCTAAAATGTTCGGTTGACTCTTGCAGTCTGAACGACTGCCGAAGAGGTGGAAATCTTCCGCCTCTGTTGCGCTGGGCCGGTCCCGTGTGGACCAGTCCAATGGAACGGTCTAACATAATTATGCTTTGATGCCAAACTTGATTTAAAACCATTGGGAAGGATTGACATCGAAACTCTTTCAAGTGAATTGGAGTCTTTTGGTATCTGATGTGTAAGGTGTCCCTTGATTACATTCTAGGTTTAAACTTTAAAGAGATGTTTTCTTCTCAACTTAAGAGTACCCAAGAGGGAGGGAGCTTTTTATGTGGGGAAAAACTATCGTGTAAAACGTTAAAATTTTGTTGTTAAATCTCACTGTTAGCTATATTACTAAGTTTTTAGTTTCAGTTTAAACCAGCTCGGTGATAGATACCACTTGAGTATTTCAAGTGATTCCTATCGGATCTAAGCCAAATCGCAACTAATCCGCTGTTTTCTATGCGAAAACAGCCACCAAACACAAAAACTGTGGAAAAATCTGAAAAGAACTCGTAGGAAAAATAGGAAAAACAATAGCACACGATTGAATTTCACCAGTCTATGCAAAAGACAAGAAAGATACAAGTTTCCTTCGATTCGAGAGGAAGGAATAACTCTCCAAATCTCTAGTCGTAGCCTAGAGCCCAAAAGAAAAACCTAGATCTCCCAAATCACATTCAAAATCAACATAATCCCCCCCTTCTCACCAAAACTCCTAATTAAAGACAAAGGACAATTACAAACTTCCTAAAACAGTCCCCAACATTCAAAATTTCCCTCCCGACGCACCCAAAACCACGCGGCTCACCTCACGTGTCCGCGCTCGGAACCCCCCCCCCCCCCCCCCCCCCCCCCCCCCCCCCCCCCCCCGCTATTTTTTTTCCGCCTGCAGTAGTAATGGACCGGTCCAGCCGGCCCCTCCTGGGCCGGCGTAACATTACCGCCCTCCCAAAGAATCACCTTGTCCTCAAGGTGGAAAGCAGGAAACTACTCGAAAATCCTCTCCTGTGGCTCCCAAGTGGCCTCATAGTCTGGAAGGCCGCTCCACCTAATCTTCACCTCCTTTTCCCCCTTCTCGTTGATGCGCACTTCTTCTACCGCTAGAGGCTCCAATGTCACTTTCATGTCCTCCCTCAATGTGCTGGGCAGCTCCGGGCTCACTACATGCTCCCCCACCACTCTCCTCAACTGCGAGACATGAAAAACGGGGTGTATTCTGGCTGTTGGAGGAAGTCTCAATCTATAGGCCACCTCTCCAATTCTCTCCTCCACTTCAAAAGGGCCAAAATACCTTGTTGCAAGCATCTCATTTCTCCTTTGGGATATTGTTCTCTGTCGGTATGGTCGGAGCTTCAAGTAGACCTTGTCCCCAACTGCAAACTGTATATCTCTCCTTTTGCCGTTCGCCTGCTTCTTCATAAGTTGCTGGGCTCTAAGTAAATGCCTCTTGAGCTCTTCCAACACCTGATTTCTTTCCTTTAAATGTTGATCCACTGTAGATACTGGGGTACTACTATGGTTGTAGTGTACCAAATGTGGGGGGTCCCTCCCATATAACATCTTAAACGGTGTCATCTTGGTAGCCGAGTGAAAGGAGGTATTGTACCAGTATTCTGCCCAAGCTAGCCATTTGGCCCACGGCTTTGGTGTTTTAGACACAAAACACCTCAAGTATGTCTCCAAACTCCTATTCACCACCTCCATTTGTCCGTCAGTCTGTGGATGGTAGGCTGTGCTCCTCTTCAATACTGTTCCCTGCATCCTAAATAGTTCCCTCTAGAAATGGCTCAGGAACACCTTGTCCCTATAAAAAACAATGGACTCTTGTACCCCATGCAGGCGGACTATCTCCCTCACAAATGCTGCTGCTACAGACATCGCTGTGTACGGGTGTCTCAAGGGAATGAAATGAGCATATTTGCTCAGCCTGTCGACCACTACAAGTATAATTGTGTAGCCTTCTGATTTTGGGAGCCCATCAATGAAATCCATAGTAATCTCCTCCCAAACCTTCTCTGGTAGGGCCAGAGGCTGTAGTAATCCCCCTGGTGCCATCGTCAGATACTTGCTTCGCTGGCAGATATCACACCTCGCCACCATCTCCTCTACATCTTTCCTCATCCCCTTCCAGTACAATTCAGCAGCTAACCGGCTATAAGTTTTTTGCACTCCTGAATGCCCTCCTATAGCACTCCCATCAAACTCCTGTAGCAGTTGGGGAATGTGGATGGAAGACCTTGGAATCACACCCCTTCCCTGATAGTACAGTCTTTCTCCCACAACTGAATAGCCTAGGTGGCTTTTCTCATCTGATAACACCTCTTCTTTGATTTCCTTAGCTCCTCATTCTGAATGCTCTCCTCTTTGATGGCTCCCCAATCCATCAGTACTGGTACTGATACAGCAATCCCCTAGAGCTCCCCCATACAGCGTGATAAGGCATCCACTACCTTATTCTCTAGTCCCGGCCGATAGTGGATCTCGAAATCATATCCCAGCAGCTTGGACAACCACCTCTGATGCTCCTCTGTGACCATCCTCTGCTCTAACAAGTACTTCAGGCTCCTCTGATCAGTCCTGACAATAAAATGTCTGCCCATTAAGTAAGGTCTCCACTTCTGGATGGCCAGTACAATAGCCATCAGCTCTCTCTCGTAAACAGACTTCAGCCTAGCCCGGGACGACAATATCTGACTGAAGTAAGCTATGGGCCTGTGGTTCTGCATCAACACTGCTCCCAATCCATAACCTGAAGCATCTGTCTCCACCACAAACACCTGGTTGAAATCCGGCAGAGCCAGCACTGGCACTGTCGTCATGGCCTTCTTCAGCTTCTCAAAAAGCCTCTGAAGCTGCTTCTCCCCATAAAAAGTTGTCCTTCTTCAACTGCTCTGTCAGTGGCCACGCTATGGTGCTGTATCCCCTCACGAACCTCCTGTAGTAGCCTGTCAATCCCAAGAATCCTCTGAGCCCCTTCAAGGTCTTGGGTTGAGGCCATGCCAGCATTGCCTCTATCTTGGACTGATCTGCAGCAACTCCCTCCTGGGATATCACATGCCCCAGGTACTCCACCCGTGCCTGAGCGAAGTCACACTTTTTGAAGTTGGCCTTTAGTTGATGCTCCCTCAGCACACCCAACACCACTCTCAGGTGCTCTAGGTGTTCCTTCTCAGTCCTGCTATAGATTAAAATGTCATCAAAAAATACCAACACAAACCTACGGAGGTGTGGCTTGAAGATCCGGTTCATCAAGGCCTGGAATGTGGCAGGTGCGTTGGTGAGGCCAAAAGGCATCACCAGAAACTCGTAGTGGCCCTCATAAGTCCCGAAGGCCGTCTTCTGCACATCTTCCTTCCTCATCTTGATCTGGTTATAGCCTGACTTCAGATCGACCTTGGTGAACAAGGCTGCTCCATGTAGCTCATCCATCAACTCGTCAATCACAGGGATAGGAAACTTATCAGGCACATTCTCCTTATTTAGAGCTCTGTAGTCTACACAGAACCTCCAACTCCCATCCTTCTTTTTCACAAGCAGAACTGGACTAGAGAAAGGGCTCACACTGGGCTGAATGATCCCTCCTTCTAGCATTTCTCCCACCAGCTTCTCAATCTCATCTTTCTGCACCTGAGGGTATCTGTAAGGCCTCACACTGATAGGAGATACTCCCTCTTTCAGGATAATTTGGTGCTCCTGCTCTCTGTCAGGTGGTAGTCCCACCGGAGGTTGGAACACATCCTCAAATTCTTGCAGAAGAGGTTGAACCAACGTGGGAATGAGCTTTTCCTCCCCCTCCTGCTCCTCCAAGCTCTGCAGCTCCACAAGGAATCCTCCTCCTTCCTCATGGATGATTTTCGTCATTGATCTGAGTGACACTCCAGCTCTGGACAATCCTAGTTCCCCGTTTAGCTTCACCCTCTTCCCCTCTACATTCAGCTCCATCACCATGGTCCCCCAGTTCACCTTGGTTTCACCCAAGGTCTGTAGCCACTTCATGCCCAAAATGACATATGTGCTACCCAACTTCAGGAGTTGGAAGTCCTCTACCACCCTGATCTCCTGTAGCCTCATCTCCACCCCTTTACAAATCCCAGTGTTGGACTCAATCTTTCCTGTCCCCATCATCACCCCATAACTGCCTGTCTCAGTAGGCTCCATCCCTAACTCCTCCGCCACCTGGGTGGATATGAAATTGTGGGTTGCCCCACTGTCAATCAGGACCACTACCTCCCTCCCAAGGATCTTCCCCTTCACCTTCATCGTATGGCTAGGAGTAAATCCCAACACAGAATTGAGGGATACCTCGGCTACCTCCAACTGGGGATCAATCTGCTCCTCATCAGAATCATCACACTCTTCAGGCGCCTCGTCTATATAGACGGTGAGAGCCCGAAGGGCGCGATCCTTGCATCTGTGCCCTGGAACAAACTTCTCCTCACATCTGAAACAAAGGCCCTTGGCCCTCTTCTCCTGCATCTCTTCCTCAGTCAGTTTATTGAAGCTTCCAGCAGATCTGGTCACCCCGCTCTTCTCCTTTCCACTCTCCTTAGGGACGCTGGGGCTTGGCCCTTTTGGAGCCAAGTAAGTGGTAGTTGTCCTGGTGGGACCTCCTGAGTGGTTGTTTCTTCAAGTTCGGGCGTTGGTCTTTTGATTCTCCACCAACTGAGCCAATTCCATCGCCTCCCTCAGGTCTCTTGGTCTCATGACCTTCACAGCATCTCTAATTTCCGGTTTGAGGCCCTTCATAAAATTTTCCCCCAAAGTACTGTTTGAGAGGCCCTCCATGTCTCCCACTAAACTCTCAAATTTCTTCCTGTATTCCTCCACTGTTCCCTCTTGAGTGAGGGCGTAGAACTGTTCTGATATCTCCCATGGGCTGCTCCCCCTGAATCTCTCCCTGATAGCCTCCTTGAAGTCCCTCCAGGACCTCACCGGTTCCCACTTATCCATGTACTTGAACCAGGCAAATGCCGCCCCTTCCAAGCACATACTAGCAGCCATCAATCTCTCCTCCTCCATCAGGCCGTTCACTGCAAAATACCTCTCCACCTTGTGGATCCACTCGTCCACATTTCCCTCCTCGAAAACTGGCATTTTTAGTTTCCTGGCCCTCGTGTCCACCCCGTGTGCCCTATTACCCCCCATGGCCTCCTCTGTCCCAAGCTATGGGGTCTTCCCACGTTCCTCTTTCTCCATATCGCGGCTCATCCTCCCTCCTTGGCCGCCGGTAGCCATCTTCCCCTCGTGCCCTGCCATGGTGGTTATAGATCCCGCACGGCCGGTCCACTGGGTCGGCCCTCCTACGTCGCCAATCATCTTCTCTTCCTTCCCGGAAGTCTCTCCTTCTATCATGTTCTTCTCGCCTAATGGACTCCCGAGGTGGCATCCTCCCGTTGCTGTCAAGCAGTTCTACCTTCTCTCCCTCTTCTAGATTCACCTTCTCCTTACCCCTGCTCCCACTACCTTCTCCTCTTTCCTCCGCTGGCACCGCCCGAGCTTGCCCCTCCAACAACTTCTTCATCATTTCCTCCAAAGCCATGAATTTCCCTTCCACATTTTCACTAAATGTGGCCATCTTCTCTTCCAGATCCGCCTTAAGTTGACCCATCTCGGTCTCCAAGACTTCTACCTGCTTAGATGCCATGGGAACCAACGAGATGCCTCCGAATCCGCAAGGAAAAACTTCCGGACAGCAAGAATCTCCCTCCAAACAGTCAAAATCTGCTGTTTTACTCAACTGTTGTTCTCAAAAACCCTAAAAACTGCTGTTTTCAGGGGAAAACAGCCTCCGACAACCCAAAATCTGCAGCGAAACAGTGGAAAACAACCCTCCACCATCCGGATCTCGCTCTGATACCAATTTGATAGGTACCACTTGAGTATTTCAAGTGATTCCTATCGGATCTAAGCCAAATCGCAACTAATCTGCTGTTTTCTATGCGAAAACAGCCACCAAACACAAAAACAGTGGAAAAATCTGAAAAGGAACTCGTAGGAAAAATAGGAAAAACAATAGCACACGATTGAATTTCACTAGTCGATGCAAAAGACAAGAAAGATACAAGTTTCCTCCGATTCGAGAGGAAGGAATAACTCTCCAAATCTCTAGCCGTAGCCTAGAGCCCAAAAGAAAAACCTAGATCTCCCAAATCACATTCAAAATCAACATAATCCCCCCCTTCTCACCAAAACTCCTAATTAAAGACAAAGGACAATTACAAACTTCCTAAAACAGCCCCCAACATTCAAAATTTCCCTCCCGACGCACCCAAAACCACGCGGCTCACCTCACGTGTCCGCTCGGAACCGCGCCCCCCCGCTATTTTTTCCGCCTGCAGTAATAATGGACCGGTCCAGGCTGGACCGGTCCAGCCGGCCCCTCCTGGGCCGGCGTAACACTCGGCTACAACTAACCTAAGAAAAATTGATGGTAGCTCAGAAGTCTAGATCCTTCCAAGGACAAATGATACTCTCTACCTTACTATATTACTGATTTCTTTATCTCTGGCTTTCTAATTTTTCTGTGAAAAAAGCATACGAATTGTATTGATTAACGCTAATACATGCATCCTTTTAAATTTGCTTGGCCTTTATTTCCATCTAAAATGAACGGCTTCAAGGTGTGTATGAGGTCTCAAGCTTCTTTTTTCATCAGTGAATTATATAGAAGAATTTCTTAAGTGCTTCTGAATTTGATCAACGAGCTCCTGTTGTTTTAGTGCATGCTTGCACAATTTTCTCCCACCCAAAAAAATTAAAGGCACTATATCTCTGAGTTACATAATATCGGATGATTATATCTGACGATTGATTAGATGTGTCTTATAAAGACTTGTCATTGTGATGGGAAACACTTGTAGATCTCAAGTAATTCTTATCAATCTTTGGAAAACAGCGTGATTTCTCCACAAAAAATTCACACAAAATTAGAAAAATAGTAGATAATTTTATTATTTGATGAAATGGAAATGAAAAATATCAAGATACAATTGATACTCTATTCGAGAGGAGGATTTATCTCTCCCAATTCTCTAGGCACCGCTAGAGCCCCAAAACCTAAGAGAGATATCAAATTTCAGCTAAATTCAAGATGCCCTAAACCTGGGAAAACAAACTATTTAATCCATACAATTCAAAAGGAAATCCCTAAACAATCCCTATATTCAAATTTCCCTCCTAAACTTCTCCTAAAACCTTCCTAATATGCTCTTTTGAACTGGGCGGATTGATCGGCCCGTACAGGAGGTGGAGAGGTTCCGCCTCTGTTCCGTATGAACTGGTACCATATGGACCGGCTGGACCGGTCTAGCACATTACTCTGATAAATCCCCGAGTTAGATAAGCACCAAACCATTGGTCAAAATGGCTGACTTGTAGTTTTCTAATTGAGCACTACATGGTTGACGTGTAGTGATTGGATCATATTTGATATGGTCGACCTGCCTCTTGTCCATTTTGGGTTCCGTGGATCAACTCAAATCAGGCATAATGAATGGTACATATTTGTGAAGTTCTCCAGCACTCTTTTTGAACTTGTGTTTGCTGGGTATTCTTATCTATTGTATAGAAGAATGTTAAAATAGACGAGGTTATGACTTTCAAAGTTAACGCAGGACTCATCATAATGAAAAATTACCTCGGGATTATTATGGAATTATAAGATATCATGAAGATAGAAGTTCTATTTTATGGAACTGTAGTTATGTTATATGGTTGTGTTGGGTAATGAAAAGCCATTTAGCTTAGTTAGTTGTGACAAAAATGATAATATTTACATAAATATGTAGTAAAACTAGAAGAGATAAAATTAAGAAATGTTTATATTAGATGAGACATTTATCAAAGGTAATTTAAAATAAACTTTTAGTGGTTTTTGAAATGTGAATCGAAGGGTAAAAATGGCACACACTAGACGGTCAGAAAAAGTAATATCGAGTGTTTGGAAGAAAAATTGATTTAAATAACTCAAAATGATTTATAAAGAATAAGCTTAACATCTCCGGCGGCTCTCATTGGTATTGAGCGTGATGGTTTGATTTAGAAGTCTCTAGATGCATGATGGCATTTCATCTGCTTCCTTTGTCTTCTTTTAATATTTTGTTTAGGGTCTTCATAATTTCTCTTTTGTTTTTAAGGGGGTCAGAGATATGGGTGGATCTAGTGTAGGAACAATTATTACGTCCTCCGACCGGATGCAGAGAAACATCCGGTCGCAGGCAAAATCCCGCTATACCGAGGTGTATCGAGTTTTTTTCGAAAAACTCGGTACACCTCGGTACAACGGGATTTTGCCTGCGACCGAATGTTTCTCTCATTCGGTCGACCGGACCAAATAAAACTTCCTAGTGTAGGGGCCTGTGCTCCCTTTGGCTCGGGTCTACTCCACTGAGTTACCCAATTGGGTGATATGGCTCACCTTTCATCTGTTTTTAATTTCATGAATTAGGATCAAAAGTTTGACAAAAACTAATACTTGAAAAGTCATAGCGTAGAGAAAGCAACACTCATGTGCCAAAGTGTTATGAAGACCCCAAGATGTGTCTTCAACAAAATTGTGTTGCGTCTTTCATTTGGTGAGGTCATCCATTTCTCTTCTATGATCTTTTCTTTTTTGTTTATTTTGCAATACATCTTTTAGAGAGAGAGAGAGAGAGAGAGAGAGAGAGAGAGAGAGAGAGAGAGAGTTATTAAAAACAATATGGAGAAAAACTGATAGACCAAACATAACATTTTTAATAAATTGGTGAAAATAATTAGGAAGTTAACAAACATCTTATGTAATACTCAACAAAAATAAATGAAAGAGTAAATAATGAATAATGGGATTAGAAGCTAGGAATAATGACTGGTAAGTTAAAGTTAAAAACCACTATTAATGCTTCATCATAATGAATGAAAAATGAGGATTCATAAAGTAAATGCGAAACAGTCGAAGCTGAAGTTAGGTTTCGTTTGGGACGACTTTTTTATTGCTTCTTAAAATAGATTTCTAGTTTAAAAGTTAAATTTTTTATATTAGAAAACTGCTTTAAGAAGAAGTAAGAAAGCCGTTCCAAATAAAGCCTTAATGTTCATGATTACATCAAACGTCGCCGTGGCATTTTCTTTGATCTTTTTCAATATTTTGATCTTATTGACATCCATTTTGTCTCTAATTTCAGGTGGGCAATTGTTTATCTTGCACAAATGTACCCATTGATTGTTCCCATCCTCAACGAAGGAGAGTGATCAGTAAAATGATTTCATTCCTTCACTCCCAATCCTGCTGCTGTAGCTTCCTCATCATCTTTTTTGCCCAGATTTTTTTCTATAATATTGCAGCAGAAAATACTGTTCAGTGCCAGTTGCCGTGTACCCTAAGGATAAAATGTGCAAGTTTTGGTTTTCTCAAAACTGTAAAACAATATGGTTTAATCTGCTAAATCTCTATTCTTCTAATGTGTAATGATACAGTATACTCTGTTTGAACAAATGAGCAGTTTATTGAATAATTATTTAATATTGAGTAATTACATGAACAAAAAATTGGTGAAGGAATTTTAAATTTTTTTGAATTTATTTTCAAATTAATGTAATATATGAATAATTAATTATTATTTACATTATATTTGTTGAATATAATTAATAATTACATATTATTTATTAATATTTGTTTCATGTGTTTTTTCTTCCTAGAAAATGTTAGAAGTCTACAACATTAATTTGTGTAAAGTATTTGTAGCGCAAATCTTCACATTATGTATGATCTTTTTCATGATTATTAGGAGTGCATATGCAAAGGAGCTTGTCTGTTAGTAAGGTCGGATATCACTCATGAACAAAATTAAATTTGACACAATATGATGGAATATTATGAAGCAAACAACTGTTACCACTTTAAAAAGAATTATATATAAAAGTATTTTAATAAAAATATAAATATATAATCAAAATAGGTTTCAATATTACTAAAATTTGAGATTAATATCATATATGAAGAATTTGTATTATATTAACTTTAAAATAAACTATAATAAAACATTCTACTATAATTTTTTTTAATTAAATAACATATTTAGAGGTGAATTAATTAAATTTTTAAGCTACATAAATCATAACAAAAAAATTGGTTTGGTTTTTGCACTTGGAGAGGAGTTAGTATTTTTCTTATTATCAGCCATTTATTTTCTACAGAGATGGTAATGCCATTATCTCTAGAAAATTAATTAAAAATCTATAAATTTTTAAAGTGACATCCATTTTAATAAAAAAAAAATCATTTCAACTCATTAAATATTTATTTATGTAAAATAATTTTAAAATAAATTTTATAAAATTTATAATATTTTAAAATTTTGTATATAATTACTATCATTCTTATGTGTCACTTAATTATTTGATCCACACAAATGTTAATAGAACAAAAAAACAATAGTGTGTAGGGTTTACATAATGTTGGAATATTTTTTTCATAGTTTGCTTTGTCATCCCCCTTTGTCCTCTTCAATCTCAATTGGTCAATTCAATGGATAGCTTTGTCTTTTAAGAAGAGAGAAAAATCTATGCATCTTTGAAAGATTGTTCCTTATTAGAGAAGTCATGATGAAGATTTAAAGGTGGTGATGTTGATCATGATATATGAATATTATAATGATAATATCTTCTATGATTATTGTCATTTGCTAAGCTGTTTTTTTGTTTTTTGTTTTTAGTGTGTGTGTGTGTGGAGTTAGGAAGACAAAGGGATGAATTAGTCAAGCATAAATTGGAATTATGAAGCATTGGATCTATTTATATTCTTTGAGCTTTTCAATTATCAAAGATGTACCTTTCAAATCCCTAAAATAATTTTGACTTTTAGTTAAGCTCCTATGCTTATTTTGAAGTTAAGAGAGGTCTAATTTGTTAGATTTAAGCATGAAGAAACTTAGAAACTTTTGGAGATTTCTTTAGCTATGAAGGAAATAATTGAATTTGCTAGTTTAGAATCTATCTATAGACATGGAGAGGGGATATTTAGGAATACTTAAATTCAAATGAGGATTATTATGAATGAACGTCAATGATGACAAACATGTCCTTGACAAAATTTATCCAAAATGATGAATGATGAAAGTATTTCCAATGCCTCATAGCTGAACGCATAGTATAATTACTCGGATGAGTGCACTTAGTGATTTAAAAACTCAGTAATCATTTAACTCTTTTAACCACATGTAGTTATTATAAGAGTCGTATATATTAAAAATTTTCATAAGAATATGAATTTTCATCAATTTGCAATCATACGTACACATGCTCGATTGTGTGTGCCGAGTTAGCTTTTTCATTGTCAAGCTTAAGAGTTTTTATCTTTGATCCTATCATATCAACAACTATCATCATGTGTATCATCTAGTGGACGCTGCAACTCTCTGATATAACTTGACGCTTACTTCTTGATATTTTTTTTATTCCTCGAACAATTTTTTAGTGCCTCCTGTCTCTCATCTATTATGCAAAACTATCTCTTATCATTGACACGTAGCACATGCTAATCACTCAAGATTGACATAAATATATATATTCTGCCATCAGACTTGATGTTCGTAATCACTACAGTTATAGGATTTGACACCATTTTTATTTTTTACTACAAATTTTGCCCTAAAAAGTATTATTTTTCTTTCATACACTCACATTACACTAAGATCAGTTGGCATGTCTAGCATCTGTGGTTAGTGAGCACAAGAATAAAAACTAGGTTGTCTTACATCATGTAGGAATCCACTAGATTTTTTTTTTCTTTGGTGGTTTTCTTAGTCATCCCCTTCCCTTTCAAACCCTATTTCTCAATTAAGAAAAACAACTTTGGCTTTCTTAAAAAAAAAAAAAAAAAAAAAAATCGTCTTTGGAAGGATTAGTTCATCACTAGAAAAGTAATGATCCATATTTAAAGGCGTGATAATGATGATATCTATCGTTATTATTTTTTTGTCTGGAATTGAAAATATTTTCCTACCTAATTTGACTAATTGAAGATTGATAAAATTATAATAGTTTCATTAAAAATTTATAAAATCAAGACTTCATTTGAGATAACTTTATTATTGCTTTCTAGAACAACTTTTTAGTACAAAAAATTCTCGTTTAAAAAGTTTTTTACTAAAAAATTACTTTCTAAATCAATAAAAATTTGTTCGGAACGAAAATTAAGTTTAGCAAATATGATGTCAAATTTTCTATTATGTTGTGATTGAGGCCATGTCTGAAATAGACCAAAATTTTAGGAGAAAATGAAGAAGAAAAATCACCCTCCCTCAATTCTTCTTGCTCTCTAATTTTCCCTTGCTTGCACTCTCATTCAAAGTGTTTCTCTAAGCTTAGTAATATATTCATAACTATAATTGTTGTTAACATATATTCAATCAAGCTTATTAATTTTATTTTTATCAATTAATCATCAACTAATTTGAATGAATGCTTAAAAAATGGCAATTCTTATTGCTTTGTAAAGCTTCTATAAAACAAATAATTTTATAAAGCTATTGCATAAACCAACTTAAAAGTACATTTTTTTTTAATGAAATCAGTGAAAAAATAATAGCAAACAAAATTTTTGTTTGTGGCCTAAAAAAATAAAGCAATAAGAAAACAGTCTTAAATGATACCATATTCAAATTGAAATATCAAGTAATTAGATATGATTTTAAATTCTATAAATTATCTTTAATCAAGTCACTAATCAAACACAAACATCTTATGCAAAATAAATACAATTAATTTAAATTAATACATAACCTTATTCCATGATTTTATGTGGCACATTTAACTTATGACATTTATAATCAAGTTATAAATTTATAAGAGATTTTCATACATACCACTCTATATTATTCTATTCTATTTGCATATCTAACACCTAAAACTTTAATATTATATACATACCACATATAATTCACGTTCATATCAAATATAAGTTGTAGAATTGAAATATATGGGTGGTAGAAATTAAATATGAGTGACATATTTGATATTAAAATAAATATAATTGTATGTTTGTAATATTAAAATTTTATGTGTTAGATATATTATAATATAAATATGATGATATAAAATAATATGCATGTAAATCCCCTTTCTTAAAATGAGCATACAAATAACATATTAAATGCTTTTCTTCATTAGATGATTGTGAATAACAAAACAAATGATGAATCTAATCACAATAAGCATATAAACATTGGCTTACACTAAGTTGAGAGATATTATGAAGAAAATAAAATTTTTATTTAAAAACTATTATAAATATTTATTAAAAAATAAATTTTCACCAAAAAAATATCTAAAAACAGCATCATCCAAACGAATATTTGACGGCGCTCTAGAACATAGAAAAAAATGGAGAATAAAGTTTTGAACAGTGACGGAAAAATTGAAACTTTCTAACGGAGACCGACAGATTTCCGTCAACCATACACTTGCGCGGCAAACGGGATTACACTTCCTGGAACCTTTTTCTTCCGCCTGTTTTATTATATACATAAAAAGGAATTCCACATAATTAATTATCTTAATTAAAAACGAGCCACTTAGTACCCCGGTCACGTGACGCTGTCTGTCAACTCACGTGCGCTCCGTCGCTCTCCATCAGGACTCGGTCCTTGCCGTTACACACCCGCTGCGGGCGCGGGCAGTAGACAACCCACGGCCGCCGTTCAGCTTCCGTCTCTGCCTCCTCCGCCGCTGGTAACGAAAGCTGATATGAGTCGGGTTCAAATGGCTCCAACTTGATAACCGGCTCTAATGACGGCGCCGGCAATTCGTCCTCGCAATCCTCGACTTCTCGGCATCGTTTCTCGCCGATCGAAAAGCCAAAGAGCATCGGAGTCGGTTCGAAATACCAGGACGAGGATCCCGCCGCCGACGATGGTGGCGGGGGAGGCGGCGACGACTCAGCCTTGACGCCGAGCTCCTCCGCCTCCTCCGACACCTGCTTCGCTGGCATCAGATCTAGCGCCTCCTGCGCCTGCGGGGCAGAGCCGGCGTACTTGGACATCAAGAGGAAGATGTTGTTACACAGATTCTTCATCTTGGATAGCTCGTTAGCGAGCTTCCGGTTCTCCTTCCTCAGCCTCTCGTTCTCCTCCACCAACTCCGTCGTACTCCCGGGAGGAGGCGGCGACGAGTTCGATGAAAGCACCTGCTCCCCTTGCTCCTCCAGCGAGTTCGTCGGTGATCCCGCTCGGTTCACCGGCATCGCTGGGGCCGACGTCGAACCCACCACCGCCAACGCCACAGGTGAGCTAATCTTTCTCCTTTGAATATCGCAGAGCATCCGCTTCTCTCCCCTCCTGAAACAATCGTTCGCAAACTCCCATCGATCCGGCACAATCTTCCTAAATCCCTATAAATTTCACCCAAACCTAATTCCATCATTCCCACTCCAATCAACAAAATCGAAGAATCAATCAAATCTCAAATCAAAAGGGACGAAACTCACATATGTATTGAGCTGTCGCACGAAGCTGGAGAAATTATTGTGTTTGAAGTATTTGGGTAGAAGATCGCGAGCGAATTCGGCGGGTCTCCACACGACGAAGGTGGATCCTTCCTCGTTCCAAGAGATAACGTCGTCCACTATCGGATCGTCGACCATCTGATACGTCTTGGTGAGGAACGGCGTCGGTAGGGCTCGCTGCTGCTCCGGCGGCGGAGATTCGTCGGGTTGGTCGGCCGGTGCCGGAGTTGGGCCCATCTGGATCGCCGGCAACCGTGAGATTTTGCGGTTTCTAGAAGTTTCGAGGTGAGAGGAAATCTGGAAATTTATGACAGAGCGGAGTTGGTTGGAGGAGAAGAAGTTATCCGAATAGAAGGAAAGGGGTAGGAGAGCCCCAGAAGCTACTAATAGACCTGGTCTAGAAGCTTCCCTGGTTTATATTTCCTCAATTGTTTTAATTTAATTAAAAAAATAAATTTTTTAATAACTTAATAATTATTTTTTAAATTTAATTTTTCATGTCAATTTAATAGGAGACATGCCCTAATTTAGTAGGACATTTATAAAATAAAATTTGTATATTTAAAATTGAATTTTATATATATATAGGTTGAGTTCAAGTTAAAATGGGTAAAAAATTAAGTTCTGATACGGCATCACAAAATTAGCTTGATCGGGCACGAATCTCGAGGCGAAAGCTAGTTGGAAACTTCAAAAATTAATTCCGAGAGCACCCCAACTCCGATTTCAGCAAGCTTATAGTCGAACTGAGCGTCTCGGAAATACGAACTCAACGACACCAAGATCAACCCAATCCGAGCCCAAATGGGTCCAAATAATGGATCCAAAGTGCTGTTTGAAGGTTCAAACCGTAATTTGAGTTACCAGACGGACTCCGATTTTGACGAGCTTATACTCGAATCGAAGGGCTTGATGAGACGAATCCAACGAGCCCAAGATCACAGAATTCCGACATCACTAAGGCCTTCAAATGTCCAATGAACGGTGTATGATCGTAGGATTCAATATCGGCCATCCATTGGACCACTCCCTATTCGGCCCTGATCTCACACCTATTTACGGGCCATGCCACTCCAGAAAATCTATAAATAGAGCCCTCATTTCTCATAAGAGGGGGATCCAAGCAAGAGAGAGAAGAAGAGAAGAGAAGGAAGGAGTTCCTCCTCGACAGCCGCCGGACCACCGCCGGACCACCGCAGAACCTCGCCGGACCACTGCCGGACCACCGCAGGGATCTCGTCGGACCACCGCTGGACCACCGCAGGAACCTCGCCGGACCACCACAAAACCTCGCCGGACCACCACCTTAAGGCCCGACGTTCATCCCCGGCGTCCTGCCAAAGACCCGACGTCTTGTTCAAGGCCTGACACTCAGTCCCTACTTCCTGCCAAAGACCCGACGTCTTGTTCAAGACCCGACGTTAAGTCCCGACGTCCTGCTGAAGACCCGACGTCCTGCTGAAGACCTGACGTCCTGCTTAAGACCCGACGTCCTACTCAAGGCCAGACCATCAACATCCGATCTTCCAAGTGACACTGGGACTAACACCTGACTCCTTATCTCCTACCGCCTACGGTCCTTCTGACCACTGTCGCCTACTACGGTCCGTCCGACCTCCATCACCAGACAACGGTATTTCGGTCTGACTACGGTCTCCTGCCGACTACGGTCGCCGGCCGACTACGGTCTCCTGCCGACTACGGTCTCCGGCCGACTACGGTCTCCGGCCGACTACGGTCTCAGGCCGACTACAGTTCTTCAGGCCTTTGTCGCTTACTATGGTCCTTCCGACCTCCATCAACAGACAACGGTTTTTCTGACTCCGGTCTCCTGCCGACCACGGTCCTTCAGGCCAAACAAACCTGTATATGTAACTTTTATCATGTAATGCAATCTATATGATGTACATTTGCTACATCAATCCAAGGCCTTCTCCTAAGGAAGGGCCTCATTTGTAACCGACTACAAATACTAGTGGATTCATTCAAACTGGGCTAGGCCCCGTGGTTTTTCCCCCTTTTCAGGGGTTTTCCACGTAAAAACTCTGGTGTCTCTTATGAATGCTACACCCTCTCACTTATCTGCTTGTGTGCTGGATCTTCGTACAATGCTAAGACGTTAAACTAAATATTTCTCTACCGCCACGAATATTCCAGGACGCAACAGTTTGGCGCCGTCTGTGGGAACGTGATTCCCGACTGGGGGGCAACTTCTGCTCCAATCTCAAAAAATCGCTCTTATCAACTTCCTGACATCAGTCATTATTGCATCAGATGCGGACTGGGGGGCAACTTTGACCCAAATTCTTGTCAAAAAGATCATCTTATGCTTTATATATCAAGATGATATTTTGGAAAAATCCCAGCAACATGCAAGGATACTTCCAATCAATTACAAGCCTTATACAGTCCCCTGCTGGGCTTCTACTCCTTGGGCAAGGTCTTGATTTCAACCTCAAAAAGGCAGTAATGGTCTAAAGATAGACCCTTCTTAACCTTTGATTCGGGATACACGCGGCATTCGCCCTCTCCCAATCAAGGTAAAATCGATCCCAGGGGGATTCGATTCGACCTCTTCTACACAGGTTAACGTCGTCGAGCAAAGGCTCCGACATACAACCTTGGAAAGGTCCTATATCCTTGGTGGATTCTCCCGACCTCTTCCACACAGGTTAACGTCGTCGAGCAAAGACTCCGACATACAACCTCGGAAAGGTCTTACATCCTTGGTGGATTCTCTCGACCTCTTCCACACAGGTTAACGTCGTCGAGCAAAGGCTCCGACATACAACCTCGGAAAGGTCTTACATCCTTGGTGGATTCTCCCGGCCTCTTCCACACAGGTTAACGTCGTCGAGCAGGGCTCCGGCATACAACCTCGGAAAGGTCTCACATCCTTAGTGGATTCTCCCGACCTCTTCCACACAGGTTAACGTCGTCGAGCAGGGCTCCGGCATACAACCTCGGAAAGGTCTCACATCCTTAGTGGATTCTCCCGACCTCTTCCACACAGGTTAACGTCGTCGAGCAGGGCTCCGGCATACAACCTCGGAAAGGTCTCACATCCTTAGTGGATTCTCTCGACCTCTTCCACACAGGTTAACGTCGTCGAGCAAAGGCTCCGACGTACAACCTTGGAAAGGTCCTACATCCTTGGTGGATTCTCCCGACCTCTTCCACACAGGTTAACGTCGTCGAGCAAAGACTCCGACATACAACCTCGGAAAGGTCTTACATCCTTGGTGGATTCTCTCGACCTCTTCCACACAGGTTAACGTCGTCGAGCAAAGACTCCGACATACAACCTCGGAAAGGTCTTACATCCTTGGTGGATTCTCTCGACCTCTTCCACACAGGTTAACGTCGTCGAGCAAAGGCTCCGACATACAACCTCGGAAAGGTCTTACATCCTTGGTGGATTCTCCCGGCCTCTTCCACACAGGTTAAACGTCGTCGAGCAGGGCTCCGGCATACAACCTCGGAAAGGTCTCACATCCTTAGTGGATTCTCCCGACCTCTTCCACACAGGTTAACGTCGTCGAGCAGGGCTCCGACATACAACCTCGGAAAGGTTTCACATCCTTAGTGGATTCTCCCGACCTCTTCCACACAGGTTAACGTCGTCGAGCAGGGCTCCGACTTACAACCTCGGAAAAGTCTCACGTCCTTGGTTAACGTCGCTAGAATGTCGTCAATAGACTTCTATCTGACTTCTCCATAATGTTAAAATTCTTCCCGATTTTGAATTTCCTCCTGCGCTAAACTTTTGCCTTGCAGGACTTTCAACGGACTAATACACAACGCCGAAATTCTGCCTGTCGTCGGACTTCTACCCGACATCGGACTTCTCCATGTCGTCAGACTTCTGCTCGTTAGCGGACTTCTACTCGTCGTCAGACTTCTGCCCGTCAATGAACTTTCATTGGTCTTCTGCCAGAGGCCGTACTTCTACACGACGTCGGATTTCACCTTGTCGTCGAACTTCTGCTCGTCAGTGGACTTCTACTCGTCGTCGGACTTCTGCCCGTCGATGAACTTTCATCGGTCTTCTGCCAGAGGCCGTACTTCTACACGACGTCGGATTTCACCTTGTCGTCAAACTTCTGCTCATCAGCGGACTTCTACTCGTCGTCAGACTTCTGCCTATCGACGAACTTTCATCGGTCTTCTGCCAGAGGCCATACTTCTACCCGACGTCGAACTTCTGCTCGTCAGCAGACTTCTGCCCGACGTCGAACTTCTGCTCGTCAGCAGACTTCTGCCTGACGTCGGACTTCTGCTCGTCAGTGGACTTCTCCCCGTCGTAGAACTTCTGCTCATCAGCGGACTTCTACTCGTCGTCAGACTTCTGCCTGTCGACGAACTTTCATCGATCTTCTGCTAGAGGCCATACTTCTACCCGACGTCGAACTTCTGCTCATGAGCAGACTTCTGCCCGACGACGTCGGACTTCTGCTCGTCAGCGGACTTCTGCTGCCGTCGGACTTCTGCTCGTCAGCGGACTTCTGCCTGACGTCGGACTTCTGCTCGTCAGCGGACTTCTCCCCGTCGTAGAACTTCTGCTCATCAGCGGACTTCTACTCGTCGTTAGACTCCTGCCTGTCGACGAACTTTCATCGGTCTTCTGCCAGAGGCCATACTTCTACACGACGTCGGACTTCTCCCTGTCGTCGGACTTCTGCTCGTCAGCGGACCTCTACTCGTCACCGGACTTCTGCCCGTCGACGAACCTTTGTCGGTCTTCTACCCGACGCTGCACCTCTACCCGACTTCGTACTTCTACCGGATGTCGGACTTCTGCCAGTTAATAGACTTTCGCCGGTCTTCTGCCTGACGTTGTATGTCTACGCGACGTTAAAATCCTACCTGTCATCATCCTTCTCCCCGACGCTGGACTTATACTCATTACGGGACTTTCATCGGTCTTCTACTCGACGTCGAACTCTTGCATATCGACGGATATTCATCGGGCTTTTTCATGTCGTTGAATGTCTACTCGTCGTCGTACGTACTTCTCCAACCTTCGTTGGACTTCTGTTCGTTGTCAACCTCCCTCCTTACAACGGTCTCTCTGACCTCCATCTCCAACCAACTAACATCAGAACTCCGCAATATCTCTCGAAGAATAGAGGGAGAAGAGAAGGAGGGGAAATCTCTGAACTTCCTTACCAAGAGAGGGGCCTCGAAAAATCGAGGGAAGGCCTCAATAGAAAGGACAGAGGGAGAAGAGAAGGAGGGGAAATCTCCGAACTTCCTTGCCAAGAGAGGGGCCTCGAAAAATCGAGGGAAGGCCTCAATAGAAAGGACAGAGGGAGAAGAGAAGGAGGGGAAATCTCCGAACTTCCTTGCCAAGAGAGGGGCCTCGAAAAATCGAGGGAATGCCTCAATAGAAAGGACAGAGGGAGAAGAGAAGGAGGGGAAATCTCCGAACTTCCTTGCCAAGAGAGGGGCCTCGAAAAATCGAGGGAAGGCCCTCAATAGAAAGGACAGAGGGAGAGAGAAGAAGAAGAAGAAAAAAAAAAAAGAAGAAGAAAAGAAGAAAAGGGAAGAAGAAAAAAAGTAGAAAAAAAGATGAGAAGAAGGGAGAAGAGACAATTTTTCTAAAGGCCTTAGGGGCCTATTTTATAGGTTTTTGGAGAGAAGAGGGGAAGTTTCTAGATTTTTCCAGCATTTTCGAATTTCCCACATTTTTTCTGAATTTTTCAGAATTTTTTCGGAATTTTTTTGGAATTTTCTGGAATTTTTTCGGATTTTTTAAATCCATGTGGGCCCTACTTGAAAAAAAAAAAAAAAAAAAAAAAAAAAAAAAAAAAATTACTGTGACCGCGCGGCTAACCGCGCCAGACCGCGCGGGTCGCGCCGTTTCGCGCGCGGCACGCGGGCCGCCGCCGCCGGCGTGCGGCGGCAGGCGGCCGGCCGGCCGGCCGGCCGGTTCGGCCGCCAACGCGTGTCCGGGCCCGATTTTCGGCCCGGACAGTCCGATTCGGACGTTTTTGGGGTCCCCGGATACGTTTTTCGACGTTCCGGACTCGATTTCGACACTTTTGAAGCTCAACGAGGCCTCCAGGATTAAGTTTGAGCAAGCCATTAATTTTTGGAACGCAATTTTTTGCGATTCGGTCAGTATAAAATTTCGGAACAAGTATTTTCGGACTCCTTGAGCTTCGACGTCCGAAAATAGGGGGGCAACTGATACGGCATCACAAAATTAGCTTGATCGGGCACGAATCTCGAGGCGAAAGCTAGTTGGAAACTTCAAAAATTAATTCCGAGAGCACCCCAACTCCGATTTCAGCAAGCTTATAGTCGAACTGAGCGTCTCGGAAATACGAACTCAACGACACCAAGATCAACCCAATCCGAGCCCAAATGGGTCCAAATAATGGATCCAAAGTGCTGTTTGAAGGTTCAAACCGTAATTTGAGTTACCAGACGGACTCCGATTTTGACGAGCTTATACTCGAATCGAAGGGCTTGATGAGACGAATCCAACGAGCCCAAGATCACAGAATTCCGACATCACTAAGGCCTTCAAATGTCCAATGAACGGTGTATGATCGTAGGATTCAATATCGGCCATCCATTGGACCACTCCCTATTCGGCCCTGATCTCACACCTATTTACGGGCCATGCCACTCCAGAAAATCTATAAATAGAGCCCTCATTTCTCATAAGAGGGGGATCCAAGCAAGAGAGAGAAGAAGAGAAGAGAAGGAAGGAGTTCCTCCTCGACAGCCGCCGGACCACCGCCGGACCACCGCAGAACCTCGCCGGACCACTGCCGGACCACCGCAGGGATCTCGTCGGACCACCGCTGGACCACCGCAGGAACCTCGCCGGACCACCACAAAACCTCGCCGGACCACCACCTTAAGGCCCGACGTTCATCCCCGGCGTCCTGCCAAAGACCCGACGTCTTGTTCAAGGCCTGACACTCAGTCCCTACTTCCTGCCAAAGACCCGACGTCTTGTTCAAGACCCGACGTTAAGTCCCGACGTCCTGCTGAAGACCCGACGTCCTGCTGAAGACCTGACGTCCTGCTTAAGACCCAACGTCCTACTCAAGGCCAGACCATCAACATCCGATCTTCCAAGTGACACTGGGACTAACACCTGACTCCTTATCTCCTACCGCCTACGGTCCTTCTGACCACTGTCGCCTACTACGGTCCGTCCGACCCTCCATCACCAGACAACGGTATTTTCTGACTACGGTCTCCTGCCGACTACGGTCGCCGGCCGACTACGGTCTCCTGCCGACTACGGTCTCCGGCCGACTACGGTCTCCGGCCGACCGACGGTCTCCGGCCGACTACAGTTCTTCAGGCCTTTGTCGCTTACTATGGTCCTTCCGACCTCCATCAACAGACAACGGTTTTTCTGACTCCGGTCTCCCTGCCGACCACGGTCCTTCAGGCCAAACAAACCTGTATATGTAACTTTTATCATGTAATGCAATCTATATGATGTACATTTGCTACATCAATCCAAGGCCTTCTCCTAAGGAAGGGCCTCATTTGTAACCGACTACAAATACTAGTGGATTCATTCAAACTGGGCTAGGCCCCGTGGTTTTTCCCCCTTTTCAGGGGTTTTCCACGTAAAAACTCTGGTGTCTCTTATGAATGCTACACCCTCTCACTTATCTGCTTGTGTGCTGGATCTTCGTACAATGCTAAGACGTTAAACTAAATATTTCTCTACCGCCACGAATATTCCAGGACGCAACAAGTTCAAATATATATATATATATATATATATATATATATATATATATATATATATATATATATATATATGATATGATAAAGTTACAGTAATTTAGCTTAGGTTTCGTTTCAACTTATGATGAGAAATTATTTTGTGCAAAGTATGGACGTAGAACGACTTCCATAGATCAACCAGACGCATCACATGCCAGCGATATTGAGCGGCGCCGTGGCGATATCAAGCTGTGGTACCAAGCAAAAGGGTGACGTGTCAGATTCTGATTATTCTTCGGATGACATACGGTATCCGCACAGAATAATTAATCTCTTATAACAACTTTAAAAAAATTACAAAGAGAATCATTTTAGGAAAATACTGTCATAAATAAAGCTTTAGATAAATATTAAAAAAATTACACATGTGGTTAAACAAGAAGAAACATATTATACGGATATATATATATATATATATATATATATATATATATATATTTAGGACTTTATTAAGCTCAATATCAATATATATTTACATATCTGTATTTCAATAATATGAAATATAAAATATTAAATAAAATTCTTAAAGCATTCTTCTAGTATTTTTTTTTAGGTCTAGGCGCTAGCAAACACGCTGGCTTTTTCCTAGTTCCAAGTTCCAATGCAGAATAATTTAATTATATTCATTTAAATAAAATAATTATAATTTCCCAAAAAAAAAAAATTATTATTTACATATTATCAAATCAAGAATATTCATAATATGTGACCAATCATTAAAAATTAATAAATATCAAGAATTTTAATAATAAATATATTAAAAGTAATAGTATTCACACTCATTATTTTAATAAAAACATAAAAAATAATTGTAATGTGATTTATTATTTATTTTTTAAATAAAGATAATGGGATCATTTTTTTCTTATAATTTAGTTTATAATATTTTAATCAAATTTTTATTATGATAATTTTAAAAAATCAATAATAATTTTTTTATATTACATATAAAATAGTTGTTATTTTTTTTTTTCATTTGCACCTTTAAATTTTTTAATCTAAATATTGCTGCTCTTATAAAAAATTATGCATAAAATAATTTGAACATCACTTATCTGTATGGATCAGTCATCCACTTTTATTTTTGAAGAATTTTGTATTTTTTAGTGAAACTTAATGTTTCTTTAAATTTAAATATTTAAATTTTTATTCCAAAAAAAATATTTAAATTCAAATAATATTATTTTATGTTAAATTAAGTACCACAAAGGAAGTAAGGTTACCGCTATGAACCCACGTGGGTTCCTCCGTAGTAGTTGAAGGCGGAGTAGATCTTGATTACAGCTTTCGCTGGAAGGTTCCACGTTTGACTGAACGAGTCTTGAATGTTTATTTTACATTTTATTATTTTTTTTACACTTTTAAATAAGTTAATGTCAGCTGTTATTTTTAAAATTTTGGCTTATTTTTTCTCAAAATTTAATATTTACTTAATAACTCAAAATTAATATTATTTGAATTATCATTTAGTTTATTTCGAATTAAATTATCACAACTAAAACATTTATGAAAATAAAATAAAAATTCTCCCTTTTTAAATGAATTCAAATAATTAAAGCATTATTTTGCAAGTTTTTTTAAACTTCAATGATTTTCAAGTCAATGAAAAAAATAAATGATATGTAGCTCATCTTAATCTGTTGGTTGAGGGCTTTGACTATTAAGAAAGACGTGTTAAGTTCGAAGCTTGTATATGCGATGCGAATATACAATTTATTTTGTGTTACGGTCAAATACGAGTTATCACTGGATTATAATTCAAGCTCTCCTTAAACGGATCATGTTTTAGCGAACTTTGACATTTTTTTATTAATGGTCATATTTTGATTAAACAAGTCATATTGATAATTGATATAAGAAAATAACACAATCTATATAATAAATGGGATGTATTTGAGCCAAATATTTTGAACCATATAATAAATAGATCGGATTTGGTTTAGTGTATTTGGGTTGGGTTAACCTTAGAGCTGACCCGAACCCAATTTCACACCTCTAGCAACAAATAGTGAATTTTACATGTTTATAGGCTGAATTGAAAAAAAAAAGAAGGAAAATAAACCCTAAATTACATGAAAGGCTATTGAGTATCTCACCTACTCTTATTGACTTTTTTTTTTTTTTTGTGAAATTGCTGTTTAGCTGCTTTTTATGACCAATTTTAGGTAGGTCAGCCATTTTAGTTGCAATGTAATTTATGTCGGCTTAGATATTTAATCAGTCAAGCTGAACCTAAATTAGTATTTTATTTTAATTACTTATAGGCCTAAACTAGCCTTTATTCATGTGAGCCTAAATTCAGCATGCCAAGCCCCATTTCTTATAATAATAATAATAATTATTATTATTTTCTTAAAGAACATTTAGCCTTTGGGATTGCATCTTTTGAGGTAAATATTTTGAGTTTTATTTAAGCTTTTGAAATAAAATTGACATATCCTCAAAAAATTATCTTGATCGGGCACGAATCTCAAGGCAAAATCAACCCGGAAACTTCAAAAATTAAATTCGGGATCACCTGAACTCTAATTTCAGCAAACTTATAGTCAAACTGAGCGTTTCAGAAATATGAACCCAACGACATCAAATTTGATTCAATCCGAGCCTAAATGAGTCAAAATCAAGGACCCGAAGCGATGTTGGAAAGTTCAAACCATAATTCGAGTTACCAAACAGCCTCCAAAATGACGTTCTTATTGTCGAATCGAGCGGCTCGACGAGAGGAATCCAACAAGCCCAAGATCGCCGAATTCCAACATCATTAAGACCTTTAAATATCTGACGAACAGTGCACGATCAAGGGATTCAATATCGGCCGTCCATTCGACCACTCCCTATTTACCACTGATCTCACACCTATTTACAAGCTATGCCACTCTAGAAAATCTATAAATAGACTCCTCATTCTCATGAGAGGGAGCCAAAGCAAGGAGAAGGACCCAAGCAAGAAGAAGAAGAGAATGATAGGAGGGAAGAAACTCCTCATTGACGACCGCCGGAATTCTGCCTAACATTCAACTGACGCCGGAATTCCACCCGACTTTCAAGTGACGCCGAAATTCCGGCCGACTTCCGCCTGACTTCTAAGTGACGCCGGAATTCTGCCCAAACTCTAAGTGACGCCGGGATTCTGCCCAAGTGACGTCAGAATTCCGTCCGACCTCCGAGTGACGTCGGAATTCCACCCGACCTCCAAGTAACGTCAGAGTTTCACTCGAATTTCAAGTAACACCGGAGTTCTCCTCGAATACCATCTAACACCGGAGTTCTCCTCGGCTACGAACTGACGTCGGACCTCCATTTTTCGCCAAATTTCTATCTGACGCTGGACTTCTGCCAATTGTCAGACTTTCACCAGACATCTATCTGATGTTGAATTTCTGTCCATTGATGATCTTCTACTAGATGTCGTCTTTTTGACCTCCGTTGTTAGACAACGATTCTTTCGACATTTGTTGCCCGCCGACTACGGTCCTTCAGACTTACGTCGTCCGCCAACTACAGTTCTTCCGACCTCTGTCGCCCATCGACTATGTAGGGGTGTCAATTTCGGATCACGGGTTAGGTTCGGGTCGAACCCGAAACTGACACGGTACTATTCGGGTCAACCCGAACATGACCCATTTTTGTAAACGGATCGGTTTTATGGACTCGAACCCGACTCGCTTTGAGTCCGGGTCAACCCGACCTGACCTGAATGACCTGATTCAAACAAAAAACTGCTAGTTTTCAGGTCCAAAAATGGGTCAAACACCTTTTTTCGGGTCAAGAATGGGTAAAAAAATGGGTCAATCTCAAGTTTCCGGGTCAAAACCGAATTATCGGGTAAAAAATGGGTCATTTTTGGGTCAATTTTGGGTTGACGGGTCAACCCGAACCCGACCCAATTTTTAAAACGGGTCGAATTATTGAACCCGAACACAACCCGTTTCGGGTTCGGGTCAACCCAAACCCGAAATTTTCGGGTCAGGTTCTCGGGTCGGGTCCAATATTGACACCCCTACGACTACGGTCCTTCAGACTTACGTCGCCCGCCGACTACGGACCTTCCGACCTCCGTCGCCCATCGACTACGGTCCTTCAGACTTACGTCGCCTACCGACTACGGTCCTTCCGACCTCCGTTTCCCGTCTACTACAATCCTTCTGACTTTTTTCGCACACCGACTACAGTCATTTAGACCCAACAAACACATAAACAATGATGCTTTGTATTCTCACAATGTAATGTACTCTCTAAGATGTACATCAAGCTAAGGCCTTCCCCTGAGGAAGGACCTCCTTTGTAATCAACTACAATACTAGTAGATTCATTCATACTAGGCTAGGCCCCGTGGTTTTTTCCCCCTTTTAGTGGTTTTCCACGTAAAAATCTTGGCATCTCCTTTAAATGCTGCACCCTATCTCTCTATCTGTGTGTGTGCTGGATCTTCGTACAATGAAAAGACGCTAAGCTTTATTTTTCTCTACCGCCGCGAATACCCTAAACCCTAAACAAAAATATTTAATTGGTAGAAAATAGATGTAGTTTTTTTTTTTTTTTTAAATAAAGAGTTGTATTTTAAGTCATCTAATAAAGTATTAGGAATTTTGACAAAAAAAATAACAAAAATTTCGGAACAAAAAACTTTGCTCGCTAATCGACACCAAATATACTATTTCTCAGGCCTTTCTTATTTGACATCAGCGTCATATCATTTTCATTTCAGCCAGCAAACATCAATGTCTGCAGCCACTTGAATATTGTCGCCCAACTCACCGTCGGCTAATGCATATTACATTTGTTGCTCGGTTTCCTTCAATGGCTGTTAATTGATTCTAACTCCCATCATCCCTCATTGTTTAATTAGGGTTTTCCACGACTCTTATTATGATAACCCGAAAACGAAATGTGTCGAAAAAAATTGAATTTCTGTTTGAACTAGTGTGCAGTGGTGTTGTGCTCTGGAATGTTGTGGCGCTAGGGTAGAGAGCACAGCGATGCCAAAAATTGCTAATGCGGAGTTTCTGTCTCTACTCCTGAATTTGACATGCAGCACTAAGTCTGAGCGCTGCAGAGCTAAGCCAATAACAATATATATATATATATATATATATATATATATATATATATATATATATTATATATATATATATATATATATATATATATATATATATATATAATTTCTTTCCACTGCCTCTCCCTCACTCATTCCGTTGGCTTGCATAAAAAGAATGAAAGGGAGAGGGAGGAAATAGAAGTGAATTTAAGGCATTTTCATTCTGTTGATTTTGTTCATAAAGTTTTTCTGATGTTTATAAGTAACTTAAATCTCATTTTTAGCTTTCAATGATTTTGAGTTTGAAAGACTTCTTCTTTCCTAAATCGAAAAAAATATATTATCTTCTTATTCATCGAGCTTTTACCGTGTAACTTTTTGTACACAATAGATATGAAATTTTATGAACATTTTAACTATAATATTATCAATATCTACTTGGTTTAATGAAAGTTATGGTTTTTTGCAACTATAAGATAATATATAGATTTCATTTCATTTTATAGATGTTGCATTTTGGATAACATTTCAGCGTATCAAATTATATTTCATATTAATGAATGTGGCATTGGCAATAAAAGCAAGGAAGGCTAGCTTTCAATACTATAATTAATTCAGCTTGATTGTTAAAACGTGATACCCTGCATAGGAGGGTGGGCCGATATGTTTTTCTTTAAAGATGATTTGTATTGTTATCCTAGTTATAACCTGTAACTGATGATTGATTACACGAATGAGCAAGGAGTGACAACTCTTTATTAATTTAATGAAGCCATCTTAATCATAATTGATTAATTTAATAAGTTATAATTGATATAATTGTTGATCAAATACGAAACAATTAGGGTAAAAAATATTGAAAATACCACATTAAAGCTGAAAGTCATGTCTACTCAATCATACATGGATGCATGCATATATTAATAGCACTGATAGATTGATTTATACAGCACTGCTTTAATGATTTACTGATTCCCATGAATATTAGCGATTCTTAAATTCATTATAATGATTTTTTGTTTTATTAATCATTTTGATCCTTACAAGATAAATGCTCATTAATGAGACCGAATGTTATTGATTAGATTGATTTAATTGAACATGCATATTGAATTTTTAAGCCACCAACCACTACCATTTAGAACTTTAAGCTATATTCATTTTAATTCAAGCTAAAAAACAAAGAAAATCATAATTTATTTTACACTTATCAGAACAGTTCAAAAATATTTCAAATACACTGTATTCTTTTTACACTATATTTTTTTCATATATTGTTGTATTTTGTATTCTTAATTTTAAAACAAATCAAATAAAAACTTTGCAAATATATATATTTACTTATTTCAAAATTAATTTGAAAATATAAATTTGATACAGCAGCCGACCAATTCATTTTTTTCCTATTCAGCCCTAATTAATTGAATTAATTATTTGGGACAAAGAATTTATAACAGGCTTGATGCATGGAGATAATCCTTTTCATAATTTAATTCACCCTTACCATATAATTTTTTATTTACATATCTATTATCTAAAATTTACTATTTATTTAAATAATATTTTATTTTTAAAAAGTCCATATTCTTACAATTTTAAATATTAGATAAATAAATATATGTGAAATATAGGATATTTATATTCATCACCATATTGTGAACCATTAACAGCCACTTACATTTTTTATATATTTCTTGTCATGAGATTACCTCAGTATATTTCTCTGTCATTAATGATGCCGGCTGTCACAGCTCATTTACAGAAAGACGCCCTATAATAAAACAAATACGATGCAAAGGAATTTGACAATAAAAAGTGAATGACTTGCAATAAAATAATTCATAATGTAAAAAAGAAAAAAAGAACCACGTGCCTTATAAACTAGGAGCTTCTCCAAATCATGTGACAAAGTCCCCTTGTATTCACATGAATCAATCAATAATAAATGTAATTGTTTGAGAGAGAGTGATGATTTTAATATTGTTTTTAGGATCACACCTAACAAGATATTTTAGCTTAATATATATTTAATGGTGTGCCATATGTGTGTAACATCTCAAATGATTTATTTATTTATTTTTTATGTCTCTATAAAGAACAAGACGAGATATCTATCATATAGCATAATAGAACCCTAATTTTATGATCAAGTATAAAAAAAAATATTATGATAAAATTGTTACTACTAACCAATATAGCACTACATGGTGGTTTATCACTATTTTAGTCGCTATAATATTTTCGTACAAGTTGTGATAGATTAGGAGATCTCCATAGTGGCAACAACTCAAACTGTTAACTATCGAGATATTATCCGTTTTTGCCTAAAGGTCTCACAATTTTATCATGTTTGTATAACTTTCCAGAAAGTCACCCATCTCAAAATTTCTTCGAGATGAGCATGCTTGACTGTAGAGTATTTTTAAATAAAATTACAACCATTACACCAAAAAGCATCTCGATATTTAAGAGTTTAACTTTTTTTTAAGAGATTTTATTATCTCCCTCACTTAAGTAACTCACATCCTTTTGAACATCTTTATTCTAAAAGCATCCAATAGACAAAGAAGATTCTAGAGATCTTTACAAGTTCAAGTGATGACTCACATCACGTAGTACCTCTCATACAAGTTTCAAAAGATGGCTCTCATGGTAGAATACTTTGTTTTGTATGACACTTAATTCCTATCTTCCGCTTAATGTATTATTCTGATACCATTAGTAACATCTCAAACTTTTAAATATTAAAATATTATTCGCTTTAACCTAAGGGTCTCACAATTTTGTTCTTTTAATTTAACTTCTTAAAAGATCACTTATCCCAATATTTCTTCTGAAAAAGTACGCTTAGTTGTGAAATTTCTTAAATGAAATTCCAACTATTACACAAAAATGCATCTCTATTTAAGAGTTTAACTTCTTTTACTTATCACAATAATAGCTTCAACATCAATTCTACCAATGATAGCATCATTAGTCACTTAAATGACACACAGGCTTCATTTGGGACCGCTTTCTTAATGTTTCTTAAATTAGTTTTTTAATATAAAAATTAAAAATTTTTGTACTAAAAAACTGCTTTAAGAAACAATAAAAAAACCGTCACAAACGAAACCTTAGACTATTAAGGGTTCAATCATTAGTTGTTTGTTAATGTGATGGCTATATAAAAATTCTTTTAAATGACACTCATTGATTAACTTCCATAAGACTATCAAAATTCAATAATCATTTACTATGATCATTATGATAGAGTTAGAACTTTTATTTCTTTTATCATAAACCTCCCTTCTCTTCATGAATATGAGCCATGATCATGAAAGAGATTAGATTTAGAGATCATTTGAAATCTTATTATAAGCTACCATAGAAGATGAGAAAGGTTAGATAATTCTACCTATTATTAAGATCATTCCCTCCTTAAAAATGGTCATCCTGAGGAAAGACAAATAGTTGTTTCTATAGCCATCTTGGGACAACCATTTGTCTTTCCCTTCTCACCTTGGGAAATGTTTCTATTATTATATACATCTAATGGTAAGAATCAAATATGATCCCATAAACATTGTTATATTCTAAGATTTTTTGCAATAATTCAACCATAAATTCAAGAAAGTTCTTAATAATAACTTTAGGTTTCAATTAAGACAACTTTCTTATTGCTTTCTAAATAGTTTTTAATATAAAAATTTCTCAAATTAAAAATTTTTATACCAAAAAGTCATTTTAGAAAGCAATATGAAATTGTCCCAATCAGAGGCTTTATTTAGGTAACTTTCTTAATGATTTTTAAAACAATCTTTTAGTACAAAAATCTTAATTCAAAAAAACTGTATTAAAAAAATATTTTAAAAAGCAATAAAAAAACTATCTCAAACAAAGCCTAAATTAATTATCCTCTTATACATATTAAGCTTTGTACATTTAAAATTTACAAGAGATCATTCCTTTATAATTTGTAGGGCTTAGGATTCTAGTGAATGTGAGTTATCTAAATAAAAAGGATGATTAACTTTAATGATTGCCCATTGATAAGCATGGGGACATGCCAGCTTAGGCTTAAGGAGGTAAACAAAAAGGTGATCTAGCTTTTGGTAGGAAACATTAATGATTGGATAATAATCTCAAATAATTGGCCTAATGGCTTAGGCTAACCTAATCATTTGAAGAGCAAGATTGGAGATCTCTCCAATTTGATGCCTAGAGTTGACATTGTCATTATAAAGAGAAGGAAAGAAAAAACCTTTAGTGCCGCTATACATTGTGAAAAGTTTTTCTTTTTTTTTGGAAACGGGATATCTATCCGCTGCCACCCTTGAAAAGGCGCTTGGCAGTTTGACTAATCCTTAGCTGACCTAGAAGATGCACCCACCCAAAAAAACCCCTGTTCCACACTTGATTGGGCCTCACTTAAGAAACACTATCGCTCAAGGAGAATAGAGCAAGGTAGGTTAAAACTTTCCTTATAATAGAGAAAGAATTTCTTATAAAGAGTACTTGAATAAATAGTGTTCAAATGACTCACTCACTGGTTTTATGATGAAAGAAAAATATCCCTCTAATAGATAAGTATTAATGTGCAAATAACATAAAAAAAGAGAACAAACTCATTTATTATGATTTGACTAAAGGAGAAATAATAAAATTGTCAAGCACAAAAAAAGTAAAAAAAGATAAAAAATGCAACTCCTTTCTTTAAAATGATGATTAGAATTCAAGACTCAACAAATTAAAAAGGTTGCTTTCAAAGATCAAAGGGCATTATTGGCCCAATTGGGTCAAGAATCCCCCAATACAGCATGAAAAAATAGCATTTTGCTTTCCATATAACATGCTCAAATTAGCGAACAAAATGTTTTTTTCCCCTAAACAAAATGATGTGTAGGGTACTCCTGTTCATGACCGTTGTAATCATAGTATAATCTATCACCTTTCGAAATATCTCTATTAGCAACTAGCAGAACCCTGCACTCGCCATCAACATCATACCTCACACATTTCAGATTTTGCTTTTTCTTCCCTTCCCTGATTGCAAAAAAAAAAAAAAAAAAAAAATCATATTTTATAAGAATCGGCAAAACATGGGTTTCATTTGGGATGGCTTTTTTTCTACTTCTTAAAGTAGCTTTTTAGTATAAAATTTTAATTTTTTTACTAAAAAGCTGCTTTTAGAAGCAGTAAAAAAGAAGTCCCAAACAAAGTCATAATCAAATGTATAATCAAAAGTAAACAGATAGAAGTTTGATTACTGTGTGTAATTGTTGATTCCATTGATGTAACGAGCGATGTTGCTGTGCTTATCAGGGCAAATTACAAGACTTCTTGATGGATTCTTAGCTGAGAGCAAAGTCATCATACTGTCTCCATCATCATGCTTCCTGTTCTTTAAGAAATCAACATCACCAACATATTCAGTGATTATTGTTAGATCCTTGATGAACTTATCAGCCTCTACTGTAAACCTGCAATCATACGGTACCAAATTCAAAAGTCCGTTCAGATTATAGATTCATATTTAAATAAATAGTTCTCATGATTAAGAATAACAAACTAATTTTTTGAAAAAAGAATAGTTTGCATTCCTACAAATCTGACATAAAATAGGATTACATATTCTTCTAATTGTCATTACAAAAATAAATAAACATTAATAGCAAAATATAATTGGTGAAATTTAAATAAATACCACAAAATTCTTATGCATTTAAATACCACAAAATCGAACCGGACAATGGATCGAAAGAAGGATAGGTTAGCGGTTTGATAGTTTGACTGAGGTAGACTTGACCGGACAATTCTTACCAGGCTTGAGCTCGACTCGAGATTATAGCTCAAACTCAACTCCTTTGAAAATTATTAGCTTGAGCTTGACCAGATTACTCAAATTTGTTTGAAAGGCTCAAGCTAACCTATTAAAAAACTATTAAACATAAACTCTACTCGATTACTCAAGTTCGTTTCAATTACTCGATTCATTTGAAAATCTCAAGCTTAACTATAGAAATAATTAAAAATATTTAGTATATATATTTTATTATGCTGTTATAAAATTAATTTTGAAATATATTTTACTTTAAAGAGGTGGATCAACAAACTTAAAAGTCTAGTTAGGCTAAGCTCAAGTTCATCCAATATATGAGCACAAGTACATGCTCGAGCTTGAACTATGTGGCTTGAAAATTTACATTGTGAACTTGTTACCGAGTTGTGTTCAAACACGCTAGCAAGACAATTCAACTTACTTGCACCTTTACTATTTGTTACCCTATTTTTGGTAGCTTTAAACAAAGATTATGCTTAATTTTTGTCAAAAAAATGTTTAAGAGATTTTAAATTATATTGTTTTTTTTTGATAAATTCGACAAATATATTAAAGATAAAAAGCAAATATCCTATCACAAGCACTTGCACATCAATTCAAAGAAAACCTACCCTTCACAAGGATCAAAAACAACCAATAGAGGAGGGCATTCTCCTCTTTCCATCATTCTTTTGCACAAATTCAATGCTTCAGCGTCTTCCTTGGACAGAACCTGGGAACATTACAATAAACAAAACCATTCAGGAATTTGATCGAACACCTACCGAATAAGTGGTCCAACAACCTTTACCTGCATCCCTCCATGCTCAAGTTCAGCACGATTAGCCGATCTGGGAGCCATTCCAGGACAATAAGTTAGTTTGTCGCTGAAGACGGCACCCGTTGTCGTCAATGCCGTGGCAAGAGAAGCCATTTGTTCCATTCTTCTTTCTGAGCTCTCACTCGGACTGTAGGGCAGCATCTTTCTTTTCTTTTTCGCCACCACTATAACTCCTTGCCGCTTCTTCCGTTTTCGGCTCTCTGGCTTCTCGAAGCCAGTAGATCTCTGGATCCGGAAGAAATCGACGATCTTCGTCTGGATCAGGGGAAACGCTGCAATGCAATCAAGAAACCCACAGATCATTCTGTGAAAATAGAAGGATGCACAGGAGTGTTCAATATAGAAATGGTGAGAGAACTACGCTTGGGATTCTTGTTGGAGGAGCAAGAAGGGCAGAACCAAGAGCCGTAGGGCACGCAAGCGAGGATCGGGCGGAGACAGAAGATGTGGAACCCAATATCGCACCCGTCGCAGAGGATGAGCTCATCGGCACAGTCACCGGAATGGCACTTATTGCACGCGATCGCATCAATGCGAGCTTCTTCGTAAACCTCCAAAGATCGAGCTTGCGTCCTTCGCCGGAAGGGGGTCTTGGGTGCTATAGCAGCCATAGAGAGAGAGAGAGAGAGAGAGAGAGAGGATAGCTTTACTGTTCCTTTTAAGTTTGCGGGAAATGGGAAATATGGAAAGCATTAGCTTCAGCCGGAAAATTAGAGACGGCGGGAACGTCTAATTTGGCGGGAATCGGCCGGCCGAGTATCGTTTATAGGAAAATGTGGCGGGAAGAATATTTGGGTTTGCATGGGATTTATAATAATTAGATTTATTTTAAAATAAATATAATAGATAATTAATTAAATTAGTTTTATTTTCCTTATTCTTTATCTTAAAACTATAATTTATGTTATATTTATCTCAAAATAAATATATTTTTTTTAGGCAAATCAAAATAAAATGAAAAAAATATTTCACTAAATCTTGATTGAATTTTCCTTAGAATTGGCTTAAAATATTTATAACATTAATTTTCATAGATAAATTCAAATATAATGATTTCAGATGTAGTGAAATATATGAAAAAATATTAAAAACTTAAGACAATTATATACTATTAGTAAAATAATTATTTTATGAAATTTATAATCAAATTGATAAGTGATAAATTTTTAAGTATATCTTCATGCAAATTTCATAAAGTTATCAAAAGTGATTGAGGGAGCATTTGTGTTCTTTAGGATTTTGTATATGACATAATATTTATTAGAGATTAATTAATTATAAAAATATTAGAACATGTAATTAATATTTATAGTATGAATCTATAGTCATTATTATTATAATATATACTCATTATTAACCATATATTTATTTATTATGCCTTCCCTTTATTAGTTTCCATTATTATTTGAATATAGATACTATTGTATCAATATATTATTAATTTACTAAAGAGTATTGAAATTCTAATTTTTTAATTATATCGCAATTAATTGTTTGTTCTTGATTAATCAACACAAGATTATGAATCATCAACACTTATTTTGATTAATGATAGGATGTTAAGCTCCTTTTGATTAGGGGTATAAATGAGTGGAGTTTGAGTAAACTCAAGCATGGTTTTGCTGTTTCGATAGTTTAGTGGTTTTGATTGAGTTTGGACCTCCTTAAGATCATGCTAAGCTCTCCGCCCAGTATAATTATGCTCTTGCCTACTTTATCGTCTTATCTACTTTTCCATTGAGTATATGTACTTTTGTATCATTCGTAGCTAATACCTCCTTATTTTCTTTTAACACACAATCCATAAATCTTAGACATTTATCTAATATACCATCCAACTGGAACTCGCCTTTTGACACCCTAAATGATCTATGACAATAAAGATGGTAGTGGCGGCAATATTGCTAATGGCAGTACAATTAATGAGGACGAATAATTTCACCAACTTTTTTAAGTTCCATTGTGTCAGGTAGGTACCACTGAGGAAGAGTATAGCCACTTGCATTAGGGTTCAATTGAGAAGAAGAAGAGAGTGAAAACTGTATAATTTGATAAAATTAGCAACATTAGCATGTGCACTATTATTATATCCTTATCAAACTAGAGGTGGCTAGTAGTGGTGGGTGGAAGAAGCATCTCCACTATTCTCATGCAAAACCTATTTTCGAGCTATATATTTATTTATTTCTTCTGTTTTGTTTGATTGTATTGCATTATTTTGTTGTTGTGTTGTGCTATGCTTTTGTGTTTCCATTGAATGGATGCAACATTTCATTCCAACACAACTATGTATAAGTTGTGCATTGTTCTATTCAATTACATATTACATCCAATATTATAAACTTCTAATTCATTAGGGCTATAGAGCATTACGATGGTGAAGAGAAGTCCATTAGTGTTGCAAATATAGTTTGTTGATATATGTTTACAAACCGGTCAATTTACTCCTTATATTTGTTAAGGCTTTCACAATGATTATCTTAAGCTTCATTTGAGACAACTTCTTATTGCTTTGCACAATAGTTTTTTAGTATAAAAATTTATTAAAAGTAGAAAAAATAAATGACCAAAAGCTATCCCAAATGAAGCCTACGACGACTTTCTTAGTGCTTCTTAAAGCACCTTTTTAGTACTCAAATTAAATTTTTTGAACTAAAATGCTGCTTTAAGAAACAATAAGAAAGACATCCCAAATAAAGCCTTAGTGTCAAGCTATAAAAATTTAGGCATGCATCAAGCTCAATTATGTGGAAAATGGATATGTTGTTTGCATATTCTAATAATTGTGATGAGACAAGTACTTGGGACTAATAGCCTATCTTCTCATCCAACTTTGTTTAATGATTTTCATTCATAATGGAGCATGTTTGATTTTTTTTTTTTTTTTAGCTTCATTTGAAACATCAACCTTTAATATATTTTGCCATCTTATTTTGCTTAAGATAGAAGATATGACTAGTAATTGTATATGGATATATAGTACTTTATATAATATTATATAGTATCAATAGTTATTAATATTGGTAAAAATCTTGGCTATATACTTTTTACAAATAATTCAAAAAATTATGTACATGTAATAGTGTCTTCTTAGGAGAGCATTATAATAAAAGTAGCATAATTTCATAATTAATTTTAATTCTCTAAAAAAGTTTAATAGATAGTTAAATTAAGCTTTAAAATATTTAATTTCATATTTTTCTTTTATAAATCACTGCAATATAAATTTATAACATGAGCAATATATAATTTGGCAAAAGTTAACAATTTGGAGTTTTTATCTATAATTAGCTTTAAATACGGGAGAGGAAATCAAAAAAGTTTGTGAGATATGAGAAGAAAATTAAATGTACTCATAAAACAAATGACATAACCCTCATGATAAACATTGAGGAGGGAAGAAAAATAAAGTGATAGTGACATGAGAAGAAAATCAGATGATCTCACAAAACAACTGATCATGCAACTCATTCTGATATGTTGGTTGTAATTCATCTTGATCTGGTGGTTAGGAGATTTGACTATCAACTAAGAGCTCTTTAATTCCAAGCTTTACGTATGTGATGCGAGTGTAAATTCACCTTAAATGCCTCAAAAAGTCCCAAGAAAATTAAAATAACGACTCTAACATGATAAAAGATAGAGATCTAATTCTTCCATGATTGAATTTCAACCAATTAGTTGCAACTAGGGGTGTTAAAATTGGGTTTCGGGTTGGATTCGGGTTGAATATGGAACTTATTCGGTTCAAACGGGTCGACCTTAACACGAACTGGTTATGTAAACGTGTCGGAAATTTAGACCCTTACCCGACCAATCTTGTTATCGGGTAGACCCTACCCAACACGGCTGGATGGCGAGACTACAGACGACGGGGCGGCCGGGCAGTCTACGCAACGCGTGGGTGGGAGCTAGTAGCCTCGGGAGGCGGGCATATTCAGACGCGACGGGCAAACGTGCGCGGGTAGCCTCGAGTGCGGGCAGCACGAACGAGATGCAGGAAGCCTGACGTGGGTGCGGGTAGGGGTAGCGCGGTTATCTCATTTCAAACGGTTTTTCGGGTTGACCCGTCGGATTTCAGGGTCAATCCGAACCCCGATCCATTTTTTTTCAAAAGGGTCGCATTCGGGAACCCGAATCCGACCAATTTTGAAATCTGCTCAGGTCTAACCCAAAAAATTTTTAGGTTGGATTCCTGTTAGATTTTAGTGTAGTGTCAAATATTAACCCCCCTAGCAGCAGCATACACCACTAATGCATTTTATATGAGTATTCTAAGCACATCATATCATAGGGGACAATATTGCCATAAGCATATCATAGAGGTCAATGTCATAAGCTTATTAGTGCTAACTGATGTAAGTTTCTTTCAGCTGTATGGTGTTCTACTTGCTTTCTCTATACGCTAGATTTCTGCATCAGCATTAGTAGAATCTGGATCAAACTGAGATAAGAAGAGTCGTTGACTAGTGCTGAGCTGGAGGGGTCAGGAACATTCTATATGACGAGGATAGCCAATAATAAAGTTGTTTTGGTCTCCTTAGCTTTATCCGATTGATGAATCAGCTACAGTATGCCTCCTGTATCGAAACTCCTTTCTCTGTTGTTCCTTCTGATCTCTGTCTTGATTCTTTCAGCCATTGACAAGCTTGCTGAGTGCATAAGATGCTTACTAGAGGTCCAGACAAGAAACTTCCTTGAAGAATTTGAAAGAAGACTTTGGATGAATTCTGAGAGTTTTGAAATGAGACTACCATTTGAGCTAGAAAGGCTGAATTTGACTATTATTGATTGTGAGATCTACCTGTTTAAGTTCTGCTTTGAGTATGGTTGGGCCTTGAGTTCAGAACTTTCGAGATGATTCTATCTTAGTTAACTTCACCCCTAAAGAATGATTTAATTACTACATCATGAAGCTATGATATGAAGTTAGAGGAGATTTATTAAGCATAATAGAGAAGTTCCAGTAGTTTGAGTCACATCAATGGATTTCTGTCATTTTTTTTTTGTTCTCTAGCAAAATATAAACTATTCTTTTGAATCAAGGGTTGTAGGTGAATCACAAGCAATTATACTAAGAACATCAAGTGAAAGAGAGCAAAAAATTAGAGAGAGACAAAAAACTTTAGAGTGAGAAGCTTTGAGATTTCTGTAAAATAAGTTTGATTATAGAAAATCATGTTGAGTTCATCTCTGGAACCCTATTTGTAGATTTGGATTGGGGTTGTAGGGTTACATAGTCAGCTACATGAATATTTATATAGGAAAAAAATATATAATAATTGTATAGCCTAATCCAAATATTTGATTTGATGAAATTGTCTGTTGAGCTCCTAAAAAGTCATTAGCTTTGTCTGTATTAATGGTCAAATACCCGATAATTGATTTATAGTATCCCTTGTAAATGAAGTCATCCCTTTGAGAGTTGCTTGGGTAAACTTTATAGATTATACTACTTTGTTGGGACAAGTTCTTAGGCTATAATCGTCTTCTTGAAGGCGAATTATTACGTCCGGTCACCGGACGTCCGGACATCCAATCCGGAAGCGCCACATCACCCAAATACATTGGGTCTCGGTGTATTTGGGTGACGTGGTGCTTCCGGATTGGTTTCCGGACGAATCCGGACACTGGACGTCATAATTTCTTCTTCTTGAGACGAGTTTTTTTTATAGATCGTCGAATCTTTTTAATGTTGACACTGAGTGGATCAAGCCAGTTTGACTTGAACTACGTCAAATTAGCTTAAACTAGGCCGACTTCATTTGAGCTTGATTTTCTGAATATTTGGACGTACAAAGAAAAAGTTAAACATATAATGTTGAAAAAAAAAGGAGAAATTTACACACATAAGTAACTACACCAAAGCACCAAATAAACAACAAAATGGGACTAATGTCGTTACTGAAAACATTGAGAAGAGCAGGGAAGCACAGGCAATCATATCTCAACAAAATGCACTAATATTGTAATAAGATCGAGCAGCCAACAACCATTAAGAGCAGCATTAAAACATAAATAAATACAAGCAAGAAAGGCATGTTATGGACCTCATAGAGAGTTCCATAATACAATAATATTCTCAAGGGGTGAGACAGCTTGAGAGTTCCATAAGTGACTACCATTTTTAGTCCATCGCAATCAAATTTAGGCTTCATTTTAGACGGCTTCCTTACTGCTTCTTAAAACAGATTTTAATTGCAAAATTTAAAATTTTACAATCAATTCGAACATAGTTCAAATAAGATATTATTTGAAAATTTATTAAATAGTTGAGTAGCAAGTTTGAATAAGCTTTATTCAATGTTCGACTTAACACATCTAATTAAGAGATCGATCACACCATACAACACAACAAATTCAACCATTATATTGGTTGAATAATAATTGAACAATGTAGATATAATAAAGAGGGATCATAATTCATAACATATATAATACATCAAATTCTTCTATAGCACACCATATAAATATGCATAGCACAAGAAAATAAATATGAAGATGGTTGGCACTTACAAGTAACTCGACTATGACCTCCAACTCTGAATAGCGTTACTCTTTCCTAAGAAAGAAATATTACTTATAGTTGATGCAGAATTTGCATTGTCGTAGGAGGAGATCACAAGTGAGGCTTTGTTTGGGAAGGCTTTCTTACTGCTTCATAAAGCAACTTTATGAAGTAGCTTTTTAGTACAAAATTTTTAAGAAATCTGCTTTAAGAAGCAATAAGAAAGCTGTCCCAAACGAAGCCTGAATGTCCCAAATAGTAGAAACAATGGAACGAGAAATTAGGGCATGGTGGAGTCGGGATATTAAAAAATTGCGAATGGATTCGACTCTCGATGTTGCAAATGAACAATAAGCAATGCAGGAATAGTACCTTGAGACTCATGAAAGTATCGTTTGGGACGGCTTTTTTATTACTTTTTAAAGTAAATTTTTAGTAAAAAATTGTAATATGAAAAAAAATTTATTCTAATTAAAAAAAAATATTTTATCCCTCATGAAGACTCTCTCTCTCTAAGCCCACACTGATAAGTGTTATTAATTACACTGTAGATGATTTATGACTTCACGTTGAGTGCTTGGATGAGATCCTCGCTTCTAAATTGAGTCTAACAGATGTTAATTGCTCTCAATGTGCTAGATCTTTTTGTGTTTTTAATGGCTCATTATATTTGTCTCTACAAGATGATTGATGAAATACTTCGATAAAATTTGATCGGGCACGAATCTCAAGGCAAAATCTAGTTGGAAACTTCAAAAATTAATTTCGGGAGCATATGAGCTCCGATTTCAGCGAGCTTACAGTCAAACTGAGCGTCTCGGAAATACAAACCCAACGACACCAAGATCAACCCAATCCGAGCACAAATGAGTCCGAATCAAAGGTTCGAAGCGCTGTTGGAAGGTTCAAACTGCAATTTGAGTTACCAAACGGTCTCCGATTTTGACGAGCTTATACTCGAATCGAGCGGCTCGACGAGACGAATCCAACGAGCCTAAGATCATTGAATTCCGACATCATTAAGGCCTTCAAATGACCAACGAACGGTGCATGATCAAAGGATTCGATATCGGCCGTCCATTCAAACCACTCACAATTCGCCCTTGATCTCACACCTATTTACGGGCTATGCCACTCCAGAAAAACTATAAATAGAGCCCTCATTCTACACCAAAAGGGGGGCTCAAGTGAAGAGAGAGAAGGAAAGAGAGAGAAGAAGAAGAGAAGGAGAAGGAGAAAGGGGAAAAGGAGATTCCTCACCTCCTCGACCACCGCCGGAGCTTTTCCTGCCGCCTGAAGACGCCGGAACTCTGCCGGATTTTCAGGAAACGCAAGAATTCTGCACAACTTCCACGTGATGCTGAAATCCTTCCCAATTAACAACAGAGTTCCCTCCTGACGCTGAAACTCCGCCCAAGTGAAGCCGGAGTTCTCCTCTGCCATCTAAAGACGTCGGATTTCTACCCGTCGTCGGACCTTCACTCTTCACCAAGTTTCTACCCGACGCCGGACTTCTACCGGTTATCGGACTTCATTGGACGTCTATGCGAAGATGCACTTCTTTCCATTGCTGGACTTCTACCTGAAGCTGTCCTACTGATCTTCGTCGTCAGACTACAGTCCTTCTGACCTCCGTCGCCAGCCGACTACGGTCCTCCTGACTTACGTCGCCCGTCGACTACAGTCTTTCCGACATCCATCGCCCGTTGAATACGTTCCTCCTGACTTATGTCGCCCCCCGACTACAATCTTTCCGACCTTCGTCTCTCGCCAACTACGGTCCTCCTGACTTATGTCACTCGCCGACTGCAGTCCTCTGTCGCCAGCTGATTACGGTCCTCCTGACCTACGTCGCCCCGCCGACTGCAGTCCTTCTAACAAAGCGAACATGTCAATAGTGATTCTTTGTATTTACATCATGTAATGTACTCCATAAGATGTACATCAAGCTAAGACCTTCCACCAAGGAAGGGCCTCATTTGTAATCGACTGCAATACTAGTGGATTCATTCAAACTGGGCTAGGCCCCGTGGTTTTTCCCCCTTTTACAGGGGTTTTCCACGTAAAAATCTTGGTGTCTCATAAATGCTAGACCCTCTCTCCTTATCTGCTTGCGTGCCAGATCTTCGTACAATGCTAAGACGTTAAATATAATATTTCTCTACCGCCGCGAATACTCCTGGACGCAACAGTTTGGCGCCGTCTGTGGGAACGTGGTTCCCGACTGGGGGGCAACTTTTGCTCCAATCTCAAAAGATCGCTCTTATCAACTTCCTGACATTAGTCATTGCTGCATCAGATGCGGACTGGGGGGGCAACTTTGACCCCAATTCTGGTCAAAAAGATCATCCGATGCTTTCTATATCAAGATGATATTTCAGGAATATCCGAGAAAATGCAAGGATACTTCAAATCAATTTACAAGATTTATACAGTCCATTGTTGGACTTCTACTCCTCGAGCAAGGTCTTAACCTCGACCTCAAAAAGGCAGTAACGGTCTAAAAATAGATCATTCTTCACCTTTGATTCGGGATACACGCGGCATTCGCCCCCTCCCAATCAAGGTAAAATCGATCCCAGGGGGATCCGATTCGACCTCTTCCACACAGGTTAACATCGTCGAGCAAAGGCTCCGACATACAACCTCGGAAAGGTCTCACATCCTTGGTGGATTCTCCCGACCTCTTCCACACAGGTTAACGTCGTCGAGCAGGGCTCCGGCATACAACCTCGGAAAGGTTTCACATCCTTGGTGGATTCTCCCGACCTCTTCCACACAGGTTAACGTCGTCGAGCAAAGGCTCCGACATACAACCTCGGAAAGGTCTCACATCCTTGGCGGATTCTCCCGACCTCTTCCACACAGGTTAACGTCGTCGAGCAAAGGCTCCGACATACAACCTCGGAAAGGTCTCACATCCTTGGTGGATTCTCTCGGCCTCTTCCACACAGGTTAACGTCGTCGAGCAAAGGCTCCGACATACAACCTCGGAAAGGTCTCACATCCTTGGTGGATTCTCCCGACCTCTTCCACACAGGTTAACGTCGTCGAGCAGGGCTCCGGCATACAACCTCGGAAAGGTTTCACATCCTTGGTGGATTCTCCCGACCTCTTCCACACAGGTTAACGTCGTCGAGCAAAGGCTCCGACATACAACCTCGGAAAGGTCTCACATCCTTGGTGGATTCTCTCGGCCTCTTCCACACAGGTTAACGTCGTCGAGCAAAGGCTCCGACATACAACCTTGGAAAGGTCTCACATCCTTGGTGGATTCTCCCAACCTCTTCCACACAGGTTAACGTCGTCGAGCAGGGCTCCGGCATACAACCTCGGAAAGGTTTCACATCCTTGGTGGATTCTCCCTACCTCTTCCACACAGGTTAACGTCGTCGAGCAAAGGCTCCGACATACAACCTCGGAAAGGTCTCACATCCTTGGTGGATTCTCTCGGCCTCTTCCACACAGGTTAACGTCGTCGAGTAAAGGCTCCGACATACAACTTCGGAAAGGTCCTACATACTTGGTGGATTCTCCCGACCTCTTCCACACAGGTTAACGTCGTCGAGTAGGGCTCCGGCATACAACCTTGGAAAGGTCTCACATCCTTGGTGGATTCTCCTGACCTCTTCCACACAGGTTAATGTCATCGAACAAATGTTCTGACATACAACCTCGGATAGGTCTTACATCCTTGGTGGATTCTCCTGGCCTCATCCACACAGGTTAACGTCGTCGAGCAGGGCTCCGACATACAACCTCGGATAGGTCTTACATCCTTGGTGGATTTTCTCGACCTCTTCCACACAGGTTAACGTCGTCGAGTAAAGGCTCCGAAATACAATCTCGGAAAGGTCTTATATTCTTGGTGGATTCTCTCGACCTCTTCCATAGAGGTTAACGTCGTCGAGAAAAAGCTCCGACATACAACCTCGGATAGGTCTCACATCTTTGGTGGATCCAATATATGTTAACAACATCGAGCAAATGCTCTAACATATAACCCTGGATAGGTCTTACATCCTTGGTTAACGTCGCCAGAATGATGTCAAGGGACTTCCATTTAACTTCTTCACAAAGTTAAATTTTTACCCGATGTTGAATTTCCTCCTGTTGCTGAATTTTTGCTTTGCAGGACCGTCGTCGGACTTCTACTTGTCGACGAATTCTCGTCAGTCTTCTACCCGACGTTGAACTTCTATCCGACGTCAGACTTCTTCTCGTTAACGAACTTTCATCAGTCTTCTGCCCAAGGCCGTAGTTCTACCCGACGTCGGACTTCTGCTCGTCGACGAACTTTCGTCGGTCTTCTACCCGACGACGGACTTCTCCCTGTCGTCGGACTTCTGCTCGTCAGCGGACTTCTACCCGACGTCGGACTTCTCCCTGTCGTCGGACTTCTGCTCATCAGCGGACTCCTACTCGTCGTCGGACTTCTGCTCGTCGACGAACTTTCGTCGGTCTTCTACCCGGTGACGGACTCCTCCCTGTCGTCAGACTCCTGCTCGTAGGAAGACTCCTACGCATCGTCAGACTTCTGCTCGAAAGCGGACTTCTACTCGTCGTCAGACTTCTGTTCGTCGATGAATTCTCGTCGGTCTTCTACCCGACGTTGAACTTCTACCCGACGTCAGACTTCTGCTCGACAGCGGACTTCTACTCGTCGTCAGACTCCTGCTCGTCGATGAATTCTCGTCGGTCTTCTACCCGACGTTGAACTTCTACCCGACGTCAGACTTCTGCTCGTAGGAAGACTCCTACGCATCGTCAGACTTCTGCTCGCCAGCAGACTTCTACTCGTCGTCGGACTTCTGCTCATCGACGAATTTTTCGCCGGTCTTTTACTCGACGTTGAACTTCTTCTTGTCGTCGGACTTCTCCTCGTCGGCAGACTGCTACTCGCCATCGGCTTCTCGCTTGAATGCTATTTGCAACGCATTCTCGAACTCTCCCCTTTGGCTCCACACTCGATCGTTGACTTTTAACGGACTTCAACTCGATTGTCCATCGCCAGCAAACCTCTGCTCAGATGGAAAAGAAATCCCGTAGGCTTCTGCGCGCGAGGAGGGGCGCTAGTCGAACAGGAAAGAATTCCAACTCGCAAATAGCGGAAGCCTCAACCACCAGTAAGCTGGAGGGGGAGGAAGAAATCCCGTTGGTTTCTATCGCCAGAAAATCGGAGGGAGAAGATGAAATCCCGTAGGTTTCTATCGCCAGAAAAACCGGAGGGGGAGAAAGAAATCCCGTTGGTTTCTATCGCCAGAAAACCGGAGGGGGAGAAAGAAATCCCGTAGGTTTCTATCGCCAGTAAACCAGAGGGAGAAGATGAAATCCCGTTGGTTTCTATCGCCAGAAAACCGGAGGGGGAAAAAGAAATCCCGTAGGTTTCTATCGCCAGTAAACCGGAGGGAGAAGATGAAATCCCGTTGGTTTCTATTGCCAGTAAACCGGAGGGAGAAGAAGAAATCCCGTAGGTTTCTATCGCCAGTAAACCGGAGGGAGAAAGAAAGAGAATGTGCAAGTTTTCTAAAGGCCTAGGGGGCCTATTTATAGGTTTTGGAGAAGACACGAGGGAGTTATAGCAATTTTCAAAAATCCAAAATTTTCTAATTTTTTTTCGAATTTTTTGGGATTTTTTCGGAATTTTTTGGACCCAAAAATAGCAAAAAATAGCTATTTTCGTGCATATGGGGCCCACTTAAGTCGGTGCAGCCAACCGACCACGCGAAGCGACGCGGCCAGCGCATCAATCCGCGGGCGTGGCTGGCTCGCGTTGGCCAGCAGCCGGCCACCACCGGCGGTAGCAGCAGCAGCCGCGGCATTTGCCGCGTGGTTCGACTCACGCGCGGAAGCCAGGCGCGGGTGCGGTCCGGCCTGTCGGTGCGGTTCAGCCCCAGGCGCGGGGGCTCTGGAGCAGCCTGGGTGCGGCCCAGGCGTGGCCGCGGGTGCGGCCTAGGTGCGGCCCAGGCGTAGCCGCAGGTGCGGCTTAGGTTCGGCCGCAGGCGCGCGCTGCCGCAGTGCGCGGGCAAGGCCAATGTTCCCGCGCCGCCGGGGCCTCTACGTTTGGGGTTTGCCGCCCGGACCATTCCGGGCCCAAATTTCGTCCCGAAAAGTCCGATTTAGACATTTTTGGGGTCCCTGGACACGTTTTTCAACGTTCCGGACTCGATTTCGACCCTTTCGGCGCTTAACGGGGCCTCTACAATCAAGTTTGTGTGAGTGTTCAACTTTCGGAACGCAATTTTTTGCGATTTGGCAAATGTAAAATTTCGGAACATATATTTTCGGACTCCTGGAGCTACGACGTCCGAAAATAGGGGGGCAACTGATACGGCATCACAAAATCATCTTGATCGGGCATGAATCTCAAGGCAAAACCTAGTTGGAAACTTCAAAAATTAATTTCGGGAGCATATGAACTCCGATTTCAGCGAGCTTACAGTCAAACTGAGCGTCTCGGAAATACAAACCCAACGACACCAAGATCAACCCAATCCGAGCACAAATGAGTCCGAATCAAAGGTTCGAAGCGCTGTTGGAAGGTTCAAACCGCAATTTGAGTTACCAAACGGTCTCCGATTTTGACGAGCTTATACTCGAATCGAGCGGCTCGACGAGACGAATCCAACGAGCCTAAGATCATCGAATTCCGACATCATTAAGGCCTTCAAATGACCAACGAACGGTGCATGATCAAAGGATTCGATATCGGCCGTCCATTCAAACCACACACAATTCGCCCTTGATCTCACACCTATTTACGGGCTATGCCACTCCAGAAAAACTATAAATAGAGCCCTCATTCTACACCAAAAGGGGGGCTCAAGTGAAGAGAGAGAAGGAAAGAGAGAGAAGAAGAAGAGAAGGAGAAGGAGAAAGGGGAAAAGGAGATTCCTCACCTCCTCGACCACCGCCGGAGCTTTTCCTGCCGCCTGAAGACGCCGGAACTCTGCCGGATTTTCAGGAAACGCAGGAATTCTGCACAACTTCCACGTGATGCTGAAATCCTTCCCAATTAACAACAGAGTTCCCTCCTGATGCTGAAACTCCGCCCAAGTGAAGCCGGAGTTCTCCTCTGCCATCTAAAGACGTCGGATTTCTACCCGACGTCGGACCTTCACTCTTCACCAAGTTTCTACCCGACGCCGGACTTCTACCGGTTATCGGACTTCATTGGACGTCTATGCGAAGATGCACTTCTTTCCATTGCTGGACTTCTACCTGAAGCTGTCCTACTGATCTTCGTCGTCAGACTACAGTCCTTCTGACCTCCGTCGCCAGCCGACTACGGTCCTCCTGACTTACGTCGCCCGTCGACTACAGTCTTTCCGACATCCATCGCCCGTTGAATACGTTCCTCCTGACTTATGTTGCCCCCCGACTACAATCTTTCCGACCTTCGTCTCCCGCCAACTACGGTCCTCCTGACTTATGTCACTCGCCGACTGCAGTCCTCTGTCGCCAGCTGATTACGATCCTCCTGACCTACGTCGCCCGCCGACTGCAGTCCTTCTAACAAAGCGAACATGTCAATAGTGATTCTTTGTATTTACATCATGTAATGTACTCCATAAGATGTACATCAAGCTAAGACCTTCCACCAAGGAAGGGCCTCATTTGTAATCGACTGCAATACTAGTGGATTCATTCAAACTGGGCTAGGCCCCGTGGTTTTTTTCCCCTTTTACAGGGGTTTTCCACGTAAAAATCTTGGTGTCTCATAAATGCTAGACCCTCTCTCCTTATCTGCTTGCGTGCCAGATCTTCGTACAATGCTAAGACGTTAAATATAATATTTCTCTACCGCCGCGAATACTCCTGGACGCAACATATATATATATATATATATATATATATATATATATATATATATATATATATATATATATATATATATATATATATAGAATAGTAAAATAGGAAAAACTATGCCGCTTAGTGTTGCACAAGTATCAAGCTCACATACAAAAAGAGTAGAAATACCATTAATTTTTTTTACGTGGAAACCCTGAAGGGAAAAATCACAGGCCACGCCCAGTTGAAATTGATCAACTAGTATTTGAATAAATTACATATAATTGATGTGTCCTTAAATTTGAGGGCAATCATATTACAAGAGTCAACCAACGTGTTGAAATATAACGATGAACAGGAATCAAATGAAAATCCTTCGATGATCGGTGGTGGATATAAATTTGATGTAAGTTGGTGACTAGCTGAAGTCAGACGGCAACGGCGTAAGTTGGTGGTAGGGTAGAAGTCCGGCGATGGTCAGTAGTCTGACGATGGTTGAGGAGGAGTTTGGTGGGAAGAGAACTCTAGTTTTCCTCTATGCATTTTCTTCCTTTATTGGGTCCCCCCAATAAAGAATGAATGACTTATTTATAATTTTTTTTTGGAGTGAGATTATCAGTAAATAGAAAGAAAATCGAATGTATGTTTAGATTGGTTTGAATGGATGATCAATATTGATCCCCTTGATTTTGAATCGTTTACTAGGCAATTGAATGTTTTAATTATATTAGAATTCAACGATTTTAGGCTCTTTGGATTCGTCTTGTTGAGCTACTCAATTCGAATATAAACATGTCATGTTTGGAAATTGTTTAATCATCCAATTTATGGTTTGAACCTTCCAAAGGCGCTTTGAGTCTTCGATTTGGACCCATTTAGGCTCAGATTGAGTCCAATTTGGTGTCTTTGGGTTCGTCGTTTTGAGATGTTCAGTTCGACTCTATGTTTGCTAAAATCAAAGTTCGGATGGTCCCAATTTTAATTTCTGAAAGTTTTAGCTTTATGATCTTGCCTTGAGATTCGTGCCCGATTAAGATATTTTTTGATTATATATATATATATATATATATATATATATATATATATATATATATATATATTGTTGCGTTCTGAAGTATTCGAGGAGGTAGAGAAATATATAGTTTAACATCTTAGTGTTGTATGAAGATCCAGCACACAAGCAGATAAGAGAGAGGGTGAAGCATTCATAAGAGACACCATAATTTTTACGTGGAAACCCCTAAAAAGGGAGAAAAAGCACGCGGCCTGGTCCAGTTTGAATGAATCCACTAGTTTTTGTAGTTGATTACAAATGAGGCCCTTCCTTGGGAGAAGACCTTGGCTTGATGATACAAATGTACATCATATAGAGCGAATTACATGGTGAGAGTTACAATATAGACATGTTTGTTTGGTCGGCACGACCATAGTCAATATGATGGAGGCCGTAAAGACCGTTGCCTGGTGATAGAGGTAAGAAGGACTATAGTAGGTGATGTAGGTTGGAATGATCGTAGTTGGCAGGAGACAGGGGGTCCGAAAGACCGTAGTTGGCAGGAGTCCGGGAATCAAAAAGATCATTGTCTGGCGATGTAGGTCGAAAGGATCATAGTAGGCAACAGTGATCAGAAGGATCGTAGTCAGCAGGAGACCGGGGTCAGAAAGACCGTTGTTTGGTGATAGAGGTCATAAGGACCATTGTAGGTGACAGAGGTCGGAAGGACCGTAGTCGGCAGGATACCAGGGTCAGAATGACCGTTGTCTGGTGATGGAGGTCGGCAGTATTTTTGGGAGAACTCTAGGCATCAAGTGGTGGCCTAGTGGAGCTAGCTCAAGGCCTCATGTAGTGGTCCGGCGGAAGTTCAGGCCTCAGGTGGTGTTATGGTGGAGCACAGAACCTCAATTGGTGGTTTGGAGGAAATCTGAGCCTTAGGTGGTGGCCTGGTGAAGCATAGGGCATCAAGCGGTGGTCCGGTGGAAGTCTGGGCCTTAGGTGGTGGCCTGGTGAAGCACAGGGCCTCAAGTGGTGGTCCGGCAGAAGTCCGAGCCTCAGGAGGTGGTCCGGCGGAGCCACAACATTAGGTGGTGGTCCGGCAGAGCAACGCGTCAGGCGGTGGTCCAGCAGAGGTGAGGGCCTCAAGTGGTGGTCCGGTAGAGCAATGATGTCAGACGGTGGTCCGGCGGAGGTGAGGGCCTTAGGCGGTGGTTCGACGGAAGTCCGATGATGGCCAATGAGGAGCTTCTTCCTTCTCTTCTTATGTTCTTGCTTTGGTCACCATTCAAGAGAAAAGAGGGGTCTATTTATAGATTTATGGAGTGACATGACCCATAAATACGTGAGATATCAAGGGTAAATGGGGAGTGGTTGGATGGACGACTGATATTGAATCCCTTGATTGTGGACCCTTCGTCAAACAATTGAAGATTTTAATGATGTCGTAATTTAGCGATCTTGGGCTCGTTGGATTTGTCTCGTCGAGCCGCTCGATTCGACTATAAGCACGTCATGTTTGGAAACCGTTTGGTAACCCAAATTGTGGTTCAAACCCTCCAACGATGCTTCGCACCCTTGATTTGGACCCATTTGGGCTCGGATTGAGTCGAATCTGTTGTTGTTGGGTTCGTATTTCCGAGATGTTCAGTTCGACTGTAAGTTTGCTTAAATCGGAGTTCGGATGGTCCCAATTTTAATTTCGGAAGTTTCCAACTTGATTTTGCATCGAAATTCGTGCCTCAAGATAAATTTTTGAGGACGTGTGTGCTTGTATATATATATATATATATATATATATATATATATATATATAATGCATTTGTAATTCGTATCTTATGAAAGATAATTAATAGCTTAATCTTGGATTAAATATATATAAATTTTACATAAGAAGAGAGAGAAGAATGAACATTCTCCTTCTTGGTGTACAAAAGTCCTTTTCTCTCTCTTGAATGTTGGCTACCATATGCTTATCATGTAAAGCACCAATGGACACTTGTTCATAGTCATATTATTGCTTCCACTTTTAATATTTTAAAAGAGATTAAAAAACTTTATTTAGCTATTTAATTAATTCATCTTTTATACAAAATTATAAATAAAATAAAATAAAATATTTATCATTATTAAAAAAAACAATATTAAATTTCAAAAAAATAACATAAAAGTGAAGGTATTTATGCATATAAAATTTTTATTTTAACATAAAACATCAAATAAAACAATTGAAGCCCTTATAAAAATTTTCAAAATAAAATTTCAAAATTTGAAGATATTTATATGTGAAGACTTCTCTATATGCATAAAAATCACAAAAATAATTAATTTTAATTTTATAAATTTAAAGAGATTTGAATGTAAGTTTGCTGTCCATTATATTATACATAAAATATGAACATCAAATCATATAGCTCTATATGACAAGGGAACATAATATTCTCCACTCAAAAAACCTCAATAGGCTTTCCTGATTGCCATAGCAAGCTGTCCATCAGTAGGAGCAGAGCCAACTCTTCTTTCTGTCTTGCTATTGCAGCTCTCACCCACACCACAGAGATCTTCTAATGGAAACTGTTCAATGGCCTCAGCAGGTAATCAATAAGCAAATTAACACAGCTTTTTGATCTCCATTCCTTTTTTTTTCTCCCTCTATAACACTCCAAATCCTGAACATCTCTTCTTTTTAGTCAGAAAATGAGGAAGCTTTGGTTTTGTTCACTCTGCATCTCTCTCTCTCTCTCTCTCTCTCTCTCTCTCTCTCTCTCTATTTTTCTCTTTCTCTATGTCTCCTCTTTTGAGCTTTGAAAAGCAAGATGTGAGCAAGAAAAGGGTAGTGGAAAAAGCTTTAGAGCAAAGACAAACATATATCTCTTTCAACTACTCCTTTTCTTTCCTCTACATATTCTCAGTCTTCTTCTTCTTCTTCTATTGCTGTTTACTCATTTTGATGTAAAGTCTATGTGTTCAGGGAGTAGAGAGGAAAGTGAGGCCTCACAGGGAACAAGCTCTAAACTGTCCAAGGTGCAAATCAACAAACACCAAATTTTGCTACTACAACAACTATAGCCTCAGTCAGCCAAGGTATTGATAATAATGTGCTAAGGGGTGTTTGACAGCTTATTTTAGGGTGGATCTATGCAAGATTTAGCTTTAATCCCATTCTCTAGTAGATGCAAATATTTCTACTAATCATAAATTTTGAACATTGAAACAAATAATTACATACAACAATTATAATGCTATAATTCACTCAAAATTTACTGAATTTGAAAGCTAACAGCTCTTAGACCATCTCCAACCGAAGGCCAAACTTGCGTATGGCGTCGTTCGGTCTCTCCAGTCGAACGCCAAATCTTCCACTATTTGCTTGCGGGTTGGCATCGCACTGTTCACCTATGCGATTTTTCTGTCTCAGCCGGATGGATTTGCCGTAGTAGAAACGCACTAAAAACAAAGAGGAGAAAGACGATTACATTCGCAGAATCCGCAAAATGGGATTGGAGATGAATCAAAGCATTTTTTGAGTTTCACTGTATTTTGAAATGAAAAATGGGATTTTCGGTTGGAGATGCCTTAAAGAAGCAATCTTTTATTTTATCTTATCTTTCAATGATGCACTGTTAATTGTCCACTTTGATCATTTGTATGCCAGTTTTCACTTTCAACATTAGACTTTTTTTTTCCACAGATATTTCTGCAAGTCCTGTAGGAGATATTGGACTGAAGGTGGATCCCTTAGAAATGTCCCAGTTGGTGGAGGCTCAAGGAAAGAACAACAAGAGATTGAACTCTTCATCTTCATCTTCATCTCAAGCTTCTTCTAAAATAACAACATTAGCTACCCCTACTTCATCAACATCCTTACTTTCATCTACTTCAATGAATCAACAACCTTCTAAGCTCATTCCTCTTGAGCTTACCTCCTTCTCTCTCTCTTCTTCTGTCTCTGCACTCCAACCAATAAGGAGTGGGATCGCTTCAAGAAAGTTCATCTCTTTTGAGTTACCGAATTCCAGTAAAGAAAACGAGCTCTCCGCAAATGCAAGAATAAGGCTACGTAAATCAACTCCTTTTCAGGAGGATCTTCATGCATTGAGTATGCCCACGATTGAAGACTTCGGTTTGCAAGAGCTTATGTGGCCCTCCAAGCTGAAGGTGCCATTAGATTATGGAATTGGTAGCATGGAGGAAGGGAAGGAGAGAAGAGATGGCAATCGTCCTTTTCCTTTTGAGGATTTGAAGCAAGTTAGCATTAGGAATGGTTGTGATGAGAATACTGTGGAAGGAGGAGCAGATCAAACTTGGTTTTGGGAAGGTATTATGGGTGAAGGAGAGGGAAGAGGAGGATGGTAGAGGAAGAAGAAGAGGGATGGTATTCATGTGAGAAGTTTCATGGAAGATTGAAGAAGCTGTGATGTTTTTTTTATGAATATGATGAATTTTGTTTCAATTTGAGTTGGTGGTGGAAGGGAGGGACTATGCGTGGGTTGTTCTCATCCCTCTAAACTTTTGAGAAAATTTTTATTTAATTATGTATATTATGGAAGCTTTGTTCTTTAAATCTTTATTGAATATAGTAAGCAGATCTGGGGGTGTCAGGTCTTATCAGGCCATCAAAGATTCTCTTAGCCATTAAGGCTGTGGTGGAGCTTAATTTGATGGGGAATAAAATGTCCATCAGACTCTTTTAAGCTTTTTCATTTTGATGAGAAGTTATTTCAGAGCGGCAAATCACTTGACTTGACCACAAATGTTCATTGATATCCTTAAATAAATATTTTATTGTTGTTTAAAAATGTGATCTTTCTCATATATTTATTTTAACTATGTCGGTAGGAAATATTATAATCTGCTTGCAATTAAACAAGTAGGGGGATTTGCATGTATAGAGGATTTATATATTTTATCTTTAGTGTTCATTATTTTCATCCATAACATTCAAAATTTTAAATAACAACAAAAATAATATATTCCTCACCCACTTAATTACAATATTTATCATCGAACTCCACTTGAGGATATTGCAAGTGTTTGTTTACATACATTATACTTTTTTTTTTTTTTTGGACATTTAGGCCAATTAAGACAAGCTCAAATACAAACATTACATAAACAAGAAACAAATTCAAGTCCTCTTAGTTCGTAGGCAAAGTTCTCGACCAACAAATTAAGATGAGTTGCGTCCCAATACATTGTCATCCTTCGTCCGTTGGCCTTCTCATTCAGATACCCCTTATTGCTTTTCGCAACACCCCTTATGTGACAATATTATCGACCTCCTTGCGCACATATTAAGCCTAGTCTACTGTGTGCTCCACTATTCCAATACCTTCTTAGCTGAGCTTGAACTGACGCCATCACTCAACCATCAGCTTCCATTCACCTATGCAGGATATGCTGTTTGATGAAAATTCATTATCACATTCTCTTCGTTATAGAGTATTTTGTCAAGCCCATTAACTAGAAATTGAATTTCTTAAGGCTTCATTTGAGATAACTTTTGTCACCGCTTTCAAAAAACTTTTCATAACAAAAGGTTGCTTTAGAAATCCGTATGAAAACTATCCCAAACATAACCTAAATGCGAATTACGAGAATAAAGTTTGCATATTTATTTGAAATTATACTAATACCATTCCTCCTCTCCCAAAATATTCACATATATTTTTCAAAATGTGAAATTATTTCCTAAATTCTAAATTTAAACAACAAAATATGAAAATATCATCTAACCAAAATACCAACAAACAATAATTCCTCCACTACCTCATCCACAAAATCAAAATAAACTATTGAGGGTCCCAACAAAACATTCCCCTTGGGATGAGAGCCAATCAATGCTCATTCCATTATAATAAGCTAAACATATTTGATAGGATGCCCTCTTATAGCTTACAAAATATGATTGTTTATCCTCCAAGATGTGACCAAATTGGGTGGATTTATAAATAAACAAATGAGTGAGAGAATTATTCATTGTTTCTTATAAGAGAACAAAGAATGTTGCCAGACAGAAGAAACAATAGTTGCAGAAATCTCTGTGTCATATTTATTGTCTTAGGAGTATGGATAAAAATACAGTAAGGTCACAAGAAAGATCCCTTCTTGACTTGGCATGATAGGTAGAAGATAACAGGAGCTCCTCACACAAGTTGGGGGTGGGTAGGGCCTCTAAAGAAAGCTCAGTGTTTGTGCTTGAGGGTATTTCATTTGGCGATTGATTGATGAAATTTTGAATATTTTTGTAAGCTCATTTATTGAATAATGTTATATATATTTGTTTTATTTGGATTTGTGTTTGATTAGATGAATTTTCAGTAACATGTCAAAAATAACTTTCAAGATTATCCTAATTTTGTTTGAGATAATTTTCTGACTGCTTTTTAAAGCAGTTTATTAGTACAAAAATTTTTAACTAAGAAGATGCTTTAAAAAACTATTAAAAAAGCTGTTTCAAACGAAGTCTTAGACTTAGGCTTTGTTTAGAATAATTTTTTTGATAATGTATTTTGCTGCTTCAAGAATTTTTGGTGTTAACAAACTGCTGTAGGAAGCAGTAAGAAAACCATCGCAAACGAAGCCTATATAAACTTGATTTAGTTGCAATAATATCTATCATTAAAGAGATTTTTGTTTTAAGGTAGTTAATTAATGGAGAAATATAGAGCAAAGAGAAAAGATTTTTATTTATCAAGTGCTATGAAAATTGATTTGATGCACTTCAAATATAGAAAGGAGTATTCAAAGATTTATTGATTTTTTGAAGTTATTTAAAATGGTATATTAACTAGTATTAGAAATAGTTGTGAAATAACAAATTTTTTTAATTGCTATAAGTTTATATAAAAGATTAGATATCTACTGAAATTAATGAAAAATTGGAGCATTAAAGAATATTTAAAGATAAATCTATTAGAATTAATAGGAAAAAAGTAATATATGATATACAATTTTATAGATATCAAATTATAAATTATCATTTAATATTATTGTAAGTTAGATGATACAAAAATATGAAAATTTTTAGTATTTATTAGATCAATTAATATACAAGAATTGAGCTATTTATGGGATAAAACATCTAAAGTTAAAGCTAGATATTTAAAATTAAGAATTACCAAGCAAGCTTGATATAATTAAAAAAATCATGGAGGTTTAGAAATAAATTTTATAACACCATAATCAAATTAACAATATTATAAGGATAAGTATGTTAGGCTATTAAAAATTATTAATATTTAAGATAATTGTGACAAAAATGAGAATGTTAATATTGATTAAGGATGAGTTAATGAATGATTATATTAAAAAAATAATTTGAATGATATCCATTGGAGATTAAGACTTTATTTGGATAATTTTCTTACTACTTTGCTTTTCATACTGCAGCCAAAATTTCTATTTTATCAATATTTTCTTGCTGCTTCTAAAAAAAATTATACTAAGAAAATGCTTTGTACAATAGCTTTAAGAATTTATTTTCTCTAACAATAACTTTACAAAACAGTAAAAAAAGTTGTCTCAAATGAAGCCTACAATAACTACCGAATCTGAGCTTCTCTAGAAGAGAACAGCATTTCTGGTTATTTCAACTATTTTGTACATTGATCAACATCTACTTTACCAGAGCTTTAAAAACTCCACACCATGTCAACGGTCGTGATCTTCCAATGGAGCTGATGCCGATCAACGATCTCCATTGATTCCGAGAATGCGAACCTTGTGCATGTTTGGGCACTTGGCAACCACCAATACAATCACTGCAATTGTATTCAGGAGAGGGGCATCGGTTTTTGATGGTCAGTTGTGTGTGAAACTATCAAGTACCTGGAACAATGCAGTGATATAAGGCTCTGATGATCGATGTATTATTCTGTGCGGAGTTCAGAGGGCGTTCGGATACCAAAAAAATGCGTCACATCACCTCATTGTTGGGTACCCAACTCGGTACCCGCTCTAGAAACCCCTCGGTACCGCTGGATACCCAACGCTTAACCGGACGGTTCTCCCATCTGGTGTCCGCATAAAATAATAGCTCATAGTAGATAAAGTTTCATCAAGAGAAAAAGAGGCAGTACGACATGGCAAAGACAGTACTGTCTTTATGAAAGAACAAACCAGAAAGAAGATGTCAAGTGAAATATAAGGGTAGTGGTGGTAGAACATGTCGAAGTGCTGAACATTATACTTTTACAGATGCTCCTCAGATAACTTCCAAATAGATATCTGAGAATAGATGCTCTTCAGATAACTTAGTACAAAAAAATTTTAATTTTGGACTTCTAAGCAGATGCTTTTTACCAGCCTTAACTTTCTTACTTGAAAGTTATCTGAAGAGCATCTAAGAATTTTTGTATTAAAAATTTACTTTAAGAAGAAGTAAGAAAGCCATCCCAAATTAAGTCTAAGGTTTCGTTTGGAACGGCTTTTTTACTGTTTCTTAAATTAACTTTCTAGTAAAAAAAATAATTTTTGCACTAAAAAACTGCTTTAAGAAGCAGTAAGAAAGTTGTTCCAAACGAAGCCTAAGTATAAATGAAAAAGCTAATATAACTATGGCAATCGAAGTCCCATCCATATATTTGATAAATCATGCATGAGGCATAAGCTCAGAAAAGTTTCCCAAAAATACTACTACTGAAAGACTTTTTTTCAAAAATTAAGGCTAGTTTATCTGTTCAAGCACAGTAAGTTGAGTTTCCAGTTCAAGGAAATTTAGTACAGAATGAGATGAAAGACAAACAGATGTGAATGGAAAGAAGGGGAAGAGTAACAATATGTTATATTATACAGTCTCTAATCCAATCAATATGTCGATTTCATTTTCCTACCTATTAGATTGGCTAGAAGTTCCAAACAAAAAATCAAAATCATTGATCTTGAGTTTCCTACAGGACATATGGGAAACACAATATATAAATAATATGGCATATTTAGACATCAAACAGAGGAAATCATTTTGCAAATGCTAAAGATTGTAGACAAACAAACAGATAGCTGTAGAAGTACAATTAAATTTATTTCCTAACTGCTTTAATGGGTAGAGAGGTAGATCAACTGTCAAGATTTAGGATTTTGGAGCTTAAAAATCATCATCCAAAGAAAAATAATGGAATGGTACTAATTTCATTAATTATAATGGTTTTTTAGTTTCTCAGTATTTTGCCTGTTTTAAGATGGGCGTTTTTAGTCACTGTATGTCCAATGTTTAAACGTTTGCTTCTTCAGAAAAGAAGTCGCCATGACACAAATCAGTGAATATATATTCTACGAATTTACATCCGAAAGCTATTTACATAGCATTTTGTGCCATTTATGTAGTAACTCTCAAGCTATGTTGCACAGATACGGATACGGCGACACGGATACGGGACACAGCAATTCTAAAACATACAGGATACGGATACGGCACGAATACGGCATTATAATATATAAATCATACATAAAAAATAACAAATTAATCAAAGCATAATATTTGAAATGACAAAAAAAAATTTGAAAGCAACATCATTTGTAGCATTACTGGCATTGTATCTTATAATATAAAAATAAAAGTAAGCATTAAATATTTAAATGTCTAGTACAATAACAAAAACATAAATTATCCACCATATGAAGTTTTTAATTAAAAGTACAAAGGATTGATACAATTAATCCACATGAATTTGAGACATGAAATTTTTAAATAAAAAGTATAGATATGTTGCACCTATGCCGGGGGTACAAGGGGGCGCTGCCCCCTGGCGGGGTTCAACCTACGGGGTCAAGGGGCAACGCCCTCGGAACAAATTTTTATTGTAAGAGTTGTTTTAAAATTTTCTCTACCTTCTCGGCACTGCTTGAATAAGAGCGGGAGAATATAGAGAGGATATGAATGAAGAAGAGGAAAATGTTTGAAGGCTCGCAGGTTAATGAGAGATTGGGGCTTCTGATTTAATCCATTGCAATTAGTAGCAGTTAAAACCGCTCAAAACATCTATAGCATTAAGTGCTATGGAAATTCCACTTTTTGAGTATTATTTTACATGTAAAACCCTAAAAATGAAAAAAACATGGGGTTTGGCCCTCTGTCCTTTTTATAAACCCTTGATATCCAATTCGTATCAAAATTTATTAGAAAAAGGCCTTATTTAGTAATTCATTCTTGAGTTTTTATTGTGATATACATTTCAATGGTAAAAAGATTATTTAGAGAGCAAAAATTTCAATGTTACCTTATTGTTATCACTTTTGAAATTACTATATTTTAAGTGATTCTTCTCCTCAAGGCAATGATTTAACAAATTTCACATTCAAATTTCCAATGTAACATCAAATATTAGATTTAGGCTTCGTTTGAGATGACTTTCTTACTGCTTCTTAAAGAAATTTTTTAGTACAAAAAATTTTTAAACTAAAATATTTTGTACTAGAAAACTTCTTTGAAAAGTAATAAAAAAGCTGTCCAAATGAAGCCGTAATCCTTTAAGATCTATGAGTTCTACATGTAAATGTAGTTCTGACTGGACTTCATTTGAGACAACTTTTTTATTGTTTTTTAATATAAAATTTCTAATCCAAGAAATTTTTGTTCTAAAAAACTGCTTTATAAAATATAAAAAAGCTGTTCCAAACAAAACCTTAAAACATATAAGCTTAAGTTTTTGAATTGATTGATGTACTAAAAACTTACACACAAATTGAAGTCACATATTTTGATTCAAATCTCGATGTTGCTAATTTATTTTCAACAAAAATGACATTATAATTTTTAAAAGTAAAAAGTTCCAAATTCAATAAGGATATGAAGTTGTGAGCTCTCCTTTGATTGTAAACTTGTTATTTAACACTAACAAGTCCATAGAAACTCTTATCTTTGAAACATATTTGATATCTTTTGTCCCTGAGCAAGAAGAGAGAGAGAGATAATAAGTGAATATTTCTATGATACAGTCTCTCTCATCTCTCTCTATATCTCTCTTCTCACACAAATCTCACTCCCACCAATTATTTTCTTCCAAAATATTTATAATGTTTTAAGAAGAGCTTCATTGACGAAATCATTAACTGTACTAACAGTACCCTCAATTCTTATAGTGATTTCCATCAGAAGTGAAGTAACTGTGGCAAGAGGAATAACCTCAACTAAATTCAAGTTTATATCCTTCAATTCACCATTATATACTCTTGTTTGGTTTTCTTTTATTGCCAATATCATTCTAGGAAGAGTTCTTAGTGCCACTTGAAGCTCATCTGCTGCAACTTTCATGTCTTTAACTAAATCATCCATTGTTGAAGACTTACTGATCTCATTTGCCGATTTAGCAAGCTCCTTTAGAACTATGGATGAATTGAAACTCAGTCTCATGAAGGCAGAACAAAGATAATCTTTTATGATTTCAGGTGCCTGAAATTAAGCATAAAAAGAAGTCTTTCAGTCTTTCAGATATATTTGATACTGAAAAAACTCATTAGGTGGTTTGTTTACCTGAATTTTCCCTTCAGATTTGGTATAAGAATGGAGTGTTTCCATACAACTTGCACAGTATCGCATCGAAGCACTAATCTTGAGGTAATGTTTCCATGGATGTGACATACCAAACTGGCCATGAGGAGGTTCCCATCTTGCTAAGTTCACCTTTATTTTAAGTAGAAAGAACATTAGAAATACTTATTTTGTTCTGTGATCTTAATTATATTTACTTTTGTGATAGAGATGATTAAAAAAATCATTATTTGCAGAGAATATTTATAATTCATACCAATCTATCTTCTGATGCCTTTGAGGCAAGAACACTTCTATAACCTGGAAGCTTTTGGGGTGAGTCCTCCTTGCATTTTGAATCTTGACCTTGCTTAGTATATTCAAGCACACATACTGTGGAATATGATTGGGAGAAAAAGATTAGCTTTAGGCTCATTCATGGAAACCAAGTATGAAAAATCTATAAAATAATAGTTTATCAATCATATTGGAAAAGCTTAATAATATTCTTTATTAATTTCAAGTTGGTAGTTGGTTCGCTGGTTCTTTTCCCTTTTTTGCTTTGTAGTTTGTATGCAGATATTCTGGGCCACTTTATGTTGCCATTTTGTTTGTGGTTATGTCTTGCCTTTCTTTCAGCTGGACTGCAAATGTTCGTTTTGTCTTTTTTGGAGAGATTATTCTGTGCGGTGTCAGGACGCGTCTGTAGGTTAATCCGGAAGTGCCAAGTCATCCAATGTACTGTGCATTGGGTGGCTTGACGCATCCGGATTGGCCTCTGGACACATCCGGACACCGAACGTAATAATTTTTTCCTTTCTTGATATATATACTGATGTGGAACCTTTTGGTTATTTTTGAGTTTGGCTCCTTGCAGGCCTTTTCTATTTGCTTTCATGTATCTATTATGGGATCTTATATGCCCCTTGACAAAAATTAAATCCAAAGCCTACCTTCAAGAGAATTAGCAAGCTTTTCCATGTTTCCAACAACCAGAATATGAAGTTCCTTCCCTGCCCAAACTGGGCATATTAGCACTGAAACAAGAACACAAATGAAGCTCCCAAGAGCAATGGTGAAGCTTCTTTGCTTCGCCATGTCAAGCAACTTATTCAGATGATGGCCTGAGAGAGAGATCAATGTGAAGGTAACGATGAACACAAGCATTCCATAATCATATCGCGCCTTTATGACAGGAATGAATCGAGCAAAGGTCGCCGCCAGAGCTATCAGAAAAGAAGAAGTGGTCAATGAGGAAACAAGCTTAGAAAAGTCTATATATATCACAGTATTTTCTTACCTATTAAGAAGACTGCAAGTCCATGAACTATGTGCCCAATCTCTTTGTTTGATCTATCTGCAATTATATGAATGCCTATCGCCAAGAAACCAGCAATGAAAGTGGCTGATGTCCTATTGAATGCCCTGCAAATTGTTCCACCTGTGACATTCATTCTATTGATCAGTAGCCGGTTTATTTCTTGACATCTTTAAAGCTGACATATAAAACAATAATGGAGGAGTCTGACAGTGTATTATCTCATTCATTTATTTATTTTTGTTTTAAGAAGCAGTAAGATAGCTGTTCCAAACGAAGCCTTAGTTTGAGACGGCTTTCTTAGTTCTTATTAAAGTAATTTTTTAGTAAAAAATCTTAATAGCTTACAATTCAAATTACTAAGAGTCTGTTATTCCAATTAGTGCAATCATAGATTCAAATCATAGAGACGGCCTTCGATGAGAATCCTCTTGTTTGAAGCTTACCTGCATTGAATTCAAAGACGACGGCGACAGTGAGGACAGATCCCATTGCAGATCCTGCAACACCTTCATAGAGTGGCCTTACATAGTAGAATATAGAAACCAGGGTTACTGCAAGTCCAACCTTGAGGGCATGGAAAGCCTTCTTTGGATCATTCACTCCTATATCCCACAACTTGTGACCAAAACTCCATAGTTTGAGCTCAGAAAACACTCTCCATGCTCTATAGATTAGCCTCTCCTCAGCCATAAAGATCTTCTTCTTGATGTTATATTTTTTATGAAGTTTTGTTGATTGAAGTTTCTAAATGTTATTAGCTTTAAATACATATGTGAGGGTGGGAATACAACAAAGCCAATGGTTGAGGAATGTTCATGGATGTGCCTGCTTACACTTTTTTGGTATGAGAAGTGGAAGCTGAGCTAGTTTAAAAAGTAGCACTGATGGGAGATGGGAAACAGCAAGGAGAGAAAGTTCTTGGAAGCTTAAGATTCTTCCTCCCATCTAGTTTGGATTGCATGACATGTGGAGTTATTTTGACAAGTGGAATCTGGTAATGAATAGTGGGGTGGAAGGGGTGGTTAGTGAAATATGTCTTTTTTGTAGCAAGGTTGGCTTCCAAGATGCTGCTGAGCTCTGAAGAAGTTTCTAATAAGCAAGGCTGGGTGCTATGAGAAGTTTGAGCTTGGAACTTTCCTGGCTACAAACTTCTACTGATCTAATTCCTGTGTAGTAGACCATATGATTTTTGGAGATGTTGGAGCTTGTGGTAATAATAGACAACACTGGTTCAACTTAGAAGCATCTGTTTAGGATAGCTTTCTCGCTGTTCTATTTTTCAGATAATAGTCATAATTTTTATTTGACTATCGATTTCTTGCTACATTTTCGTTGTCTTTCAAAAATTTCTATAGTGAAAAACTGTTTTTTGTAATACGGAGGCAAATTAGAACACGCCACGTCACCTCACTCCTATGTAGCGAGGTTGTATCCGTTGTGTACTGGGTGACGTGGCACGCTCTGATTTGCGTCTGGACACATAGTTACGTCCGGTGTTTGCACATAATAATTTCTCGCTGGCTAGATGTCTATGAAAGGAAAAATTATTGTGTTCGAACAGCTTATCGATGGTACTGAGCAGTACCGTTGTCGGTACCGAGCGCCTAGTGATGGAGCTCTTTTTTATTGGTCCCTGGACACGTTCGGTGTTCGGACAGAATAATTACTCCTATGAAAGAGGTTGGTTAGTTGTTGTTAGATTGTTTTTTTAAATCAGATAAGAAGCATATATATTCGAGGTTATTATGTTAAAATGGCTCAAGCATGTCCTCACAATGATCCTTTGGGTATCAGCATGTAATGCCTCATAATAATTATGATAATAACATTACATAATCTTAATCATATATAAATATTAGTTAGTATATTCTTTAATTCAGAAAAGGAATGGGAGAGAGAGAGAGAGAGAGAGAGAGAGAGAGAGAGAGAGAGAGAGAGAGAGAGAGAGAGAATGATCAATAGCTTTAAAATTAGAAAAAAACAATTTCTTTAGCCACCCTCTTTTTTTTCTCAAGGAAAAAAAGCTAAATATATTATGAGAAAGTACATTGACTTGACTTGAAAGTGAAGTCATTAGTACTAATTAATGCTGATTGATTAATCTTAATGACTTAAGGTCCTAAAAAGAAGAAAAATTCATTGCATCAATGGAAAAGACCATTGAAACAAATAGATTATGTTGAAAATTATTAAGTAGGTCTTATCACTATTGTAATAAAATGAATTCAGAGAGATTAAATTGCATAAAATATAAATAAATAGATAGTGAATAGAGCTCTTTATCACTTAATAATAAAATAGCAACAAAAAATCTGACTAATTGAATTTGTTCATATAATTTTCAAGAGAATTGGTTTAAAATAATTGATTTTTTTTATTTGAGTTTAATATAATTTTTTTATGTAGATATTCATTTTAAAACAAATATATTAATTTTTAATTTATTCTGATTAAAATTATATTAAAATTTTTGACATAATGTTTTTTATATAATAAATTGCTTTGTTGCTAAACTCATACATCAAAATAAACATTTGGAGTTACTGAATGAAATACATTTATTTGATTTTTATGCTAATCTCATCATCCCTAATTAAGGAGGAGGGCTTATTTTTATAATTTTAAACTACATAGAAGATTATTTTAGCTGGGCATAGCCTTGTGGTTATTCGCTCTCGTTTTGAGTTTTCAATGTAAAAATTCATATATTTCTTGCACTACAAGAAACTTACTGTATATTGGCGAAACTTTCGGCGGTCATTTGACTGCTAGAATTATTGGAGGTTAAACCGGATGTCTGATAAAAAACACTATAGTTATTAGTTAAGAATAATAATAATCTCATTATTTTAGCAAAGGGAGTGAATTCTTTGTGAGTTTTTTTTATTAATTATATGTGTGAATCTTTGAAGAATGTTTGTAAGAAAAAAAAAAGTACAAAATCATTATAAATTTCGTGACATTTGATAATAACAATAATTATAAGATGCTCAATTTTTTAGTGAAGCCAATTAGGATGTTCTATAACTTTCTTACTAATGAGAAATAATATCTTTTATTTTAATAAAATTTCTTGTTTTTTTTAATGTTAATATTGAATTACTACTATGTGTATACCACAATTAATGTCTCCTCATGAGAAGCATCAAACATTCATCAATAGAAATATTTCTCTTTCTATGAAATATAATTGTAATATATTTTAAAAATAATTATTTATATTTTCTCATTTTAAAAGTAAAAACTAAAATCATTATTTTTAATGATTTTGATATTATTTATTCAGTTCAAAATATACATTTATCAAAATTTTAAAATGTATAATTCCTAAGTTCAACCAATCTAATATACTCTAATTGTTATTTAATTCATATATTTTGATCATACAAATGAAAACCTTTGCATTTTCCAAAGATTGCAAATGCATCCTCAATAAGGCCATTAGGCACCTTCTACTATACTCCACTTGCTACCCACTTTACCAATGAAGCCAAATGCTTGGTGGCCATTATGATGAATTGCCAAAGCTTGATAATCATCTTAATGGTAAAAGCATAATTAGGCTTTTCTTTACCTAATTGATGATCATGTCCTTCATCAAGAGCCGTTGGATAGGAAGATCAAATGGCTAGGAGTATCTCTTCCATCTATTAATGTAAAATCGTGCGCATTGTTTGCATAGCTAGTTTAAGTTTGCACGATTACACCAAAGTTTTTTGTTGCCTAAAGTCCATCGTCACCCATCATTGATGCCGGTTGCCCAATGGCAATATGACATCTACTGATCACCAATGTTTGACGCCTATCATTAACCAAAATTGGATGTTCATCTTATTGGTTGTTAATCTCCCATGTTATAAGGAGAATAGACAAGAAAATGAAGCCTAAATCAATAGAAATTTTTATACTAAAAAACTGCTTTAAGAAGTAATAAAAAAGCAGCCCCAAATGAAACATAAATCAATAGAAATTTTTATACTAAAAAGCCGCTTTATAAAAAGCAATAGGAAACTGACGAAAACGAAGCCTAAATTTCTTTCATTTTTTTTTTGGAGCTTATGTCACTTGCTTTATATGGTTAGGTTTATCAAAGAAGAAATAAACAATACAATAATATATTATAAGGATTGAAGCACAAGTGATGGCCCTCAGTGATAAGAGAGGTCAGCTTTCATGTAAACCAATACAATAACAAGTTAATAAATTCTTCTAATAAAATCTCATAGCTTGATAAGTGCGGTTCAGTCTCATGCATCATAAGGTTTGTCTATTCTCCACTTTGCATGATAGAAAATAAAGAAAAGGATAAGATTTCTTTTATTTACACTATTTTTTCTTTGGCTTATATGCCTTTACCTAAACTATGAAGAAAGTATAAGCCTTAGTGGAGGAATAATATAAGCTAATTTAAGCTTCAAAGGTTGACTGCTTATCACTTTGCTAGGGGTATAAAATAGTACTGTTGCCCTTGAGGTGTATTGAAAGGCTTGAGTTTGGTTTATTAGCCTTAGATTTTCTTTAAGATTAGGAAAAACACCAGTGTGATATCCTTTTGCTTGCATGGATGTTTACTTGATCACTTTTTTTCCATGCACCAAATTATGCTTTCGGTAGTCACCAATTGCTAGAAAAGAGCTTGTTGTAGAAGGATCCAATATTAGGTATATGGAGGGCCTTTCTTATTTGGTAATACAACATGGCAAGCACCTAAACATGAAAAATATATTTTATAAATGAAGAATTTATTTGCATTTATTTGGAGTGTGAAAATAAAATCATATAATTTGGAGAGATTTGAAGGGTTTCATAAAGCATGAAATTAATTTAGCTTCTAATTAAATCCATCTATTTTATCATTTGTTAATATTTTTAAAGTGGTTACGATTTTGTTTGAGACGCCTTTGTTAATTCTTCTTAAAGCAGTAAGAAAGTTGTCCCAAACGAACCCCAAGTGTTAACAAACCATATAAAGGTATCAGACAATCCATGAGTTTTAAGTTTGATGGATACAAAACTCAAGATCTTCATTTAGGGGAAAACTTATTAGGTGTGGAGTGTGCACCGTCCGCACAAACACTGGATACCTAGCGGTACCGAGTGCAGGTACCTAGCGCCCAACAATACTTGTGTGGACGATTCTCCCTATCGTACTCCGCACCTAATAATCTCTCCATTTAGGGAGTAGAAGAGGAGGTCAAAAAAGCGGACAGAAAGTGATTAGAAGCTAGTAATTATCTTATTAGGTGTATATAGAAAGATTTCTTCGTTGTATGGTAGACATTTGTCATTAAAGGGTCGGCAATGATAGTTGGATGCCGAGGCTTCCTCAAAAAAAAAAAAAAAAAAGCTAAGATCATAGGAATGAGTAACTAGTAATGTTGTTTAAAACATGAGACTGCATATTATTCTAGATCTCCAATGAGCATAATAGGTGGAGGAATCATGTTCACATTTGAAGAGGGCATAATTAGAGTAAGAGGAAAAAATGTTAGTGAGATAAAAAAAGATAATATATTTTTATTCTTTTTTAATCTCTATATGTGTTAAAATTTGACTGTTTGTGTAATTGTTGACATAGGCCGAATACACCAAATCACATAAACACTCATATGTTTTTTTTACTTCCCCTTGATTATTATTATTATTTCATTTTCCTAATCATCATTACCAACCAAGCTTAAGATGATGTTATTTTAGAATGTCATTATACTTTTACAACTTGGGCATAGGACTTCATAGGACTTCAATTAAGACTTCATTTGGGACGGCTTTTTTACTGTTTCTTAAAGCAGCTTTTTGATATTTATTGTGCTAAAAAACTGTTTTAAGAAGCAGTAAAAAAACCGTCCCAAACAAAGCCTAAATCATCATTTGTTCAGGATAACCAAAGGATAATTACTGATCCTACAAGAAAAAAAAAGTAAAATAGATTTCTAATCCTCCAAAATAAATAAAATAAAATAAAATAAAAAAGATTATCCATGAAAGGTCACTTATCAAAAGTCAAAGGTTCAGCACCTTCCCATTTTGGTTCCCTACGCAGATCATCATTCTAAAAACCTTACAAAGAAGTTCGGCCATGGCCACTACTACCGACTTAATTGTAAATTACTAGCAATCCTAACTTTATACCTATATAAAAAGCCAACCGTTGAACATAACATTTGACTCCATCCATACTAGAGTGCAGAGTAGAACAACCAAGGCAAGCTCCTCCAGAATAGAAGCCCTTCATCAACGTTTTAGAAAGCAAAAATGATTACCAAGAAAGAAGAAACAAGAGAACTGGAATGGAGAGTCACAGTAACTCACAAGCCATCAGCACAGGAAGAGCACAACTTGGAGCCCCGTATTGCACTGTGGCATCAATTGATTGATTTGCTAAGCTTGAATATGAGATCATCATCAAGATTCATGAAGAATGCATGGAAATTGGGCGTAGATGATCCTCGAAAGTTCATCCACTGTATCAAAGTGGGACTAGCACTCACTCTGGTGTCCATTTTCTATTATACTAGGCCATTGTACCAAGGCGTGGGTGGAACTGCTATGTGGGCAATCATGACCATTGTTGTCATCTTTGAATTCACAGTTGGTATGTTTTTGAATGCTTATACATCTCTGTCGCTGGCATTCTAAGAAGCTCACTATTCTCATTATTTGATGCAGGAGGCACAATATACAAAGGCTTGAACAGAGTAATGGCGACTCTTAGCGCAGGAATGATTGCAGTTGGCATCCACTGGCTTGCAAGCAAATCAAGTGAAACATCTGAGCACATAATCATTGGTGTCTCTGCATTTTTACTATGTATGTAAAGCTATCAAATAGACAGATTTGGAGATTACTAATTACAGCTTCTAATAATAATCTAACATTTTGGACTCACCTTGTTTTTCAGCTTCAGCAGCAACCTTTGTTCGTTTTATTCCGATCGTAAAAGCTCGGTTCGATTATGGCATACTGATCTTTATCCTGACCTTCAACTTGGTTGCCGTCTCTGGCTATCGTGTTGATAGACTGCTTGAATTAGCGCAGCAACGGTTGATGACTGTGTTTATTGGAATTTCAATCTGTCTCCTGGTCTGCATTTTGGTTCGTCCAGTTTGGGCTGGAGAGGAGCTTCACCTGCTCACAATCAAAAACATGAGAAAACTTGCTGATTCAATAGAGGGTACACTACTTCAATTTTCACTTGATTTATCCCAGAAAAATAACATAACTTTGCTGAATAATATTAACTGAAATTTTCTCACAACTTAAAATCACAGAAAGTGTAGCCGAGTACTTCAGGGATGGTGAGAAGGGAGATGGCAACGAAACCTCTGTGCAAAATTCTAGAGGGTACAAATGTGTTCTCAACTCAAAGGCAACTGAAGAATCACTGGTAAAAAGTTGATAGTGAGTTGTAAATTAATCTACAAGACTTTAAATACCTTTCAAATTTATGATTATGAATTATGTTTGAAACCACAGGCGAATTTGGCCAGATGGGAACCAATGCATGGCAGATTTAGCTACCTGCACCCATGGAGTCAATACCTGAGAGTTTGCACCGCCATGCGCTACTGTGCTTACTGCATAGAGACTCTAAATGATTGCATTAATTCAGAAAATGAGGTAACAAAACATACTGTGAACATATAAATTTTGCTCATAAATTACACTTTGATTTATGAACCAAAGCTGATTTATTAACCAAAGCTTGTTTTACAGAATCAACAGAAAGCACCAGAGCATTTAAAAAAGCATCTAAGCAATGCCTGCCTAAGGCTAGGATTGGAATCTTCAAATGTTTTGAAAGAACTGGCTAACTCTATTGAGTCCATGAAGAGGTCTTCCAGCATTGAGGTCCTCATAGCAGAGATGAATGATGCAGTGGAAGAGGTGCAAAATATCTTAAGCACTCCCTCACTAGAAGAAGCCGAATTGAAAGCAGCCATTCCAACCATACCATTGATGGAAGCAATGACAGTGATCACAGTGGCCTCATTGCTCAACGAAATAACATTAAGAATCGATGGGGTGGCAGATGCAGTCGAGGACTTGGCAGTAACAGCATTCCAGCCTTCTGAAGATGAACAGCGAACCGACAAAAACAAGCCATCAAACGAGCTTGCTGCAGGATCAGATGGGCAGGAAGGCAACCTTCCACAGGTTTAAGTTCCAGAGTTTTGTACAAATGAATTGTTTGGTGCTCCTCCCTATTCATTTTCGTAAAAGCTTACATGTAGAGTAGAAGGTTTGGTAGAATCTTCGGTCTGTTTTTGCATCAAGCTAAATCTTGTTGTTCTATGCTGTTTCCTCTATGCTAGCGATACGAATTTGAAAACACAAAAAATTTGTGCTGCAATGAGCACGCTGAAATTTGCACTTTAATAAACTTAAAAATTTGAACTCTATTCTAACTTTAGTGGTATTTGTTGAGTCAATGAGAGTTTGTATTTGCATGACTAAGATTTCGTTTGGGACAACTTTTTTATTGATTCTTAAAATAATTTTTTTAATAAAAAATTAAAATTTATGTATTAAAAATTATTTTAAGAAGCAGTAAGAAAGTTGTTCCAAAAGAAGCCGAAGATGATATTCTACCTATAAAGTTGTGATTTTGTCCTATGGTTATTGGCGGTTGGCATCTCCAGTTGTTTTTTTGTGGCCATATAACAGGCGTAACTCCCTTCTGCTGTAGTTCCCAGAGCTGGAGCAGCTTGAGATCCTGTCTCTATAATTTTTCTCTTTTATGAATATAATATTGTTGAAGTCAGTTCCTTCTTTGATAGGATTTTTTTTAGGTTTATTTTGTGATTAGAAATAAGACTATAAGGATGTAGAGAAACCAATCAATACTGAGTAAATTCCACTTTGGATGTGCAAACCCTTCTCTTTCTGAAATTCAACTCGTCTGTCAAAGCTGAGAGTTGAAATTCAAAGAGAGGCTATCTCTACAGGAGCAACGCATGCTTTGCTAGTTGCATTATCTTTTCTTTCATATCTTCTCCTCCAAATCATCTTTCATCATTAGTTGAAAGAGAGGTATAATTTTTTAAAATTTATTTGTTGACCTCCTTGTCACAGCTAAAAAGAGGCAAAAAAAAAAAAAAAAAAGCAAGCTTAAATCATTACCTTTGCCGCAACCCGCTCATGCCCGCCTAAATCCCTGTACAGATGGCTGCCCATCCCGATTTTCTGCGAAAAATCCTGCTCAAATGTCGTTGCTATACAAAATGGCCCCGAAAGATCTCTTCACGCTGGCGTTGATAAAGCAAGAGACAAGCGAAGTCTTCGGTTTTGTTCTCCTTCCCCAGCTCTCTCTTGTTTCCTCCCATCCTTCCTCAGATCTCTAGTCCGCAAGCCACCTCCCTTTCTACAATCTTCGGTTTTTATTTATAGGTTTTTGGAATGGCATGGCTCGTAAATAGGTGGAGGATCAAGGGTAAGTTGGGAGTGGTTGGATTACGGCCCATGTTGAATCCTTTGGTCATGAACCGTTTGATGGATATTTGAATGTCTTAGTGATGTCGGAATTTAGTGATCTTGTGCTCATTGGATTCGTCTCGTTGAGCTGCTCGATTTGATTATCAGATTGCTATGTTTGGAAACCGTTTGGTAATCCAAATTGGGGTTTGAACCTTCCAATAGCATTTTGGGTCCTTGATTTAGACCAATTTGGGCTCGGATTGGGTCGAATTTGGTGTCGTTGGGTTCGTATTTCTGAGACACTCAGTTCGACTATAAGTTTGCTGAAATCAAAGTTCAGATGCTCGTAATTTTAATTTTGAAAGTTCCCAACTTGATTTTGCTTTAAGATTCGTGCCCGATCAAGATAATTTTTTAACGATGTATCAAGCCTCTTTCTACAAATTGCTTTTTCAGTTATTAAGTAATAATTTGTGGACAACAAATTAATTTTAAAATAATGGCAGTAAATAAATGAATAGATAAATGTTTTATCAGAATTGATAAATGATAGAATTTGAAGAGTAATATATGAACGTTGTAGATTATTTTAAAATTTATAGATGAACGATCAAGATTTGCTATGGGAGGAATCCCAAGCCACTTTTATATATTAGTATAGACTAACAAAAGATCTTAAACTCTTTGGTTGTAGCTCTTTGAGCATTTAATGAGTTTTCAATACCTTTTTAAGCACATTGTATCATTTTTCCATATTAACGCATCGGCTCGTTATGAGTTTTAATTAAAAAAAAAAAAACTAAATTTTTACTTGAATTCGAAATAAAATTTAAAATTCAAGAAGGTTTATACTGAGATTGAAAATAAATGAATGAATTTAATTAATATTCTACTCAACTTAATTTAATTTATTTATAACCCTAAACATTAACCAATAATAAAATGAATTCATTGGACTACAGGGTTGTAAATGAGCCTAGTTAGTTTGACCTGAGTTCATTATTTGTTCATGTTAGGCTGCTTCAAAAATTTGCTGTTAAGAGTATGGCACATCCTCTAAATTATTCGTGAATAGTATATTTATGCTTGATTCATTTGTGCTTGCGGCTTTTGTTCAGTTTCAATTAGCTTGTAATACTTAAGAAAATTTACATTTTAAATATTTTTAAATAAATCATAAAAAATAAAATAATTTGTCATTAAAATTTTCTAATTTCAATAACCAATTAAGTTTTAAATTTGACAACTATCAATATAATATCTAACATTGTAAATAACAAGTTCATAATTAAAAAATAAAATAAAATTTGCAATCAATAATCTTCAATATATAGATATGCATAAAATAGCTGTGTTGAAATTTCAAAAGAAATCAATAAGAAATTAAAAAAAAAAAAACTACTTAGATTTCAGGTGTAAATGATCAAAATCAGGAATCTAGCAACATATATAATGAAATATTAAAGAAAAATATATTTATATATAAAAGGACCGGCAAGTGATACATAAATAAAATTGAGTACATCAATCAAGTGATACAAACTGATTAATGCTGAAATATTATGAATTCTTCACATTTCATATATATCAAACAAATAAGATAAGATGAAAGAAATTTGCAGCTTTTGTATTTTGAATTTTTTTTTTTTTTTATCTTTTGGTAGAAATAATGATATTCGGAATGTGAGCAATCTTGTGCCGATCGGAGCCTCCATCCTCTCGATAGCGCTCCTTTAACTCTGGATGACATCCCCAAATTTCTAGACGTTCCAAAGAGGGAGGAAGGTTCGGTAATTCCCGAAGCATACGAACATTTAAAATAGATAGTTTCTGAAGTGAAGATAAGCTTTCCAAGGAGGAAGGGAGAGACTCTAAGGATTTGAGATCTGAAAATTGCAGCACAGAAAGAGAAGACTTAACATTCAGAGACCACTGCTCCGCCTCATTTGGAAATGAAACCACCTCATCATTCTTCGAAATACTCAGCGTTTTTAAGGAGGCGATACTTCTCAATGGCTCCATTAGCAACACCGATGGATCACTTATAAAGAGACCGCTGAGCATGAGATGGCAATTATTAGTGCTCTCCACTTCTCGATACCTTCCGAGAGAGATCAGATTGGGGCACTTTATAATTGTCAAGTATCTTAGTGCTGCAAGTCGTGCTATTTCATCAGACAGAGGAAGAGATGTAATGTTTGGACACTGATTGATCAATAATGATTGAAGGGGAATAGGATTTGAATTGCTACAAAAATTCAAAGTCGTCCACCCAATATTACTTATGGACAATCTCTTGAGCTTAGGAGGCAAAGAGGGCAACTCTTTCAACTTCGGGCAGTTTTCTATCTCCAGTTCAATTAAGCAAGGAAAGAAACATCCATCTTCAGCAGCTGCTCCTGCCTCAAACCAATCCTCCAATGCTTCTAATCTGTAAATAGATAACACCTCTAGCAATGGAAAGGCACGGTATTTATCATTCCCATTAATTTTACTTTCGAGCCATTTTACTTTCGGTATGTTCCAAAGTTTCAGTGACTTGAGGAAGGGAAGTTGCCCAAAAGGTGGAAGAGTTTCACACGCCAAGCAATCTGACAAGTTAATTTTCTCTAAATTGGATATAAGATTGACATTGTTCATCCATATTGCAGAACTTGCACCCATGTATCTCTTTATGTGCAGATTCCTCAGACATTTTGGTGGCCGAAGATTGTTGAGCACGTTCTCATCGAAATTGATGTTCCTCGAATCAGTGTTACTCCAACATAAGGTTAAATCTATGAGCCTCCTCTTGGCACATAATTTGGCACAAGAAGCCTCCTCGACATCCTTAACATTTTCAAGGTAATTGATTCCTAATTTGCAAAGTTCATTCATATTCTCCAGCTCCCCAATTCTATAACCACTCACATCTCTAAGATAAAACATATTCAGTTCTTGAAGAGACTTTAGCTTCCCAATCCCACAAATCGATGAAGTACAATATGCAGGCAAGTTCACGTAACGCAAGTTAGAAAGATTATTAATGTAACTTGGTAAAAAATCATCACCTTCAAGTTGGATATACGCCCATTTATTATAGACTATGTACTGCAAGTGATAGAGATTACTTAGAGATCTTGGCAGCATGGTCAAATTACAATTATCAATCTTTAAGTATCGAAGATGTATTAAATTTTCAATCTCCTCTGGTATCATTTTCAAGCCTACTGAAGCATGTATGTATAATAAGCGTAGGCTTTTCCATGTTTTGAATATTTCAACAAGTGCGCTGAAACCCTGATTAGAAGCTTCACTAAACAAGAAAAGAGAATGCAAATATTTAAACTGCCCAATCTTTTTTATGATGTCTGGATTTGTAGTTCGAACGTACAAGTGTCGAAGAGTCTTAGGAATTATATGAGGCAACTTTGTACTATCCTCAACTCTTAAACATTCATGTATGGAAACTGATTGTGCCAATTCATGTATTAAATCATGCATCTTGTAGTAGTATCCTCCAAAATCTTCAAACTTATCAAAGAAAGATTTGTTAACCAAAACATCAAAATACATTCCTCCGATATCCTCCATAGTCCATTCTTGATCATGAGGCTGCTGAATGAAACCCAATGAAATCCACATTCGGACTAAATCACCTTTATCAAACCTATAATCTTGTGGAAATATAGAACAAAATGCGAAACAATTTTGTAGATGCTTTGGGAGGAACATATAGCTCAATCTTAAAATGAGAAAGATGTCACGCTGACCCAATTTTGGACTTACAAAATCACTATTTAAAAACTTTTGTCCAATGTCTTTCATCCAAGCTAGAATTCAAAACACACCACCGATGACCTTCGCTGCCAATGGAGATCCTAAAAGCCTTTTAACTATCTCTCCAGCAATGGATCTTAATCTTTCATAATCATTAGGATTATCTACATCAGCAAATGCATGAGAGTTGAGGAGCTGCAAACACTGATCTTCCTCCAAGCCCTCTAATCTAAATATTTCCGTCTTCTTTTTGATGACCTTTGCAATCATCATTGCAACCGAATCCATTCGAGTTGTTACCAAAATTTGACTACCAATTTTCCCATAAGCCAGAGGGGCGAGCACCTTCTCCCATTTTCTGATATACTGGTTCTCCTCCTCCTCCCAAATGTCATCCAGAATAAGTAAGAACTTCTTGGACATAATCTCAGTCCTAAGACTATTTTGAAGTGAATCAAGTGATTCGTCCAGACGAGGCCTCTCCTTCTTAAGAGTTTTTTTTCTTAAGAGTTGATAACATATCTGCAATGATTTTTTTCACATCAAAGTTGTTGGAAACGCAAACCCACATTTTCAGATCAAATTCCTTTGTCATTTCATCTTCATAAACATGTTGCAAGAGAGTTGTCTTTCCCATACCACCATGACCCACTATAGATAGAAGAGAAATGTTTACGTACAAAGTTGTCCGATGCTCAATGGATGTGATGTAGTGGATCGGCGGAAGACGACACCTGCAAGAAGGATTTCAAAGAGTTCCCAATCCAGGGAAGAAGAACAAGCTTTCTAAGCTTCAAAGATAGTAATATGTCATTCAATGCTTTCCCCCTTACAAAATCTCCTCTTTATAAAGCAAAAAGAGGATTCTAGAAACTAGTACTAATAACTAGATAAGATATTCCTAAGGAGAACTATTTGCTTAAAATGCTCCGCATCATTCTCCCCTTGCGTAAAAAGAGCTCGACTCCGGTCGAGACTCGATACTTAGAATGGAGGTAAGGTGGAAACAAATTCCGGGATCGAAGACTTTGAATGCTGGCTTCAAAATTAGTACATGAAGAGGCTTCCTGTGAGTCCCTCGAATCCTTGAAGAATTATTCACATACTGCTCAATGTAGAGCCTAATTGTGACACCTTCTGGGCCAGTTCCAGATAGGCGGAATGTCAGCCGGGAATCATATGCAAACAAGAGACGGATGACCTGGTGCTTGGAGACTGAATCATCCACCCGCTCATTGTACTCAAGTTCATCAGCATTCACAACATCCGTCTTCTGCACTTTGGTAGGAAACCCATATGGGCATCCAAATTCAGCCTTTAGCCAAGCATACTGGTCAGAATATTCACCATAATCTGTATAAGAGCCAAGCATAATCACATGGACACCTGCAACTTCAAAAGGATAATAGAGATTTGAAGTGAAGCCGCTCTCTGCATAAGGCATTTTCCACCTTGCATTGTATGACTGGAATGGAGATTTAATAAATGGAATACTCTCCATCTCATGGTTCCCTTCTGTTTCCATCCACGGCCTAGCATTTGCATATGGCTGTATCAGCTCACCAAAGGAATCCCACAAGTGCTGTAGATAATCAGTATAGGAAAGGTCCCCTGGGTGTAAATGCAAATCATATTGGCAATCATTGATGTGCGATAGTGTGGATGCAGTCCAATCAGTCTGACCAAGAACACCAACTACAGCAAAAGTTAATGGAAATTTAGGAGGGGTCTTAAACTGAAAATCTGGTTCCTGCCCTCCACAACGGTAGTAGTAAACTGTATCGTCCTCAAGAGGTCCAAATGATTCTGTGTAGAAAAGACAACCTGTGTACTGCCTGGCTAGCAGCTTTGTCTTAACTTCATTCAAGTGGCCTACCTTGACATTATGTCGAGCAGCTGAGAGGCATTGTTGATGATCAACTTTGTCAGCCAAATTTAAACCTGAGATTTCCACACCTGCAGTAAAATCATTCACATCACCAACATTGTAGTTGTCATTTAACTTAGTTTCTCTATTTCTATGAGCCGCATCAGGATCCATGATGCAGTGCAGCTTCCGGCTGTTACTAAAGTAGAGCTCGGTCCATTCCACCAGCTTCACATATTTGTTTCTACCAGAAATTGTCTTCTTCTGTGAAGAATCGGTGTTTGCATCGTCAAGACCAAAAGGTGGTGGAGGAACATGGACCATAAACCCAAAAGGAGGAAGACCATCAGACCATATTAGAATTTTCTTTGTCAAGGACAAAGATTCCGCATCTTTCTCTGTCTTAGGCTCTGAATTTGCATCTATAGACTGTTGCTTCTCCAAATCAAGTTGCCGATCACCAATGGAAAGGAGCATCGCGATTGCTCCTGGCGTCACTGTCTTCAGTGCGGAACTGCGCTCGTCGCCAGGCGCTGAAATGCGCTTGTCTCCAGGCATGGAATCGTGCTCGTCGCAAGGCGCTGGCTCACGCTCATCATCTGTCTCGCGTGAGCAGCAGGGGCCGGATCTTGCGCGGGCGGGAGGAGGGGCCGGGTAAACGACGGAGTCGGAATGACTTCCATCCATGGCGGAGTCCGGAACCCGCACTGCCTTGTTGCCGTCCGCAGGCAATGCAGGAAGATGACAAATCTCAAGCTGGAGCTCCATCCCGACGGAGTCGGAGCAGGCAACGGAACTGGGATCGTGATGGTGTTGATCCAATGTGTTGGAGTGCTCGGAATGAGCCAAACTGGCACCGGCGGATCTCCCAGTGGGTCGCCGGTGGACGTCCGAAGACGTCTCAGCCTCCGGAACGCAACTGTCGGGGGCCTGGGTGTGTGCCATCGATGTTCCGGCGGAGCCAATTGTGTCCGGCCACGCCGCGAGAATGTTCAGGCCCGGCGCAATAACGTTCGGCTTTAGGATCTCTGGGAACTGAGGACTGGGGCCACGCGCGGAGAATGTTACGACTACAGGGGCCTGATCGGTTACTGCCGGCATTGTCAGATCGGCGGAGTCGGGGCCGGTAATGATACTGAGATCTGGAAGTGAAAGATCGAGCTCGGAGACATGTTGGGTCGGTGAATCGGAGGCAGAATGTGCGGAAATCAGGTCACCGGTTGGGTTTGCGAGGTCCTGGACACCGGCTGAGGTTGCGGTTGCTGATATTTGTCGTGTCCCGACGAGCTGCTGAACATATTCTACATGGTGGAAAGGATCGACAATGAAGTCGGAATCAACTTCCCCACTGGACAATGGGCCTACGAACGGAGCTAAACGGGATTTGGTAGGCTTGAGCGGAGGAGGTTCTCGCCACCGGAGCGGAAGCTCGAGCGGGGGGATAATCGTGGGCGGGACAGACGGTGTCTGCGTGAAGCGAATGATGAGATCGAGGAAGAAGAAGGAGAGTACCTCGGTATGGTTGCCGACATCTTCCTCATCTTCCTTATTGCTCGAAGGTTTTCGCGAATCAGATCAAGGTTTCTGTCTACCCGATCGAGCGATTCCTTCGACTGAGCTTGATAGAAGGCGATCCGGCTTCGAGCATCGTCGACAGCCCACCTTCCTTGGCGTCGATCGTCGTCGACCGCCAATCTTGTTTTACGGCTTCGATCGTCGTCGACAGCCGACCTTCTGCAATACATCGATCTTCACAAGCTCCAGGCTCTGATACCAACTGATGTAGTGGATCGGCGGAAGACGACACCTGCAAGAAGGATTTCAAAGAGTTCCCAATCCAGGGAAGAAGAACAAGCTTTCTAAGCTTCAAAGATAGTAATATGTCATTCAATGCTTTCCCCCTTACAAAATCTCCTCTTTATAAAGCAAAAAGAGGATTCTAGAAACTAGTACTAATAACTAGATAAGATATTCCTAAGGAGAACTATTTGCTTAAAATGCTCCGCATCAGGATGGCTTTCTCAACCACTGCATAACAAACTCCTTAGCCTCGCCTCTACCGATGAGATCATTTGTAGGCAAGGATCCTGTTTCACGTGCTTCGTACAACTCACGCTGCTGCTCCTGCTGCTCCTGCTTTGCGCTATCTAGAAGATGAAGAAAAGTACTAACCCCAGCTGAAACTTTATCTAGTTTCTGCACAATCTCCTCCAGCCTCTTCAAGTTGGGATCAATCTTGAGAGCGCGTTCTCCAACTTTGCGAATTTTCGAAGCACTTTCAATCAGGAAGCTCGCGTTGGCCGTTCTTTTCTGATAAAATTAGCGAGAAATAGATTATAAAATAAATATATTTATTTGCAACCATTATCAAATAGGTAGCTGATGATAGAGAACGCACCTGATCTGTTTCCTCCATGTTTTTAGTCAGCTGTTCTTTATGCTTCATGTACTCAAAATCATCGAGCACATCATCTGCCTCATCAACAGCATCTCGCAGCTGCCATATCCACTTGTTGATAGGGTGGTTCTGATCGCTAATTTGTGCTTGGTTAGCCGCAAAGACGACAGCTTGGATCTTCGGGTGGTTTTGTCTCAGGCTTTCCAGCTCCTCCTTCATGCCGGTCTGCCATCCGACTTGATCTTCCAGGTAATCAGAGCAAGTGTTGATGATCTTGTCCATGATTGGACCAATAAACCATTCCGCCATGGCAGCGACGATCGAGGTAGAGAGAGCAGAGCAACTGAACAGTAGGAGAAACAGAGATTAGAAGTTTGGAAGAGATAAAGATTAGATACTCTCTAATAATTAAGAGAGAGAGAGAGAGAGAGAGAGAATATGAAGTTGCCCCGTAGCAGAAAGCCAACAGAAGTCTCCATCAGAAAATAAGAAAAATGAATGTATTTACCCCTGCTGTCGCAGTGTTTGATTGGGAACCTACTATCTCAAGTTTGAATCTACTCTTATATGGCATGTCTTCTTAAATGGAGAGAAAAGAATTATGGGTCGTGTATCTACTCTCATTACAAGCTGACGTGACAACGGGTCGATACCCGTTCTAAAAAATGTATTTTAAAATAAATGAGAAGTTTGATTTTTGAGGGGAATATCATTTTATTTATTATTTATATAACTTAAGAAAAATGAATGTTTTTTTATCTGCTCACGATGAATGGTTTGATATTAATTTATTTTTTTATGTAATATTTGAATAAAATTTTAAACTTTTTTAAATGAGTTAAATGGGCAGATTTAAACTTTTTTAATATATTTTAATTATTAATATCGAATATATAATTAGATAAGTCTTTTCTTGAATTCAAGAAGAAAACTTATAAATAAATTTTATTTTCTGCCTTTGCTGGCAAGCTTCCTTGTCTTTTAAGACCATGATACTTTATAGAACTTTATTAAGTATTAACATCTCTATTAATTAATATTTATCAATTTTATGTCGGTCTTTGAATTTTTATTAATATATTTTTAGCAAAGTCTTCGTACGGAAAAATTATTAGGTGCGGAATATGCACCGTCCGCATAAATATGAATACCTAGCGGTACCCAGCGGTACCGAGTGCCGGTACCTAGCGCGGAATAAGACTTATGCGGACGGTTGTTCCCGTCCGCACTCTGCACCTAATAATCTCTCCTTCGTACGACATCCATTTTGCATCTAATCAATCTTATAGGTCTAAATCCTTTTTTACAACATCATATATAAGCTTCAGATGTAAGTTTGTTTTGACAACATTAATTTTGTATTATATGGGTCTCTTAGGTTAATTTGTTAGAATTCAAATTAAAGATAAATATTCATGTATATACATAATAAATTTTAATACAACAATTTTTTTAATATAAAATTAATTCTTCATTATAAAATTCACATCTTCACATGTGAAATTGAAATTGAGCATGACACCTAAAAAAGGTTCCCCAAACAAATCTAATTGATTAATTTAGGAGAGTAGCATATGGTTGTACAATACTAATGTTTTGTTTGGGACAATTTTTTGTTGCATTTTAAAACAACTTTCTAGTAAAAAAAAAATTTATATTAAAAGCAGTTTTAAAAAGTAGTAAGAAAGCTATCTCAAATAGGGGTGTCAATTTCGGATCACGGGTTGGGTTCGGGTCGAACCGAAACTGACCCGGCATTATTTGGGTCAAACACGAACCCGACCCGTTTCTGCAAATGGGTCGATTTTCTAGACCCGAACCCGACCTACTTCGGGTCCGGGTCAACATAACCCGGGAGTCAACCCGATCCGACCCAAATGACCTGGTTAAAACAAAAAACATCTAGTTTTTAAGCCCAAAAATAGGTCAAACTCCGCTTTTTGGGTTAAAAACGGGTCAATCTCGAGTTGTCGGGTCAAAAATAGGTTTTCGGATAAAAAACAAGTCATTTTCGGGTCAACCCAAACCTGTCCCTATTTTTAAAATGGGTCGAATTATTGAACCCGAACCCGACCCATTTCGGGTTTGGGTTGACCCAAACCCAAAATTTTCGGTTCGGGATTGGTTCAGATCCAATATTGCACCCCTAGTCTCAATCGAAGCCTTAGTGATAGACAAGTCTATCATTCTACATGTGCTGTTCTTTTGGAGCTTTGTAAACAAACAATGAAACAATAATATTATGTTTCTCATCTCATTGATGGTCACTTAATTTGAAGGCATAATTAATTCTAATTAATGGCAATTAATGATTCTTGTGAACTATAAATCACTGCATATTAGAATCAAATATATAATTAGTTGAATTTTATTAAATCTTAGCTATTGCCATGAGCTTGAAAAAAAACTTATGTGAAAGAAAACTTATAAATAAGGTTGAATAAGATTTAAAATAATAAGATTTAAAATCAAATAATGTATGATTTTGATCAAAATTTGATAAAAATTAAATAAATGAACTAGATCAAGATAATACTAAGGTCAATTTAAATTATTTATAGCTTTAAGCATAAACAAATAATAAAATTAATTCAATTGGAGCATGCAAGCTCATTTTTGTAGATAAACCAACAAATCAATAGAAGAACAACAATATCTTTTTTTGTAGCAGTAATAATCCCATATTAACCAAAGTAGCTAAGAAAAAGAACTAACCATTTATGAGAGGAAGAACATCTTCTATGTGTTTCCAGTTTTTAATCTTACAGAAGATAATATTTCTGATCTTAAAGTAGATGGAAGCAGAACTTAGGAATTGTCAAAATTTCTAGCATTTATTTCTCTCTATAAATGATATAGAGTGCAATGAGTGGATAAATAGAGGAACTTTTTTCCATTTGGAGGCATGTTTGTCGTCTTATTAATGTGTTCCAGCAGTTGTCAAAGGTTAGGCCTAAATAAAAAACTAACAGCTTACGGAAAAAGGAACGAAAGAGTATGATAAGAGTTTCCACATTCAAAAAACAGGTGGTTAACATTTTTAGAAAACGTATTACATAGAATGAAAGTATCAGATGCTGCTATATTCCTGCCTATAAGTTGGTCAGAGGTTTTTAGACCACCAACAAGAGCAAGCCAGACTAATGAAGAGAAGCTTATAGAATGTTTCTTGTGTGAGACCTGTTTAGACCCATAGACAAAAAGCTTATCAATATAAAATTCATTGATGAAGGTTTGAACTTTGAAGGTGTAGTTTAAAAGAACTATTACAGGAAAGCCCCAAAAAAATGCCCATTAATATACATAGGGGTGGAGGTTATGACATTTTTAACAAAAGGAGGAAGAAGGCCATGTAAAGTTCAGCTATAATTAGATATGAAATTGGAGACATAGGAGTGAACATGAATGGTGAGAGAGTGAGGGTCTAACAGTTCACAAACAGCTTTGCGAAAACTCCATGGGTCCCAAAGGAAGGAGGTGAAATTGTTTTGAGATACATGAAAAATAATTTTGGACTTAATTTTATGAGCAACATCAAATAAGTTTTTACTAAAAAACAGAGGCATTTCTCTCTGAAGGTTTCCATGAGTATATGTAATAAGATTTTATCCATGTTGAAAGCAAAAAAACTATGATAGGAAGGACCATAGTTGGCGGAGGAGGTCGGAAGGACCGTACTTGGCTGGCGACAGAGGTTGGAATGACTGTAGTTGACGGGCAATGGAGGTCGGAAAGACTGTAGTTTGGTGATGGTGGTCGAAGGGACCATAGTCGGCGAACGACAGTTGTTGGAAGGACTGTAGTCGGTGGACGATGGAGATCGGAAAGACTGTAGTCTTGTGACGGTGGTTAGAGGGATCGTAGTCGGCGAAGGAGGCTGGAAGGACCGTAGTCGGCGGGCGACGGAGGTCGGAAAGACCGTAGTCTATTGACGGTGGTCGGAGGAACCATAGACGATGGCCGACCGTGGTCATAAAAGACCGTTGTTTATCGAGAGAGGTACTGTTGTCTGCGATGGAGTTCAAAAGGACCATAGTAAGCAAATGACAATGACCATAAAGACTGTTTTCGAACAACGGATGTCAAAAGGATCGAGTCGACGGGCGACAATAGTTAGAAAGATTGTTCTTTGGTGAAGGAGATTTAAAGGATCATAGTTGGATGGCGACAGAGGTCAGAAGTCTAGAGATGGGCGGAAGTTCTGCGTTGGGTAGAAGTCCGACGAAAGCCGGCGACGGCAAATGTTTCGCGAAGAGCGAAAATCCTTCGTTGGGTAGAAATTCGGTGATGAGTGGAAGTTTGACATCAGGTAGAAGTTTGACAAAAGTTCGATGACTAGAAGAAGTGCCACGACGGGTTGAAGTCCGCGTGAGGCAGAAATTTGGCGATAGGCGGAAGTCCAGTGTTGTGAGACCTCGTTCCTTTACTGTTCCTCTCTGGCTTGGATTTTCCTCCCAGAATCGTCCGGGACGGTAGTGAGATCGGCCAGGCCGATCTGCACTGTTCAAAATACCGTCCTGAGATAAGTTCTGGGAACCGTCCAGGACGATCCATTTGGTCTGATCGTCCCGGGACGATTTGACGATCGGCCGGGCTGATCAGCTTAATGATATAAAAAATCAGCTCGTTTTGATGAGAGAGAAAATCATTAAAAAATCAAAATATCTGATTTAGAGAGAGAAAGAGAAAGGGAAAAAGAGAAAAGCTGGATTTTGGAGGCCGCAGAGCGCTTTTCGTCCGACGCTGCTGTTGGGAAAAGTGAAGATCTCGTGGTAAGGACTCCGAATCCTATTTCTGTTTTCAAAGATATTGAGTTTTGACCGAGTTGTGATCTGTTTTGTGTTTTCGTAGTCGAATTTTGGACGCGATTTCGATTTGACACAACTTTCACCGCACAACTTTTAGTATGTTATAGATATGATTATTGTACACGATGTGACTGATATGGGTTTGATTGACTGACATGCATATTGATAGCATAGCCGTGCTTTGATTTCAGTTATGGGTATTAGGTGACCTGCTGGGCTTTGTAAAGCTCATTATATGTGGTTGATATTTTCAGGTCAGGGCAGGGGAGCAGAAGATAAGAATTGATCCGGATCTTCAGGTTTTTTGTCTTTTGATGATTTTGATTCTTTTGTACTCAGGATAGATTTCAATACTGGTGATTGTAGTGTAGTTCTTGAGTATTGTACATGACCCTTTTGAGATGATCGACTTGTATATTGATGTTTTAAATTTTATTGATGTTTGATAGACTGTTTAATTGAAGGTTTTAGATAACTCTGATAAATTGTTTGGAAAATTGATTGTCATTCTTTCCAAGTTAGATCTTGGGGCGTGACAAGTGTCCGGTATAAATCCAGCGACGGGCGGAAGTTTGTCGTATGGTAGATGTCCGACGGAAGTCCAATGATGGGAGGAAGTCCAACGATGGGAGGAAGTCCAAAAACGAGAGGAATTCTGACGACTGGCGGAAGTCCGGCATCGGGTGGAAATCTGATGACAGTCATGCTAAAGTCCTGCAGTGATCGGCCGCGGTCGTCGCCGAGTGGTGATCTGACGACGATTGGGCTAAAGTCTGGTGGCGGTTGGTGGTCGGGTAGTGGTCCAATGATGGTCGGGCTAAATTAAGTCCGGCGACGCTCGGCCACCTGGTGGAAGTCCGGCGGCTGTTGGAGTCTATGCAGCACCACCGCTGTCGGGTGGTGGTCTGACGATGGTCGGGCGAAGTTCGACGGCGGCCGAGCAGTAGTCCGATGACGGTCGAGCTGAAGTCCTGTGGCAGTCGGAGACCAGGTGGAAGTCCGGCGACGATCGACATCCAAGAGGTGGTTTGACGACGGTCGGCAGCCGAGGGGATGTCTAACGGCATTCTGGCTAAAGTACAGCAGTGAAAGACGAGCGATCCTTGGTTCGATTACAGTCATGGGTTTGCCGGCGGTGGTGCTGGAGCTCTTGAAACCTTAGAGCTCTCTCCAGTCTCTAGCCCGAGCTCCCTTTCATGTAGAGAGTGAGGGTCTATTTATAGATTTCATGAATGACACACCCCAAAAATATAGAAAAGATCTGGGGCAGGTTCGAAGTGCTCCAACGGATGGCTCGTGTTGTTTCCACACTCATATAAAGTTTTTCAACTATTTAAGTTCCTTAACGATGTCGAAATTCAGCGATCTTGGGCTTGTTGGATTTGGCTCGCCGAGCCGCTTGATTTGATTACAAACATGTCATATTTGAATATCATTTTGTCATCCAAATAATGCTTTGATACTTCCAAATGTGGTTCGGGCCCCCGATTTGGACCCATTTGGGCTCGGGTTGGACCGAATTTAATGTCGTTAGGTTCGTCTTTTAGAGAAGTTCAATTCAACTATAAATTTATTGAAATCAAAGTTCATATGATCCCGAATTTGATTTTAAAAATTTCCAACTTAAATATGCCTCGAGATTCTTGCTCGATCACAACAATTTTTGGCGACTTATCAACAAAAACGATCAAGTTGGTCTAAGTCAGTTGTGATTGTTTTAGAAAAGCAAATCAGCTGAAAGCCACCTCCTAAAAAATCCTCAGCTTTCAGTTAAATTTAGCATCAATAGCAAGTGCGCATACCAGCAATGAAAGGATATCAGGTGACAAGCTCTAGGGAAAGCAAGATAGAAGAACTACAATGGTCACAAGTGACCTAACTTTATTAAAATCACCTGCCTTCTCTAATTCCAATTCATACAGACTCAGGAACACATGAACTAAGAATAACTAGGTACAGCTTTTACTTAACAAGCAGAACCCTCCAATGACATCAAAATACATCACTTTATTAACTCCAAATAAATCTCCCATAACAACTAAACTTGCTGAATGTTAGAGTCATCATCATAAGTTCCCTCAGAGGAATGCTTCCAACCTAAATTCACAGCCAAGTCCTCAACTGTAACCTTGACCACATCTTTTCTAACTCCTATATCAGTGATATACCTCCCAGCACAGTACATCCCAGCAGTCACAGTTGCCATCCCCACAGGCCCCGCCATTAGCAATTTGAAAGGGCTAGAAAAAATAGCAGCTAATGGAATGCCAATGACCGAAGATGCCTGCCCACTCCTTCCTATTCCCTGATCATCAATTGGCAGAAGCCCAGTCTTGCAATAGAGCGCAAAATCCTCACAATTATTCTCAAACAAGTCATAATTTCCAAAACCATTCTGCAGGAGGTACATTGCTTAATGGATCACAGTCGTCGGAGGATCTGAGTGCGCAGTTGTACAAGTGCCGCCGCGAACTTTAGCAAGGAACACCGGTGGCGCCACTCCATACTCAAAACAATAGAGAGATCCTTTGTCAAGAAAACAGTCGAGGCAAGAAAGGATGACTCCGCTGTTGGGCTGTTCGAATCAAGGATAACTTTCGGTCTTCTTATAGAACTTGTAGTCTGACCAAACAAGCTCTAAGACTTAACAAACCAACTTGATTTTCTTTTCCTACAACATGAAAAGCATATCAATATGCAGTGAAAACCATGAAAAATACAATCAAATTGTATTCACAGGCAAAATTTTTGCTATTAATTAAGATAAAAACATCATATCTCGATGGAGCAAAATGCATTCATATAGAGGTAAAACAATTTTATTTTCCATCAAATTGAATTCACAGACAAATTTTTTTGATATTTCATGAACGATTGTATTTTCCATCAAGCAAAATGCATTCCAAACTTTGCACAAATTTTTATCATGATATCACAAATTGCAATTAACAAATAGGAAAAGCTACTTGAGCGAGCCCGTACGATAAAATAGCAAATAAATGGCGAACATGCATGCGAAATTTAGGGCATCACAAGAAAATTTTAAATGCATCACAAGAATCATTCAAGAATTTAGTAAATTTAAGAATAGCTACAAAATGGCGACCGGACTACAAAAATTAGGGCAGATTAGAGGAGTTGGAAATTACCTAAGACCGATCAACCGAATGGCGACCCGGAATTTGTCGGCGATGACTGATTCAGTGACGGGAATGGTTTCGACATCAACGCCGGTGGATTCGGTCGTGGATGGCGATTCGAAGGCGATGGTGATTCGGAGGCGACGACGAAGGTTTCGGCGAGCGAACGAGCAGTCGATTGAGCAAGCACGGTCGAATGACTAGGTTAGGGCATATGGGGGAGGAATATAATGCCGGTTTTAGCTGAGGTTAAAGCCGCTGTTATAATAATTAGATAGCATCGATTAAAACCGCTGCCTATACCCTTCTATAGCACCGGTTTTCTGATCGTTGCGAGTAAGGGCTGCGAAAACTTCAATTTTTTGGTAGTGAGAAGAATAATCAATTAGTTTTAGAAATAAAAATGTGATTACATTGATCAAAGAACATATGTGACATTACATGACTACACTATAAATATATAAGTAAAAAATTTGTATTGGATGACTCCATTAAATAAGTGCTTCTATGACTTGCATTAATATTAAACAACATATATAGAAAAATATCAGCGATACATAACCACATAACATATATAAATTAATTTAAAATTAAAATATTTAATTTTTAAATAAAAAATTACAATTAAATATTTCAGATAACTCCGTCACTCAAATGAGCTCTTAAGATCATAGTTTTTTTTCTCCTCTAATACTTTGCTATTTTTTATACTCTACAATTACTTTCCTTTTTTTATTAAATGGAAAATAAATATATAAGAAAATAATAATAATAAATCAAATAAAAATTAAATATTATTTAATACTAATAATAAAAATCTATTAAATTATAGCCTATTATATATTTACAGGATATACAAATATATAATAATAATTTTTATTTATTAAAACAATGAAATAATAATAAACACAAGCATTCTAAAATGATCAATGGGCAGAGGGCCAGCTGGCCCCAACTTTACAAAAGTAAAAGTTTGTGCTTAAAGGCTGCTTTAGGTAAAGTAGTTTTTAATAGGAAAAGTAACTTTAAATAAAATAAAATAAAATAAAAGTGCTGAAAAAAATAGAAGTCAGAAAAAAATTTAAAAGTACTGCTTTAGGTAAAGTAATTTTTATGTTAGATAATAAATTAAAAAATTAGTTGATTAATTAAGAACAACAATCTAGCGGATTAATATTCAAAGAGCTGTCGTTGCAATTTCAAAAGAAAAGGCCTACCACCACAATCTAGTTTTTGGTAATTGGATTATATATTTATATTATTATAATCAAATATATAATTAGTTGAATTTTATTAAGGCTTTGTTTGAAATGACTTTTTTCTTGCTTTTTAAAATAATTTTTTAGTATAAAAATAAAAAAAAATTGTATTAAAAAACTAATTTTAATGAGTAAAAAAGCCGCTCCAAATGAAACCTAAATCTCGATATATATATTAAAAACTTTATGAAATTTAAGTTTTTTTTTAGCTCCCAACACCATCATGAAAATATAGTAACAAGATAGTATTTATTAGAATACTAGCACATGTATTATTGAGTTATTTACATTTCTACCTAATATTGTCTTTAAATACCACTGTACTCTTTATCTTAGACATATGAATACAATTTCTATTCTCTTGGCTTTCTTGGTTTCCTCTGTCTCCCTGCTCGCCTTGTTCTTTCCTCATGGTATTAGAGCCAATGGGAGATCAAGAACCAGCCGAAAATCTTCCTTCCTCCTCCTTCTCCGATCAGACAACTGCCTCCTCCGTTACTAGCCACATCCCTCAACCACTCAAATTTCTTGTCTCTAACATCAAAAACCTTGCTCCTCATCCCCTCACAACAGACAACTACTCGATTTGGCGTGTCCAGCTGCTCCAACAATTCACCGCAAATGGCTATGCCGGCCACCTCACCGGAGCAGTCCAAGCACCTTCGGACACAGCTTCCGCGGCCTACAACCACATTCGCACGTTTGGATGCCTCTGCTATCCCTGGCTCAGACCCTACGCTCCGGACAAATTATCTCCTCGCTCCCATGCGTGTGCCTTCATTGGTTACTTGGTTCTTCATAAAGGATACAAGTGCTACGACATCTCTCAGGTAAAACTTATATTTCTCGGCACGTTGTTTTTCATGAGAAGCATTTTCCCTATAAAACCATAGCTCAACCACCTTCTCTTGACATCTCTACGGCACCAACAAACATTCCTCCCTCTCTTCTTATTCCACCATCTACTATCTCTCAACCCATCCCTCATGACGTCCCGCCTCCGAATAATCACTGCAATAATACTCCTATTACACCTTCTCACTCATCATTACACATGTCTGATATGCCTTACAATACTTCATCACACACAAATCCTTCACCTCCGCCTATTGCTCCTATTCCTCCACCGCACCCCATGATCACTAGATTGAAATCTGGAATTAGCAAACCGCGGAAGATTCTCAATCTGCTCACTCACACCTCCACTCCCGACACGCCTTCATCTTACACTCAAGCTCTCAAAGTACCGCACTGGAAGAATGCAATGGCTGTCGAAATTGAGGCTCTTCGTCATCAAGCAACTTGGTCTCTTGTTCAGCCACCGCCGAATAAATCTGTCCTTGGATGCAAATGGACATTTAAAACAAAGTTGCTACCCACCGGACAGGTTGATCGCTACAAGGCACGGCTCGTGGCACTTGGGAACCATCAACAATTTGGCATCAATTACACCGAAACCTTCAGCCCTGTTGCCAAGATGCCGACAATTCGTCTTCTTCTAACATTAGCTCTCCATCGTCAATGGCCAATGCACCAATTAGACGTCTCCAATGCCTTCTTACACGGTGATCTCCCGGATGATATCTATATGAGGCAGCCACCCGGGTTCGTTGATCCGACCAACCCAACGGCAGTCTGCAAATTACATAAATCACTTTATGGATTGAAGCAGGCGCCTCGACAATGGTTTCAAAAGCTAACAACATTTCTTCAATCGCAAGGATTCTCATTCAGTCGCTCGGACCCGTCTCTTCTCATTCTTCACACCGGCCAGCTCCAAATCTACATCCTTATTTACGTAGATGACTTCCTCGTCACGGGCAATGATTCAGCAGCGATACAAACGTTACTCCATCAGCTTCAGACGCAATTTGCTCTCAAACAACTCGGACAAATTTCCCTCTTTCTTGGTATCCAGGTAATTCAATCCTCAACCGGCTATTTTCTTTCCCAAGAACATTATGCTACTAAATTGTTAAACGATGCAGGTTTTAAGGATTGCAAACCCGCCCCTACGCCGATCACGCGCCGAAGTCCAATACCACACACCCGCTCTCAGTCCGCCATTCTCGGATCCATCCCTGTACCGCAAGCTTGCTGGCTCACTTCAGTATCTGTCTATTACCCGGCCAGATATAGCTTACGCTACAAACAGGGCGTGCCAGCATATGCAGCAACCGACCGAGCAAAACTTCAAAGATCTCAAACGCCTCCTTCGGTATATTAACGGCACTCTATCATTCGGACTCCCGATCTCCATTGGCACTCTAGAACTACACTCCTATTCGGATGCCGACTGGGCATCAGATACGACCGACCGGAAATCCATAGCCGGCTTCTGCACATTTCTAGGTCCAAATCTCATCTCTTGGACCGTGAAAAAGCAAGCTACGGTGGCCAAATCGTCCACCGAAGCTGAGTACCGCTCCCTCTCCGCCGCCGCATCCGATGTACTTTGGCTTCGTCGCCTAGCTCTGGAACTTCAGCTTCCGCAACCCGCTCCTACGGTCATCCATTGCGACAACACTTCAGCTATCGCCATTGCCAAGAATCCAGTGTTCCATGCACGAACCAAACACATCGAGATCGACTATCATTTCATCCGTCAACAAATTAGCTCCGGCGACATCAGATTAGCTCACATTTCTTCTAAAGATCAAGTGGCAGATATACTTACAAAACCGTTTTCAATAGCACGGTTTAACGATCTCAGAAGCAAATTAACCATTCGTTCCACGAATGATTAATTTGAGGGACCATATTAGAATACTAGCACATGTATTATTGAGTTATTTACATTTCTACCTAATATTGTCTTTAAATACCACTGTACTCTTTATCTTAGACATATGAATACAATTTCTATTCTCTTGGCTTTCTTGGTTTCCTCTGTCTCCCTGCTCGCCTTGTTCTTTCCTCAGTATTATCTGAATAAATCAATAAAGAAAATGAATGTGAAAGTTGATGAAAGTGTAAAAACTTTAAGTGACATATTATAAATATAGATTACTGAAAAGAAATGAAATTCATGGATTAAATATGATTAATCATTCAAAATTCATTTGTTCTGCATATTCAAAAACATAAAATAAAAACTAAGCAATAGTTCAATAATTATTTCATTTAAAGAAATCAATAAAAAATAATAAAGGGACATAGATTTCATTTGTAAATGATCAAAATCTTGAATTTGACCATTTCAAGAAATCAATAAGAAATTTTTTAAAAAAAAATTACTTAGATTTCAGTTGTAAATGATCAAAATCGGAAATCTAGCGACATATATAGTGAAACATTAAAGAAAAATATATTTATATATATATATATATATATATAAAGGAACCACCAAGTGGTACATAAATAAAGTTGATTACATCGATCAAGTGATACAAACTGGTTCATGCCCATATTGCATTCTTCACATTTCATATACATATGAAACAAATAAGACAAGAAGAAAGAAGTTTTCTTATGTATAAATATCATCAGGGATCAATACAGATTCTCGGAATGTGAGCAATCTTGTGCCGATCGGGGCCTCCATCCTGTCGATAGCGCTCCTTTAACTCTGGATGACGTTCCCCCCAAATTGTTAGCCTTTCCAAAGAGGGAGGAAGGTTCGGTAATTCCCGAAGCATAGGAACACCATAAATATATAGAATCTGAAGTGAAGATAAGCTTTCCAAGGAGGAAGGCAGAGACTGTAAGGATTTGAGCCATCTAAATTCCAGCTCAAAAAGAAAATCTTTCAGAAACCACTGCTCCACCTCATTTGGAAATGAAACCACCTCATCATTATTTATAATTGTCAGCTTTTTTAAGGAGGCGATACTTCTCAATGGCTCCATTAGCAACACCGATGGATCACTTATACCGAGATAGCTGAGCATGAGATGGCAATTATTAGTGCTCTCCACTTCTCGATATCTTCCCAGAGAGATCAGATTGGGGCAATTTAAAATTGTCAAGGATCTTAGTGCTGCAAGTCTTGCTATTTCATCAGCCAGAGGAAGAGATGTAATTTTTGGACAATTACAGATCCTTAATGCTTCAAGGGGAATAGGATTTGAATTGCTACAAAAATTCAAAGTCGTCCACCCAATTTTATCTATGGACAATATCTTGAGCTTAGGAGGCAAAGAGGGCAACTCTTTCAACTTCGGGCAGTTTTCGAGGTCCAGTTGAATTAAGCAAGGAAACAAACATCCATCTTCAGCAGCTACTCCTGCCTCAAACCAATCCTCTAATGCATCTAATCCCCAAATATATAACACCTCTAGCAATGGAAAGGCATCGTATTTATCATTCCCATTAAATTTACTTTCGAGCCATTTTACTTTCGGCAAGCCAAAAAATCTTAGAGACTTGAGGAAGGGAAGTCGCCCAAAAGGTGGAAGAGTTTCACACTCCAAGCAATCTCTCAATTCGATTTTCTCTAGATTGAAGATCAGATTAACATTGTTCATCCATATACAAGACCTTGCACCCATGTATCTCTTTATGCTCAGATTCCTCAGACATTTTGGTGGCTGAAGGTTGTCCAGCACGTTCTCATCTAAATCGATGTTCCTCGAATCAGTGTTACTCCAACATAAGGTTAGATCTGTGAGCCTCCTCTTGGCACATAATTTGGCACTACAAGCCTCCTCGGCATCCTTAACATTTTCAAGGCAATTGATTCCTAATTTCCAAAGATCATTCATATTCTCCAGCTCCCCAATTCTATAACCACTCACATCTCTAAGATCAAACATATTCACTTCTTGAAGAGACTTTAGCTTCCCAATCCCACATATCGATGAAATATAATTCTTGGACAATTTCACGTAACGCAAGTTAGAAAGGTTATTAATGTAACTTGGTAAAAAATCATCACCTTCAAGTTGGATTGACAACCTTTCATCATAGACTATGTACTGCAAGTGATAGAGATTACTTAGAGATCTTGGCAGCATGGTCAAATTACAATTACCATCAATCTTTAAGTATCGAAGATGTATCAAATTTCCAATCTCCTCTGGTATCATTTTCAAGCTTGCTGAAGCATGTATGTATAATAAGCGTAGGCTTCTCCATGTTTTGAATATTTTGATAAGTGCGCTGAAATCTTGATTAGAAGCTTCATTGAACAAGAAAAGTGAATGCAAATATTTAAACTGCCCAATCTTTTTTATGATGTCTGGATTTGTAGTTTGAACAGACAAGTGTCGAAGAGTCTTAGGAATTATAGAAGAAAAGTTTGTACTATCCTCAACTCTTAAACATTCCTTTATGGAAATTGATTGTGCCAATTCATGTATTAAATCATGCATTTTGTAGTAATGTCCAAACTGATCAAAGAAAGATTTTTTAACCAAAACATCAAAATACATTCCTCCAATATCCTCCATAGTCCATTCTTGATCATGAGGTTGTTGAATGAAACCCAACGCAATCCACATTCGAACTAAATCATCTTTATCAAACATGTAATCTTGTCGAAATATAGAACAAAATGCGAAACAATTTTGTAGATGTTTTGGTAGGAACATATAGCTCAATCTTAAAATGACAAAGATGCCATCCTGACCCAAATTTGGACTTAAAAAATCACCATTTAAAACTTTTGTCCAATGTCTTTCATCCAAGCTAGAATTCAAAACACCACCGATGACCTTTGCAGCCAATGGAGACCCTGAAAGCTTTTTAACAATCTCTCCAGCAATGAATCTTAATCTTTTATAATCATTAGGATTCTCCACATCAGCAAATGCATGAGAGTTGAGGAGCTGCAAACACTGATCTTCCTCCAAGCCCGATAATTTAAATGTTTCCTTATTCTTTTTAATTACCTTTGCAATCATCATTGCAACCGAGTCCATTCGAGTTGTTACCAAAATTCTACTACCCATTTTCCCATAAGCCAGAGGGGCGAGCAACTTCTCCCATTTATTTTTATCCTGCTTCTCATCATTCTCCCAAATGTCATCCAGCACAAGTAAGAACTTTTTGGACATAATCTCAGTACGAAGACTATCTTGAAGTGCCTCAAGTGTCTCCAAACGAGGCCTCTCCTTCTTAAGAGATTCCAACATATCTGCAATGGCTTTTTTCACATCAAAGCTGTTGGAAACACAAACCCACATTTTAAAATCAAATTCCTTTGTCATTTCATCTTCATAGACATGTTGTAAGAGAGTTGTCTTTCCCATACCACCATGGCCCACTATAGATAGAAGAGAAATGTTTCTGTACAAATCAGTTCCCCGATGCACATTTGATGGCTTCCTCAACCACTGCGTAACGAACTCCTTAGCCTCGCCTCTACCGATGAGATCATTTGTAGGCAAGGATCCTGTTTCACGTGCTTCGGACAACTCACGCTGCTGCTCCTTCTGCTCCTGTTTTGCGCTATCTAGAAGATGAAGAAAAGTACTAACCCCAGCTGAAACTTTATCTAGTTTCTGCACAACTTCCTCCAGCTTCTTCAAGTTGGGATCAATCTTCAGAGCACGTTCGCCAACTTTGCGAATTTTCGAAGCACTTTCAATCAGGAAGCTGGCCTTGGCCGTTCTTTTCTGATAAAATTAGAGAGAAATAGATTATCAAATAAATATATTTATTTGCAACCAGTATCAAATAGGTAGTTGATGATAGAGAACGCACCTCTGTTTCCTCCATATTTTTGGTGAGCTGTTCTTTATGCTTCATGTACTCAAACTCATCGAGCACATCATCTGCCTCATCAACAGCAGCTCGCAGCTGCCATATCCATTTGTTGAGAGCCGGATTCTGATCGCTAATTTGTGCTTGGTTAGCGGCAAAGACGACAGCTTGGATCTTGGGGTGGTTTTGTCGCAGGCTTTCCAGCTCCTTCTTCATGCCGGTCTGCCATCCGACTTGCTCTTCCAGGTAATCAGAGCAAGTGTTGATGATCTTGTCCATGATTGGACCAACAAACCATTCCGCCATGGCACCGATGATCGAGGTAGAGAGAGCAGAACAACTAAACAGTAGGAGAAACAGAGATTGATTGGAAGAGATGAAGATTAGATAGTCTCTAATAATTGAGAGAGAGAGAGAGGAGAGAGAGAAGATGAAGCTGCCGCGTCATAAAATAAGAAATATGAATGTATTTTAAAATAAATGGCATGTTTGATTTTTGAGCGGAATAAAAATAACCTTTTATTTATTATTATATATAAAGTAAGAAAAATGAATGTTTTTTTTTATGTGCTTATGATGAATAATTTGATACTAATTTATATTTTTATATAATATAATTGATTAAATTTGAATAAAATTTTAAAATTTTTAAATTAGTTAAATGAGCAGATTTATTTTTTTAAATATATTTAAATTATTAATATCAAATATATAATTAATAAGTTTTTTCTTGAACTCAAAAGAAAACTTGTAAATAATTTTATTTTCTTCTTTTGCTGGCAAGCTTTCCTGTCTTCCAAGACCATGATGACTTAGAGAACTCTATTCTCATCTCTATTAATTAATATTTATCAATTTTTTGTGGGTCTTCGAATTTTTTTAAATATATTTACAAAAAGGTAAATAATTTCTAGTGCAATAGTAAATTTAGGTTAAAAAATATTTTCCTAATCAACAATCTTAGCATTCCAAAGTAAGATGTAAGTGCCCTCATACGGCATCCATTTTGCATTAAATCAATCTTATAGCTAGATATAAATCCATTTTTACGACATCATATAAGCTTCATAAGTAAGTTTGCTCGTACAACATTAGTTTTGTATTATATCGATCTCTTATGTGAAAGAACACTTATAAAAAAATTAAATCATAGTTCTAAAACTTATAAAGAAAATATTAGTTGCCAAAGTTAGCACTAGGGGTGTCAATTTCGGATCACGGGTCGGGTTCGGGTCGAACCCGGAACTGACCCGGGTTCAAACGGGTCGACCCTAACCCGACCCGGTTAGGTAAACGGGTCGGAAATGCGAACCCGGACCCGACCCGACGGGTTGCCGGGTTGACCGGACCCGACCCGGGACGACCCGCGAGTGCATCGAGGTCGCGCGAGGGCGCGGTGCGCGCGGGGTCGCGCTAGTGCGGCAGGGTCGCGCGAGGGCGCGGTCGCGTGGTGCGGTGGTCGCGCGCGGTGCTCGCAGGGGTCGGCTGGTCACGCGGAGAGAGGCGGGGTCGCGCGAGGTCGCGCGAGGGCACGGGAGGGCGCTAGGTCGCGCGAGGGTCGCGCAGTGCGGCGTGGTCGCGCGGTGCGAGGGTCGCGCGAGGGCGCTGCGGCAGCGGCCAGCGGGTCATGTCCGCGTGGTTAGGTTAAAACGGGTTGGCGGGTCAACCCGGCAACCCGCCGGGTCAACCCGAACCCGACCCGTTTTATAAACGGGTCGAAATCTCTAACCTGAACCCGACCCGGTTCAGGTTCGGGTTGACCCAAACCCGAAATTTTCGGGTAGGGTTCGGGTCGGGTTTTCGGGTCGGGTCAAATGTTGACAGCTCTAGTTAGCACCATAGAGAGTGCCCTAAGAGTAGCATTCATCATAGTGCTATAACTAAGACAAAATTTGAATGGAAACCAATATTGGAGAAAAGCGGCAACTGCAGATTTTCAAAACCCAACAAAAGTGTGTACACTAAAGCAAAGTAAATCCTCAAAACAAAAATAAGAATAACTGATGACAGTAACAAAATTTCGAGTAGTAACAAAAAACTATGTAAATAATAAAAATTCAGCCACAAACAAGCTAATTAGCACGGGAAGGGAAGCACATCTTTCATGTGTTCCACTTTTTAATCTTACATAATATAATATTTCTAATCTTAAAGCAGATGGAAGCAGAACATAGTAATTGTCAAAATTTCGGACATTCCTTTCTCTCCATAAATGGTATAGAGTGCAATAAATGGATAAATACATTTGGAGGTAGGTTTGTCATATCATTAATGTGCTCTAGCACTTGTCAAAGGTTAGGCCTAAATAAAAAACTAGCAGCCCACGGGAAAATGAAAGAAAGAGTATGAAAAGAGTACCCATATTCAAAAAATAGGTGGTTAACATTTTTCATAAAACGTATTACATAGAATGCAAGTACCAGATGCTGTTATATTCCTGCCTATAAGTTGGTCAGAAGTTTTTTAGACCACCAACAAGAGCAAGCCAGACAAAGGAAGAGAAGCATATAGAATGTTTCTTATGTCAGACCTGTTTAAACCAAGAGACAGAAAACTTATCCACATAAAATTCATTGATGAAGGTCTGAGGTGGGGTTTAATAGAACTATTATAGGAAAGCCCAAAAGAAATGTCCATCATACATAGGGGTGAAGGTTATGATGTTCTCAACAAAAGGAGAAAGAAGGCCATGTAAAGTTCAGCTATTATCAGACATGAAATTGGAAACATAGGAGTGAACATAAATGGAGAGAGAGTGAGGGTCTAACAGTTCACATACAGCTTTGCGAGAACTCCATGGGTCCCACAGGAAAGAGGTGAAATTGTTTTGAGATATAGGAAAAATAATTATGAACTTAATTTTATGAGCAACATCAAATAAGCTTTTAATGAGAACAAAGACATTTCTCTCTAAAGGTTTTCCATGGGGAGATGTAATATGATTTTATCCATATTGAAAGCAAAAACTCCCATCAGCCAAGCTCCTCCAATTAAGAGCAAAACTATAAGCATACTGAAGGGCTTTTATAAATCAAAGCCCAAACCATCATTACATTTAGGAGCACAACTATTTTTCCAAGCCACCAAATGAAGCTTTTTGAGATTAATGATGCTATGAAAAAGAAATCCGATACAAACTTTTTCAATGTATTTCCTAGAAGTTTTAGGCATAAAATCACCCCTAATCTAGTAGACAATAAAATTCCATAGGGAAAATTTAATATATTGAATTCTACAGGCAAGAGAAAGTAATTTGGCTTTCCAACCATCAAGCATGGAAGCGATCTTCTAAAGTAAAGGATGGAAATTTTAAATCAAAAGCTTTTTAGTAGAGATAAGAATACCAAGATATTTGAAAGTAGGCCCACCAGCATTAATGTTAAGTATGTTACAAATAGCTTCCTGCTGGGAGTATTGGGAAAAAAAATTGTTACTTTTGCTACTGTGATGAATAAACCAGAGGCATCTCCAAAAGTATTCAATACATTAGCCAAAGTTGAAGCATTAAGGGTGGATGCTTCACCAAATATAAGGAGGTCATCAACATACATAGGGTAAGAAAAACAGGAATCTTTGATTTGAATGCCAGAAAAATGTTAAGAAGAGGTGGGGTTGTCTAGCATTGAAGAAAGGGAATGCACTGCAATACAAAACATGCAGGAGGAAAGGGGGAAATCCTGTGTGAGGCTAGAAGACGAGGCAAAGAAGCCCTCCAAAGAGCTAATGAAGCACATAGAGAAAAACACATCTTTAGTATAGGCCCTTATCTAAGAGATGAAAATCGTACGAAATCCTTTCTAAGCAAGCATGTTCAGTATAACATCTCTATTAACTTTATCTAAAACTTTTTGGATTTCCAATTTGCAACAAATGATCTTAAAAAGGTTAGGCTTTTTGAAGAGAGCCAAAAGTTAGCAACAAGAATAACATTATCAGTAGCCATTTTGTTTTGTATAAATCCCACTTGACTAGGGTGTTTGACGTGAGGCATAACCACCTTGATAAGATTGGAAAGAATCTTTACAATAAGCTTATAAAACATGTTGCAAAGAGAAATGACCCTAAAATGAGTGATATTTTTTGCATGGGAGGTTTTGGTAATAAAGAAGATGGCAGTGGCTCTGGCTTATTTGGGAAGGTGGGATGTTAAAAAGAAATAGTGTATGTATTTGCAAATTAAAGATCTGGTCCAATAATATGCCAAGAACTTTCAAAAAATTCAAATGTATAGCCATTGGGGTCCAGTGCAGAAGATTTAGGTCCGATTGGAATGGGTTAGAATTAAGATGTGCAGTGGGCTTTAAGTATTGGCAATGGGATACAAAGTTCAGGATTTATGTGGAAAGAGTAGGAACTTGCGATTTTGTTGGTGTTAACTAAAGGGTCTTAAATCATAATAGGAGGAAGAAGGCTGGTCGGTTGTTGAGTTTGACTGGAAGTGTTGAGCAACACACGCGAGGAAGATTGGCTGAGGGAAGAGGCATCGAGATTCGACCAAGAGAAACTGGGTGTTGAGTTTGGCGGCCTATTCATGTAGGGCGTGTAGTTTGGATCATGAATGGCTTGAATGAATCAGAGGATGAGGAGGTTCGGCCGGTTAGGGAAGAAGAAGATGACTGGAATCAATCGGGAGTAAAAGATCATAGCCAGGCATCAGGTTGCTTACAAGCAGATTGGGCATGGTTTTGCGGCAGGTTTGGCTTCGGCTATGAGGAGGATGACGGGATAGAGGGAGGAGTATTACTGGACTGCAACCTATGCGTGGCTGGAATCGGGCAGATGGCTTGAGGCGTTGGGTCAAAACTTTGAGGAAGCAAATGGGAGGTTATTATTGGGTTTGGCTAGAGGTAGACTTGACTTCTTCTTAAAAATGGTCAGGAGGGAGTCCAATGAGGTAGGAAAGGTTCAAATGTAGGAGAAGACTCGTGATTCAGAGAGTTCGACATGACAAGGGGTCGAGAATGAGAGATCACGGAGAAGAGAGCAAGAATCTAAGCAAAAAATGGAGGAGAAGAAGAGTGAAGGAGGACAATCGCTCTCGTTTTATCAACGCATGAATCTGTAGCAGATGGCGGATTTGAGGAGATTTCAAAAGCGATACGGGATGAGCAGCGATAAAGGTAAATATATTTTTTATTTTTTTTATTTCGTTTAAGTGTAGGTCAACATAGATCAATTAAGACAAATTCATAAACACATCACATGCATAAACATACATGTTGACCCCTACCACCAGCCCAGGAATCTTAAATTTGATAAAGAAAATTTAGTTTAAATTTGGATTGCATTGGGTTTGTTACGCCCTGGTTGAGGAAGCCATCAAATGAACCTAGGACAAGTTGGTAGATAAACATTTCTCTTCTATCTATAGTGAGCCATCGTGGTATGGGAAAGACAACTCTATTGCAACATGTTTATGAAGATGAAATGGCAAAGGAATTTGATCTTAAAATTTGGGTTTGTGTTTCCAACAACTTTGATGTGAAAAAGTCATTGCAGATATGTTGGAATCTCTTAAGAAGGAATGAAGCCTCCAATGAAATATGTACGTATAAAAATATGTGGAAAATAGTAAGTAAACCATTGCATCATGCAATTATATTTAAGGGAAGAATGACTCCTACAATGCTAATAAATGGAGATTCAGAACCAAATTAGTTGCCAAATATTTTGTAAAAAAAAAAAGAAAGAGGGTTGACTTCAACAAAAATTTTATCTCCAGTTGTCAAACATACACCTATTAGAGTAATGGCTTTCATCGTAGCCAAATTTGATCTCGAATTAGATCAAATGGATGAAAAAGATAATCATTATTATTATTATTGATGATTCGAAGGAAACTGTGTTCACACAGCAACCAGAAAATTTTGATGATAAAAAAAATATTATGTTGTCTAACATATACAACGGTTCTACTCAACCAAACTTGGCATTTCCTATCGGTGTGGTGAGTCGATGCATGTCTAATCTTGATAAAAGGCATTGGAAGGCTATAAAATTGTCATGGGATACACAAAAGTATCTTTAGGCGTCGGTAAAAAAAAAAGAGAAGAATTTCAAATTCTGAAATATGTTCAGATGCTCCAAGATCTTGTTGGGTTACATGTCACCAAGATTTGGTTGAAAAGTCAGCTGGAAGTATACTCTGCAGTATAATATTGCATTGCCTTCAATTAAAGCATGGCCCTTTGTTGCTACCGAAAAAAAGAAGAAGAATCGAAGACGACTTATGGTCAGAAGGTTTATTAAAGGGACTAAGTTTTTTTGACAGAATACTGTCGCGTTATATGATGTGAAGCCACATTTTATTAGAGATGTCACTATCAATGGCAATGTTGAAGATCTGAAAAGCATACGTAAGGCAATCCATCAAACGCAATGTCCAAACCTATGCTAATTGAGAAATTCAAATACTAATTGAATTTTGTCAATTGTCATCATGCTGAACTCAATTTAAGTAAAGATTAAAGTGGAGATTGATCACCTCTGTGAAAAATCCCGCAAATCTCGGAGAAATACACCACTAATCACCTGATGCTTGGCAGCCTCATAATAGGTATATATATAATATTGCTTTCTAAAAAAAAGAAAAAGAAAGGGGAGTTGATTATCACGATAAGGCTTTCATTTGGTTATTGGCTTAAAAAAAAATAAGATCAGCCAAGCTAAAGTCAAACAAGGGAGTCATGATCAAATTAATGCTAACCTTGTCGCCGAGCCCGAGCTCGCCTAGTGCCACGACCCCGTCACCTTCTCGCAACCTCACAGCTCCCAGTACTTGCCGCAAGCTCCAAGCAAGCCAAACCGCTTTGCCACAGCTGTTCCGAGCCTAATCACCTCTCCTCTTGAACTCCAGGAGCGATTCTCTACTTGCTGCAGCCGGCTTTACTTCTTGCTATAGCTAAATCCAAGGTTTGACGTCAATTCCACGACTCCTCCCAGCCCCGAGCTGCACTTAATATCTTCGCGTTTGCTGCCATGAAAACCTCCAGAGAACCTGTTATTTAAGAGATGATTGTAGCAGGATTTCGTTTTTTTTTTTGGCACGTGATTCTACCTTTATTTACTTTTTTTTTTACTTTATTACAGCAGTTTTTTTTTTGGGAAAACCCGGGACTTGAAGCCCATATATTAAGAAACTAAAAGGAAATTACAAGTAACCTGTAAAAGAAGAGAACTAACTAGTAAAAGAAACAAAATTACACAAAGACTTTGGCCAAGACAAAAAGAGACAATTGGCAAAATGATAGACTCAGAAAGAGCACAGTCTCATTCATCAAAAGAATCAGAATAAAGCGACAGTAGACCAGGCGGTTGCACCAGTTGCCATAGATAAAGACCTGCAGCAGTTGAAAACGGCCATCGCAGCACATCCAGCCTAGCCTACGATGAATCCCAAAAACGAGCCAGGTTGCCGCGCAGGCCCTCCATAGCTCGGAGAGACTGGCTTTGCTCATCATCGTCTGAATGCCAATCATCCACCCATATAGCCAGATGAAGTCTTCATAGTATCCCCGGGAAAAGCAGAAATAACAAGTTCACGGTCAAACTGGAATGAGAGACATCAACAAAAACTCGCATGCCCAGAATGCTCCAGCCCAGGTCAGAAGAAAAACAGAAAAACCAAAACTTTGCAAGGCACCTGGAAAGAAAACAAAGACCCAGCAGCCGAACAACAAAAAACATCCAGAAACTGAAGGTAAAAGACAGCCTCCAGCCATCAAAAGCAGCCAGACAGCAATCTAATTGCTCAATAAATCTCGCATAAGTGTTGTTTTGTGTTTCCATTTCACAGTTTTCATCCTAATAGCCTCCAAAATAATGCCAATAACTTTAGCCACATTGTTTCTAGTGTCAGAGAAACGACGATTATTTCTTTCCCTCCATATGTAATAAGTGATGCAGCTAATGGCTAAGGAATAGAAATCCTTATCAGTTCTATTAGAATACTCAGAGTTCTCAATATAATCTAATGCTTGTATCAATGTAGGTCTGAGTAAAAAACTAGCAAACTTAGGCATAATAGTCTTGAGGATATAGAATGAGAAATCACAGTCAAAAAATAAATGAGTATGGTTCTCAGTATGCCCCGAGCAGAGAGAGCAATGCATAGGAGCCATGATCCCTCGTTGGCGCAAGATATCCGCAGTTTTGAGTTTGCAAATACATGCCATCCAGGTGAAACAAGCATATTTCAAGGCGAAATTCTTGTGCCATATAGTTTTATTCCAGTCTACCTTTGGTAAATGGGAATAATAAAGTTCAGTGAAATCCTTAAATAACCATTTTGCATTGCCATTCCATAAAACATCTTTGTTAACTTGAATAGCCACATTGCTGATAATGCATTGGATAGAAGGCTGAATGTTTGAAGGTAAATGCCAAGCATCATTCCAAAAAAAATCTTTAACAAGAGCATCATCCAAACCCGACAGATGGAAAGATTCCCCCACAGAATTTCCATTAAGCCACGGGTCCCAGAGAAAAGAAATGTTACTGAGATTGGAAACAGGAAAAAATAACAGCCTTTTTATTTTTGAGAAGGTCTCAGTAATGCGGTGCCAGATTTTTGAAGCAGTAGGAGTTGGGTGTTTCAGGGGGGAGATATGCTTGGCCTTGAACCAACGGCATAGAAGATTTGGGTTGTTGTAAAACCTGCCGAGAATGGAGCAAAAAACTCCAAAATAAAGAGCGTCAATGGATGGAATGCCAAGGCCCCCAGCAGCTTTTGGAGTAATGACTTTAGACCAAGGAATGAGATGCAGCTTCCTCTCCACCAAATTGTTATGAAATAAGAACTTAGAGCAAAGTTTATTGATGGTATTACAGCAACTTTTAGGAATGATGGATCCTCTAATCCAATAAGCAATGGAGTTAATGATGGTAAATTTGAGAAATTGAACCCTACCTGCAAAAGAAAGAAACTTGTTTTTCCAACCAGCAAGTAGAGCGTATATTTTGCTCAGTAGTGGTTGAAAGTGAGAAGCTTTAAGTCTTTTCGGAGAAATGGGAATTCCAAGATAAGTGAGGTAAAGATTGATGTTGTGAATGCCAAGTTCCTCACAAATGGATTGATTGCATGGGTCATTATGAGAAAAAATGATAGCACTCTTGCTAGAATTAATATGCAGACCCGAGCAAGAGGCGAATTTTTCCAAACAGGTTTTGAGATTTTTGGCATTTTCTTTACTAGATTCACCCATCACCAATAAGTCATCAGCATACATCAAGTGATTGATGTAGAAGTTTTTGTAGCAGATACCCTTGAAGTTGTGTGAAGAAGCATTATCAGTAATGATGTTGGAAAGACCATCCATGGCAATACAAAAAAGAAGGGGAGACAAAGGACAACCTTGTCTGAGACCCGAGCTAGAGTTGAAAAATCCTTCGAGAGATCCATTTAAACAAATGGAAAAATGAACATCGGTAATGCAACCTTTAATCCAAGTGACAAAACTTTCAGGAAGACCTTTTTGTAATAGTCTTTCAATGATAAAATGTCTAGAAATAGTGTCAAAAGCCTTTCTGACATCCAATTTAATTAAAAAAAAAAGAAGAGAAAACCTTGTCCTTCACATAAGCTTTTCCCCTCAACATTTTAAAGTTGATTTCCCTATATTCCATTTATGTGAATTCATCTGCATACTCCAAGGGAAAAAGACAAAAGACTATTATGAGATTCCCTCACTTCTCTAACTTCTGTAATCAATTGCAGTGTTATTATTTACTGTTCACACTTGGGATGCTATGCATGTACATGTATATATATTTTTTTAAAGGTAATCTATTAGCTTTTGTTTTATATATAAATAAGAGTAAGATTTTTTTATTATTATTTGTTTTTATATATTATTATCAATATTAGCTTATTTATATTATTACTGTTATTGATTAGTTAATGGTAAACGGTTACATATATACTTCTTATGCATTTGTGTAAAAAAAAAAGGAGAGTTTTCAAAACAAAAAAGAGAGATTATTTCAGAAAAAAAAAAGAGAGAAAAAAAAAAGAAAAAAAAAAAGATAAAAAAAGAAAGAAAAAAAGGGGAAATGTGTTGTGTTTTGTGCATCTCGTTGACTTCACCAACTCCGCGAAGGTACGGATTTTCTAACTCAGATTCTTGTCCTCGGAGTTGGCGACGGACCGAAAAATCGCCCATGCACGCCTTTGATGCGCGTGGTGGGATGGGACCTCGGTTCAGCGCCTACGACGAGGCGGGTAATCACCTAAAAACCTTACTTTAATGGTCGTGGCGGACCGGAAAACCGCCCATGCACGCCTTTGTTGCGCGTGGTGGGATGGGACCTTGGTGCGGCACCTACAGCGAGGCGGGGTAGCTCATAAATACCCCCGAGCAGGGGAAATCAAAACTCTTTTTTTTTTTTTTTTAAAATGCTTTTTAAAACCCAATGCACGCCTTTGGTGGCGTGGTGGGAGAAAAAACAAAAAAATCACCGCCGCGGTATCTCACAAACACCAACTGTGCACGTCTTTGTTAACGTAGCAGGTAGGCGGCCTCTTGGTTTTTTCTCCTAAACGGGGGAGACGCCGAGAGGCTGCCGAAATTTTGTCTGAAAAAGACAAGGACTTGGACAAATATTTGACATCATTTGGACAGCATGGGACATAAAAGTATGGACTCAAAAAATGACTTGAAAAGTTTGAATAAAAATTTGAATGGATAAAAGATAACAAACTTGTGATTGCAACAAAATTGACTCAAATGAATATTAAGTAATAATGATATTTGAAATCTATTGAAGTTAAATATAAGAGAACAATAATTGAATTGAACTTCATATGAGAATGAAAATTGCAATCAAATATGAAATTATCAAATTAATGAATTCATAAGGGATATATGATATTCAAGTATCATGTGCCAAGCATGAATGCTCAAGCAAGAATCAAGTGAATAAATGCAAAGATATCAATCTTGAACATGAGTTGAACAATATCATGTGGAGTTTGAAATATTTGAACAAAAAAAAATCTCTTGTAGCATGCCTGTGAAAATGAAAGGATAAATGAATGACAATCATCTCAAGTCAAATACAAAAAAAAAAAAAGATGTCATGAAAGGCATGTCTTGATTTCAAAGTCACTACATGAGGGCCCTAAAAGCATGATAATATATTTGTAATATTTGGCATAACTCACTCATAAGTGACAATCAATTGGCCAAAAATGAGGCATGTCATGAATATAGGCCATATATCTCAATCATGTTCTTAAGCGATTAAAACTAATTGAATAAGTGACACATCCATAAATGAGATATGAAGAACTTATGATTGGTGAAAACTAGCTAAATATGGTGCCAAGCAATCGACATAAAGTATGGTGAAATTATCATTCATAAATAAATTCATTGTGGACTACAAGCTTTCTTCAAAGACAATGAAAGTGACAACAAGCAAAAAAAAGCCAAGTAAAAAAAGAAAGGTGCAATGAAATGTTTACAACTAATGACATGAAGTCTTCTTTGAAAATTTAGAGATTGTCACTTCAATTGGGTGACAAATGCTAATAACCAATGGTGTCAAGCTCATCATAAATGTTGCAATTTATTTTGCAAGTATAACTTGACTTCCAAATAATAAAAGATTGTGGAGAATATGGCTTAATCATAAAGCTATGGTATGAGGGGATCCTTTGGATTGTGATAGTCCTCTTACAACGGTGGACATGATAGATCCCTAAGCAACAATCAATATGAGTGTAGGAAATAAAGAAGAAAAGAAATATGCAAGTTTTACATACATGAGCTTATATACTGAATCCTTACAAGCAACAAAGATGAAATTGATACAGTCGACACAACAATCATTACAAGACAATACAAATTTTCCATGAATGATTATAGAAGGCATGTCTACAAACAAGCACATGAAGAATGGTGGAAGAGACAACATGTCCGTAGCACATTCAATGTACCTACCAATTATTGTGGCAAAGACACTAACACATCCATGGTTGATAATTGTCCAACACATAGGCCCTCTATGAGCAAGGACAGATGATGTATATTGAAGTACAAATATCTCAGGGGTTATAGAATATTCATCATACATACTATATGTTATTAGCAGGCAAAAGAAAATGAGATATGACAAGTGCAAATACATGCGATTGTCTACAAATAAAGGTAGGAGATTAGTTAGTGCACTACGATCCACCTGCAGAAAGCAACGATTAGTGCACGACAGTCTACCTGTATGAAACAGCGAACAACTCAATTTAGGAAATGCTACACCACGCCACCGGATCTGTAATATTCGTACAAGCAGACAGAAGGCGTCCACATACTGCTACGCCATGCCACCGGAGTAGACAGAAGATGTTTATAAATATTTCAAAATACCCTTACACGTGCACTATAGTTTGTATACACATAGGTACACTAACAGGGGTAAAAATAATCATAAAACTTGCATGGGCCCTGACGAGCGTGTTATTGGCATACACGTGATGTCTGGGGATGCTGTGCGGGTTATCAAATTTGAACCCGATCCTCCTAGGCAGGTAAAAGGAGTAGACATGTATAATTATAAAATGCCCCTAAACACCCGTATGGACCCCGAAGAGCGTGTTATTGATACACACGTGACGTCTAGGGATGCTGCGCGGGTCAACAAGTGAATTTTAGTTCGAACCCGATCATTCTATACGGATTAATAGGAGTCGACAAGGTTTGAACCTTCGAACAAATACACGGTTGTGACGACTGGTGTATTTGTTTTAATACATTCATATTAGATCTTCAAGGCTTACAATCAAAATAATTCACAAGCAAAGGCATGAAGTTTATAAGAAACTCGATCCTCTGTCGACAGCTCGATAGAGTTGACAAGGTTCACCCATAAACTGCAAATATTTTCAAATGGAAATGACCCCATGAACACCCCAATGATGGTCGTGTTGAATGCTTATCTCAACCGGATGGGTTCACAAATATTTTTCAAATGTCGTTCCAAATATTCAAAAATAAATAAAAAAATCTCAAAATACAAAAGATATTTAAAATTGAAATCAATCCATCAACCACTTAAAGAAAAATACATCCGCCCTCCATCCCAGGGTGGGTCGACTACCTCCTCTGGACGACAATGATCCTTTTGTCAGGTTGGGTCGACTACCTTCTCTGACTAAGTAGACCAGGGACCATGATGTCCCGGGACGACGGAACCATGGGATCTTGATCGGGTCCATCATCCATTCCCCCACCATCCGCTTTCAATGCAAGATGGTGCAATTTCTATTTTAAATATATCAAACTTCCAAAATCTTCAAACTTCCAAATCTAAACCTATGCTGCTACTATATGCCAGATGCACGTATATTATACGTATCTGATTGACGACTAGCCTTAATCGAAAGTTCTCTCTCGTTATCAGGAGGGGTAATTAACTATAGGGGCTTGCGCCTATAGGAAACCAGAACTCAGATCATAAAGTCCTCGCAAAATGAGGGCGAAATCTCTGGGTAGTTTCTTATCTACAAACCCATCTGCCTTCCAAAATTTACCCAGAACTTTAATCCGTTAAAACTCCCTCGCCAAACCAAAAGACAAAGCAATCCAGTCGCGCGGCGGGGAGGCTGGGGCCGAATTTTCGGAGCCCACAATACATAATGCAAAACCTCTTAATTTTATGCAATCACTTACTATAACAATTCTGTAATTAATAATATATTTTAATTATGAAATTGAAATTTTTTTTTATAAAGCGCTATGGTTAATTATGTGTTGTATTAATTCGAATATAATGCAATGAAAAATTGAGTAAGCACATTTTGTCGGTAGAAACTTCTTACAATGATTTTCCAAACAAACAAATTACATAATTAAACGATTTTATCATCATGAACCAAATTAATTTAATTACATTTACATCAAGTGTATATTAACAGGAATTTAAAATTTGAAAAAGAATTAAAATATATAATCATAATAATTAGTATTATTATTAAATTTAAAAATTATATATATGTATGTAATAAGTGGCAGACAAGGCTCTTTCTTTACATGATGTTCTTTTGGAGCTTTGTAAAAAAAGTAAGAAGATTCTCTTTTTTGATTGAGGGTGGATTTGAAAGTTTGCTTAATTTAGATTAATGGCAGTGATGGTTATGGACTGCAATTAATCATTAGTCCTTTATTGTGATCCATAATAGTTAATATCTGATTTTGGGTTTTTAATATTTTATTTTGTATGCTTCGATGCTTGACGGGCTTTGAATGGATTTGGGTACGTAAATCAGTAGGTTTGGAGCATTTTTTTTTGAACGGGGGTATCTACTTGTTGTCACCCTCGAAAGAGATGTTTGGCGACGTAATTAATCCATTGGTGGACCCACCAGTAATCAACCCCATAGGTGCAGGGCCTCACAATTTTTTTCTCTCCCGAAGAAGTCACGCCGCAAGGGAGAGGAATCGAATATGAGTTGGGGGATTCTCAACCATGCTCGCCCACCAACCCAGCTAAGTCCGATGGGATTAGTTTGGAGCTTTGACTATCAATTAATAGATCTTGAGTTCGAATTTTGTGTGTATAATATATGAATATGTTTGCCTTAATTAGCCTTAATGTCAAAAAAAAAAAAAAAAAAAAAAAAAACATAAAAAATTGGGTGTGAAAGGCCTATGAGTTTGAAAGTGTTACTGGATCAATCTAATAAAAAAGGGTTTATGATATTTTTGCAAACCAGTTGTTGCAGTATAGATTCAATTCCAGTACTGACTGTTGACTATGTTTTAATATTTTCATTCTGAGTAGCTATAAAGATCTTGCTTGAGAAGCACAATAAGTTCCCTTAAGAGCATCTCTAAAATTATATATTTTTAATAATAATAACAAAAAGCTTATGTAAGTTCTCACATATGTGATCCTTAGATATTTGATTGGAGAGTTATTACTAGCTAATGAAATAGTATAAGACATCATAATGAAATGATAATTTATTATAATATGTGTAAGATAAAATATATATTGAAGCACCTAATAGTTTCATATCAATAAAGATTTTCCATCCGATTAAAGTGTTAGAAAAGCATACCTTTTCGGGCAATTTAAATGCTTTAGTAAAGCTCATCTATTAGGTCATCGAATATTTGTAATACCTATTCATATTTTTTTTATCAAATTAAAGTGTTAGAAAAGCTAGGCTATTAGGGCACTTATGGTTTCCATATAGAAATTATTCCATCAAATTCATATGAATGTTACCGTAAGAGTTACAACTATGAGTTACATAACATCTAACACGTACACATGTGAACCATTCTATGCCAACAATTAGATAAAATCTTAAGAACTGTACCGACAAACTGAAAATAAAATAAATACAAAGACGGAAGGAGGTCAAGTAGTTCACAGAGCTGTAGAACACAAGTAATGGAAAGTCGTTGGAAGAAGAAAGGAAATGAAGGCGAGGAGGCATTTATCAGTGGTCTCCACTTCTTAATGTCCTCTGAGATAGGTCAAGTTCTGATAATTTCGAATTGAAATGCTACAATAGTTGCCAATACTTTGTAGCCATTTACAATCTTTCCACCCGATGTTATCTATCTCCAATTTCTCGAGCTTAGGAGGGCAAGAGGGCAATTCCAGCAAATTTGGGCAATCTTCTAGGTTCAACTTAGTCAAGCAAGGAAAGAGACATTCATATGATGCTGCTGTTGCAATAAGCCAATCCTCCATTTGTTGATAGGGTGGCCCTCGATTTGGACCCATTTGGGCTCGGGTTGGACCAAATTTAATGTCATTAGGTTCGTCTTTCAGAGACGTTCAATTCAACTATAAATTTGCTGAAATCAAATTTCATATCTTCCCAAATTTGATTTTAGAAGTTTCTAACTTAAATATGCCTCGAGATTCTTGCTCGATCATAACAATTTTTGGTGACGTATCAACTAAGACAATCAAGTTGGTCTAAGTCAGTTGTGATTGTTCTAGAAAAGCAAATCAGCTGAAAACCACCTCCTCAAAAATCCTCAGCTTTCAATTAAATTTAGCATCAATAGCAAGTGCGCATACCATCAATGAAAGGATATCAGGTGACAAGCTCTAGGGAAAGCAAGATAGAAGAACTACAATGATCACAAGTGACCCAACTTTATTAAAATCACCTGCCTTATCTAATTACAATTCCAACAATTCATACAGACTCAGGAACACATGAACTAAGAATAACTAGGTACAGCTTTTACTTAACAAGCAGAACCCTCCAATGACATCAAAATACATCACATTATTAACTCCACATAAATCTTCCACAACAACTAAACTTGCTGAATGTTAGCATGTTCCTCTTTAGATTTGTTGGAAAAATGAGCAGCATTTGAAGTGTCATCAGCATTAGAGTTATCATCACATATTCCCTCAGAGGAATGCTTCCAACCTAAATTCACAGCCAAGTCCTCAACTGCAACCTTGACCACATCTTTTCTAACTCCTATATCAGTGATGTACCTCCCAGCACAGTACATCCCAGCAGTCACAGTTGCCATCCCCACAGGCCCCGCCATTAACAATTTGAAAGGGCTAGAAAAAATAGCAGCTAATGGAATGCCAATGACCGAAGATGCCTGCCCACTCCTTCCTATTCCCTGATCATCAATTGGCAGAAGCCCAGTCTTGCAATAGAGCGCAAAATCCTCACAATTATTCTCAAACAAGTCATAATTTCCAAAACCATTCTGTAGGAGGTACATTGCTCGATTGATCACAGTCGCCGGAGGATCAGAGTGCGCAGTTGTGCAAGTGCCGCCGCGAACTTTAGCAAGGAACACCGGTGGCGCCACTCCATACTCAAAACAATAGAGAGATCCTTTGTCAAGAAAACAGTCAATGCAAGAAAGGATGACTCCGCTGTTGGGCTGTTGGAATCCACAATCAGGGAAGGTGGGGCAGGCTAAAGGGGGCTGTAGTTTAGAACTAGAAGAGATGGATGAGGAATCAAAGGTTGATGGTGATGTTTCTTTCTTCCTGGTGAAGTGAACCACCTTCTGACCCCCCACATAAATACCTGCATATTTAAATGAATCAAGTAATGAACCAAATGAATAAATAGATTAGAAATTAGCTATACCGGTTTCAAAGTTAATTTTGGTGATGAGATGACATTTATAATGATCTACTATTCCCCGCTACGAGCAAACTTTCAAGGTCACCATCAATCAGGATTAGAATATTCTTACTTTTTGTAACATGAATGGGAATCTCAGGAAAAATAGAAGATAGGTAGAAACTCCCAAGGCACTTCACATGCAGAAAGTTAGCCGTGTCTGCTGCATATTATAGATCCACATGCTAGTCTACTACATCCGAAAGATTTGTTATCAAAAGATATCGTGAGTGATAAAAAGAAAAGGCTATAACAAGTAGTACCTCAACAGAGTCCTTTTACAGCTCAATAGGATTTTCTATACTACAAAGATAAATAAAGCATGAACAATACCAAAAAAAAAAAAAAAATTCCATTGATGAACAAACATTTGTTTTTGATTCTTTCTTTTTGGTAAAATACTTGCTTCAATAATGTAAAGCAGGTACAAACTTCCAAGTTAAAAAATACAAGAAGTTTCATCATTTGTGGAAAGAATAAACAGAGGTGTGCCGACTACTACTAAGAACCTAACAGAGCTTGAGCATAAAGTTCCCTTCAGGGGCGGGCGGATCCAATACTACTCTAATTTCATTTAGAAAGGGGGGTTTTCTCAGATCGCGTGCCAGTTATTCAATTCAGATCGATGTACCGATTCTCCGACTACCAATTCCCAGGTCTGTGCTTCGGTTGGAGTCTTGGTCTACGGGTGGAGGTTTGCGAGGGGGAGGATGGCTCCTTTCGCAAGTCGACATTGAATTGAGAAAGAAAGATTAAGACTTCCATATGCATCATATCATTACAAAGAAATCCAAAATGATGGGAAGTCCATAAATGATCAAAGATAATTATTTGTTTATTTATACTTATTGATACTAGTATATAGCTAGACCTGTCAACAATTGATCCGACCCGAAAACCCGATCCGAAACCGACCCGAAATTCTCGGGTTCGGGTCGACCCGGATAAATAACGGGTCGGGTTCGGTTCTGCAATTTCGACCCATATAATTATTCGGGTCGGGTCCGGGTTGACCCGGAAACCCGATTAAAACCCGAATTGACCCGCGACTTGAAATATTTAGGGCATCTGTTGAGGCGTCGAGCGACTCATATGCTCTCAGTCTCAGCTCTCGCGGCTCGCCTCTCGATTCTCGACTTCTCGTCTCATTCCGTCTCCTGAGTTCTGTTTAGGGTTTCCGAATCTCTCATTCTCCTCTCCGCCTCTCAGTCTTCTCTCCAGACTCCAGTCTCCACCTCTTAGTCTCGTCGGCACTCAGCACGAAGGCGTCTACGCTTACGCTTCACACATTCCCTAATCTATTTCACTGTTTGTATCTCGTTTCTCATTGCTATTAGTATTTTTTGATAGTTTAGCTTTAGAAGATGAAGCCATGAAGGTTTTGACTTTGATATTTTGTGTTCTTCATTTTATAAGATTTTGTGATCTTCAATCCCGTATTCGGTATTCCCGTGAAATCTAGGGTTTTTTTCGGGAAATCTAGGGTTTATTTAGATGTTCAAATGTTGGAAATCTTTAAAATTGAATTGAGTTTGTAATTTGGTAACTAAAACAAATGTGTAAATGATGTTTTGCTTATTACTTCTCTAAATGTATAATTGCTGCTTATGTCTGCTTATGTCTGCAATTTCGAGTATTGGATAATTTGTAAATTATTACTTCTCTAAATGTATAATTGCTGCTTTGCAGTTTTTCACTTTTTTGTTTGCACTTTACCTTTTTTTTTCCTGAAATTAGAATTAAACTTACTGTATAAACGGATAACCGGGTCGGGTCGGGTTGACCCGAACCCGAGACGGGTCGGTTCCGGGTTTCGAAAACCGACCCGTTTATAAATCCGGGTCGGGTTGACCCGAACCCGAATAAATCCGGGTCAGTTACGGGTCAGGTCGGGTTCGACCCGTAACCCGAAATTGACAGGTCTATATATAGCTGTGTGCAACGGACGGAAAATATAAATTGGATGATTATTAAGACTATATATTTGTTTAAGAAAGAACTCAAATAAATTATGTAAAGGAAGAGTGCATTAAATTTTATCACGAATTTTAGAAAGATGTAGAAGATTAAAAATTCCTATCAAGCATATAAAAGAGAAGGATGGGAGGAAAAATATTTAGTAATATGTCATGCATAGTTAAACTATAAATATTATTAAATTACGAAAGAAGTAAATCCTAATATAATATTTCAAGGTTTGGATAAGCTAAGATTCTTGCCTAAAAAATGCAGCAATAGTAAAGAACTACTTAAGTATTTAAATTCAGTGCTTATTACCATGCAAAATATTACATTTGTTTGTATTAATCAGAGAAAATATTCAAATGCATTATTTACATCAATAATGAACACCATTGAACCCCTTCATTTAGCGTTCTCAAATCTCAACTTCTCATAGGTCCTCATACACCAACAGACATAATTTATCTAGTTCACCAGAATACCCACTAAACCCATTCATTCATGTACACCAACTGCCATAATTTATCAAGCACAGCAATAAAATAATAAAGATTGAATTAGGGTTTTATAATGACAATACGACTATGTTAGGACACTACAGAAGAAGAATAATTTTCTTAAACACCAAAGTAAATTAATCTGAAAACTTTCTAAAATTTTTATCATTATAATAACAAAACCTGAGGCACAAAAACAAGCATCTACTTTCCAGCCCTGCTCACCACTACATCCATGTGGTGTAGGATTCCTCCTCCTTGAGATATCCAAAAGCTATGATGCACTGATACTTCTCCTCAATGAGGTATGCAGTGTCCGACACCTATCGGACACGACAAGCGTCCGATACGGCTCTGATACCTATCGGATACACCGAAGATGTGTCCGATTAAAAAATAAATAAAAATAAATTGAACACGCGTGTGTTAAATGTTTTATAACTTTTTTTAATATAATATCTTATATTTTGAATTTTTTATTTATTAAAAAATAAAAAACTATTTTTTTTCTCTTAACAACCCCAAATCAATTGCCCGCACTCAGTACCTCATTCCTCAAACATACCATTTTCATTTCTCTATGGTAGATTGTAGCTATGGTTTCACAACAACACCTGACGCAATTGCAACATCGATCTTCGATGCTGTCGCAACATCAATGTTTCAAAACCATATGAAAATTAAAGTTTAATGATAGCAATTATTATCTCCACAATCAAGCCCCTACGTCATCTCGAAATCTCATCTTTGTTCAACATCATCTCGATATAGATGGCCAACATTGTCTCAACATCGACGCTCGATGTCTGACTCTTGATAACATTGTCGTTTCTCCTCTCGATGCTTGAAACGTGACATTGACGCCCGACTCTCAACATCCTATTATTAATCATTTTAAGTACAAATCCTAGTTAAATGATTTATAATTTCTTAATTATTTTACAAAATATATATATGTTTATTTTAAGATATAAAAATTCTAATACCGTGTCCAACCTGTATTTATTTCCTATATTTTTAATAATTTACGTGTCCTGTATCCGTGTTGTATTGTGTCCGTGTAGTGTCCATGCATCGTAGCCAAAACTTTAGTTGCTGCTGATGAAATTCTTCATATGCCATGTGCTTCATCCCATTCTCTGCCATTGCGCGACATGCTTTTGAAGGGAGAGGTCTACAACATCTTCATCATTGGCTTTTCACAAAAGCACATGTTGTCACCATTAATGCGGGATAGGATCATGCGCACACGTACTTCGCCACTAGTATCTAATCTATGAAGATGTGTGGTCGTCTCACCACACCAGTCTACATGAGTAGAGGTCGAAAATAAGGAAAACAAGATGGTGTGGTGAAATAAGGATGGGCAGAAGTGGAAGCATTGCAGAAATCCAACATCCATATAACAAAAAATTTTTTTTTTTGCTTCTTGCCTCTATTTTTTGGCTTCAAACTTTCCATCAAGCCATATGCCATCGATATAGTATATGATTAGCAATCTCATAGCCAACCACATCTTTATATGATTTATTTGTTTTAAGAAACAATACAAAATTTTGATAAATTGCATTTAAGAATAACTCATACACTTGCATCTACCCGTTGTGCCTTCATAATGTAGATATGGATTAGTTAATTGGAAAATTGTTCTAAGTTCTCTAATTAAAATGGGTATTCAAAAATCAACCAACCTCTGAAAAAAAAAAGGTTCAATATACAGGTCCTAATTCAGTTTAACAGAGCCGTAAGTTAGTTTAGCACAGGCATTATAGATCAGTAGATCTAAGCAAAACAAGAAAAAAAAAAGAGCAATTGATCAGACAAAATTGAAGGAGCATATTTCGAGAGGAACACATCATCAGAAAAAGGTCCAAAAGGGAAAGCAATAGAAATGCACATCTTCCTTCTTTTGTCCCCAAATGAACGGAATAAAGTATGCTCTCTCACATGTGCATGAGCTTTACATAACACAATGGTATTGCCATCAAATGAAGAAAAGAAACGAGCTTTCTTAAGAACAAGGCAATTCTTCAAACGTTAAGCAAGCCACAAACTCAATTCACCAAATGCATTGAAATCAAATTGCCATGGCTAGCAGCATTCAGCATTCAATTGAGAAACTACGCTCAACATACTACATATTTACATTTCACACAAACGAATAGCATGATTAAAACAAAGCAATTGTTCATTTTACAGTGTTTAGATCCTTGAAGGACTAACATTTCACAGATCAAATTCTCTTTTTCTAGTTAATACCAAACCTAATTCGTCCGCCAGATTGGGGAATTCAGTCAAATGGCCCATCCCTACCCGACATTTCCTCAAACCAGATAAAGTAAACCAATGTCAACAACAAAACACAAAAGAAAAAGGAAAAGAAGAGAAATTCCAGAGAAACAATCGGAAAACTCCGAGAACGAAGGAGATCAAAGTGGAGAAACGAACCGTGATGGGAGTAAGTGTACAGAGCTCTCCAACTGTAGATGTGATCTCCTGCCTTTATCTCCGATCTCTCCACTCTGCACGAGAGGAGACCCATCTCTCTCACTGACCTCTCTCTCTCTCTCTCTCTCTCTCTCTGTATTCTTCCCTATAAAAAATCGAAGAGTTGAAGATCTGAGACTTCTAAAATATAATTTTATTAATACGTCACTCAAACATTGTTAGTTCTATATATACCCTCCTTTTTCATGTACGCTTAAGGCAACGTTGCTTCTTGTGAGGCGGAGATTGAGATAGGAGGCTTGAAAAGGCCAAGAAAAGAACTAATGTAGAGTAAGCGTATCAAGGAGGAAATTGTAATTTTGTTAGAGATTTATGAACTATTTTTGGTGGTGTGTATTTGTTATATGAAATATATTATTATTAAAAAATTTTATTTTTATTATAAGTATTTATATATATAAGTCGAATAAGATTTTGAATAATATTTAAATAAAATTTTAATATGATTCCAATATAAATTGAATAAATTTGATCATAATTTAAATAAATTTTGAAGATGATACAAATATAATTGGAATATGATTATAACAAGTAACATGACGTTTAATGAGATTTCAAATTTAGGATTTTGAGTTTAAATAAAGTTTAAAACTCGTATTAAGATTTCATATATCATTCGCTTTTTATATTGGAGTTCTCTTTTAATATCCATTATTTTTTTCAATAATTTATTTACGATGAAACTATGAAAATCTATATAATCAGAAGTTTGTTACTAATCTTGAATAAATGGTGGTTCAAAAGTAGAGGTTTTTGTTGTAAAGTTTAATGGTAAATTGATCCTCTAAACTCTGAGTTTATTGAAGAAAAATACAATAATATATAGAGGCATTCACAAGCAACTCTTTTGTTGTAAAGTTCATGTTGGATTACATCATGGATCAGCCTTAAGCCCATATCCTTTTGCTTTAGTCATGGATGTTCTCACTAGACATTTGCAAGAGAATGTACCTAGGTTGCTTTTTGCTAATGATATTCTTCTTGTTGATAAAATTAGAGAGGAAGTTGAAGGTAAACTTGAATTAAGGAGATCAGCCTTAGAATCTAAAAGTTTTTGCTAGAGTATATATAAATTTGAGTATATGAAGTATAATTTTAGTAGTAATAGGCATTGTGAGGGGATTATGACTTTGGGCGATCAAGTAATTCATAAGAGTACTCATTTTAGATATCTTGGATCTATTGTTCAGAGTGATGGTGACATAAATAGGGATATTATCAGCATAATTTAAGCAGGATGGTTGAAGAGGAGGAATGCATTGGGCTTGTTGTGTGATAGAAAAGCCCCCCTCAAACTTAAGGAAAAATTCTATAAGATGGTGGTGAGATGTAACGCTCCAGGCATCCATAGTGAAAGGATTCGTCGACTGTCTTGATCAATCTCCATTCATGCTCCCTTGCTCGGACCTGAAATTGTTAACCACATATAATGAGCTTCAAAAAGCCCAGCAAGTCACCTAATACTTATAACTGAAATCAAAGCACGGTACTGAAACAATATGCATGTTAGTCAATCAAATCCATAACAGTCAATTGCACATGATCAGTGAATCTATGCTGATACAAAAATCAGTAGTCAATGCACAATCAATAAAATCCGTAGTCAGCAGTAGAAGGATCGTTAAACAGCAGGAAGAAATCCGTAAAGCTCAATAAATCAGTACATACGATAAATCTCGTAAGGATCCAATGAAATCTTGATCAAATCGATAGAGGAAAATCATCGTCTCGATATCAGTTAAATTAATTAAATCAATATCGAATCAATCAAATCAATCATCTTTGGTCAATATTATCAATCGGTAAGAAATCATATAAAACAATCAAACCAATACATCATAAGAACGATTGAAATCAAATCAATACAGTAAAACTTATTCCGTATTGATCAATGAATCACATGCAGCAGTTCAATGTGACGTATCAGAAGCGATAATATCAATGAATCAGTATCAATAAATCAATAGTATCTATATCCAGAGCATCAATGAATCAATACAATATCCATATCCATATCAGTATCATTATCAATGCTCAGTGACATAATGCGAATATCAATGAAATCATACAGTAACAATAAATCCGTAAATCCGTCAATAAATTTCAATACAAATCCGTTGATATCAATAAATCCATGAATCCATAATGAGATCAATAGGTCAATACCGTACAGATGCAATTCAGTACAGTAGTCTTACTGAACAAGTACAATCACTGGCTATTAAGGCGTTTTTCGGTATCGATGTATGTTTGTGTCGTTATATCCGTTGGCTCAATAAGAGTCGTCACTCTGTGCCCGTCGGCCGCCCGTCAGCCGCCCGTCGGCATAATAATCTCCTTATGACTCCCAATCATTATATCAATGATCAATAGAGGATATCGCCAAACACTTTTTAAAGGAAAGCCCGTCGGCCCACCATCCTGTACAGGTCAAGTCAATCTCCAACCAACGGTTCAACCAATCTTCACTTGTCTTTCAGTAACAAGAACAATAATTCAATCATATATTCACATTCGTATGCATATTCAATCATTCAAATCATCAATTTAGAAAATCAGAGGTTGTATGAGAAATCGGCGGCATAACGGCGGTATATAGAATTTACACAGAAATCACAGATTCAGAACTTTACCAAATTATCACAGAACATGTAAAACAATAATATAAGACTTTCATTGTACTAAAGCAATATTTTTTAACATCCTGATAATTATCTATTCGATAAAAATCGCACAGAACTCAAAATACCCTGTAAAAACTTTACAGAAAATACTCAAATCGTGCAGAAATATCATATCATAAACATATCAAAAGTTGCGCGGTAAAACTTTCGTCAATACAAAATTATACGCGTTTTTCGGTAACGGAAACTCAAAACTGAGCATAGAAATATCAAAACTCGAAATCTTCGAAAACAGAAATAGGATTCGGAGACCTTACTGCGAGACAAACAAATCTTCCAACTGCGTCGTCGGACGAAAAGCGCTCCGCGGGCTCCAAAACCAAGCTTCTCTTTCTCTTCCTTCTCTTTCTCTCTCCTGATTTCTCTCTCTCTCTCTCCAAATGAATCCAAAATATCTCTATCGGATATTTATTAACACTGATCGTCCCGGACGATCCAAAATTCGTCCCGGGACGATTTGCCCTCTAACAGAATTTCGTCCAGACGAAATTAAATAGCGTCCGGACGACTTGCTCTCTGGACAAATTTCGTCCAGACGGATCGTCCCGATCCTTCCAGGTTCGTACAGACGAAATTGACAGATTTTTCACAATTTTCTTCAGTTCGTCCCGTACTAAACCCAGTTCGTACGGACTAACTGCACTAAAAAAAATCAGCTTTGGAGGGGGTTTTACATGAGACCTGCAATGCTTTATGGTGCCGAATGTTGTCCATTAAAATAGAAGCATAATACTAAGTTAAGTGATGCGGAGATGAGGATGCTCAGGTGGATGAGTGACTTTACCCTTAGAGATAAGATACAAAATAAGCATATACGTAAAAAGGTTGGAGTAGCTCCAGTGGAAGATAAGATTAGAGAGAGTCGCCTTAGATGGTTTGGACACATAAAACAACGGCCTTTAAGGAAAGTATGTATTAGATTAAATCTATGTTAAGGTAGAGGTAGACCTAAAAGGTCTTGGTTAGAAAATATTAGAAATGATCTTTCTTTATTAGATTGAAATGAAAATTTTACTTTTATCATGACACAACAGAGAAAAAGAACACATATAGCCAACCCCACGCAGTGGAACAAAGGTTTGATGCTGTTGTTATTTGGTGTTTCTCAAATTTCAAATTCTTTTTTTTTTTTTGTTAAAGCTTTACTAAAGACTTGGAGAATTAAGTAATAGTCAATGCATAAAGATTTAAGCTTTATTTTGGGATAATATTTGTAATGCTTTCTAAAATAATATTTTAGTATAAAAATTTTTTGAATAAAAATATTTGTACTAAAAAGTGGCTTTAAAAAGTAGTAAGAAAGATGTCTCCAATGAAGCCTTGTTTGTTTATTTTTGTCAATATGTTAGTGCTTTTTAATTTATTTAAATAACTAAAATATAAAATGATTATTTAGTTGTTAATGGAGTGAGCTTAGATTAGACTGAGTACATTTCGGTGTCCTTAAACTTGAGGGAGAAATTAAAGTAAATTTTTTTTTTGATCTGTACGATTATCTCTATTGTGCTTGTATAAATTTGTTATTTTAGAATTATTATTACTCAATGTTTAAAATAAAAGAGAATATCTTATCATTAATATTATAAAATTCTTTCAGATCTTTTGTTGTAAAGTTGTCATATGTCCTCAAGACTCAGAATTAATTTGAAATTAATCAATGATAATTATAAATTAGTTTTTTAGTTTTTGATCATTTTTAAAATTTTAAATAATAAAAATTATAAAAATGATCATATTGTCGCAAATTTTTATTTTTAATTGTAGTAAGATTTAATTGGGGCTAATCAAGATTTATAATCATATATTAGCTTATAGAGTCTTCATCAGTGTCACTAAAGTCAAATATGAATTGATACTTAAAAAAAAATTAATTACAATGTGAAATGATTTAATTACAGCCCACAAGCATCATTAATTGTCATCAATCAGCAAACTTTCAAAGCTACCCTCAATTAGTGCGAGTGTTTTCTTGCTTTCTCCCCACCTCCCTCAACTTTCTTCTTTTCTCTCTCCTCTCCCCTTGTTGAATTGTTCTGATCTTCCTTGTCCGGCGCCATGGCAGAATGGTTTGGTGCTCCAATCATAGAGAAGCTCATCAACACTGGCTTTCAGTACCTGGGAGATCAAGTCAGATGGCAGACAGGCATGAAGGAGGAGCTCGAAAGGCTGCGAGAGAACCACCCCAAGATCCAAGCTGTGGTGAACTTTGCTTCCAGCCAAGAGCAGATCAGAGACCGAAATCCGGCTCTCAACGAATGGCTATGGCAGCTACGAGATGCTATCGATGAGGCGGATGATGTGTTGGATGATCTCGAGTACATGAAGCTTGAAAAACAGCTGACCAAAGACAAGAAGCAGAGAAAGGTGCGTTCCATCATGAAATCCATAAATAAAAGACTTGTCAAAATTGCCAAACGTGCTCTCAAAATTGATCCCAACTTGAAGAAACTGAGGCGGTTGTGCAGAAACTTGATAGAGTTTCAACTACTGTTGATACTTTCCTTTATCTTGTAAGAGAGTTAAAGCAGGAGCATCAGGAGCAGCAGCTTGAGCGTGAAACGGGATCCTTGCCTACAAATGATCTCATCGGGCGAGACGAGCAGAAGGACTTTGTTATGCAGTGGTTGAGGAAGCTATCAAATGAGGAACATCAAGCTCTTGTTAATGGAACTGATTTGTACAGAAACATTTCTCTTCTATCTATAGTGGGCCATGGTGGTATGGGGAAGACAACTCTCTTGCAACATGTCTATGAAGATGAAATGACAAAGGAATTTGATCAGAAAATGTGGGTTTGCGTTTCCAACAACTTTGATGTGAAAAAAGTCATTGCGGATATGTTGGAATCTCTTAAAAACGAGAGGACTCATTTGGAGACACTTGATACACTTCAAAATAATCTTCGGACTGAGATTATGTCCAAAAAGTTCTTACTTATTTTGGATGACATTTGGGAGGAGGAGGAGAAGCAGGATATCAGCAAATGGGAGAAGGTGCTCGCCCCTCTGGCTTATGGGAAAATTGGTAGTAGAATTTTGGTAACAACTCGAATGGATTCAGTTGCAATGATGATTGCAAAGGTCATTAAAAAGAATACTAAAATATTTAGATTAGAGGGCTTGCAGGAATATCAGTGTTTGCAGCTCCTCAACTCTCATGCATTTGCTGATGTAGAGAATCCTAACGATTATCAAAGATTAAGATCCATTGCTGGAGAAATAGTTAAAAAGCTTTCAGGATCTCCATTGGCTGCAAAGGTCATCGGTGGTGTTTTGAATTCTAGCTTGGATGAAAGACATTGGACAAAAGTTTTAAATAGTGATTTTGTAAGTTCAAAATTGGGTCAAAATGACATCTTTCTCATTTTAAGATTGAGCTATACGTTCCTCCCAAAATATCTACAAAATTGTTTCGCTCTTTGTTCTATATTTCGACAAGATTATAGGTTTGATAAAGATGATTTAGTCCGAATGTGGATTTCATTGGGTTTCATTCAGCAACCTCATGATCAAGAATGGACTATGGAGGATATTGGAGGAATGTATTTTGATGTTTTGGTTAAAAAATCTTTCTTTGATAAGTTTGAACGCCATTTTAGACAATATTACAAGATGCATGATTTAATACATGAATTGGCACAATTAGTTTCCATACATGAATGTTTAAGAGTTGAGGATGGTGCAAAGTTGTCTTCTATAATTCCTAAGACTCTTCGACACTTGTCTGTTCAAAATATAAATCCAGACATCATAAAAAAGATTGGGCAGTTTAAATATTTGCATTCTCTTTTCTTGTTCTATGAAGCTTCTAATCAGGATCTTTGCAATGCACTTATTGAAATATTCAAAGTATCGAGAAGCCTACGCTTATTATACATATGTTCTCTAGAAGACTTGAAAATAATACCGGAAGAGATTGGAAATTTGATACATCTTCGATACTTGAAGATTGATTGTTATGATTTGACCATGCTGCCAAGATCTCTAAGTAATCTCTATCACATGCAATACCTAATCCATTATGGACATACTGTAGGTGATGATTTTTTACTAAGTGACATTAGTAACCTTTTAAATTTGCGTTACATGGGATTGCCCGTGAATTATATTTCATTGATATGTGGGATTGGGAAGCTAAAGTCTCTTCAAGAAATGTATATGTTTGATCTTAGAGATACGAGTGGTTATAGAATTGGAGAGCTGGAGAATATGAATGATCTTTGCAAATTAGGAATCAATTGCCTTGAAAATGTTAAGGATGCCGAGGAGGCTAGTAGTGCCAAATTATCTGCCAAGTGGAGGCTCACAGATTTAACCTTATGTTGGAGTAACACTGATTCGAGGAACATCGATTTAGATGAGAACGTGCTCAACAACCTTCAGCCACCAAAATGTCTAAGGAATCTGAGCATAAAGAGATACATGGGTGCAAGGTCTGCAATATGGATGAACAATGTTAATCTGCTCTCCAATATAGAGAAAATTGAGAAAATCGAATTTACAGATTGCTTGGAGTGTGAAACTCTTCCACCTTTTGGGCAACTTCCCTTCCTCAAGTCACTGACACTTTCTAACATGCCGAAGGTAAAATGGCTCGAAAGTAAATTTAATGGGAATGATAAATGCCATGCCTTTCCAACGCTAGAAGTGTTACATATTAGCTACTTAAAAGCATTAGAGGATTGGTTTGAGGCAGGAGTACCAGCTGAAGATGGATGTTTGTTTCCTTGCTTAATTGAACTGGAGCTATTTGACTGCCCGAAGTTGAAAGAGTTGCCCTCTTTGCCTTCTGTGCTCAAGAGCTTGCGGATAGAAAGCACTGGGTGGACGACTTTGAATTTTTGTAGCAATTCAAATCCTATTCCTCTTGAAACATTAGAGGTCTTTCACTGTCCAAACATTACATCTCTTCCTCTGGCTGATGAAATAGCAAGACTTGCAGCACTAAGATACTTGGAAATTAGATATTGCCCCAATCTGATCTCTCTCGGAAGATATCGACAAGTGGAGACCACTAATAATTGCCATCTCATGCTCAGCGTTCTTGAAATAAGTGATCCATCGGTGTTGCTAATGGAGCCATTGAGAAGTATCGCCTCCTTAAAAAAGCTGATTATTGAGAATAATGATGAGCTGGTTTCATTTACAAATGAGGCGGAGCAATGGTTTCTGAAAGTTAGGTCTTCTCTTTCTGAGCTGAGATTTTCAGATCTCAAATCCTTGCAGTCTCTCCCTTCCTCCTTGGAAAGCTTGTTTTCACTTAAGAAACTATATATTGGTTATGACGTTCCTATGCTTCGGGAATTACCGAACCTTCCTTCCTCTTTAGAATATCTATATATTTGGGGATGTCATCCAGAGTTAAAGGAGCTCTATCGAGAGGATGGAGGCTTCGATCGGCACAAGATTGCTCACATTCCTCATATCCAATTTGTTTACTGATAATAGCTAGGTCCAACTACTTTAATGAAAATTTCAAAACACAAAAGCAAATTTCTTTCTTCTTATCTTATCTTATTTGTTTGATATATATGAAATGTGAAGAATGCATAATATTTCAGCATGAACCAGTTTGTATCACTTGATTGATATACTTAATTTTATTTAGGTATCACTATGTGGTCCCTTTATATATATAAATATATTCTTCTTTAATATTCCATTATATGTCGCTAGATTTCCGATTTTGATCATATAAAAATGAACTCTAAGTAGATTTTTTTTTATTTCTTGTTGATTTCTTGAAATGAAACAATTATTGAATTTTTTTTTAGCCCAATGAATTAATGTTTAGGGTAATTTTTTCATTTTATTATTGATTAATGTTTAGGGTTATAAATAAATTAAATTAACTTGAGTAGAATATTGATTAAATTCATTCATTTATTTTCAAGCAAAGCATAAGCATTCATTGAATTTTAAATCTTATTCAAACTTATTTCCTTTTCAAATTCAAGTCAAAATTATTATTATTATTATTATTTTGATTACCACAAATGGCTTACGCATTAATATAGAAAAAAAGTTACAAAGTCCTTCAAAAGGGATCGAAAACTCATTAAATGCTCAAAAAGCTAAATCCAAAGGAGTTTAATATCCCTTCCTAGTTACATAAAAAGGATAAAGTAATACCAAACAAGGCCAAACGACAAACCAACAAAAAAGAATGAAGCTTGGAAATAGATGAATGCGATTGAACTGCAGAGGGAGAGCAACTGAATGAATAGGCACAAGCAATAGTGACTGGGAATAGCAACCAAATCAAAAGATCCAAAAGAGAGCTCCAAGGCCCATCTGAGAACATAAGAACTGAGGCGCCAATAATAACCAACATAGCAGATACATAAACAATCACCAACATTTGAACCAGCTGACCGATCCAGAACCCAAACAACCATCAACAAAGAGAGCAACGTAGCACCCAAAATTGCCATGGCTAGCAGTATATCTAAAGCAAAGGAAGAAAAAAAAAAAACAGTTGATCTGACAAAATTGAAGGATCATATTTCGAGAAGGAATAAATCATTAGAAAAAGTTCCAAAAGAGAAAGCAATAGAAATGCACATCTTCCTTCTTTTGTCCCCAAATGAATGGCATAAAGGATGCTCTTTCACATGTGCATGAGCTTTACATAACACAATGGTATTACCATCAAATGAAGAAAAGAAACGAGCTTTCTTAGGAACAAGGCAATCCTTCAAACGTTAAGCAAGCAACAACCTCAAAAGAAATTCACCAAATGCATCCAAATCAAATTGCCACGGCTAGCAGCATTCAGCATTCAATTGAGAAACTACGCTCAACATACTACAGATTTACATTTCACACAAACGAATAGCATGATAAAAACAAAGCAATTATTCATTTTACAGTGTTTAGAACCTTGAAGGACTAACATTTCACAGATCAAATTCTCTTTTCTAGTTAATACTAAACCTAATCCAGTCCGCCAGATTGGGTAATTCAGCCAAATGGCCCATCCCTACCCGACATTTCCTCAAGCCAGATAAGGTAACCCAATGTCAACAACAAAACACAAAAGAAAAAGGAAAAGAAGAGAAATTCCAGAGAAACAATTGGAAAACTCCGAGAACGAAGGAGATCAAAGATGAGAAACGAACCGTGAAGGGAGTAAGTGTACAGAGCTCTCCAACTGTAGATGTGATCTCCCGCCTTTATCTCCGATCTCTCCACTCTACACGAGAGGAGACCCATCTCTCTCACTGATCTATCTCTCTCTCTCTCCGTCTCACTCTCGCTGCTTTTCCTATAAAAAAATCAATGAGCTGAAGAAGATCTGAGACTTCTAAAATATAATTTTATTAATACGTCAATGAAGCATTGTTAGTTCTATATATACCCTCCTTTTTCATGTACGCTTAAAGCAACGTTGCTTCTTGTGAGGCGAAGATTGAGATAGGAGGCATGAAAAGGCCAAGAAAAGAACTAATGTAGAGTAAGCGTATCAAGGAGGAAATTGTTATTTTGTTTGAGATTTATGAACTATTTTTGGTGGTGGGTATTTGTTATATGAAATATATAATTATTAAAAAAAATTATTTTATAAGCATTTATGACTATAATTGGAATAAGATTTTAAATAATATTTAAATAAAATTTTAATATGATTAGAATATAAATTGAATAAATGTAAGCATAATTTAAATAATTTTTTAAAGATGTTACAAATATAATTAGAATAAGATTATAACAAGTAACATTATGTTTAATGAGATTTCAAATTTAGATTTTTGAGTTTAAATAAAATTTAAAATTCGTATTAAAAATTCATATATCATTTGCTTTTTATATTAGAGTTCTCTTTTAATATCCATTTTTTAATTTTTTTTGGGAAATTTACATACATACCACTTTATTTCATACTATTTACATATTTAACACCCAAAACATTAATATTACATGCCTACCACTCATAAACAACTTTAATATCAAATATATCACTTCTATAATTCATTTTCTACCATTCATACCATCCTATAAACTTTAATATTTAATTGCTTGCACCTAAATTTATTCTATGGGTGGTAGTCATGTAATATTAATGTTTTGGGTGTTAGATATGTAAATAGCATAAAATAAAGTGGTATGTATGTAAAACCCCTTTTTTTCAATAATTTACTTACATTGAAACCTATGTAATCAGAAGTTTGTTACTAATCTTGAATAAATGGTTATTGCTATGAAGTTTTATGGTAAATCGATCTTCTAATCTTCGAATTTGTGAAGAAATATACTATTGTTGCGTCCTAGAAGTATTCGCGGCGGTAGAGAAATATATAGTTTAACGTCTTAGCATTGTATGAAGATCTAGCACACAATTAGATAAGTGAGAGAGTGTAGCATTCATAAGACACCAGGATTTTTACGTGGAAAACCCCTTAAAAAGGGGGAAAAACCAAAAGGCCTAACCCAGTTTGAATGAATCCACTAGTATTTGTACTCGATTACAAATGAAGCCCATCTTAGGGAGATGGACTTAGCTTGATGTTACAAATGTACGTTATATAGAACGCATTACATTATGGTAATTACAAAAATCAACATAAACATGTTTGTTTGGTTGGAAGGATCATTGTCGGCAAGAGACAGAGGTCAGAAGGATCGTAGTCAGTAGGAGATCAGGGTCAGAAAGACCGTTGTCTGTTGATGGAGGTCGGGAGGACCATAATAGGCGACAGAGGTCATAATGACTGTAGTCGGCAGGAGATCGGGGTCAGAAAGATCGTTGTCTAATTATTGAGGTCAGATGGACCATAGTAGGTGATGGAGGTCAAAAGAACCGTAATCAGTAGGAGACCGGGGTCAAAAAGACCGTTGTCTGGTGATGGAGGTCGGAGTGACCGTAGTAGGCGACGGAGGTTGGGAGGACCGTAGTCGGTAGGAGACCAGAGTATGAAAGACCGTTGTTGGCAGGATACCGGGATCTGAAAGACCGTTGCATGGTGATGGAGGTCGGAGTGACCGTAGTAGGCAACAAAGGTTGGGAGGACTGTAGTAAATAGGAGAGCAGGGTCTGAAAGACCGCTGTATGGTGATGGAGGTTGGAGTGACCGTAGTAGGCGATGGAGATCAGGAGGACCGTAGTCAGCATGAGACCAGGGTCTGAAAGACTGTTATAGGAGAGCGATACTTCAGGAGAACTCTCGGCATCAAGTGGTGACCCGAAAGAACTCTGGGCGTCAGGTTGCAGTCTAGTGGAATTCCGGGCTTCATGTGGTGGCCTGGTGGAGCATAGGGCTTTAAGTGGTAGTCCGGTGGAGCAACGGCGCCAGGCGGTGGTCCGGCGGAGGTGAGGGCCTTAAGTGGTGGTCCGACGGAGCAACGGCGTTAGGTAGTGGTCCGGCGGAGGTGAGGGCCTCAGGTGGTGGTTCGACTGAGAAACGGCGTCAGGCGGTGATCCGGTAGAGGTGAGGGTCTCAAGTGGTGGTCCGGCGGAGCAATGGCGTCAGGCGGTGGTCCGGCAGAGGTGAGGGCCCTAGGCGGTGGTCCGGCGGAGGTGAGGACCTTAGGTGGTGGTCCGGCGGAGCAACGACATCAAGCGGTGGTCCGGCGGAGGTGAGGGCCTTAGGTGGTGGTCCGGAGGAGCAATGACGTCAGACGGTGGTCCGGCGGAGGAGAGGGCCTTAGGTGGTGGTCCGGCAGAGCAACGACGTCAGGCGGTGGTGAGAGCCTCAAGTGGTGGTTCATCAGAGCAACGGCGTCAGGCAGTGGTCCGGCGGAGGTGAGGGCCTCAAGTGGTGGTTCGGTGGACCAATGGCGTCAGGCGGTGGTCCGGTGGAGGTGAGGGCCTTAGGTGGTGGTCCGGCGGAGCAACGACATCAGGCGGTGGTCCGACGGAGGTGAGGGCCTCAAGTGGTGGTCCGGCGAAACTCCTGCGGTGGTCGAGGAGGTAAGGAAGCAAGAGAGATCTACGAGCTCTCTCTTTTTTCCTTAGGCTTAGGGTTATTTTTCAAGAGGAGAGGGGGCTCTATTTATAGATTTTGGGAATGGCATGACCCGTAAATAGGTGGAGGATCAAGGGTTAGTTAGGAGTGGTTGGATGGACGGCCGATCTTGAATCTCTTGATCATGTACCGTTCGTTAGACATTTGAAGACCTTAATGATGTCGAAATTTGGCGATCTTAGGCTTGTTGGATTCGTTTCGTCGAGCCGCTCGATTCAAATATAAGCTCGTTATGTTTGGAAACCGTTTGGAAATCCAATTGTGGTTTGAACCTTTCAACAACGCTTCAGGTCCTTGATTTGGACTCATTTGGGCTCGGATTGAGCTAAATTTGGTTTTTTTGGGTTCGTATTTCCGAGACGCTCAGTTTGAGTATAAGTTTGCTGAAATCAGAGTCGAGATGGTCTCTGAATTAAATTTTGAAGTTTTCAACTTGATTTTGCATCAAGATTCGTGCCCGAACAAGATAATTTTTTGAGGACGTATCAACTATACTATAAAGATGGATTCACGAGCAAGTGCTCTCTTCTTCTAAAGTTCATCTTAGATTTTATTTGTAACCGTTTTTTTATTATTTCAAATTTTTGTACTAAAAAGTTGATTTAGAAAGTAATAAAAAAGTTATCCTATAAAATCTTAAGTTTAGTTTGGGACAACATTCTTATTGCTTTATAAAATAGTTTTCTTGTATAAAAATTTTTTGAATTTAAAAATTTTATACTATGAAGCCGCTTTACAAAACAATAAAAAAGCTGTACCAGATGAAGCCTTAATTATATTTATAAATTATGTTTCTCAAACTAATGAACCAACAAAGATATTTTCTAGTCAATTATGATTTTTATAAGCCATAAAACATCAAATTTCCCCTTTAAAAATTCATTTAGATTTAGATAAGTGTAATATAAAAATTAATTACTTATTTATATATTATAATTAGATTACTTTATCTTTAAAATTTTTAAAATACATTATCATCAAAATTTGATGAGAACAACCTCTAAATTTTTCTGTCTGAATCACATAAAAAATTTGAGGTATAATCATAATATCAAATAATTATATGACTTCAAATTTATATTCTTTATAAAAAGGATGGAATATATCCTCATTAGTATTATATATATTTTTGGCTAGCATATGCACGACTATAGAGTGAGTGAATTTTTCGTCCTGGTGATGCACGAATATCCGGCATACAAATAGGTAAATGAAGAGAGAAATGGAAGAAACACAAAAAACTTTTTTACATGGAAAATCCAAATAGAGAAAAATCAAGGGGCCTCACCCAAATGAAAAGATTCCACTAAAATTGAGTGAATTATAAATGTTGACCCATCCTTTGAGTTGGAGGAGGTGGAATTACAATGGTTTGGAGAGTTTGGAAAAAATCTAACAGCAGTCAAGATAGAAGTTTGACGAGTCGGGCTGAAGTCCAATAGCAGTTGCCTATTGGGCGTTGGTTCAACTGAATTTTTGCTGAGTTCGATGGACAGGCGCAGGTTCTGCTATGGTCGACGGCCAAGCGGTGATCCGACTGTGGTTCGACGACGATCAGGAAGAAGTTCAGCGGCAGTCAATGTCCGAGTGGCGGTTTGATGATGGTCGGGAAGAAGTCCAGTAGCGGCCGACGGATGGGTGTCAGGTGAATGTCCGACAGCGTTCGGCATCCGAGTAGTCGTCCGACGATGGTTAGGCAGAAGCCCAACTGTTATCGGTGACCAAGTGGAAATCCGACAGTGGCTAGGCAAATGCTCAAAAAACAGTGGGAGGTCGGGTGGTGGTCCGACTTTGGTCGATGGATGTTCATAGGTAATGTGCATGCGTGGAGCTTTTGAAGCTTCAAAGCTCTCTCTAATCTTGAGCTAAACATCCCATCATGTAGAGAGAGTGTATGCCTTTTTATAGATTTTTGTGAGTGGAACCACCCCCCCTAAAGTAGGGAGAAGATCAAGGTAGATTCTGAGTGCTTTATCGGACGGTCAATATTGATTCACTTGATCACTAAATATTTTTCAAATATTTAAGTGCTTTTAATAATGTTGGAATTAAGTGATCTTGAGCTCATTGTATTCGTCTCATCGAACTGCTCAAGTCGACTATAAGCATGCCATGTTTAGATATTATTTGGTCATCCAATTAATGTTTTTGAACATTTCAAATATGCTTCAATGACCAGGGGCGGAACCAGCCCTAATTTTCAGGGGGGGCAAACTTATAAGACATATATGTCGGGGTCCAAGGGGGCAGTGTCTTCTGGCGAGGTTCGACCTGTTGGGGGCAATTACCTAAAGACCATAGTATTTTAAAATTTTTAGGGGGGGCAATTGCATGAAAACCCTTGTAATAAAAACTAAAAAATGAATAAAAAGGGGTAAATTGCCTAAAAAAACCATATAAAAAAATTTAAAAAAATTTTTGAGGGGGGGCAACTGCCCCCCCTGGAACCTATTGGGTTCCGCCCATGCTTCAATCCTTTTAGTTGGAGTCATTTGGGTTTAGATTGGACCGATTTTGGTGTCCTTGAGTTCGTCTATTTGGGAGGTTCAATTTGACTATAAATTAGTTAAAATCAAAATTCATATGATCAAAATTTAATTTTAAAAGTTTCCAACAAGTAAATACCTTTTGATACGTGCCTGATCAATATAGTTTTTTTGTGATGCATCAAACATCAAATACATTTAATTTGCATTCAATTAAACTACTCCTTTATTTTAATTATTTTATATTTTAAAATTAAAATATTAAAAAAATCACATCAACCAATTCCAATAAGAACTTGGAAACTCTTCTTTGGAATTTTCTTCCTCGCTTATTTATTTATTTTAGTTGTTATGGTAAGCCATGTTAGGAAACTACACTGTAGCTTCATCCGTCTTTCTCACTTGTTATCCCTTTGCTGATAAATTATTAATGTGGATGTGACTTTACATTCCGATTCTAATAAAACCATGACACATAAAATTTATTTGTAAATTTTACATTGTATATTGACTGTATATTACAGGTGAGAAATTAGGATACGAAGATATATAGTTAATACATAATCAATACAAAGAAAAAATAGAATTTAAAAATACATAATCAATACACAATTAATATATAATTAATGTACTATATAAAATTCACATATAAATTTTATATATCATAATTTTGTTAAGTCCGAACGCACAGAGATGCATTTGAACTCACGTAATAAATCTCTCGATGGTTGTCGGCGTATGACCACTTCCAATGCATAATGAATTATTCTGTATAGACACCGAACATCATCCTGAGCGAATCAGAGCACGCCAAGTCAACCCTTTGCTGTGTATCTGCTGTATCAGGTGGCGTAGCGCGCTTTGATTCGCCTCTGAATAGTCTGGTATCCGCACAGAATAATTTCTGCCAAAGCAAAGATCATTACATACGGAATCTGGATTTAATTTTTGTTTCGGACTACAATATATGACTCTTTCTATTGTACAACCTATGTACCGCATCTAAACTCCGTAATAATAGAATTATCATTGTTGCGTCCTGGAATATTTGCGGCGGTAGAGAAATATATGGTTTAACGTCTTAGCGTTGTACGAAGATCCAGCACACAATCAGATAAGTGAGAGGGTGTAGCGTTCATAAGAGACACCAAAGTTTTTACGTGGAAAACCCCTGAAAAAGGGGGAAAAACCACGGGGCCTGGCCCGGTTTGAATGAATCCACTAGTATTTGTAGTCGATTACAAATGAGGCCCTTCCTTAGGAGAAGGCCTTGGATTGATGTAGCAAATGTACATCATATAGATTGCATTACATGGTAAGAGTTACATATACAAGTTTGTTTGGCCTGAAGGACCGTGGTCGGCAGGAGACCGGAGTCGGCAGGAGACCTGGGTCAGAAAGACCGTTGTCTGTTGATGGAGGTCGGAAGGACCATAGTAGGCGACAAAGGCCTGAAGAACTGTAGTCGGCAGGAGACCGTAGTAGGCAGGAGACCGTAGTCGGTCGGAGACCGTAGTCGGTCGGAGACCGTAGTCGGCCGGAGACCGTAGTCGGCCGGAGACCGTAGTCGGCAGGAGACCGTAGTCGGCCGGAGACCGTTGTCTGGTGATGGAGGTCGGACGGACCATATTAGGCGACAGTGGTCAGAAGGACCGTAGGCGGTAGGAGATAAGGAGTCAGGTGTTAGTCCCAGTGTCACTTGGAAGATCGGATGTTGATGGTCTGGCCTTGAGTAGGACGTCGGGCCTTAAGCAGGATGTCAGGTCTTTAGCAGGACGTCGGGTCTTCAGCAGGACGTCGAGACTTAACTTTGGGCCTTGAATAAGACGTCGGGTCTTTGGCAGGACGTCGGGGATGAACGTCGGGCCTTAAGGTGGTGGTCCGGCGAGGTTTTGTGGTGGTCCGGCGAGGTTCCTGCGGTGGTCCGGCGGTGGTCCGACGAGATTCCTGCGGTGGTCCGGCGGTGGTCCGGCGAGGTTCTGCGGTGGTCCGGCGGTGGTCCGGCGGCTGTCGAGGAGGAACTCCTTCCTTCTCTTCTCCTCTTCTCTCTCTTGCTTGGATCCCCCTCTTATGAGAAATGAGGGCTCTATTTATAGATTTTCTGGAGTGGCATGGCCCGTAAAAAGGCATGAGATCAGGGGCGAATAGGGAGTGGTCAAATGGATGGCCGATATTGAATCCTACGATCGTGCACCATTCATTGGACATTTAAAGGCCTTAGTGATGTCAGAATTTTGTGATCTTGGGCTCGTTGGATTCGTCTCGTCGATCCCTTCGATTCGAGTATAAGCTCATCAAAATCGGAGTCCGTTTGGTAACTCAAATTGCGGTTTGAACCTTCCAACAGCACTTCGGGTCCATGATTCGGACCCATTTGGGCTCGGATTGAGTCGAATTTGGTGTCGTTGAGTTTGTATTTCCGAGACGCTCAGTTCGACTATAAGCTTGCTGAAATCGGAGTTGAGGTGCTCTCGGAATTAATTTTTGAAGTTTCCAACTAGCTTTTGCCTCGAGATTCGTGCCCGATCAAGCTAATTTTGTGATGCCGTATCAATCATATTATCACTAATTTTTATTTTTAATTATAGTGAGACTTAATTGGTGCTAATTAAGATTTATGGGATTATATTAAAGAGTCTTCATCAGTCTCACATAATTCAAATGAATTGATGACTTTATGGGCTCCAAAAATTTGGCCCCGTCCTCCCCATCGTCTGGGGTATTTAATGGATTAAGTTCCGGGATAAATTTTGGTAAGGCAAATTAGGTTTGTAGATGAGACACTACCTATAAATTTTGCCCTCATTTTGGAGGATTTTATGATCTAATTTCTGGTTTCTTATAGGGGTAAGTCCATATAGTTAATTACCCCTCCCGATAGTAAGAGAGAACTTTCGAGTGTCCAAATTTGAGACACTTCCCATTTATTGTTAGTGCTTTTTAATTTAGTTAAATAATTAAAATATAAGATGATTATTTTGTTGTTAATTTTTAATCTTACTGGAGTGAGCTTAGATTAGACTAAGTATATTTTGGTGTCCTTAAAATTGAGAGAGAAATTAAAGTAAAAAAAATAAAAATAAAAATAAATTTTTATCTGTATGATTACCTCTATTGGGCTTGTATATATTTGTTATTTTAGAATTATTATTACTCAATGTTTAAAATAAAAGAGAATATCTTATCATTAATATTATAAAATTCTTTCAGATCTTTTGTTGTAAAGTTGTCATATGTCCTAAAGACTCAGAATTAATTTGAAATTAATCAATGATAATTATAAATTAGTTTTTTAGTTTTTGATCATTTTTAAAATTTTAAATAATAAAAATTATAAAAATGATCATATTGTCGCTAATTTTTATTTTTAATTGTAGTAAGATTTAATTGGGGCTAATCAAGATTTATAATCATATATTAGCTTATAGAGTCTTCATCAGTGTCACTAAAGTAAAATGAATTGATACTTAAAAAAAATAATTAATTACAATGTGAAATGATTTAATTACAGTCCACAAGCATCATTAATTGTCATCAATCACAATGAAGCAAACTTTCAAAGCCACCATCAATTAGTGCGAGGATATATTCTTGCTTTCTAGTTTCTCCCCACCTCCCTCAACTTTCTTCTTTTCTCTCTGCTCTCCCCTTGTTGAATTGTTCTGATCTTCCTTGTCCGGCGCCATGGCAGAATGGTTTGGTGCTCCAATCATAGAGAAGCTCATCAACACTGGCTTTCAGTACCTGGGAGATCAAGCCAGATGGCAGACAGGCATGAAGGAGGAGCTCGAAAGGCTGCGAGAGAGCCACCCCAAGATCCAAGCTGTGGTGGACTTTACTTCCAGCCAAGAGCAGATCAGAGACCGAAATCCGGCTCTCAACGAATGGCTATGGCAGCTACGAGATGCTATCGATGAGGCAGATGACGTGTTGGATGACCTCGAGTACATGAAGCTTGAAAAACAGCTGACCAAGAACAAAAAGCTGAGAAAGGTGCGTTCCATCATGAAATCCATTAATAAAAGACTTGTCAAATTTGCCAAACGTGCTCTCAAAATTGATCCCAACTTGAAGAAACTGAAGGCGGTTGTGCAGAAACTTAATAGAGTTTCTACTAATGTTGATACTTTCCTTTATCTTGTAAGAGACTTAAAGCAGGAGCATCAGGAGCAACAGCTTAAGCGTGAAACAGGATCCTTGCCTACAAATGATCTCATCGGGCGAGACGACCAGAAGGACTTTGTTATGCAGTGGTTGAGGAAGCCATCAAATGAGGAACATACAGCTCTTGTTAATGGAACTGATTTGTACAGAAACATTTCTCTTCTATCTATAGTGGGCCATGGTGGTATGGGAAAGACAACTCTTTTGCAACACGTCTATGAAGATGAAATGAGGAAGGAATTTTTTGATCTTAAAATGTGGGTTTGCGTTTCCAACAACTTTGATGTGAAAAAAGTCATTGCAGATATGTTATCAACTCTTAAGAAGAAGAGGCCTCGTTTAGACGAATCACTTGATGCACTTCAAAATAGTCTTAGGACTGAGACTATGTCCAAGAAGTTCTTACTTATTCTGGATGACATTTGGGAGGAGGAGGAGAACCAGGATATCAGCAAATGGGAGAAGGTGCTCGCCCCTCTGGCTTATGGGAAAATTGGTAGTGGGATTTTGGTAACAACTCGAATGGACTCAGTTGCAACTATGATTGCAAAGGTCATTAAAAAGGAGAAGGAAACGTTCAAATTACAGGGCTTGGAGGAAGATCAGTGCTTGCAGCTCCTCAACTCTCATGCATTTGCTGATGTGGAGAATCCTAATGATTATAAAAGATTAAGATTCATTGCTGGAGAGATAGTTAAAAAGCTTTCAGGATCTCCATTGGCTGCAAAGGTCATCGGTGGTGTTTTGAATTCTAGCTTGGATGAAAGACATTGGACAAAAGTTTTAAATAGTGATTTTGTAAGTCCAAAATTGGGTCAGGGTGATATCTTTCTCATTTTAAGATTGAGCTATATGTTCCTCCCTAAGCATCTACAAAATTGTTTCGCATTTTGTTCTATATTTCCACAAGATTATAGGTTTTATAAAGATGATTTAGTCAAAATGTGGATTGCATTGGGTTTCATTCAACAACCTCATGATCAAGAATGGACTATGGAGGATATTGGAGGAATGTATTTTGATATTTTAGTTAAAAAATCTTTCTTTGATAAGTTTGAAAATAGAGTTTTTGGAGGATACCACTACAAGATGCATGATTTAATACATGAATTGGCACAATCAGTTTCCATGCACGAATGTTTAAGAGTTGAGGATGGTACAAAATTGCCTTCTATAACTCTTCGACACTTGTCTGTTCGAACTACAAATCCAGACATCATAAAGAAGATGGGGCGGTTTAAATATTTGCATTCTCTTTTCTTGTTCTATGAAGCTTCTAATCAGGATCTTTGCAATGAACTTATTGAGATATTCCAAGCATCGAAAAGCCTACGCTTATTATACATATGGGCTCCAAAAGACTTGGAAGGAATACCTGAGGAGATTGGCAATTTGATACATCTTCGATACTTAAACATTGATTGTTATAATTTGACCATGCTGCCAAGATCTCTAAGCAATCTCTATCACTTGCAATACCTTAGGCTAGGATGGCTAAGGCAACCTAAAGTTGATGATTTTTTACCTAGTGACATTAATAACCTTACAAACTTGCGTTACATGAAATTGCGTTGGAATTATATTTCATCGATATGTGGGATTGGGAAGCTAATGTCTCTTCAAGAATTGAATATGTTTGATCTTAGAGATGTGAGTGGTTATAGAATTGGGGAGCTGGAGAATATGAATAGTCTTTGCAAATTAGGAATCAATTGCCTTGAAAATGTTAAGGATGCGGAGGAGGCTTGTAGTGCCAAATTATGTGCAAAGAGGAGGCTCACAGATTTAACCTTATGTTGGAGTAACACTGATTCGAGAAACATCAATTTAGATGAGAAAGTGCTCGACAACCTTCAGCCACCAAAATGTCTAAGGAATATGAGCATAAAGAGATACATGGGTGCAAGGTTTGCAATATGGATGAACAATGTCAATCCGATCTTCAATCTAGAGGAAATCGAATTGACAAATTGCTTGGAGTTGGAAACTCTTCCTCCTTTCGGGCAACTTCCCTTTCTCAAGTCACTGGAACTTAGGAACATGCCGAAAGTAAAATGGCTGGAAAGTAAATTTAATGGGAATGATACATACCGTGCCTTTCCATTGCTAGAGGTGTTACATATTGACAGATTAGAAGCATTAGAGTATTGGTTTGAGGCAGGGGTAGCTGCTGAAGATGGATATTTGTTTCCTTGTTTAATTCAACTGAAGCTAGATGACTGCCCGAAGTTGAAAGAGTTGCCCTCTTTGCCTTCTAAGCTCAAGAGCTTTAAGATAACTGACAATATTGCGTGGACGACTTTGAAATTTTGTAGCAATTCAAATCCTATTCCCCTTGAAACATTAGAGGTCTTTCGTTGTCCAAACATTACATCTCTTCTTCTGGCTGATGAAATAGCAAGACTTGCAGCACTAAGATCCTTGACAATTACAAAGTGCCCCAATCTGATCTCTCTCGGAGAAATGCAAACCACTAATAATTGCCATCTCATGCTCAGCGATCTTGAAATAAGTGATACATTGGTGTTGCTAATGGAGCCATTGAGAAGTATTGCCTCCTTAAAAAGGCTTACAATTATCGATAATGATGAGGTGGTTTCATTTCCAAATGAGACGGAGCAGTGGTTTCTGATTGTTAGGTCTTCTCTTTCGGAGCTGAACTTTAGATGGCTCAAATCCTTAGAGTCTCTCCCTTCCTCCTTGGAAAGCTTATCTTCACTTCAGAATCTACGTATTCAGGGCGTTCCAATGCTTCGGGAATTACCGAACCTTCCTACCTCTTTGAAATCTCTATCAGTTGGGGGATGTCATCCAGAGTTAGAAGAGCGCTATCGAGAGGATGGAGGCTCCGATCGGCACAAGATTGCTCACATTGCTCGTATCCGTATTCATCATACCTTATAATATGTCCAACTACTTTAATGAAATTTTTCAAAATAAAAAAGCAAACTTGTTTCTTCTTCTTATCTTATTTCTTTGATATATATGTATATGAAGTGTGAAAAATGCAATGTCTGCATGAGCCAATTTGTATCACTTGAACTATGTACTCAATTTTATTTTTTATGTATCACTTCTTGGTCCTTTTATATATGTAAATATTTTTTTTAATATTTCATTATATATGTTGTTAGATTCCTGATTTTGATCATTTACAACTGAAATCCAAGTAGATTTTCTTATATAAGTAGTTTTTTTTTTAATTTCTTATTTATTTCTTGAAATGAGTAGATTTCCGATTTTGATCATTTACGATTGAAATCTTAATATTTCTTTTTTTATTTGTTATTGATTTCTTGAAATGAAACAATTATTGAATTATTGTTTAGTTTTGATTTTATGTTTTTGAATTTGCAAAACAAATGAATTTTGAATGATAAGTCATCTTTAATCCATGAATTTCATTTCTTTTCAGAAATCTATATTTATAATAAGCCACGAGACCGTCATTAAATTTTTTGCACATTCGTCAACTTTCACATTAATTTTCTTTATTGATTTATTTATTTTTCAGATAATACTATCTTGTTACTACATTTTAATGATGGTGTTGGGAGCTAAAAAAAAACTTATATTTCATAAAGTTTTTAAATCTTATTCAAACTTGTTTATATATATAAGTTTTCTTTTCAAGTTGATGTCAAAAGCGAGATTTAGATTTCGTTTGGGATGGCTTTCTTATTCCTTAAAGTAGTTTTTTAATATAAAATTTTTTATTTTTCTAAAAAAAACTATTTTAAAAAGCAAGTAGAAAGTCATCCCAAACGAAGGCTTAATAAAACTCAACTAATTATATATTTGTTTTTTGTTGCGTCCTAGGGACCTAGAGTATTCACATTAGTAGAGAAATATAAAGTTTAGCATCTTAGCGTTGTACGAAGATCTAGCACACTAGCAGAAAGAGAATGTAACGTTCGTAAGAGACACTAGAGTTTTTAGTTAGAAACCCTTGAGAACCTCAGACGTCTGCAAGGTGTGAAACTTCCCCACTTGCTGGCGTTAAAATGAGAATCAAAATAACTCGTTTGGCTTCTTCGATGCTTGCTTTTTCACCGGACCTTGAGAGCTCTCACACACAAAAACTTCATCCTCTTGTTTCAGAAACATCCTTCTTCCCTTCCCTGTTGCGACGCACACATGGCTGAAATCCCCAGGACCCCAACCTTACGACTGCAGCTTCTCTCCCTCTCCCGAACCAAATCTCCAACCAGAAACCTTACCCCTGTTCACACTCAAGCCTTTATTTCCTCTCTGCTTCGTTTCCCCTCAGGCCTCCTTCTGCTTCATATGAACGCCTTGCTTTTTCAAAATATGTTCGATTGGCCCTCATTTTCAACCGATTCCCTCTGCTTTGATCAGATTTTCCAATCCTGCTTTCAATCCCTCTAATTCCTATGCAAAGCCAGCCTCTGGATCTTTCTAATGAAACCAAGGAGGACGGGCTAGTTGTTTGTTCCATTTCACATGAAAACGTGAGGGTGAGCTGGTTCGGATCTTCAAAAAAAAAAAGGGGGTGAGACCCCTCTAGGATATCTCTTCTCAGCTCAGGCAAAGCAAATAAGAAGGAATACGAGCAGGTTCTTGGAGTTCTAAATGTTATATATTGTTAAGGAGATGAGCGCAGAGAAAGGGCTTTGTACAACATTTAGGATGCCAAGAGGCTCAGTGAACATGTTCGTGACATCCCTTAAGCTGGGTGTGTTGTTTTCTTGATGCCGATCAGAGTGTATGATCACATGGCTGCTTGTGGACAACTTGGTGAGCCAGGGGCCACTTCATGGATTGGAGCGGAGACAGCAAGAGTGCTAGCAAAGAGAGGTGAGGTTGGTGATTCCAGCGAGTGACTTGAAGAAAGCTTGAGAAGTAAGGGAGAGGATAAAAAGGGGGCGCCCGGGAGCTGAGATCATTGTGATGGAGATGGACCTTAGTTCTTTTGCTTCCATACAAAACTTATGTTCTAACTTTCTTAGCCTTTTGTCTACCACTCAACATCCCTCATAAATAATGCCGGGAAGCTTTGTCGATTTTTTTTTTTTAGCTCGTTGAGGATAAGTCTGAGATGACATTTGCTACAAATTACTTGGGTTTCAAGCTATTATGATCAAATGCTGCAGGCTTCCAACCCCAAACTACCTACTGCTTGCATCCTTGGATGCCGCCCGAGCTCAACTTAGTATGGAGAGGTATTTCAAAAGGAAGGCTCAATGTGATTTTGATGGGACAACAAAGGAGCAGACTTAGATTCTTCTATCTGGACTGAGGCATCTTTCATCAGTTTTCTATAGAACAAAGGGATTAGAATGAACCAAGAATAGAATTTTTGCACCATTCGCTGATATCATTATTGAATTGTCTCCTAGAAATGCTTTCTTTTCCAAGAAGAGGAAGGTAGTAATGGAAGAGAGCATTGGGAAAATATGTGGAGAGTTACTTAGCTGAAATTGCTTCAGATCCCAATCTTGGAATTGCTAAGTTTGTGAGATTTGCTGAGTCGATTTTAGAACAAGCAAGGTAATTGAGAATGACATGTACAGAGCAATAGATATACACTGGAAGGCTCACAATTACTAACTGAAGCTGAGTGGAAGAAGGCATGTAGCTTGATGTATTGCCAGAGACTAACAAGAGAGGCATGTGCGCTCAGAATGATGGGCTTCTTGTTCGAACTGTTGTTCAGGTTCTTTTCTATGAATAGCAACACATTAGAGGTTCTACTAGTTCAATTTTCATTGGAGGAGATCCTCCAACCCAATCACTCAAATCATGTTATAGCACCAATTTCCATGATTTAGTTGATGAGTACTTACAAGAAAAAAAAAAAAAAAAAAAAAAAAAAAGAGAACGAGAGTTTCCAAAAAAAAAAAAGAAAGAAAGAAAAAACAAAAAAATAAAAAGAATAAAAAAGAGGTTTTGTGTTTTTCTTGCATTTTCGTTGCCCTCACCGCCGATGTCGCCACCAACGTTGCAAATGTATAATCCTTCCAAACTCAAAACATCGAGAGCCCATTTTTAGAGTTTGTGGCACACCGAAAAACCGCTTATACATGTCTTTATTGTGCGTGGTGGGATGGGACCCCGGTGCGGCACCTACGACAAGGTGGGTAATCACCTTAAGCCTCATTTCGGAGTTCGCGGAGCACCTTAAAACCGCCCATACACACCTTTATTGTTCGTGGTGGGATGGGACCCCGTTGCGGCGCCTATGATGAGGCGGGGTTATTTATAAGTACCCTCGAGCAGAGGGAAAGCAAACTATTTTTTTAAAGAGGTGCATTCGAAGACCCTATACACGTCTTTATTTCGCGTGGTTGGAATGAAGAATATGACCGCGGTGTCTAAGGACACCTACTATACATGCCTTTATTGTGCGTGGTTGGAGGCTAGTCTCTAAAAATTTCTCCTAAATGGGGGAGACACCAAGAGGCTGCCGAAATTTTGTTTAAAAAGACAAGGGCTTGGACTAAAAAAAAGGACATCATGGGACTTAATGAATTTAAATTTGAGCATATGATGAACTCAAGCAAACATGAACTTAATTTGAATTTGAGCATAATTAAGTTGAGTAAATAACAATAAATTTGGATTCAAAATGTGCAAGATCTTAAGTGAATTTAAACATGAAGCGGATTTGACATGAACTTGTACTCGAACTTGAGCTGGATTTGAACTCAAACAAAACAAATTGAATATACTCAAGCTTGATTTGGACAATGAAAGACTTATGTTAAAATCTTAATGATTATAATTTGCTCATAATCAAATGAAAGACTTATGTGGAATCATCATGCATATTACAAACAACATGTAGAGACAAGGAGTTCACAATTATAGCCTATATACAAGCAATGAACAATTATAAGAATGTGTGATATAGTAACAAGTGGAGGCACAAGGATATTCCTTTGAACATTGCAGCTCATATGCAAGGTGACTTAGATGAAGAAACTCAAGTATTTGAGTGATTCAGAATAATTGCCATGCTTACAAAGACATGAATACACTAATCCTTTTGCAAGCAACAATAATGGATGTAGTTAATGCGAAGAATTCCTTCATAATTGTAAAAAGGGGAATTGTCATGCATACGATGTTCTACCTATGAATAAAATGCAAACATCCATGAGTGACAACGGTTGACACACCAAATACATAATGGTTTTCATACAAATCAAAGTAGCAAATTCATGGTGAATATGGCTTATGCGTAAACAGAAAGGGCAATTAGTTTGTAATGCATGCGATGATGTGACTATGTCAACCTCCAAATAAATATCATGCAAGTCATATAAAAATGATAGTGATCGATGCAAAAGTCCCTCACAGATGAAGGAAGTTGATATGCAACTAGCATTATGATACATCGGTAGCCAATAATTATAAGCAAAAAAGCGATTCATCGTACGATAAAACTCTTGATGAAAGGCTTATCGAAAGGTCAAAGCAAACATAAATTCTCATGCAACCAATGTCACTCAATTTTGATGTGTATTGAATTTATAAGTATTATGCAAGAGATTGTGAAAGTCCCTTACAATCAATATCAACCACTCGTGGAAGAATGTAACAGTTCTATGTGAACAATGAGGGCTAACATGCAATGGTTATGATGATTCTTTTATACAAATGCATTATACTGTCCACAAACAATAAAGACAAATATACAACAAGAACTCTAGCTAGCCCCTCTTACAAGAAAAAATAGGAGATTCGTTAGTATACAACAAATTACCTACGAAAATCAACAAGCAGTACACGACAGTCTATCTATACAATACAATAAACAACTCAATCCATAAGATGTTACAATACACCACTGAATCTGTAATATCCATGCAAGCGGACAAAAGATGTTTATAAATATTTTTAAAGTACCCTTGCACGTACACCGTAGTTTGTATATACATAAGTACACAAGGGATAAGTACATTTAAAAACACCCGTATGGGCCCCGACGAGCATGTTGTAGGAATGTATGTGACGTCTAGGAATGCTGTTCAGGTTATTAAATTTGAATCCGGTCCTCCTAAGCAGGTAAATAGGAGTTGACAAGGTTCAATAAATAATTAAAAAATGCACCCCCAACACCCGCATGGGCCCCGACGAGCGTGTTATAAGTACACACATGACGTCTAAGGATGTTGCTCGGGTCAATAAGTGAATAGGAGTCGAAAGGGTTCGAACCATCAAACAAATATACGGTGACTGTGACTAGTATATTTGTATTAATACATTCAAATTAGGCCTTCAAGGCCTATAACAGTATGAATTTACTAATAAAGGCATAAAGCCTATGAAACCCGATTCTCTACCAGCAAGTTGATAGGGTCGATAGGGTCAAATCAATGAAATTTTAAAATAACCTCAAACACCATGATAATGGCCATGTTGAATGCATATCTCAACCGGAGGGGTTCATAAATAATTTCAAATGCCATTTAAAATACCGACAAAAATCATCAAAACCTAAATATTTAAAATTGAAACTCAATCATCAAATCACTTGAAGCAAAACTCATCCACCCTCCGCAATAGTTTGCCGAGGTGGACAAATTGAAAACTATTTCAGCTCACATAGAGCTTAATACCTAGTCAAAAATATTACTAGAATCCATTCTCAAATAATCTTCTGCCACTAAGAATGTGGTATGTGTCCTCTCACCAGCTATTTTGCCGCCAAATAGCACCGCAGGATAAACAGTTATGACCAGGGGCCCTTTAAACTAAGTGATTTTACCACCAAAATGCATCACAAATAGCGGTTATGGCCAGAGCCAATATGATATGATTGATAGGGTACAAAGCCCTCTATTAGCTAAGGTGGATTCAAATTTGTTCCCTTAGATAAATACTCACCCCATGTCTATAAGGTACTCTTGTATTAAGCAACCCATTGCTACCGACAAGGATCCTTCTGTCAGGTTGGGTCGACTACCTCCTTTAATTAAGTAAACCAAGGACCATGATGACCCGAGATGACAGAACCATGAGATCTTGATCGGGTATATCATCCATTCCCCCATCATCTGCTTTAAGTTCAATGTGGTAAAATTTTCGTTTTAAATATTAATTTTCCAATTGTTTATGAATGCCCATGTTACTACTATATGCTAGATAATACGTATCTCTATGTATCTGATTGACGACTAGCCTTAATCGAACGTTCTCCTTCGTGATCGGGAGGGTTAATTAACTATAGGGGCTTGTGCCTATAGGAAACCAGAATGCAAATCATAAAGTCCTCGCAAAATGAGGGCGAAATCTTTAGGTAGTGTCTTATCCACAAACCCATATACTTCCCAAAATTTACCCTAGAACTTAATCCATTAAAACTCCCCCGAAAAGAAAAAGAAACAATGGGCAGAGACTGGGGCCGAAAATCTCCTATCTCTCTCACTCTCTTGCTCTCTTGCTTGGAGCCTCCCATTCAAGAGGGAGGAGGGGCCTATTTATTTATTTTCTAGAGTGGCATGACCAGTAAATAGGTGGTAGATTACGGGCATATTGGGAGTGTCTTGGATGGACAGCCGATGTTAAATCCCTTGATCGTGACCATTTTATGGACATTTGTATGCCTTGGTGATACCGTAATTCAGTGATCTTGGGCTGGTTGGATTCATCTCGTCGAGCCGCTCGATTTGACTATAAGAATGCAATGTTTGGAAACCGGCTGGTAATTCAAATTGTGGTTCGAACCCTCCAACAGAGCTTCAGACCCTTGATTTGTATCCATTTGGACTCGGATTGAGTCGATTTTGTTGTCGTTGGGTTCGTATTTCCGAAACTCTCAGTTCGACTGTAAGTTTGCTGAAATTGAAATTCGGATAGTTCCAATTTTAATTTTGGAAGTTTCCAACTTGATTTTTCCTCTAGATTCATGCCCGATCAAGATAATTTTTTGAGGATGAATCAATTTTAATAATATAAATATATAATTCAATTGCCAAAAAGCGAGATTGTGGTGGAGATTTCTTCTGAAATTGCAATGACGGCTCTTTGACTATTAATCTGCTCGATTGTTGTTCTTAGCTAATCAACTAATTTTTGAATTTATTGTCCAACAAAATAATTAGAATTATTAACTTGGCCGTTGATAGTACGTACAACATGGAGAAGAAGATATATATATTGAAGATTGTTGATTGAAAACTTTATTTTATTTTTTAATAATGAACTTGGTATTTATAATGTCAAATTATATTGTATTCAAAGAAACACCATATTACATGAAATGCAACACCTATCTCCCATGGTTAAAAAGCTTAGCAGTTCTTGCAAAATTCAATTACATATTATATATTTCATCATTCTATTTCTGCCCAGACCACCCCTTTAATAATCAAAGCTCCCAACTAATAGATCGACGTGAGCCATATACCCAAATTTATTCAATGCCTGCCAAACATGGAAGCATAAAAATAAAATATTAAAAATTTAGAATCAAATATTATGGGTTGCAATAGAGGACTAACAATTAATTATAGTTGTTGCCTGTTAGAAAATACGCGGCGGTAGAGTTTTATGAATTTGCGTCCGGGCGTTGCACGTAAGTTTAACACACAAACAGGAAAATAGAGTGAACACCAAGAGTTTTTACGTGGAAAACCCAAAAATGGGAAAAACCACGGGGCCTCGCCCAGTTGCAAATTTCCACTAGTGTTTTTGTTGATTACAAATTGCGGATTTCGTCCCACAAGCCGGGATAATCCAAATACAACTTGTTTCTTCCACGAACTTCACAAAATCCTTCGAATTCTTTGCGTTTTCTGAAAATCCGGCAGAGCTCCGGCGTCTTCAGGCGGCAGGAAAAACTCCGGCGGCGGTGGTCGAGGAGGTGAGGAATCTCCTATTCCCCTTTCTCCTTCTCCTTCTCTTCTTCTTCTCTCTCTTCCCTTGAGCCCCTTGGTGTAGAATGAGGGCTCTATTTATAGTTTTTCTGGAGTGGCATAGCCCGTAAATAGGCATGAGATCAAGGGCGAACAGGGAGTGGTTTGAATGAACGGCCGATATCGAATCCTTTGATCATGCACCGTTCGTTGGACATTTGAAGGCCTTAATGATGTCGGAATTTGATGATGTTGGGCTCGTTGGATTCGTCTCGTCGAGCCGTTCGATTCGAGTATAAGCTCATCGAAATCGGAGACCGTTTGGTAACTCAAATTGCGGTTTGAACCTTCCAACAGCGCTTCGAACACTTGATCCGGACTCATTTGGGCTCGGATTAGGTTGATCTTGGTGTCGTTGGGTTCGTATTTCCGAGACGCTCAGTTTGACTATAAGCTCGTTGAAATCGGAGTTCATATGCTCCAGAAATTATTTTTTGAAGTTTCTAACTGGTTTTTGCCTCGAGATTTGTGCCCGATCAAGATAATTTTTGCATGCCGTATCAGTTGCCCCCCTATTTTCGGACATCAAAGCTCCAGAAGTCCGAAAATACTTGTTCCGAACTTTTACATTGGCCGAATCGCAAAAAATTGCGTTCTGAAAGTTAATTGTTTGCTCAAACTTGATTGTAGAGGCTCCTTTGAGCTCCGAAAGTGTCGAAATTGGGTCCGAAACATTGAAAAACGTGTTCGGAGACCCCAAAAACGTCCGAATCGGGTCGTCCGGGCCAAAAATCGGGCCCGGACGCGTCAAGGCGGCCGAACCGGCCGGCCGGACCGGCCGGCCGCCGCTGTCGCCGGCGGCTTCCGCCGGGTTTTCAGAACCGCGCGTGGTTGCGCGGTTTTGACCGCGCGGAGCGGTCATTCTTTGACCACCGGAGTGCGGTCGCTTCTGACGGCGCGGAGCGCGGTCTCACCTTGACCGCGCGGAGCGCGGTTGCTCCTGACCACGCGGAGCGCGGTCTCACCTTGACCGCGCGGAGCGTGGCCGCTCCCTGGCCGTGCTGAACAGCGGCCCGCGATCCGTGGGCCGCTCATGCGGATCGCGCGTCGTTTTTTGGCGCGGATCGCGTCGCTTCGCGCTGCACCGCCAATGTGGGCCCCACATACGACTGAAAACAGTTTTTTTGCTATTTTTAGGCCAAAAAATTTCGAAAAAATCCCAAAAAATTCCAAAAAATTCTGAAAAGATTCAGAAAAATTTAGAAAAAATAGAGAAATCCGAAAATTGTGATAACTCCCCCCTATTCTCTCTAAAACCTATAAATAGGCCTCCTGGGCCTTGTGGGTCTCCGAAAGGGTTCCGCTCGTGTGGTTCGAATGCAAAGAGTACGATCACACTATCCTGTAGGACAAAGTGGTCGTAGACCTTTACACTCGGCACAAGCAGGCCGATGGAAGAGCAGATGGAGTTATAGATACGATTAGTCATGGAGGATAGCGGCTTTCACCTACGCACCTCGATGGATAATAATATCTATAACCCTAAATTCACGAGATTTCCCTCATTCGATACATCAGCTCGAATGAGGTTTATTTGATTGTGGGGATCGGTTTCCTACGGGCGCAAGCCCCCGTAGTTAATTACATCTTAGATCTCGATCTAAGAAGACTCTCGATTAAGGACGTTAGATTATCTCCTCTAAAGGGTTTAGTGTAAGGGTGAATTCTAGGCTTTCCTAATCAAAGAAGAATGTCCCAACTTGGTTCAATCAAATCATGCGTGGTTCAATCAACATCCGGCCGGCTAGAGGAGGTGAAAACTGGAGAAAAAGAAGAGAGGCAAAGCATCTCAAACAAGCACGAGAGAAAGAAGGAAGTGGCGTCATCTGTGTGACGCAGATGGGTAGGGTTTATAGTCTCCGAAAGAATGGAGAACTTACCCACCAATAAGGTGTATAGTGGTACACCTGTACCACTCACCTTTAGATCCTAAATCTATAAGAGATGTAGTGCTGTATACACAACGCTAACATCTACGACCTAACTATTGCAATCTGGACTTATTCCTTGCCTGAAAAAGGAAGCCAGCTAAAATCCTAAGCACAACCAATCGCCCTATATGTATGCAAGATGGGAAGGCTCTATCTTAAGGATTCAAGGATTAATAGTTCAAAAGACTCAAATCAACGACTCTACAATATGCGGACGAATAGACCTATCGTTGTATGATGCATGAAAAGATACATAAATAAGAGATGTCCTTAGGTCCACTAATGCAATGCATGCATGTAAGGTGCATTGTGGAGAAAAGTGTGTAAGAACAGATGTGTGCATGACATCCAGAGTACAGAAAAAGTAAATAAACACACCCTAAGGGTACCCTCCAGGCAAGGTACCCGCACAGAAAATCATCATAGTCATGCCCACTTCGTGTGGGAAAACAGCGATGCCCAATGGCATAAGTAGGTGGCCTACTCTACAGGCCTAAATGACCCTAATGGTCTCTAAGGCTCACAGAAAAAAAAAAAAAAAAAAGGGAGGGTATCGTACCCAAAACCGGAAGGCCAAAATCCTAGCAGAAAAAAAAACCACGATGCCCACTTCGTGTGGGAAAACAACGATGCCAACCGGCACAAGTAGGTGGCCTACTCTACAGGCCTAAATGACCCTAATGGTCTCTAGGGCTCACAGAAGGGGGGCAAGCTTTGACCTGTAGGGTCAAAGCTTCGTCAGTGAACTAACCTAAGGCTGGCTACCTAAACATGCTAGAATACCTATTAACAAATTGTGTGTGATGTGTAGCAGTTTCGATATATAATTAAAAAAAATCTACTTTACAAATTGCAGAGATTATACCTGATTGTGGCGCTGCCACTTACAAGCTTATAAGCAAATACTCCCTGATTGTGGCGCGGCCACTCAAAAGCTCCTAAGCAAATGCTCTTCTTTAGTTCTCAACCATCAGGATCCAATGTACCTCGCAAGACAAGTGAAAGAAAAATACACAAATGGGCGTAGATGCCATTCAGAAAATAAATGCATGTAAGTAAGAATGTAACAAACAGGAAGCATAATAATAGCAATTATAAAGCATGTGCATGTAGTAAATACTGAATAATGAAAGAAAATGTCAGCCTAACCTAGGGCTAGAAGTCGTGTCCTAACCAAACAGGTCTAAGGTGTGTGTAGGCTGTGCAATTTTGGATAGATCCTATGTAGGATGATTTAGTTGAAATTGTTTGTATTTTTTTTTATTTGTTAAAAGGTAAAAGGGAGATTTCAATTGAAGTTGAAATATTAGTAATTTAGGATTGATTTTAGAAATGTATTTTCTTATTATTTGATTGATTATTCTGTTGGTTGTAAATTAAAAGAAAATGGTAGATTAAATGATTTATTAATAATTAAGGTTTGACTTAAATCAATTAAGAAATTAACTTTAAATTTTAACACCCCATTGGATTCATTCGTGGCGTTGTGCCACCAGGCTCGAGGAACCAGGCCTCCTTAGGACACTTAGCCCAGCAGCCCGGAGTAGTCCATCCAATAAACTTCACTTCTGGAGTGATTGTTATGTATTAAGGGGTTTGTTTATTGATTTTATACGATTAGTCTAGGGTTTGATCTTTAGAAGTCTTTTACCCTGATAAGTTTTAGATTTCGATTTGATCTCCTAATCTTAGTCTATCTCTTTTAAATTTTAGATTGGTTAGGAGTTTATTATTAGATTTGTTAAGCTTGATTTAGATTTATGTCTTAGACTTGAAGTTTAATAATTATAAATGTTAATAATAACTTGATTAAGAATTAAGTGTTTTAACATATTTTAAGAGTTAGGTTATAAATGGTTGGTTAATTATTAATGGATTAAAGAAAAAGAAAAGGGCTAAACCTAGAAAGACGTGTCGCTAAGTTTAGTTTTGATGTCTCTACCCTACAGGGAGCATGCATCTTAAGTCTATGTTTTCTAAGACTCAATACTTAATTTTTGTCCTTAGATGTCACTAAGGTTGTAGGATTGAAATGAGGTTTTGTTTTCTAACCCTTTGGATTTTCGTGCGAGTGTCACTAGGTTTAGGAATTTATGCATGAAACTTAAATGATAAGTAGCAATGCAGTAGAAAGAAAAAGAATGAAAATTAGAAATAAAAAGGATGTAGGCATTGTTGTTTTGGACACACTTCTTTAAAGACAAGTGTATCCTAAAGCAACATCAACAATGCCCTTTGCTGTCCCCACAATCCAAATAAAGCACTTGATACATTTAGAACGACTGACCAAACCTAACTATCTTCTAAGTAAAATTCCAAATGACAAAAATGGAACAAACCCAAAAAAGAATAAAGCCCAAATTAGACTTTCACTTAGAATCCAAAACATGTTGTAACCATACACTAATCCAAAACCACTTTTAAAACAAGTGTAAGCAAGAAGAAAGATAACTCCCCACATAAACAAGCTCATCCGTTCCAAAACAAAGACATCGAATAGCCTTTCAACCCAAAGCCAATCATAAAGCTTCAAATCCTAAAATTCATTTAAGAAACCTCCAAATGAAACGATATATAAAACCCTTTATCGAAAAGAAAACAAAACACCAAAACTTTTTTGACACAAAGAAAACAACCAAGTGCTTTTTATTTTATTTGGAGTGGGGTAGATCCATAAAGCTTTCCAACAAGAGAGTTTTAGAAAAAAAAAAAAACCTCTCATTGTAAAGCGTTCATGAAACTCGTCGCATAAAACCTTTTAAAACAAAACCAAATTTAAAATCAATGATAAATCATCCCAACATAAGCAAATCAAGACTCTTTTGACAAAAGCAAATTCTCAAGTTTGCAACACAAGAAAAATCATGAAACTTCTCGACACAAAGAAATACTTATAAAGCTCTCTAATCACAAAGAAACTCAAAAGACTTTCCAAAAAAAAAAAAAAACACTTCAAACATTCATTTTTGTGAAAAGATGACAAATCAAAATCTTTCATTCCAAATATGACATAAAAGAAATATTCCAAATCGTTGTGTACAATTTTTTTTTTTTTTTTTTAATAGGTCATATGTATGTAGGGAAAGATGTTCTTAAGAGTTGCAAATGGAAATATAAAGCACATGCCGAGCTCTTACTAAATCAAGTGAAGCTCACAAATAAATCATAAGGCATATGGAGATTCATTAACAAACCCTCATAATGGCATTAACAGGTTAAGTGCAAGAATTGTTTAAGTGCAAGCATATATGTAAGATTCTCTAATCAAAACATTTCTTTTAACCATACATGAGAGAACCTTCAATATATGAAACTAATGAAACATAAGGCTTGTTAGAGAATTCAGTAATGTGATCTCAACTTAAAAGGTGCAATGATAAAAAGTTTTAGCTTTCTCATCTTAGTTCAAAAAAAAAAAAAGGGAACTAATAAAACTTGTTGCTCATTTTAAGAAAGAAGTTTATTCAAGTACCTCCATTCCAGAAAAAGATAATCATTGTGAAACATATATTCAACGTTTCTACTAGAAAGAAATTGTGAAGGAAATGCCCATGCTCATGACCGTATCGCATAAAGCTATATCCAACATAAAATTTGCATCACACCAAATCAGCTTATATAAAAATCATAAAACATATACATGTTCTCCCACCTCAAGAAGATGCACCAAATAATCATGAATGTATGTAAAAGGAAGTTACAGAACTCTTGTGCTCATCCACTTCTTTGGCTTACATTAAATAAAGCTTATGATAACAAACCAATACAAACATGTAACCTTTCCTAATAAGCCTTACTACAAATGCCTTGCATGCATACCTTGATAAAGGGCAAAACAACTTCCTACAATTCACACTAGTGAAATTATAACTGAACTTTACTAAGCATGCTTACATTGACAAACTCACAAAGAGAACAATCCACCATATAATGCAAAACATGATGTAGATTTGACATAAGCATGAACGAGTATAATGACTTTACCCATGTCGATACCCTTGTCCACACTTGCATTAAATACAATAATATTACCATTCAAATATACATAAATTCACTCTTCAACCACACTACAAAACACTTCGTAAAAGTCTCATGAAAGCTTGGTATTGAGAAAGGAAAAACATATGAAAGCTCGTTAGCATGACTAGCAATCTCTACATCACATGATATTGATTTTCATGAATGGCTTACAGAGGGAATCATAGTAGTAATCCTTACTAATATCACTATGGTGTGAATGTACCTTCTCAAGACAAAGCCAGATCATACACAACATAATTATCTATGACCATAGAAAAGGAATTAAAGCAATCGTTTAATAGGCATATAGAAGTCGGAAGCTGCTATTGTAGTCTCCTTTTTTTTCAACATATCAAAATTAGCTTTTTGCTCTTTTAGTTTTGAATGAAATGGGGCACGGATATGGATAATCCATTGAATGTGTAGACACGTATACCAGTGGAGTATAAAGCCACATGAAGCGGAAAGGTAACATGTATGATCTTGTTAATAAGATAAAGAGCAAACCACATCACATCCTTATACATTTCTCTGAAATCTGATTTAATCACTTCAACCTAATGTTTGGTGCACATTTCACTCTCCAGCGCATTGACAAAAGAAGAATCATTCAACATAGTGCTTTTGTTTCATAGTGAAAGGAAGAAACATACTTAAAAGCTTGATGAAAAGTTATATTATAAAATCATGGAAGTCAATCGTAGGACTAAAACAGAGATATTCATGCAAAACGAATAGTGATTACGGGATACAAGATTATTTTCTATTGATAAACAGTAATACTGCTTCACGGTTAAATTTAACAAGAGTCCCCAATGCTAACTATAATCATCCATTGCAAACGACAACGAGGGAAGATAACCAAATCTTATTCAACCATACTATGAATGACCCTTGCTCTGTCACTTACCCTAGCTTTCACATAGAAGCAATAGAATGAATCCAGATCATTCTTTTACAACAATAAGTTCATTCCAAAACAAGATAAATCAACATGTTGAATAGAAGTGTGAAACAACAAATTGTGATGGAATCAATCACTCAAAATCCCTTAAAACAAGGCTTCAATACAAGTGAAATCTCATTGAATCATTGCATCAAACAGTTGATGTTCAGTTCTCATGAAGGCACGTAAGACAAACTAGTATAGCAAAGCCCAACTTATACACCTATTTGGTTAAGCACATCTAACCAATCTACACAAGATTGCTCATGATTTTATATAGTAATCATCTCAACAATATGCATGTATATAGAAGATAAAACCAATAGAAATCTCATCCAGATTTTTGTAAGGGGCTTAAACAATACCGCTCCTTTCCTTATAGCAATTTCTAGATTCCCAAACAAAAGTACAGATAATGTGAGATGTAAATATGTTAGATACACATAATCATTTTTATCCAAATATATGTATCTTCTTAACAAGCATTATTACAAACCTCATAGCTCTTCCAAGAGAAATTCACCAAACATAATCGTTGCCATTGTTTGAAAAAGAAAAGAGAATAAAATAAATGAGACGAAATGAAATATGCATACGATAGTGCTTTCTTGCAAGCTCGTAACACCTTCATGTAGTTCATAAAGTGTATGAAGCCCTCACAAACCATACTAACTATGCTTTGTAGAAACCGTAGAAGAGAGGGCACAAACCATATGAGATTTACCTATGTCGATGATGCAAACTTTTCCAAAGAAACTCATGAAATTCCCACTTTTATCAAAGAAAACTCTTTCAACCCTTAATAGGCATTATCACAAATAGTTTGCATGCATGTTTCAACCATAAACAGCATACCCCTTTTTTTTATCTCTAACAACTTAAACATGGGATTTCAAATCATCATATCAAACAAATAAATTTATCCTACAAGTAACATGAACTAACATACTCTTTAGCATACCATTCATGAGACTACCTATGGCTAATAGTAATTTCATCTTTCCTTGAAAACATTAAAACTGCACTTGATAACCAAATATCTTAGTAAAACTAGATAGTTAGAGACAATGGTGAAGGCCTCATACATGAATACTTTTACAACATGAACAAAATACTCTCATGCATCAACTTTGCATATACTGGTACTCAAGAAATGGGATGATCTAAGTTGTCCAACAAAGTTACCAAACCTCACATAGTATGAAACCAAATATATCCATGATATCACATCCCACCAATACATGCGAATAACATAGAATGGAGTTACCCACTCACTACACATTTCATGCTAGGTTTTACTTATAACAACAAATCTTGTTAACAGAGAAAAGATCGCTCAATATAATATCCAAAATAAAATCCTACCAAAAGCCCTAGAGTGAAGTGATGAGCAATGAAGACATGATTTCACATAAGCACAAAGTTCTACTTCATACCATCTCTTTACCAAATCAAGACATGAGATTAAGCATTCATGATAACGATCTAAATTTCCCAACAAAATCAAGTATTCTTCCTCTAGAGGCATTCCACCAAACACTTGATATGCAATGTTCATGAAATTACATAAAAGAAGCTATCATGGAGATTCAAGTTGCACACCTATTAGATTGACATCCTCTAAGTAGTATACACAAAAACTTCATGATTCACATCACAAATCACTTCAACAAGAAGTCATGGAAGCAAACTCATAGGAAAAAAGAAAAAAAAAGAAATAGAAAGAATTTTCTTCTCAGATTTTTGCCAAGAAACCCAACACCATTACTCTTTTTATCATAAAGGCAATGGAATCAAGTAGATTCAGCAAAAGGAAATCAGAGAAAGAAGAAGAAGAAGAAGAAAAAGAACCAAGGAGAAAGAAGAAGAAGAAGAAGAACAAGGAGAAATACTCATCTTGCAAGGAAAAAGAGTTCGGGCAGCTTCAGATCCGAGCGACTTCAGATCTGGTTCAGGCGTGCAAAGCCGAGAGCAGGGGTTCGGGTGGCTGCCGTCGGGATCGGTCTTCCCTGGCTCACGCGAGGGAGGGAGAGGGAATTGGAGACCTTCGAGCTCCTTGCTCTGGACGGACCCGAGAGAGAGAGAGAGGTCCGGAGAGGGGGTTTTTGGAACCGAGAGAGTGAGGCAGAGCGGGGAGATTTTGGTCGACTGGGGATTCTGCCCGAGAGAGGGAGCGAGAGGGAGGGGTTTGCCCGATTGAGAGAGAGGAGCGGGTGTCCTCTGGCTCACGCGAGAGAGGGAGACGGAGGGGGGTCGGGATCCGATTGAGAGAGAGGAGCGGGTGTCCTCTGGCTCACGCGAGAGAGGGAGACGGAGGGAGGTCGGGATCCGCCTAGGGCTGCTTTCGAACAAGAGCGAAAGAGAGGGAGAGGGGCTTCGTTACCCTGCCAGAGCGAGAGCGAGCGAATCGGGTTTCAAGCCACTGAATATTGTACAACGGTCGACTTTTGATTTAAAAAAAATCGGAGCCGTCGAATTTGATTACCGGATTTAGGAATTGATTCAAATGAAAGCAAAAGTCAATTGGAATTTATTTAGGATTAATTTGGGCTAATTTGGGTTGGGCTTGAATGTGGATTTGACTCAAATTGACTTGATTAAATAGGGTCGAGTCTAATTAAAATCAATCCGGATCGATTCGAGTTTGATTTGGGCTCGACGATGTCTAATCAAGTCGATCAAAAAGTGCTCGAGCAAAAATAGAGGTCAACAGGCCTTTAGGAAACTTGCAATTTCTCTTTCTTTCTCCCTCCAGTTTACTGGAGATAGAAACCTACGGGATTTCTTCCTCCCCCTCCGGTTTACTGGCGATAGAAACCTACGGGATTTCTTCCTCCCCCTCCGGTTTACTGGCGATAGAAACCTACGGGATTTCTTCCTCTCCCTCCGGTTTACTGGCGATAGAAACCTACGGGATTTCTTCCTCCCCTCCGGTTTTCTGGCGATAGAAACCTACGGGATTTCTTCCTCTCCCTCCGGTTTACTGGCGATAGAAACCTACGGGATTTCTTCCTCCCCCTCCGGTTTTCTGGCGATAGAAACCTACGAGATTTCTTCATCCCCCTCCGGCTTACTGGTGGTTGAGGCTTCCGCTATTTGCGAGTTGGAATTCTTTCCTGCTCGACTTAGCGCCCCTCCTCATGCGCAGAAGCCTACGGGATCTCTTTTCCATCTGAGCGGAGGTTTGTTGGCGATGGACGATCGAGTTTAAGCCCGTTAGTAGTCAACGATCGAGTGTGGAGTCAAAGGGGAGAGTTCGAGAATGCGTTGCGAGAAGCCGATGACGCGTAGTAGTCTGCCGACGAGCAGAAGTCCGACAACAGGAAGAAGTCTGACTTCGGGTAGAAGACCGACGAAAATTCGTCGACGAGCAGAAGTCCGACGTCGGGTAGGAGTCCGCTGACGAGCAGAAGTCTGACGTCGGGTAGGAGTCCGCTGACGAGCAGAAGTCCGACGTCAGGTAGGAGTCCGCTGACGAGCAGAAGTCCGACATCGGGTAGGAGTCCGCTGACGAGCAGAAGTCCGACGACGAGTAGGAGTCCGCTGACGAGCAGAAGTCCGACGACGAGTAGGAGTCCACTGACGAGCAGAAGTCCGACGACGAGTAGGAGTCCGCTGACGAGCAGAAGTCCGATGTCGGGTAGAAGTTTAACGTCGGGTAGAAGACCGAAGAGAATTCATCGACGAGCAGGAGTCTGGCGACGAGTAGAAGTCCGCTGACGAGCAGAAGTCCGATGTCGGGTAGAAGTTTAACGTCGGGTAGAAGACCTAAGAGAATTCATCGACGAGCAGGAGTCTGGCGACGAGTAGAAGTCCGCTGACGAGCAGAAGTCCGACGACGAGTAGGAGTCCGCTGACGAGCAGAAGTCCGACGTCGGGTAGAAGTCCGCTGACGAGCAGAAGTCCGACGTCGGGTAGGAGTCCGCTGACGAGCAGAAGTCCGACGACGAGTAGGAGTCCGCTGACGAGCAGAAGTCCGCTGACGAGCAGAAGTCCGACGACGAGTAGAGGCCCTATCCGAGGTTGTATGTCAGAACATTTGTTCGATGACATTAACCTGTGTGGATGAGGTCAGGAGAATCCACCAAGGATGTGAGACCTATCCGAGATTGTATGTTATAACATTTGTTCGATGACATTAACCTGTGTGGAAGAGGTCGAGAGAATCCACCAAGGATGTAAGACCTATCTGAGGTTGTATGTCGGAGCCCTGCTCGACGACGTTAACCTGTGTGGATGAGGCCAGGAGAATCCACCAAGGATGTAAGACCTATCCGAGGTTGTATGTCGGAGCCCTGCTCGGCGACGTTAACCTGTGTGGATGAGGTCAGGATCAAATCCCCCTGGGATTGATCGTCCGGTGATTGAGATACAATATGGATTGTGTATTTCTCGAATCACGAAGAAAGAGCTTAAGAAGTTTTTTCTTATCCTTCATAAGAGGAAAAATCATATCACAACAACATGAACATTCTATTACTGTATTATGTATGATAGTACAATAGTTCCCTAGTACGACTTACAAATTATAAAGTACTCAACACACAAGATCTACGCACGGTGATAATACAACAACATTTAACTTGGGAGAAGATATTAGAGATATCAAAATGACACTCAACTCAACATAAAAATGACAACAAGACAAGCAATATTTGCTAATACAAATACACGAAGTGTGTGATCATTCAATCTCTCCAACCATTTGAATATTATTCAAGGGTTGTCTTTTTTGTTGACTTTGCCCCCCAGCGGGACGAGCTTCCTCTCGGGTTGGCGCATTCTTGATGAATTATTGGAGATATCCTTGCCGGATTAGTCTCTCAACTTCTTCCTTGAGTTGCCAACATGCTTCAGTAGTGTGCCCACGGCTACTGTGGAAGTGGCAATATTGCTCCTAGTTTCCGACGTTGGGCTTCAAAGGGTGTGGCCATTTCACGTTCTCCTGATCCCGGATTGCCATTAATACATTTGCTTGGGATGTATTAAGTGGTGTGTACTCCTTTCCTTGGCGAGGTTCTCGTCGTGGTGACGGAGACCTATGAGGTAGATTATTCTTCCCATGCTTTTTCTGCTGTGAGAAAGAATTATCTATCCCAGGTGCACCTTTGCGCTTCCCACTGATTTGCTCAAACTGTTTCCTGTGAGCATTTATAGCTTCATCCGCAGAGATTTGTGCCTCCACGCGATGGATCAAGTCAGCGTACGAATGGACAGTGTCTTGCATAAGGGCCGAATAGAAGGGGCCAGGACGAAGACCTCCAAGAAAGACCCCTCTGAGCAATTCAGGGTCTACTCCTGGAATCTGTCGTGCTTCAGTGGAAAATCGTTGAAAATACTCCTTCAACGATTCTCCCTCATTTTGGCGAATCCCGGAGAGGTGGGAAGAATCCTTAGCAATTCTTCGATTGGCCACAAATTGTTCGACGAATACTTTGGCCAATTTGACAAAAGAGGGGATCGTTCCAGGTGAAAGCGAGTAGAACCACGTTCGGGCCTGTCCTTTAAGGGTGGCGGGAAAGACCTGGCAGAGGAGCGCGTCTGATGCTTGTTGAATATGCATGATGGTTCTGTAGTAGTCGATATGCTCATATGGGTCGGTCGTCCCGTCATAGGACTCGATGCTAGGTAGCTTAAATCTTGCCGGAATTGGGTGTTGCAGTATGGCCTCAGTTAGAGGTGAAGATTCCTGAAAGTCTCTCTGTCGGAGAGTTTGTCTCGTATCTCCTTGGGGGAATTCTTCCCTTACTAACTTTCGCAGTTCGTGGCGCAGGGCGTCGTGAGGGAGTTCTGCTCCATGTGGTTGAGCAGAGTTTTTAGGGAGATCTGGGAGGATGCGAGGCTGTCGAATCGAAGGTGGAGGATGTGTAGAACTTGCCGTATCTGCAAGTTCGTTATCCTGTCGAGACTGGGGAAATCTTCTAAGTGGGGGGAGATGAACTTCTGCTCGAGGATGTTCGAATTGGACATCCTCCACCCGTGGTGGATTTTGGGGGAGGAAGACTTCCTCCTGTCGTGCTAATCCAGGCTGTCGATTCTCCCGGAGGAGTTGAAGAATTTCGTTCTGTGATTCTTCCATTTTTCGAATCCTTTCTTCCAAAGAAGGCCCTGACGTCCTTTCACCGGCAGCATTTTGCCCCCCGGGGTGCAAAGATAATGAGATTGGTCGTCTATGATTAATAGACGAGTTTCTGGACTGATGAGAGTTGGAGCGGGAAGCTCCTACTAAACGACTGCTGCGCCTATTCACCATCGTAGCAGTACTCGAAGTAGCGGGATTGTGCTTCCCACAGACGGCGCCAAACTGTTGCGTGTTAGAAAATACGCGGCGGTAGAGTTTTATGAATTTGCGTCCGGGCGTTGCACGTAAGTTTAACACACAAACAGGAAAATAGAGTGAACACCAAGAGTTTTTACGTGGAAAACCCAAAAATGGGAAAAACCACGGGGCCTCGCCCAGTTGCAAATTTCCACTAGTGTTTTTGTTGATTACAAATTGCGGATTTCGTCCCACAAGCCGGGATAATCCAAATACAACTTGTTTCTTCCACGAACTTCACAAAATCCTGCGAATTCTTTGCGTTTTCTGAAAATCCGGCAGAGCTCCGGCGTCTTCAGACGGCAGGAAAAACTCCGGCGGCGGTGGTCGAGGAGGTGAGGAATCTCCTATTCCCCTTTCTCCTTCTCCTTCTCTTCTTCTTCTCTCTCTTCCCTTGAGCCCCTTGGTGTAGAATGAGGGCTTTATTTATAGTTTTTCTGGAGTGGCATAGCCCGTAAATAGGCATGAGATCAAGGGCGAACAGGGAGTGGTTTGAATGAACGGCCGATATCGAATCCTTTGATCATGCACCGTTCGTTGGACATTTGAAGGCCTTAATGATGTCGGAATTTGATGATCTTGGGCTCGTTGGATTCGTCTCGTCGAGCCGTTCGATTCGAGTATAAGCTCATCGAAATCGGAGACCGTTTGGTAACTCAAATTGCGGTTTGAACCTTCCAACAGCGCTTCGAACACTTGATCCGGACTCATTTGGGCTCGGATTAGGTTGATCTTGGTGTCGTTGGGTTCGTATTTCCGAGACGCTCAGTTTGACTATAAGCTCGTTGAAATCAGAGTTCATATGCTCCAGAAATTATTTTTTGAAGTTTCTAACTGGTTTTTGCCTCGAGATTTGTGCCCGATCAAGATAATTTTTGCATGCCGTATCAATAGTCAACAAGCATCATTAATTGCTATTAATCACAATTAAGCAAACTTTCATATCCACCTCAATCATAAAGAGAATATTCTCACTTTTTTGCAAAGCTCCAATAGAAAGAAAGCTTTGTCTGCCACTTATTACATATATAAATACATGATTAAACTATTTAATTTGTTTCATGATGATGAAATTGATTAATTATGTAAAAGTAATTTCACTAATTTGGTTCATGATGATAAATTTGTTTAAAATTTAATTATGTAAGTTGTTTAGAAAATCTTTGTAAGAAGTTTCTATTGACAAAATGTACTTACTCAATTTTTCATTTTATTACAAATTTAATAGTATTGAACTATTAGAATTTAATTAATACAACATATAATTAGCCATAGCTCTGTACAAACCAAATTTTCAATTTCATAATTAAAATATGTTATTAATTATATAATTATGATTTTATTTAGAATGATTTTCATACCATTTTATTTTTAAATTTTAAATTTGTAATTTTCTTTATGACTTATATATTTTTTTTCAGCACTTTTAAAATTTTTTTGAAAGTTACTTTTCCTATTAAAAATTACTTTACCTAAAACAGCCTTTAAGCACAAACTTTTACATTTGTAAAGTTGGGGCCAGCTGGCCCTTTGCCCATTGAACATTTTAGAATACTTGTGTTTATTATTGTTTCATTGTTTTAATAAATAAAAAATATTATTATATATTTGTATATCCTGTAAATATATAATAGGCTATAATTAAATAGATTTTTATTATTAGTATTAAATAATATTTAATATTTATTTAATTTATTATTATAATTTTTTAATATATTTATTTCCATTTAATAAAAAAAAAGTAATTGCAGAATATAAAAAATAGTAAAGTAATAGAGGAGAAAAAAAAAATTAGGATCTTAAGAGCTCATATGAGTGACGGAGTTATGAGAAATATTTAATTGTAATTTTTTATTTAAAAATTGAATATTTTATTTAAAATTAATTTTTTAAAATAGAAATATCAATTAATATTTATTACTAATTTATTTAATTATTTAAATAATTCAAAAGTTAAATCAAGTATTTTAAGAAATCAAGATTGGTTCACCTAGACGATGAATTCATATTTGATACAGAAATAATTTTCATAATGAATCAAACTAGCTATAAAATCAATTCAAAGTTGAACTGCCAATACGATCCAATTTTAAAATAGTGAAAAAAATAATGGAAAATTTTGTTATTATATTTTTTTATATATTATTAGACTATATTTTAAAGATATTTTAGTTAATTTTTTTAAACATACCTTAACTCACCGATAAATTATACCTCTAATGATATTCCCACTGTATGCATATCCATTCCCCCACCTCAGCCATCTGGCCAACCAAGGAACCACCCCTTCCACTCTCTCTCTCACTTACATTTCCACTCTTCCTCCCTCCTCTGTTGAGTTGTTCTGATCTGGCTTGACCAGGGCCATGGCAGAATGGCTTGTTGCTCCAATCATGGAGAAGCTCATCAACACTGGCTTTCAGTACCTGGGAGATCAAGTCAGATGGCAGACAGCATGAAGGAGGAGCTCGAAAGGCTGCGAGAGAACCACCCCAAGATCCAAGCTGTGGTGGACTTTGCTTCCAGCCAAGAGCAGATCAGAGACCGAAATCCGGCTCTCAACGAATGGCTATGGCAGCTACGAGATGCAATCGATGAGGCGGATGATGTGTTGGATGATCTCGAGTACATAAAGCTTGAAAAACAGCTGACCAAAGATAAGAAGCAGAGAAAGGTGCGTTCCATCATGAAATCCATAAATAAACGTATTGAAGAGGCGGATGATGTGTTGGATGATCTCGAGTACATGAAGCTTGAAAAACACCTGATCAAAGATAAGAAGCAGAGAAAGGTGCGTTCCATCATGAAATCCATAAATAAACGTATTGTCCAAATTGCCAAACGCGCCCTCAAAATTGATCCCAGTTTGAAGAGGTTAGAGAAGGTTGTGCAGAAACTTGATAGAATTTCAGCTGGTGTTGCTACTTTCCTTCATCTTGTAAAAGTCGCAAAGCAGGAGCATCAGGAGCAGCAGCTTGAGCAGTACAGAGCACGTGAAACAGGATCCTTGCCTAAAAACGATCTCATCGGTCGAGGCAAGGACAAGGACTTTGTAATGAAGTGGACGAGGAACCCATCAAATGAATATCAAACTACTCTGTACTGCAACATTTCTCTGCTATGCATAGTGGGTCATGGTGGCATGGGGAAGACGGCTCTCTTGCAAGAAGTCTATAAAGATGAAATGACAAAGGAATTTGATCTTAAAATGTGGGTTTGTGTTTCCAACAACTTCGATGTGAATCGAGTCATTGCAAATATGTTGGAATCTCTTAAAAACGAGAGGACTCAGTTGGAGACACTTGATGCACTACAAAAAAGTCTCCAGTCTATGGTAAACTCCAAGAAGTTCTTACTTGTGCTGGATGATATTTGGAATGATGATAAGGAGCAAGATAGAAACAAATGGGAGAATGTGCTCGCCCCTCTGGCTTCTGGAAAATTGGGAAGTAAGATTTTGGTGACAACTCGGATGGAATCTGTTGCATTAATGATTTCAAATGTTATGAAAAAGAAGAATGAAATTTTGAGATTAGCTGGTCTGAAGGATGATGAGTGTTTGCTTCTCCTCCTCAGATCTGCATTTGTCAATGTAGAGACTTTTAATACTCATCACAATTTATTGCCAACTTCTAGAAAGATAGTAAAAAAGCTTTCAGGATCTCCATTGGCTGCAAGAGTCATAGGTGGCGTTCTCAATTCTCATTTGGACGAAAGTCATTGGATAAGAGTTTTAAACCATGATATTGGAAGTCAGAATGATATCTTCTCAGTTTTAAAATTGAGCTATCTATTCCTCCCTAAAGTTCTACAGAATTGTCTCTCATTTTGTTCCATATTCCCACAAGATTATGAGTTTGACAAAGATGATTTAGTTCGAATGTGGATTGCATTGGGTTTCATTCAACCATTTAACATTCGAGGTGAGACTACAAAGGATGCTGGTGAGAGGTACTTTAATGTTTTGGTCAAAAAGTCTTTATTTGATAAATTTCAGAATAAACATCGAACATACTACAAGTTGCATGATTTACTACATGAAATGGTCCGGTTTGTTTCGGGACAAGAGTACTTCAGCATTGTAGGTGACGAAGAGTTATCTATAGAAAATCCTGAGACTATTAGACACTTATATGTTGATACTCAAAATACAAAAGTGTTCAGAAATATGGACAAATTTAAAAAATTGCGTTCTCTTATCATGACTTATATTTGGATGGTCCCTATTTTTGATGAACTTACTAAAATTTTCAAAACATTGAAAAGTTTACGCTTATTGTGCATACATGCTCCACTTGAAGAAATACCAGAGGAGATTGGATATTTAACACATCTTCGATATCTGAACTTTGTTGAAGCTCTCATGGTTCCACTACCAAGATCTGTCTGTAATCTTTATCACTTACAATTCTTGATTTATGATCGTGATCGTAAATTTTCGGATGATGATGATTTCTTACCAACTGATTTAAATAACCTTCGTAAACTACATTATCTTAAACTTTCCAGTCCTGGGATGTATGAGATTGGGAAGCTAAATGCTCTTCAAGAGTTAGATGGACTTTATGTTCAAAATTTGGCTGGTTATAGAATTGAGGAGCTAGAGCATATGAATGAGCTTCGCATATTTAGTAATCTATTATCCGGAAAATGTGGAGGATGCCAAAGATGCTTGCAAGGCCAAATTATGCGATAAGAGGAACCTCACAGATTTGTCCTTAGAATGGGGTAGCTTGGAACGTATAAATCATAAGCATGAGAATGTGCTTGACAACCTTCAACCCCATAGTTGTCTAAAGAAACTGAAGATAAATTCATTCAAGGGTGCCAGGTCTGCAATATGGATGAACAATGTTCATTTAATCTCCAATCTAGAATACATCCGATTGGAAGATTGCTCAGCATGGAAAACTCTTCCTCCCTTTTGGCAGCTTCCCTTTCTCAAATCCCTTTACCTTCATGACATGCCAGAAGTAAAAGGTTTTGAATACAAATTTCATGAGAATGACAAGATTCGTGTCTTTCCATCGCTAGAGGTGCTACATATTCAGAAATTGAAAGCAATGGAGGATTGGTTTATTGCAACAGCAACAACATATGAATGCCTCTTTCCTTGCTTGACTAAGTTGTACCTAGAAGATTGCCCAAATTTGCTGGAATTACCCTCCTGTCCTCCTAAGCTCGAGAAATTGGAGATAGATAACATCGGGTGGAAAGATTGTAACTGGCTACAAGGTATTAGCAACTATTGCAGCATTTCAATTCGAAATTGTCAGAGCCTGACATATCCCAGAAGACATTAAGAAGTGGAGACCTTCGATAAAGGTTCATGTGTGTGATAGATGTTATATAACTGTTGTAATAATTAATGAGTGGAATTTCTCATTCTTGTGTGATTCCAAAGCTTTAGAGTTATCTCTATTATGATTTTGCCTATTTTGGTCTGTATGATCATCTCTATTATGATTGTATACATATTTTTTAGAATTTTTATTATTCAATGTTTGAAATAAATGAGAATAACTCACAATGTTCTAAAAAATCTTCCACATTGTAAAGAAAAATTGGTTAGTTCCTTCCTCAAACGTGGGTAAGCTTATTATTATGTTGAGAATCTATTCTTGTATATATTCATTTGGATTTATGAGCTTAGTCTGAAACTTAGATCTTTAAATTGGCATATGATTAGTAATTCATGATTATTTTAATTCTGGCATTTGGTGTTGATTCCATCATATTTGTATATATTCCCAAATGAAGAGAGGGTGAAACCTACAGGCTACAGCTTTGAGGTTGCAGCCATAGCTGTGGTTTGGCAAAGTAAGCAAAACATATTGATTGATTAGCATCCAATACTAGAATGCTATACCTAGCTTATGAGTTGTGCAACTCATGTCATTCTAAGGTTTTGTTTGGGACAGCTTTTGATCGTTATTTTTTTTTTTGCTGCTTTCAAAAAAATTTTATACACTAATTAACCTTTGATGAGCTGAAGCTTTTTCCTCAGGAGCCATCATTGGGAGAAGGCTACACCAACAAATAACTGTCATGGCAAATCCAATTTATATGCAGCTAAATAATAAATTTTTTAACTAAAAGATCCATTAAATTAAAATAGTTCTTCATATTTTTCATCTTTCTAAATATGTATCAGGTGTCATGAAAAATTAATGTAATATCATATTTACAAATAATTGTCAGTTATTTTTGCAGATTTTTAATATTTTAAGCTCCAGAATATCTAAATATAAAAGAAGGGTTTAAATTGCATATTAAATGTTCAACATTAAAACAAACGACCATCTGACGCCAATACTAATCCAACAGAAAGTAAAATTTAGCTAACCCAATTCCATTATTTTGAGGGAAATTTAGTCCAATTAAGACAAATTTAAATGCACATCATATACGCAAGACTCGAATACAAAATTTTTTGGTTAGTAGTCAGGAATGGAACCAGGAAGTGCTCAGATTGGAATTGCCCACATTGAGATATTTATTCTTCTTAGAAAAATAAACATTTTAACTATTTTGCTCACCTTTCATAAATGTAATTGCCCAAATTCTAAAAAAAAATCATTTTCTATTATGTATAAAAGATTATATATTTTATAATTTTATTTTTTCCAACTTAAAAGAGAGACAGGTTTCACCACTAATAATAATCAAAATTTCCAACCAACTAGTAGATCGAAGTGAGCTGCATACCAAATTCATTCAAAACCTCCCAAACATGGAAGCATAAAAATAAAATATTGAATACCCAAAAATAGATATTATTGATTACAATAAAGGACTAATAATTAATTACAGTAAACAAGCATCATTATTTGTCACTCACCACAAGTAAGCAAACTTTCAAATCCACCATCAATCATAAAGAGAATATTCTCATTTTTTTGCAATGCTCCAAAAGCACATCACATGTAGAAAGAAAGCTTTGTCTGCCACTTATTATATATTTAATTTTGATTTGATTTATTATCATTATTTTCTTATATATTTATTTTCCATTTAATAAAGAAAGGAAAGTAATTGTGGAGAGAAAAAATAGTATAGGAATAGAGTAGAAAAAGTAGTGAAGTAATAAAAATAAAATGGGATGGGTTAAGAGCTCATATGGGTGATGGAGCTATCAAAAATATTTAATTGTATTTTTTAATTAAACATTTTAAATTTAAATTAATTTATTAAACTATAAATATTATTTAATTATTATTATTAATTTATTTAAATATTTAAATAATTTAGAAATTGAATTGAGTGTTTCAAGGAAATAGGGACTAGTTTGTCGGTTGAACTGGTGGTTCTACCCGGTTCATTCCTATTTAATACAGAAATGATTTTCGTGATGATCAGAATCGGTCTTAACACCAGTTCACAATTGAACCAACCTGGCCGGTCCAATCCGAATTTTAAAATCGTCGTGGAAAAAATAAAAATAATGGAAAATTTGCGATTATATATATTTTATATATTATTTTGACTATATTTTTAAGATATTTTTGTTAAACTTTTTTTAACCATAACTTAACCAACAAATTATACCTCTAATGGCATTCCCATTGTCTGCATAAGCATCCCCCCACCTCAGCAATAATACCAACGAAGAGAACCACGTCATCCACTTTCTTCTCTCACTCTCTCTTCTCTGTTGAGCTGTTCTGATCTCCCTTAACCAGTGCCATGGAAGAATGGTTTGTTGCTCCAATCATAAGGATTTATGTTATAGTGAAGATGATTTAAATCCGCACTTGTATTGACATGTGTTAGTTTCTTAAGGATTTATACTAATGCTCAAAAACTATAAAAAAATCATTGTGATTAAAAAACCACAATATTTATGTTATAGTGAAGATGATTTATGATTTAATTAGGCTTATATTGACTTATGAAAAAAATTATTTGACTGAATTATTATAGGGATAAATGCTTGATTTTGTTGTTGTGATGTGTTTGTTCTCGCTATCTCTTCTCTGTTGAGTTGTTCTGATCTTCCATGACCAGTGCCATGGCAGAATGGTTTGGTGCTCCAATCATGGAAAAGCTCATCAAAACTGGCTTTCAGTACCTGGGAGATCAAACCCGATGGCAGAAAGGCATAAAGGAGGAGCTCGAAAGGCTGCGAGAGAGCCACCCCAAGATCCAAGCTCAGCAAAAATAGAAAAAATATCAAAAATAGAAAAAATATCAGCAATTCGAGAAATTCAAATAAATATTCTTATATAACAAAGTTGTTTTTTATTCAAAAAAATAGAATAAAATTTTTTTAATCTTTATTCATAAAAATAGAATAAATTTAGAAACAAAATGTAGTAATAATTAGGCTAATTTTGCAGTTCCTCGTGCTTCATAACTCAGCAAAAGGGTTGCCATTCTTCTTATATATATACATAAGAATAGCCGTTTGAATAGTCAAATATGATAGGAGCTCATTAATCATCGATATGAATGGAAATATTGCAGATAAATAAAATATAGAGCTCATGGGTTGATGCGGTAGCTGACCTTTGTGACTCCTTTCTTTGATCGAACTTGGGTAACCTGCAATGATACACCATTGACATATTAGCAAGCTAAGGATCTAATAGGAGCGTGCTTTTCACTGATTCGTTTTTAAAAAGCAGTCATAATTATTATTATCTATAACTTTATTGTCACTTAAAAAAAAAAAAAGTTGTGCTCAAAAACTTTTTTTTTTTTTATCAATTTTGCGAGAAATTATTCTGTGTGATACCCAACGTAGTTTTGTGTGTGGAGGCGAATCAAAGCACGGCACATCACTCGGTACACAGCGGGTACATAACAAGGAGGTAACATGACGTGCTCTGATTTGCCTCCAGACGGTATCCGGTGTCCGCGTAGAAAATTAATCCAATTTTGCAGACATGTGATAGTAATAAAAAAATCACAATAACTAAAAAAAATCTATTTTTTCCTAAATCAGCTCTACAGTTGCCCCACATGAACCCTAAGACAGGACAAATTATTGCGTGCGGAGACCGGACATAGAGTTGTGTCCGATTTGTCTCTATGAACATTAAAATTGATAAGCAATGTCATAAGCAAGCTCCCATATCAACTAATGCCTCCACTACTGGTCATCGGACTTCTGCTCGTCAACGAACCTTCGTCGGTCTTCTACTTGACGCTGCACCTCTACCCGACTACGTACTTCTACTCGACCTCAGACTTCTGCTCGTTAGCGGACTTCTACTCGTCGTCGGACTTCTGCTCGTCGACGAACTTTCGTCAATCATCTACTCGACTGCGGACTTCTGCCTGCCGTCAGACTACTAACCGTCGTCGGACTTCTGCCCGTCGACGAACTTTCATCGTACTTCTACCCGAGGTCGTACTTCTACACAACGTCAGACTTCTTCTTGTCGTCGAACTTCTGCTCATCAGCGGACTTCTACTCATCGTTGGACTTCTGCCCGTCGACGAACTTTCATCGGACTTCTGCCTGAGGCCGTACTTCTACATGACGTCGGACTTCACCTTGTCGTCGAACTTCTGCTCGTCAGCGGACTTCTACTCGTCATCGGACTTCTGCCCGTCGACGAGTCTTTATCGGTCTTCTACCCGACGCTGCACCTCTACCCGACTTCGTACTTCTACCGGATGTCGGACTTCTACCAGTTAATAGACTTTCGTCGGTCTTCTACCCGACGCTGTATGACTACCCGATGTTGAATTCATGCATGTCATCATACTTCTCCCCGATGCTGGAAGTATGCCTGTCATTTCAACCTCCCTCCTTACAACGGTCTATCCGACCTCCATCACCAACTGATTAACATCAGACCTCCGTATAATAAGGGAGAAGAGAAGGGGGAATCTCCGGACTTCCTTGCCAAGAGAGGGGCCTCAGAGAACTGAGGGAAGGCCTCAATAGAAAGGACAGAGGGAGATGAGGAGAGAAGAGAAAATCTCCGGACTTCCTTGCCAAGAGAGGGGCCTTAGAGAACTGAGGGAAGGCCTCAATGGAAAGGACAGAGGGAGAAGAGAATGAGGGGAAATCTCCGGACTTCCTTGCCAAGAGAGGGGCCTCGAAAAATCGAGGGAAGGCCTCAATGGAAAGGACAGAGGGAGAAGAGAAGGAGGGGAAATCTCCGGACATCCTTGCCAAGAGAGGGGCCTCGAAAAATCGAGGGAATGCCTCAATAGAAAGGACAGAGGGAGAAGAGAAGAAGGGGAAATCTCCGGACTTCCTTGCCAAGAGAGGGGCCTCGAAAAATCGAGGGAAGGCCTCAATAGAAAGGACAGAGGGAGAAGAGAAGAAAGGAGGAGAAGAAGATAAGAAAACGGAAGAAGAAGAGGACTGGAATGATTTTCTTAAGGCCTAAGGGGCCTATTTATAGTTTTTGTGAGAGAAGGGGGGAAGTTTCTAGAGTTTTCTAGAAGTTTCAAAAAATTTGAATTTTTTAGAATTTTTCGGAATTTTTTCGGAATTTTTTGCATTTTTTAAATGCACGTGGGGCCCACAAAAAAAAATCAAATATAACCGCACGGTTAACCGCACGGTACACGCGCGGGGACGCGCCTGTTGGCGCGGCAGGCAGGCCTGCTGCCGCCGGCGAGCGAGCGCGGCGGGTGGCGGCCGGCCGGCAGTCCGGCCGGTTCGGCCGCCTAAGCGTTCCGGGCCCGATTTTCGGCCTGGATGGTCCGATTCGGACGTTTTTGGGGTCCCCGGACACGTTTTTCGACGTTCCGGACTCGATTTCGACACTTTAGGGACTCAACGGGGCCTCTACAATCAAGTTTGTGCAAATGTTCAACTTTTGGAACGCAAGTTTTTGCGATTCGGCCAAGGTAAAATTTCAGAACAAGTATTTTCGGACTCCTGGAGCTTCATCGTCCGAAAATAGGGGGGCAACTGATACGTCATCACAAAATTAGCTTGATCGGGCACGAATCTCGAGGCAAAAGTTAGTTGGAAACCTCAAAAATTAAATTCGGGAGCACCTGAACTCCGATTTCAGCGAGCTTACAGTCAAACTGAGCGTCTCGGAAATACGAACCCAACGACACCAAGATCAACCCAATCCGAGCCCAAATGAGTCCGAATCAAGGGCTCAGAGAGCTGTTGGAAGGTTCAAACTGCAATTTGAGTTACCAAACGGTCTCCGATTTTGACGAGCTTATACTCGAATCGAACGGCTCGACGAGACGAATCCAACGAGCCCAAGATCGCAGAATTCCGACATCATTAAGGCTTTCAAATGCCCAACGAACGGTGCATGATCAAAGGATTCAATATCGGCCGTCCATTCGACCACTCCCTATTCGCCCATGATCTAACGCCTATTTACCGGCCATGCCACTCCAGAAAATCTATAAATAGAGCCCTCATTTCTCATGAGAGGGGACCCCAAGCAAGAAAGAGAAGAAGAGAAGAGAAGGAAGGAGCTCCTCCTCGACAGCCGCCGGACCACCGCCGGGCCACCGCAGGAACCTCGCCGGACCACCACCGGACCACCGCAGGAACCTCGCCGGACCACCACCGGACCACCGCAGGAACCTCGTCGGACCACCGCCGGATCATCGCAGGAACCTCGCCGGACCACCGCAGAACCTCGCCGGACCACCACCTTAAGGCCCGACGTTCAGCCCCTACGTCCTACTGAAGACCCGACGTCCTATTCAAGTCCCGACGTTCAGTCCCTACGTCCTGCTGAAAACCCGACGTCCTGCTTAAGGCCCGACGTTCAGTCCCTACGTCCTGTTGAAGACCCGACGTCCTGCTTAAGGCCCGACATTCAGTCCCTACGTTCTGCTGAAGACCCGACGTCCTGCTTAAGGCCCGACGTTCAGTCCCTACATCCTGCTGAAAACCCGATGTCCTGCTTAAGGCCCGACGTTCAGTCCCTACGTCCTGCTGAAGACCCGACGTCCTGCTTAAGGCCCGACGTTCAGTCCCTACGTCCTGCTGAAGACCCGACGTCCTGCTTAAGGCCCGACGTTCAGTCCCTATGTCCTGCTGAAGACCCGACGTCCTGCTTAAGGCCGGACGTTCAGTCCCTACGTCATGCTGAAGACCCGACGTCCTGCTTAAGGCCCGACGTTCAGTCCCTACGTCCTGCTGAAGACCCGACATCCTGCTTAAGGCGCGACGTTCAGTCCCTACGTCCTGCTGAAGACCCGACGTCCTGCTTAAGGCCCGACGTTCAGTCCCTATGTCCTGCTGAAGACCCGACATCCTGCTTAATGCCCGACGTTCAGTCCCTACGTCCTGCTGAAGACCCGACGTCCTGCTTAAGGCCGGACGTTCAGTCCCTACGTCCTGCTGAAGACCCGACGTCCTGCTTAAGGGCCGACGTTCAGTCCCTACGTCCTGCTGAAGACCCGACATCCTGCTTAAGGCCCGACGTTCAGTCCCTACGTCCTGCTGAAGACCCGACGTCCTGCTTAAGGCCCGACGTTCAGTCCCTACGTCCTTCTGAAGACCCGACGTCTTGCTTAAGGCCCGACATTCAGTCCCTACGTCCTGCTGAAGACCCGATGTCTTGCTTAAGGCGCGACGTTCAGTCCCTACGTCCTGCTGAAGACCCGACGTCCTGCTTAAGGCCCGACGTTCAGTCCCTACGTCCTGCTGAAGACCCGACATCCTGCTTAAAGCCCGACATTCAGACCCCGGTCTCCTGCCTACTACGGTCTTCCCGACCTCCGTCGCCTACTATGGTCCTTTCGACCTCCATCAACATTCAAAGGTCTTTCATACCCCAGTCTCCTGCCGACTACGGTCTTCCCGACCTCCGTCGCCTACTATGGTCATTCCGACCTCCATTAACAAACAACGGTCTTTCTGACCCCGGTCTCCTGCCGACTACGGTCCTTCCGACCAAACGAACATGTATATGTCACACCTACCATGTAATGCAATCTATATGATGTATATTTGCTACATCAATCCAAGGCCTTCTCCCAAGGAAGGGCCTCATTTGTAATCGACTACAAATACTAGTGGATTCATTCAAACTGGGCCTGGCCCCGTGGTTTTTCCCCCTTTTAGGGGTTTTCCACGTAAAAAACTCTGGTGTCTCTTATGAATGCTACACCCTCTCACTTATCTGTTTGTGTGCTGGATCTTCGTACAATGCTAAGACGTTAAACTAAATATTTCTCTACCGTCGCGAATACTCCAGGACGCAACAATCTTATTTGTCTGATATATATGAAATCTGAATAATGCATAATATTTAAGCATTAAACAGTTTGAATCACTTGATTGATGTACTCAATTTTATTTATGTGTCGCTTGGTGGTCCCTTTATATATAAATATATTTTTTTTTAATATTTCATTAAATATGTCATTAGATTCCCGATTTTGATCCTTTACAGCTGAAATCTAAGTAGTTTTTTTTATTTCTTATTGATTTCTTTTGAAATTTCAATGGCAGCTCTTTTATGTATAGATATGTTGAAGATTATTGATAGCAAATTTTATTTTATTTTTTTAATTATGAACTTGTAATTTACAATGTTAGATATTATATTGATGGTTGCCAAATTTTAAACTTAATTGTTTATTGAAATTTTCTTAACAAATTATTCTATTTTTTATGAGTCATTTAAAAGAAATTTAAAATTTAATATTTTCTTAAGTATTACAAGCTAATTGAAACTGAACACAAGTCACATAAGAACAATGAATCAAACATAAACATACTATTCATGAATAAGTTAAAGGATGTGTCATATTCTTAACAAACAAGTTTTTGAAGTAGCCAAACATGAAAAATTAATGAACTCGGGTCAAATTAACTAGGCTCATTACAACCCTATAGGCCATTGAATTCATTTTTTTATTGGTTAATGTTTAGGGTTATAAATAAATTAAATTAAGTTAAGTAGAATATTGATTAAATTCATTCATTCATTTATTTTCAAGCATAGTATAAATATTTATTGAATTTTAAATCTTTTTCAAACTTATTTATAATTTACCTTTTCAAATTCAAGTCAAAAGTATTATTATTTTTATAAAAATCCACAAAGGGCTTACGCGTTAATATGGAAAGAAGATACAAAGTCCTTAAAAAGGGATCGAAAACTCATTAAATGCTCAAAGCGCTATTGCCAAAAGAATTTAAGATCCCTTCTAGTTACATAAAAAGGATGAAGTAAAAAAAAAAAAAAGACCTAAGAACATACCAACAAAAAAGAATGAAGCTTGGAAATAGATGAATGCGATCGAGTTGCAGAAGGAGAACAACTGAATGAACAAGCACAAGTGACAGTGACTGAGAATAGCAATCAAACTAAAAGACTCAAAAGAGAGCTCCAAGGGCCCATCCAAGAACAAAAGAACCGAAGTGCTAGTAACAACCAGCTGAAACAACCAACATAGCAGATACAAAAACACCCACTAGCTCTTGAACCCGCTGACCGATCCAGAACCCAAACAAACATCAACAAAGAGAGTGATGCAGCACCGAAAAGGCCAACCCAAAGACCATACCCCCACTCCAGCAAAAACTAGAATGCACAAAGCATAAAAGAGGAATCTAAGAACATAATGAAGATCAAAAGAAAGCTTAAAGTTTAGCACCATTTTTTTTATAAGTTTTAGATTTCTTTTTTTTCCCCCATGAAACATTGTAAAAATCAGCATTGTCAAATTTCACAATATCCAAATTAACATCCTCTTGTGAATCATGAAAATTACCAACATTAACTTCCCCAATAATGTAGTTAATATAAAATTATTTTTATTTTTTATAACAAAAATATAAATTTGATAAATACAAATTTAATTAACAAATACCAAAAATATATATTTATTGAAATAAGAAATAGAATATGATTCTTTACAACAAGACAAACTAATTTCCAAATAGACAAAAATCACTGAACGACCTCCAAATCTCAAGTTTCATTTTCCCTCAAATTCTTTTTTCATTTTCTTTGTCAGCCGTATGAAGAATATAAAAAGAATTTAAAGTTTTAAGTTAATGGAAACAAATTTTTAATAATAAATTTGTTGCGGGCTAGAATATACGCGGCGATAGAGTTATAATTCTACGTCTTAGCATTGCACGGATATCTAGCTCACACACAGAGAACACAATATTTTTTACGTGGAAAACCCGGGAAAGGGGAAAAACCACGGGGCCTAGCCCAGTTGAACATGATTCCACTAGAATTCGAGAAAAGTACAATGGTCTGACTCGTTCTTGAAGACGACCAGATTACAAGTATCAACTAAGAGTTTTGCAAGAGTCCAACGTCACTCCAATTGCGGGCTAGAATATACGCGGCGATAGAGTTATAATTCTACGTCTTAGCATTGCACGGATATCTAGCTCACACACAGAGAACACAATATTTTTTACGTGGAAAACCCGGGAAAGGGGAAAAACCACGGGGCCTAGCCCAGTTGAACATGATTCCACTAGAATTCGAGAAAAGTACAATGGTCTGACTCGTTCTTGAAGACGACCAGATTACAAGTATCAACTAAGAGTTTTGCAAGAGTCCAACGTCACTCCAATGTCAGGTGGCGATCCGGTAGAACTCCGGTGTCAGGCGGAAGACCGGTAGTGGCACTTCGGTGTCAGGGGGTACTTCAGCTTCGGATGGCACTTCAACATCCCTTGGTGGTCTGTCAGTGGTGCGGCAAAATTAAGACGGTGGTACGACAGTACTCTGATGTCCCTTGGTGGTCCGGCGGTGGTGCGATAGAATTACGGCGGTGGTGCGGCAGCACTCCGGCGTCCCTTGGTGGTCCGGCGGTGGTGTGGCAAGACTACGGCGGTGGTGCGGCAGCACTCCGGCGTCCCTTGATGGTCCGGTGGTGGTGCGGCAAGACTACGACGGTGGTGCGGCAGCACTCCGGCGTCCCTTGATGGTCCGGTGGTGGTGCGGCAAGACTACGACGGTGGCGCGGCAGCACTCCGGTGGTGGTCGAGGAGGAGCTAGGCGGCAGGAGCTTTCTTCCTTCTCTTCCTTCTTCTCTCTTGGCTTCCCCCCTTTCATGAGGAATGAGGGGTCTATTTATAGATTTTCTGGAGTGGCATAGCTTGTAAATAGGTGTGAGATCAGGGGCAAATAGGGAGTGGCTGAATGGATGGCCGATATCGAATCCCATGATCATGCACCGTTCGTTGGACATTTGAAGGCCTTAGTGATGTCAGAATTCAGTGATATTGAGCTCGTTGGATTCGTCTCGTCGAGCCGTTCGATTCGAGTACAAGCTCGTTAAAATCAGAGACTGTTTGATAACTCAAATTGTGATTCAAACCTTCCAACAGCGCTTCGGGTCCTTGATTTGGATCCATTTGGGCTCGGATTGGGTTGAATTTGGTGTCGTTGGATCCGTATTTCCGAGACGCTCAGTTTGACTATAAGCTCGCTGAAATTGGTGTTTAGATAGTCTCCAATTTAATTTTTGAAGCTTCCAACTCTATTCTGCCTCAAGATTCGTGTCTGATTAAGATAATATTTTGGTGACATATCAGTTGCCCCCCTATTTTTGAACTTTGAATCTTACAAAGTCTAAAAATACTTGTATAATTTTAGTATTTAAAATATCTAAATCATATCTTTAGAGGATAAAATTACATATTTGTATAAATATATACAAATATGATTACTAATTTAATTAACTAGTTGATTAATATAAAATCAATAACATCCATTTCACGTGAGAACAAAGTTATAGATTGCTCATAAGCTTTGATAGCATATTTCTTAAAAAAAAAATGATGTCATATATAATAAGCTATATATGACGTTTATAACACATTAATATATTAATATATTAACTTTATTATATAACTTATATAAGAGTTAATGATATATTAATATATAACTGAAATATTAAACATTATAATAAATGTTATATAAGTTAACGTACCGTATAATAACTTTATTATATAACTTAATTAATTATATTAATATAGTTTTAAATAGTTATAAACATTATAATAAAAGTTAGCAGATATGATTAGTGTAGGTAATTTATATAATTTTATTATAGTAACGTTATAAGGTTAACTCATATAATTAATATAGTTAACTTATACAACGTTATAATAACATTTATAAAATTATAAAGCCACTTTATATAAATGTTGTATAACTTAAAATTAATGGCAGAATTTATAACTATTGTATAAATTAAAATTAGTGGCTCTTCATCTCTCCCTCACACTACTATAAATACCCCCTTGGGGGTATGAAAATTTGCATCTCCCCCTCTCTTCTCTTCTTTCTCAAGCTGAGGCCTTCCCCTAGCTCTGTTCAGATGGGTATCCCCTGTTCAGCCCTAGGGCCCCTCACTGAGTAAGATGAAGGTGTGAGGTTGGAGGTCAGGCGGAAGACCGGTATCACTTGAAAGCCGGGCAGAAGGCTGACATCAGGAGGAAAGTTGATGTCACCTATAAGTCGGGCGGAAGACCGGTGTTACTTGGAGGTCGGGCAGAAGAGCGATGTCACTTGGAGGTCGGGAAGAAGACCGACGCTACTTTGAGGTCGGGTAGAAGGCCGACGTCTCCCCGAAGTTAGGTGCAATACCGACGTCACACGGAGGCGGGGCAGAAGGTCGACGTCACTTGGAGGCCAGGTTAAAGGCCGACGTCACTTGGAGGCCGGGTAGAAGGTCAACGTCACTTGGAGGCCAGGTTAAAGGCCGACGTCACTTGGAGGCCGGGTAGAAGGTCAACGTCACTCCAAAGTCGGGTAGAAGATCGACATCACTTGGAGGCCAGGTTAAAGGCCGACGTCACTTGGAGGTCAGATAGAAGGACGACGTTATTCCGAAGTCGAGTGCAAGACTAGCATAACATGGAGGCCGGGAAGAAGGCCGATGTTACTTGGAGATCGGGCAAAAGACCGGCTTCACTTGGAGGCCGGGTAGAAGGCCGACGTCACTCCGAAGTCGGGTGCAAGATCGGCGTTATATGGAGGCCGAGTAGAAGGCTGATGTCACTAGGAAGCATGGAAGAAGGCCGACGTCACTTGGAGGTCGGGCAGAAGACCGGTATCACTTGGAGGCCGGGCAGAAGGTCGACATCACTCAAAAGTCGGGTGCAAGACCGACGTCACATGGAGGCCGGGAAAAAGGCTGAAGTCACTTGGGAGAAGATCATCATCACTTGGAGGCTGAGTAGAAGGCCGACGTCACTCCAAAGTCGGGTGCAAGACTAGCATCACATGGAGGCCGAGAAGAAGACTCGTAAAAGTCCCGCGATGGGCATAAGTCTAGCGATGGGAGGAAGTTCAGTATATGATAGAAGTCTAATGAGAGTTCGTTAATGGGCAGTAGAGCATATATTAATAAAATCTGCCAAAGATATATGACTTATCTTAGGTTGTATATCAGAGCCCTTGCTCGATGATGTTGGCCAATATAGAAGAGGTCGAGAGAATCCATCGATGATGTAAGACCTATCCGATGTTATATGTTAGAGATCTGCTCGATGACGTTAACCTATGTGGAAGAGATCGAGAGAAACCATCAATGATGCATGACCTATCCGAGGTTGTATGTTAGAGTGTTGCTCAATGACGTTAACCTATGTGGAAGAGGTTGAGAAAATCCATCAAGGATGTATGACCTATCCGAGGTTGTGTGTCAGAGCGTTGCTCAATGACGTTAACCTATGTGGAAGAGGTCGAGAGAAACCATCAATGATGCATGACCTATCCGAGGTTGTATGTCAGAGTGTTGCTCAATGATGTTAATCTATGTGGAAGAGGTTGAGAAAATCCATCAAGGATGTATGACCTATCCGAGGTTGTGTGTCAGAGCGTTGCTCAATGACGTTAACCTATGTGGAAGAGGTCGAGAGAATCCACCAAGGATGTATGGACTATCCGAGGTTGTATGTCAGAGCATTGCTCGATGACGTTAACCTATGTGGAAGAGGTCGAGAGAATCCACCAAGGATGTATGGCCTATCCGAGGTTGTATGTCAGAGCATTGCTCGATGACGTTAACCTATGTGAAAGAGGTCGGGAGAATCCACCAAGGATGTATGACCTATCCGAGGTTGTATGTCAGAGCGTTGCTCAATGACGTTAACCTATGTGGAAGAGGTCGGATCGAATCCCCCTGGGATTGATCATATAGTAATTGAGATAGCAATAAAGATTGCATATTTCTCAAATTATTGCTAAAGAGATTAGATTCATTTTTAATTTTCATTGTCATTTTAATCCTTTTTAAAGAAGGAGACAATATCAAAATGAAGCAAAATAACACATTATTGTACCATGTAAGACAATATCACAGCTCTGTAATATGACTTAGGGATATAAAAGTTACACCACATAAGACATATACAGAACGACATAATGTTTAACCTGGAAGAAAAATACTAGGGATATTAGAGTGACACTTTATTTAATATAAAAGAGCTGCATGATGACACAAAAGCCCCAACTATGCGATCAGTTAATCTCGCCAACCATTTGAATATTATTCAATGGTTTTCCTTGCTGTTATTGATTTTTCCCCCCAGTGGGACAAGCCTCATCTCGAGCAGGAGAATTTTGAATGAACTGTCCAAGGTAGCCTTGTCGAATAAGTCTCTCAATTTCATTCTTTAGCGGCCTACATGCTTCAGTTTTGTGTCCACGGCTACGGTGGAAGTGACAGTATTGCTCTTGATTTCCTGAGTTTGGCTTTAAGGGATTTGGCCACTTAACTTTCTCTTCATCTCGGATGGCCATTAAGACATTTGATTGAGATGTGTTAAGGGGTGTATACTCCTTTTTTGGTTGAGGCTCCCGCCGAGATTGTGAAGGTCGAGGGGGCAAGTTATTACTTTCATGTTTCTTCCATTGTGATGATGAATCATCCATCCCCAGTACATTTTTACGCTTCCTAGTTATTTTCTCAAATTGCTTCTTATGAGCATTAATAGCTTCATCAGCTGAGATTTGGGCCTCCACACGATGAATTAGGTCAGCATATGAATGTATCGTATCTCGCATGAGTGCTGAATAAAAAGGACCAGGACGAAGCCCCCCAAGAAAAACTCCTCTTAGCAACTCAGGACCCACCCCTGCAATTTGTCGAGCTTCGACAGAAAATCTTTGGAAGTATTCTTTGAGTGACTCTCCTTCATTCTGGCGTATCCCAGAGAGATGGGAAGAGTCTTTAACAATTCTTCAATTAGCGACAAATTGTTCGACAAACAATTTGGCTAACTTGACAAACGAAGGAATCGTTCTGGCTGGGAGTGAGTAAAACCACGTACGAGCTTGCCCTTTGAGGGTAGCAGGAAATATTTGACAGAGGAGCGCATCCGAGGCTCTCTGAATATGCATAATAGTTCTGTAGTGATCGATGTGCTCATAGGGGTCAGACATCCCATCATAAGAATCAATGCTCGGTAGTTTGAACCCTGCAGGGATGGGATGTTGAAGGATCGCTTCCGTTAATGGTGAGGTCTCATGGAAGTTCCACTGATGGAGAGATTGTCTTCCACCCCTGCCGGGGAACTCTTCTTGGACCAAGCGCCTCAGTTCATGGCGTATGACATTGCGCGGGAGGTCAGCAATATGAGGATCGGCCACATCCTCAGGAATATCCGACGGAATGCGGACTAACTGACTGGGGTGAAAAGGATGGGTAGAGCTAGCAGTGTCGGCAAGGTCAACATCTTGTTGTGTTTTAGGACGACCCCTTGATTGAGGGATAGGGATGTATGCCTGAACACGTTCAGGTTGAACACGTTCAGGTTGAACACCTCTGGCTAGTGATGGATCTTGAGGAAGACGAATCTCCTCCTGCTCTACTAACATTGGTTGTCGGGCTCCTCGCAGGAGTTGAAGGATCTCCTTTTGAGATTCCTCCATTTTTTGGATGCTGTCTTCCATAGATGGTCCAGATGTCCCTTCTCTAGCAAGGTTTTGCCCACCATAGTGAAAAGAGGCAGATGCCTGACGTCCCTGATACAGGGACTGATTCCTGGACAGGTGAGAGTTGGAGCGAGAGGCTCCCTGGTGGCGATTGCTACGCCTGTTGGCCATTGAAGTAATGATTAATATAGTGGGATTGTTTTCCCACAGACGGCGCCAAACTGTTGCGGGCTAGAATATACGCGGCGATAGAGTTATAATTCTACGTCTTAGCATTGCACGGATATCTAGCTCACACACAGAGAACACAATATTTTTTACGTGGAAAACCCGGAAAGGGGAAAAAAACCGGGGGCCTAGCCCAGTTGAACATGATTCCACTAGAATTCGAGAAAAGTACAATGGTCTGACTCGTTCTTGAAGACGACCAGATTACAAGTATCAACTAAGAGTTTTGCAAGAGTCCAACGTCACTCCAATGTCAGGTGGCGATCCGGTAGAACTCCGGTGTCAGGCGGAAGACCGGTAGTGGCACTTCGGTGTCAGGGGGTACTTCAGCTTCGGATGGCACTTCAACATCCCTTGGTGGTCTGTCAGTGGTGCGGCAAAATTAAGACGGTGGTACGACAGTACTCTGATGTCCCTTGGTGGTCCGGCGGTGGTGCGATAGAATTACGGCGGTGGTGCGGCAGCACTCCGGCGTCCCTTGGTGGTCCGGCGGTGGTGTGGCAAGACTACGGCGGTGGTGCGGCAGCACTCCGGCGTCCCTTGATGGTCCGGTGGTGGTGCGGCAAGACTACGACGGTGGTGCGGCAGCACTCCGGCGTCCCTTGATGGTCCGGTGGTGGTGCGGCAAGACTACGACGGTGGCGCGGCAGCACTCCGGTGGTGGTCGAGGAGGAGCTAGGCGGCAGGAGCTTTCTTCCTTCTCTTCCTTCTTCTCTCTTGGCTTCCCCCCTTTCATGAGGAATGAGGGGTCTATTTATAGATTTTCTGGAGTGGCATAGCTTGTAAATAGGTGTGAGATCAGGGGCAAATAGGGAGTGGCTGAATGGATGGCCGATATCGAATCCCATGATCATGCACCGTTCGTTGGACATTTGAAGGCCTTAGTGATGTCAGAATTCAGTGATATTGAGCTCGTTGGATTCGTCTCGTCGAGCCGTTCGATTCGAGTACAAGCTCGTTAAAATCAGAGACTGTTTGATAACTCAAATTGTGATTCAAACCTTCCAACAGCGCTTCGGGTCCTTGATTTGGATCCATTTGGGCTCGGATTGGGTTGAATTTGGTGTCGTTGGATCCGTATTTCCGAGACGCTCAGTTTGACTATAAGCTCGCTGAAATTGGTGTTTAGATAGTCTCCAATTTAATTTTTGAAGCTTCCAACTCTATTCTGCCTCAAGATTCGTGTCTGATTAAGATAATATTTTGGTGACATATCAAAATTAATTATTTAATAATAATTTAATTAATTTTAATATAAAATTTATACAAATACTTTGTGTTTAAAAATTTATTAAAAAATATCCGTGAAATAGCTCATTTTATTTAAAATTTTTTGGTTAAATCAGTTTGCAAATTGAACATCTGATAGCTCGAAATCCACACTTATATTGATTGGTATTAATTTCTTAAGGATTTGCACCAATGCCCAAAAGCTATAAAAAACCATTGTGATTAAAAAATCACAATATCTATGTTATAGTGAAGTCGATTTATGATTTAGACTTATATTGATTCATAAAAAAATTTATTTGACTAAATTATTATGGGGAAGAAGGCTTGATTTTGTTGTTGTAATGTGTTTGTTCTCCATTATTTATGACCAAACCATAGGAAAGTGGTGATTGATCCAAGGCATCCAATTATTGTGATGGGATGCTCAGGATATGGGAGATACCCGAGAATAGTTGGAAAAATTTATTACAAGTGTTGTTCAAGAGAAGACGGTATGCCAAGGGCCTAGGACAAGCCAACCCTATAACTAGCTGATGTGAGAACACAGCTTAAAACAGATTTTGTCCCATATCAATCACTTTGTACTTCATACTTATTAAGCACCTCTATATATACTACTGTATTAATTTCATATGGTTAATAATAAGATATCCCACTTCTTTTCAAATATTTCGTTTCTTCCTTTCTCTGTTTCCCGCGCTCCACTCTCACATGGTATCAGGCGGCCAGGATGGCAGATCAAGAAGTTTCGTCGTCCCTCCCTCCCGTCTCTACCGTGACACCAACGACAACTTCAGAGCTTACTCTTCCTCCCACCCTCAAGTTCATCATCTCCAACATCAAGAATCTGATGTCCTACTCCCTCACCTCCGACAACTATGCTCTGTGGCGGTCTCAGATCTATCAACACCTAGCGGCGAACGGATATGCCGATCACCTCACAGGCAAAACTCAACCCCCACCGGACAGCAGCACTCAAGAATACGCCCAGTGGCGCCTCATTGATAGCAACTTGATCTCTGCCTTGTTCTCCACGATCTCTACCACCATTCTTCCCTATGTCATCACCTCCTCCACGGTTCATGAGGTTTGGTCCGTTCTTGAACGACGACTCCAATCTTCCAGTCGCTCCCGCATCTTACAATTAAAGAATGAGCTCCACCACGTTCAAATGAACAATCTCACGATGCAACAATACCTGGCTCACATCAAGACCATTGTCGATACAATCGCTGCCTCCGGAGCCACCGTGGATCCTGAAGATATTGTCCTACATATATTGAACGGCCTTCCGGCTAGCTTCAATTCCATCAAGACTTACATACGCTCTTCTTCGCAGCCCGCTGATCTTGACGCTTTGTACTCGCTTCTATGTAGCGAAGAAATCCACGTGAATCAAGATATCAAGAAAGACGCTTCTCCGGCTCCTGCTGCCTACTACACTACCAATTCCAATCAAAATCGCAACAAATTCCAGAAACGGAATCAGAAATACCGTACTGCTTCGAACAAACCCACCAATACGCCGGATTCATCTTCTGCGTCTCAGCCCACCTCAGGTAATCGACCGACTTGCCAAATCTGCGGCAAGATCGGTCACGTTGCTATTAACTGTTGGCACAGGTACGCCCCAGCCAATACGACCGGATCTGCCTCCCGAGCTCTTCTTGCTCAACCAACTTCAGACAACGCTCAAACCTGGGTAATGGATTCCGGCGCCACCGCTCACATGACGGCTGATAGCACGAACCTTCAACACTCCAATGCATACCACGGTCCAGATTCTGTCTCCACGGCCAATGGCTCTTCTATACCCATCCAAAATTTTGGACAAGGTTTGCTTCCCCTGCCTAATTCACCGCGTAAGCTTTACCTCTGTCACCTTCTTCATGTACCCACTTTAACACACAATCTATTATCTGTTTCCAAGCTAACGCAAGAAAACAATGTTACCATTACTTTCGATTCTAACGGCTTTGATATTAAGGATGTTCAGACTCAACAGCCACTTCTTCGTGGTCGACTGCTTAATGGAATCTATCAACTCCATATCACACCAGACGCTCACCCGAAGGCTCTTCACACTACCAATTCTTCCTCCACCGTGTGGCACGCTCGTCTTGGTCATCCGAACAATAAAATCTTTAACACTCTTGTATCTCGCATTTCTAATATGCAACATATCCCTTCTGATTTTCAATGTCAAGCTTGTAGCATGGCTAAAAGCCATAAGCAAACTTTTAAAAACAGGCAATCGGTCACCACACATCCATTCGAATTAATTCATTCGGATGTCTGGGGACCAATTCCGACCTCCTGTTCAAACAATTTTAGATACTATGTTGTATTCATCGATGATTTTACTAAATTTTCCTGGATTTACTTTATGCGCACCAAGAACGAAACCTTTTCTTGTTTTAAAAATTTGCTCAGCATGATATACAACCAATTCAACAAGACTCCAAAAACACTTCGTTCGGACTCCGGCGGCGAATTCCTTGGCAACGAGTTCACCAACTATCTGAACTCACTCGGCATACATCACCAACTCTCCTGTCCTCACACACCCGAACAGAACGGTGTAGCAGAGAGAAAGCACCGCCATTTACTTGACATTACCCGAACATTGCTGATTGCCTCCGGTCTCCCAAACTCATTCTGGACAGATGCACTCTCAACAGCAAACTACCTCATAAACAGGTTACCATCCAAAACCATAGCTCTTCAGACCCCTTTTCAAAAACTGTACAACAACCCACCGGACTACGACAACCTCTATACACTGTGACAATCTTTCCGCCATTGCTATCGCGAGAAATCCGGTCTTTCATGCCCGCACCAAGCACATCGAAATCGACTTCCAATTCATCCGGCAGCACCTTCTCATTGGGAACATTCGCATACAGCACATTGAGTCTCAACAGCAGATTGCCGATATTCTTACGAAGTCCTTCTCCTGTTCTCGCTTCGATTACCTTGTTTCCAAATTGACCATTCGTCCGACGAATGATCAATTTGAGGGGGAATGTGAGAACACAGCTTAAAACAGATTTTGTCCCATATCAATCACTTTGTACTTCATACTTATTAAGCACCTCTATATATACTACTGTATTAATTTCATATGGTTAATAATAAGATATCCCACTTCTTTTCAAATATTTCGTTTCTTCCTTTCTCTGTTTCCCGCGCTCCACTCTCACAGCTGATATGCTACCTGCACCAAGGGATCCAAAAACCTGCAAGGAAAACAATGAAACAAGGCAATACGAAGAATGAACAGAAATTCCTCTGTAAAAAGCTTTGATTTATTTTCTTCTGCCTAATTCTTTTCCCTCTTTTCCTATATGTATGGAGCAGTTATTACGTCCTCCGACCGGATGCAGAGAACATTCGGTCGTAGATGTGGGCTCCGAAAAATTCCATTTTATGTTTGTTGATCCCGGCCTCTCCACGCCATACGTCTATTTTTCTATTAAGTGTTTGTGAGACAATGACGGCAGAGAGTTTTAACGGGATTAGGTTCCGGGGGAATTTTCAGAAGGCAGATTGGGTTTTAGATAAGACACTACCCAGAGATTTCGCCCTCATTTTGTGAGGACTTTTTGATCTGAGTTCTGGTTTCCTATAGGCGCAAGCCCCTATAGTTAATTACCCCTCCTGATAACAAGAGAGAACTTTCGATTAAGGCTAGTCGTTAAAAGGGTTGAATAGGTTATAAACCTATCGTATAATAGTAATAATTTAGGGTTTAAATTTTGAATTTTGAATGATTTGAAATCTAGAGTTTATCACCACAAACTTAAAACTGATGGTGGGGGGAATGAAGACGAGCCCGGTCAAGATCCCATGGTTCCGTCGTCCCGGGCTGTCATAATCCCTGGTCTACTTAGTCAGAGGAGGTAGTCGACCCAACCTGACAGAAGGTACCTTGTCGGCAGCCATGGGTTGCTTCGTCCAAGAATACCTTGTAGACCTGGGTTGATGTTTGTCTAAGGCGATATATCTGAATCCACCTTAGCTCTCAGAAAGCTTTATGCCTATCGAACATACCCTATGATTCATAACTCAAGGGTTTGACGCCTTTAGGGAACATACGGGCTTTGGCCGTGATCGTAATATAATGGTGCCATTTTGCGGCAAAAAACACCCGACCAGAGGGCACGTGCCACGTCCCTATTGGCAAGAGACTATTTGAGGATGAATCGTAGTGATACATCCGACATACATTTTGCTCTTTGTGAGCTGAGGTTAATTTTTCAATTTATCACCACCGACAAACGGTTGTAGGAGGTGGATGATTTTTAGTTTTAAGTTTTTAGATGATAGATTTTATTTCAAGAATTTAAATTATTGTTTGATTTAAGATTTGACCCCTCCGGTTGAAATTTTCGATCAACACGCCCATCATCGGGGTGATATTGAGACCACTTTTATTTTTGTAAGGATTTTAGGAGGTATTTTATACTTCAAGTCATGTCGACTCCAGTCCTTTTTGAGGAGGAGGATGAAAAACTTGAATATAGACCCGCGCAGCATTCTCGAATCGTTGGATTTGGGACTTAGATGTGCGATTGGAGCACATGCGGGTTTGTAGTATTTGACCCTGCGCAGCATTCTCGGTCATTGATGTCTGTAATTTTAATACATTGACCGGAGCACATGCAGGGGTGTATTTAGTTCAATGGATCATATTTAATATATAAGGGGGGATTTTAAAATATTTAAACACGATCCATTGTGCAAGTGATTTTACTTAGAAAATAGCCCGGGATTTCATTTGAGGGCCTACGAACGCCTTCTGTCCGCTTGTACACATGTTGCGGATCCGGTGGCGTGTAAGTGGTATTAGATTTAACTTATTGCATTTAGTTTGTATTGACTCTTTTAAGCGTCAATTAGCACAGCTCGTAGAAGGTGTTTATTCAATCGCCACTACTAGATTGTGTTTATAGAAGAATTATCTTATTTGCTATAAGTTCTCTTATTCTCCCTCGTAGATGGATTGATTTGTTCGATATAAACTCCTTATTCTTGCTCACAGGCTAGTTGTTATGGGCACTATAAATATCTTGCTCTTATTTACAAGTGAATGGTAACATGAACTAGAAGTTACAGGCTTCTATTCTAAATAGACTAGTTTATTTTGTAAGAGTTTATCGTATGCCTATAGCATAATATATAGAACACTACAAATTCTTTGGCTTCCATTTATAGGTAAATTTTAGTGCGTCTTATTCGGTTCTACAAAGATCTTGTCAATCTCCAAATAACGAAAGTTTTCCAAAGAATTTTGTCAATTGAAAGGTTAATCATCTTTTGACAATTTTGATTGTATATGGATGGATCTCAATATCATAAACCAAAGAAGATGCTCAAGAAGCTTGATTCGAACATTGAATTATGAACTTAACCCTTATTTTATTAGTTTAGCCCAATACAATGTATGTTGGATTTAATAACATAATTGTATTTAACAAATACCAAATGATTATTTGATTTAGTAATTGCATGATTTAATTTTGACTTTTTAAAATAGGTTTTGGATATCATTTAATCACAATCATTTTAAAAATCATTCTTCATCGCCGTTTCACATTTTTTTTTTTTTTTTTTATGTAAGGGTCTTTTAATTGTTTAAATTTTAGTTCAAGTCTTTTGTTCAATCAAGCCCAATTTCATATAGTTTTAAATCCCTTGCTTTCACTAGAAATTTCGGCAGCCTTCCGGCGTCCCCTCCCCGGTGCCGGGAGGTAAGAGAGTGGCTCGACTCGACCGGATCAAATCGACGGCGAGGAGATTTGGGAGAGCGAATCGATCCCAAAGGAGTCTTCAAGTCTTCTAATGAGCGATCGACCTGCTAATTTAAACAACTTATTTTAATTTTAAAAATATTTTTGGTTCCCTCGAAAATCCGGCAGCCTTCCGACGTCCCCTCCCCGATGCCGGGAGGTAATGAGTGGCTCAACTCGGCCGGAGCGAATCAACGGCGAGGAGATTTGGGAGAGCGAATCGATCCCATCGGTGTTTGCACTCCCTCGGCCGGATTAACTCGACGGCCAAGGGCTTCGGGGGACCGGATCAACCCCGGGACTTCCTTCAAATCTTCATACCTATTTAAAATTGATTTCTCTCTCTCTCTCTCTCTTTCTTTAATTTCATTATATATATATATATATATATATATATATATATATTATATATATATATATATATATATATATATATATATATCTGATATGTTATATAATATATATTATATATATAATATAATATTATATCTTATATAACATAATATATATCTTATATAATATATAACAGAGGAAGGAGAGGGATCGGGACAGAGCTGGGGACGGACGGGAGTCACGCACGGGAGACTAGGGCTTCGGGTCGGAGGCGGCGTCGGATTGGCTCGTCGGCGGTGTGGTCGACGTCGACGACAATCAGGCCGGCGGGAAGAGGTAGGCCGGAGTCAGTGTCGGGCGTCGAAGGCTTGAAGGTCGGCGGTGTTGAACGCAGAAGGTCGGCGTCGGGTTCGGTCGCTAGAAGAGGCGGAAGTTGGCCAGAGAGGATGGACTCGGCTTGCTCGACGGAGGCTGGAGGGTCTTCGACTGAAGTCGAAATTGAGATCGGGAGAGATGTTTCCTGGAAGAGGTAAGTCCCGAAATCCTTTCTTCTCTGTATGCGTGAGTCTCTGTGTGCGCGCTTCTCAGAGCGTGAGAGAAAATGAGGGAGAGTTTTTTATTTTGAGTCGTGAGGAGCAGTTTCTGCCGAGAGGAGTGCGATCGTGGGCGGTTATAGGATCGATCGTGGCTGAGGTGGAATGAGAAGTTAAGTGCCGTGGGTTGTGTGGTTTCAGTTAGAGCTATGGGGTTAATGGCTTTGTCTGAATGTAGGTTTTGGGTTTGGCCGACAGTCATAGGTCAACAGTAGACAAAAAAACGCCTGTACCAAGGTGTACCGAGTTTTTTCAAAAACTCGGTACACCTCGGTACAGGCATTTTTTTGCGTATAACCGGATGTTTCTTGCATCCCGTCAAACGAACCAAATAAAAGCGCATATGTATGAGGCTTTCTCCTCATTAATAAATAACTACCAGCAACCAAAAAGTGAGAATAATTCCCAGGTACTAAAAGTAATAAAAGACAAAAGCGGTTAGTAGATAGTGGAGCTAAAATATAAGAGGGATGTGTACTAATATGCAGGTGGCTGTAGGTCCGTGCGCTGCATCACTAGCTCTTGGGGTTCACATTAAGGCTCGCTTGTGGTGGAGGATCTAGGCCATGAAAACACAAGGGAAGGCTAAAGTAATATTCTTAGATGTGTTTTGATATATTTGGTGAAATTTCAAGTAGTTTGGAGGCCTAAGGGTAGAGGAAAACTAATGCTTGGTCACGGAGATCTAGTTTGGAAAGATTTGACTAATTTTGAAAATTTGTATTAGGGATTATAGAGGAAAAATAAAAAATCACCGAAAATTGTGATTATATTCTTTATATATTATTAGAGTATATTTTTAGATACTTTTGTTAAGTGATTTTAACCATACCTTAACTCACCAAAAAATTATATCTCCATTGTATGCATATGCATCCCCCCACCTCAGCAAAAATACATACCAAGAGAAGTAAGGACCACGCGACGTTGCCATCCACTTTCTTCTCTCGCTCTCTCTTCTCTGTTGAGTTGTTCTGATCTTCCTTGACCGGAGCCATGGCAGAATGGTTTGGTGCTCCAATCATGGAGAAGCTCATCAACACTGGCTTTCAGTACCTGGGAGATCAAGTCAGATGGCAGACAGGCATGAAGGAGGAGCTCAAAAGGCTGCGAGAGAACCATCCCAAGATCCAAGCTATCGTCCACTTTGCTTCCAGCCAAGAACAGATCAGAGACCAAAATACGGCTCTGAACGAATGGCTATGGCAGCTACGAGATGCAGTTGATGAGGCAGATGATGTGTTGGATGAGCTGGAGTACATGAAGCTCAAAAACCAGCTGACCAAAAATAAGAAGCAGAGAAAGGTGCGTTCCATCATGAAAGCCATAAATAAACGACTTGTCCAAATTGCCAAACGTACTCTCAAAATCGATCCCAACTTGAAGAGTTTAGAGAAGGTTGTGCAGAAACTTGATAAAGTTTCTGCTGGTGTTGCTACTTTCCTTCATCTTGTAAAAGACGCAAAGCAGGAGCATCAGGAACGGCAGCTTGAGCTGTACAGAGCACGTGAAACTGGATCCTTGCCTAAAAATGTTCTCATTGGTCGAGGCAAGGATAAGGACTTTGTTATGAAGTGGCTAAGAAATCCATCAGATGAATATCAAACAACTTTGTACAGCAATATTTCTCTGCTATCTATCGTGGGTCAAGGCGGTATGGGGAAGACAACTCTCTTGCAGCATGTATATAAAGATGAAATGACAAAGGAATTTGATCTTAAAATGTGGGTTTGTGTTTCCAACAACTTTGATGTGAATCGAGTCATTGCAAATATGTTGGAATCTCTTAAAAACGAGAGGATTTGTTTGGACACACTTGATGCACTTCAAAAGAGTCTCGAATCTGTGGTGAAGACCAAGAAATTCTTACTTGTTTTGGATGATATTTGGGAGGAGAATGAGGAGCGGGATAAAAGCAAATGGGAGAATGTGCTCGCCCCTCTAATTCAAGGAAAATTGGGAAGTAAGATTTTGGTAACAACTCGGATGGACTCTGCTGCATTGATGGTTGCAAAGGTGATTAACAAGAAGAATGAAATGTTGAGATTAGAGGGCCTAAAGGATGATGAGTGTTTGCTCCTCCTCCTCAGATATGCATTTGTCAATGTAGAGAGACTTAATGCTTATCACAATTTAAGGTCCATTGCTGAAAAGATAGTTAAAAAACTTTCGGGATCTCCATTGGCCGCAAGGGTCATTGGTGGTGTTCTCAATTCTCATTTGGATGAAAGCCATTGGATAAGAGTTTTAAAACTATGATATTGGAAGTCAAAATGACATCTCATCTGTCTTAAAAATTGAGTTATATATTCCTCCCAAGAGTTCTGCAAAATTGTCTTTCATTCTCTGCCATATTCCCACAAGATTATGAGTATGATAAAGATGATCTAATTCGAATGTGGATTGCATTGGGTTTCATTCAATTGCCTAATATTCCAGGAGAGACCCTAAAGGATGTTGGAGAGAGGTACTTCGATTTTTTGGTAAAAAAATCTTTATTTGATAAATTTCAGAGTAAACATGGAATATACTACAAGTTGCATGATTTACTACATATGTTGGTACGATCTGCTTCTACACAAGAATGCTTCAGTGTTATAGGTGATGAAGAGTTGCTTTTAGGAATTCCTAAGACAATTCGACACTTGTTTGTTTATACTAAAAATTTTGAAGTGCTCAGAAAGATGAAAAGTTTCAGAAATTTGCGTTCACTTTTCTTGCTCTACAATCATTATGAAGATTTTGCTGATGGTGTACTTATTGAAATTTTCAAAACATTGAGAAGCATCCGTTTATTGTACATATGTGCACCGTGCCTGAAGCATATACCAGAAGTCGAACATTTGACACATCTTAGATACTTGAATATTGTTGATACCAGAGTCACTCGGTTACCAAGATCTCTAAGTAATCTCTATCACTTACAGTTCCTGATTTGTGATGAAAATTTTTCAAATTTGAGAGAAGATGATTTCTTACCAAGGGATTTAAATAACCTTCTTAATTTGTATTATATGAAACTTCCCTTTCCTGGGATGTATGACATTGGGAAGCTAAACTCTCTTCAAGAGCTTGATGGGTTCTATGTTCAGAATAAGGCTGGTTATAAGCTTGAGGAGCTGGAGCACATGAATGAACTTTGTGTATTAACAATCAATTTTCTTGAAAATGTGAAGGATTCTAGAGATGCTTGCAATGCCAAATTATGTGATAAGAGGAACCTCACAGATTTGTCGTTAGTATGGCGTAACATTAGACGTAGAGATCATTATCGCTCGAGTGATCTTATGAGCCATGGAGTTTCCAACTTGGATGAGAACGTGCTTGACAAGCTTGAACCACATAGTAGTCTAAAGAAACTAAAGATATATTCTTTCATGGGTACCAGGTCTGCAATATGGATGAACAATGACAACTTGATCTCTAATCTAGAGTACATCCAATTGGAAGATTGCTTGGCGTGGCAAATTCTTCCTCATTTTGGGCACCTTCCCTTTCTCAAGTATCTGTACCTTCGTAATATGCCAAAAGTAAAGCGGTTTGATTATAAATTTCATGGGCATGATAAGGATTGTCTCTTTCCATCGCTGCAAGTGCTAGATATTAAGAATTTGAACGCATTGGAGGACTGGTTTGATACAAGAACAACAGTAAATGGTTGCTTATTTCCTTGCTTGACTGCAATGTGCCTACATGAATGTCCCAGTTTGCAGGAGTTGCCCTCTTTACCTCCTAAGCTCAAGGAATTAGAGATGGTTAACATTGGGTGGAATGCTTTTAACTTGCTACAAGACGCTAGCAACTATTGCAGTATTTTAATTCAAAATTTGCCCAATCTGATCTCTCTCAGAGGAATGCATGAACCGGAGACCATTAATAATTACCAGCTCATACTCAGTGAACTCATTATAAAGGATCCATTCGTGTTGCTAATGGTGCCGTTGACAAGGATCACCTCCATACAGAAGCTAGAAATTCAGAACAATTATACGTTGTTTTCATTTCCAATTGAGGTAGAGCAGTGGTTTCTTAAAGTTAGCTCATCCCTTTGTGAGCTGAACTTGAAACGGCTCAAATTTTTGCAGTCATTCCCATCCTTTTTGGACAGCCTCTCTTCTCTTAAGATTTTACGTGTGGAAAATGTACCTCAGCTCCAGCTGCTTCCCAACATTCCTTTCTCTCTGGAACGATTAGAGCTCGTAGAACTCGAATGCTTACAGTCTCTCCCTTCCTCCTTGGAAAGCCACTGTTCACTCAAGATTCTATGTGTGGAAAATGTTCCTCGGCTCCAACAACTGCCAAACATCCCTGCCTCTTTGGAACGTTTAGAACTTGCAGAACTCAGATCATTGCAATGCCTGCCATCTTCTTTGTCCTTCTCTTCCCTCAAACATCTTGAATTACGACACATTCCTCTCCAAAACCTGCCGGACCTCCCTGCCACTTTGTGTGAACTATGGTTACAAGGTCTTGAGTGCGTGAATTCCCTTCCCGCTTCTTTTCATAACCTTTCTTCTCTACAAAAGCTTACTATTAATTGGGCTCCTCAGCTCCAGGAATTACCTGAGCTTCCTCCTTTTTTGTGTTTCATGTATTTATCATCTCTTACTAATCTTGATTGTCTGCCTTCTTGCCTTTCTAGCCTTTCTTCTCTCCAAGAACTTACAATCAGTGACTCTCCTCAGCTCCGGGAATTACCAGACCTCCCTTCTTCCTTAAAATCTTTGTTAATTTTTAACTGTCATCCAGAGTTAATTGAACGCTATCAAGAGTTTGTGGGCTCTGATTGGCACAAGATTGCTCACATTCCTAATGTCTATATTTATACTCAGTTGGAGGATTAGCGGGTTGCCATGGGCGGCTGGCCGATCAGAGGTTGCATGTGAAGGCGAAGTGGACTGGGACCGCGAGGGGCAGCGGCAGACGCGGTTTGGCTCTGTGATCGGAGGCGGAGCAGTTGCACAGAGCGGAGAAGAAAGTAGGTGGAGCATTGTTGGTCAGTTCAAGAATCATTGATTGTTCACATGGATTGGAGTGGTGGTAGCCAGATCAAGAACCTCGGTGTAGATCACACAGGAGTGCGCAAGAAGGGAACACTGGACTCAGGATTGGACTGGTGGATCTTGCGAAGTCTCGGGTGTTAAATCAGGCAAATTATTATGTACTGTCACCAGACGAATAGGTTCGGACATCCAATAAAAACATGTCACATCACCTGCGCTTTTGACTGTGCTTTAACTGCGCTTTTTACTGCGTTTTAACTATGCTTTACCTGCGCTTTTGATGCGCTTAATTTAAAATAATATTTTATTAATATCCGGACCTATCTTCACGTTCGGTGACCGGATGTAATAATTTGCCGTTAAACCAAGTCTCCACGCCAGCCTTTTTATTTCAAGAAGCTTTGTACTATTTGCTTACACATGTAGCTCTAGGATTTGCTCTATGTAGTTTTCTAGTCTATTTATATCTATGTATTCTTTTCGTCTTATGTAATAAAGATACAATTTATTCTCTTCTCTCTTTCCCTGTTTCTTTTCTTCTTTCTTTCGTCTTCATCTGGTGTCCGTGTTCTCAGCAGGCTGTAGCGCGCACAAATATCCAGGGAAGACTAACGGGTCGTAGGATGCTCGGTGCTGGAGCGTGGATGTGTCGCGCGGGAGCAAGCTATGCACAAGGCACATGTGTGCGGATCAAGCGCGTGTGATTTAGAATGCATGGGAGCGTGGGCTGGAGTCGTGGATCGAAATGCATAGTGGAAGCCGTTCGTGAGTAGGGTTGGGCTTGGTTCGGTGGATTTGCTCATGGAGTTAGTGTAAGGAGTTGGTCGGATTGCAACAAGCATGAGTTCTTGTAAATGGGTGTTTTTTTTATATTTGATTGTAAATATGAAACAAGGTGGTGGAGATTGTTAGATATTGATTTATGTTTTAGTTTGGATGTTCCTTTGGATCATTTTCTCTAGTCTATAAATAAGGAATGATATAATAGAGCTAAAGTGCCCCTTGTAGCCCTCCTGATAAGCCCTATTGAATAAAGGAAATTGGATTTCCTGTTATATCTATCCCACCCCCAGTTCAAGATCTATCTTCATCATGCAAATTGTTCTAACAATTACCCTAAATGAAAATTTCAAACCTGTTAGGACGTGCTAGTTTATAAGTGCAGGAATTGTAAAAAAAAAAACAAAACAAAACAGAACAAAACCAAATTGAAGTTCTTTATGCTCGTCTTATCTGTTTGATATGGAATATGAAGAATGCAATCTCAATATTGTATTCTACAATTTCAAAAGAGGGTAAAATCTAAAGCTGTGAGGTTTCAGCCAGAGCTGTAGTTGGCAGAGTAAGCAAAACATCCTGCACAAGATGAATGATGAGCATGCAATTCTCGGGAACAAAAGACAGGAGGGGAAACATTGAATGCTTGTAACCACAATTTTTCATTTATGTTATGTACATACTTATTGTAATAACTATTAACTATGATTTTTATGAAGAACATTGTTAGTGTAATTCAAAAACATTTACTTAAATGAGTACTTGGAATTTAATCTCTGATATACTTATTTGGATATGTATGATTGATCATCTCTATTGTAGTTATATCTGTAAATATTCCTGCATTTCACACAGAAACATATAAAACCGAAACCAGGAAGAAGAAGAGAATGACATGAACAATTTTCCATCTATTCCATTGTTGAAATAGTGCAGGCTTTTTATATAAAAAGAGAAAGAAGCTAAATCATTAAAGGGTAGAGTTTGTTTGTAATTGGCTGTGATTAAAGAAATGTTTCGTGCAGATTAAAGCTGCAAAAGAAGTAACAAACAGGAAATGTGGAGCAGCTGCTGCAACACGTAATTAACTATAGGGCTTTTACACAACTCTCCTTGGCCTATTGGTTGAAAGCTTAGGCTTCCAACTAAAAGGTCGTTCGAGTCCATGTGTATGCATTGTGTGTGTGAGTTTGCCTTAAATGGCCTAAATGTCCCAAAAAAAACTATAGGGCTTTAGAACTTTTTCAATTTCATAATTAAATTAAAATACAATTTTATTATGCAATTTAAGAAAGCAAGTATGCCGCAGGCACTGAAGGAATCAGGAATGGCAACTCCCATCTGCTGGAAAAATTATTATGTGCGGAGTGTGCATCATCTAGCGGTACTTAGCTGGGTTTAGTGCTTGTGCGGATGATTCTCCCCGTCCGTACTCCGCACCTAATAATCGTCATCTGCTGCCATTCATTTATAATTTTATTATTTATTTACTTTTTTCTTTTTAAAAGTTGGGGCCAGTTGGTCTATTGAACATTTTAGAGTGCGTGTGGCAATTATTATTATTTTTTAAATAAAAAATAAGCATAAATGTATATGTTATAAATATTTTTTTATAAGATAAAATTTTAAGATGAAATCATTTAAATTTTATTTTCCTCAAAATAAATTGAAAATAAATAAATTAAAATGATATACAGTTCTTATCTAAGGCAACGTCTGGCTATTGAGCTAGACGTATCTAAGGCAACGGATTCAGTTCTTCTATATCTGAATAACTTGAGATTAGAAAGAACAAATTTGAGGGACGAGGAGATGCAAGGATGATCAGAGTTCGTCGTCTCAGTTTGTTCAGAGAGTTGGGAATTGAGCGAAGCGTTCATCGTGTCCCTGAAACGTTAAGCCTATCTGATACCATGTAGAAATTGTAGATGAACAAGAAAGACAAGAAGGAGAAGAAGCCAGAGCTGTTGACGGAAGATGGAAATTATATTCTATATCACTTTCTTAATACACACCTAGTCTATATATATAATAAAGCTTACAGCATACTCAAGCACCGGTTACAAAAGAGGCCATACAAGAATGGTTACAGGAAAAGCCATACAAGAATTCAATTTATTTTATCCTTATACTCTAATACTTCTTAGTTAGCTTGTTCATGAGCTTTAAGCTAATGTTCGTAAACATGAACAAACCGAATTTGAAGCTGTTCAAGTTCATTTATTTAGCTATCGAGTATTTATCAATAGTGTCCAAACTCGTTCATTTAGCTTATCAAACGAATATAAACGTGCTATTATTGAGCCGAGCCACGAGCAGCTCGTTTTCTTTTTTAAAATTTGCCATCAAAAGCAGAGAAATATTCAATAAAGCTTCTTTTCATTATTTTGATATGCTTGCTTGATGTTACTTTGAGGGATTCAGCTAGTATTTATTGTCAAATAAAAAGCAACTTATTGTGATGAAATCTAAACTCATCCTAAAGATTAATTAAGATTAGTAAATGACATTTAAAGGATCTTCTTCGGAATATGTAAAAGCTATTTCTCTATCATTCTTCTTGTTGTATTTGAATATGTTATGAATAAAATTATTGTTTGAGCGGAAGAACTCATTATCAAGAACTATAATGTTCTTGGCAATATGTAATTCTTTGTTTTATTGTCCTCTTTTTCGAGATTAAATTTATAATCGTCATTCTCTCATTTTTGGAGTCGGATCAGAGCTAATAAAATCAAGCCAAGCCTACTCAAATTGAGGATGTATAAGATTTCATTTGTATTAGATTAATTTAAATTAAACTCGTTCAACTCCAATTGAATCAGCTCACATCAAATTAAATTGAATTTCATTAAAATGAATTATATTGGTCTAATTTAATCACATAAGACTAATTTCAACTCAATTGATTCCGACTAAATCAAATTTATTTCAAATTAATTAAGTCAATTTGGTCCAATTTTAACTTTCCCATAAATATCCAAAGCAGTCATTTGTGAGTTGCACATTTATTATAAGATGATTTTTTAATAAATTTTTTTACAATTTTATTATATTATATAAAAAGAATTCATTTAAAATGATATTCTAATAAAAAAATCAAACTTCTCATTTATTTTAAAATACATTCAATTTTCTTATTTTATGACGAAGATTTCAGTCGGCTTTAGGACTATAGCAGACTATCTAATCTCATCTCTTCCAATCTCTTCTCCGTTAACTTTACTTGACTTAACGTAGACTTTCAGTCGTAGCTTCTTTCTCTCTCTCTATCTCTGCCTCTCAATTATTAGAGACTATCTAATCTTCATCTCTTCCAATCAATTTCCATTTCTCTTACTGTTCAGTTGTTCTGCTCTCTCTACCTCGATCATCGGTGCCATGGCGGAATGGTTTGTTGGTCCAATCATGGAGAAGATCATCAACGCTTGCTCTGATTACCTGGAAGAGCAAGTCGGATGGCAGACGGGCATGAAGAAGGAGCTGGAAAGCCTGCGAGAAAACCACCCCAAGATCCAAGCTGTCGTCTTTGCTGCGAACCAAGCACAAATCGGCGATCAGAACCCAGCTCTCAGCAAATGGATATGGCAGCTGCGAGATGCTATTGATGAGGCAGATGATGTGCTCGATGAGTTGGAGTACATGAAGCATCAAGAACAGCTGAACAAAAACAGGGAAGAAACAAAGGTGCGTTCCGCCACCGCGTGCTTCCTATTTAATTGATTATGCTCGCGAATATATTTATTTGATAATCTATTTCTAACTAATATGATCAGAAAAGAAAGTTCATGAACTTCCTATTTGAAAGTCCTCGTAAAATTCTCAAAATTGGCGAACGGCTTCTCAAAAGGGATCCCAACCTGAAGCGACTGGAGGAGGCTGTGCAGAAACTTGATAAAGTTTCGGCTGATGTTACTACTTTCCTTCATCTTTTAGACAGCACGAAGCAGGAACAGAAGGAGCAGGAGGTTGATTTCTTCAAAACACGTGAAAGAGGATCTTTGCCTACAAATGATCTCATCGGTAGAGGCAAGGATAAGGAATTTGTTATGCAGTGGTTGAGGATGCCATCGAATGAGGAACATCAAGCTCTTGTTAATGGAACTAATTTGTACAGAAACATTTCTCTGCTATCTATAGTGGGCCATGGTGGTATGGGGAAGACAACTTTCTTGCAACATTTTTATAAAGATGATGAAATTACAAATGAATTTGATCTTAAAATGTGGGTTTGTGTTTCCAACAACTTTGATGTGAAAAAAGTAATTGCAGATATGTTGGAATCTCTTAAGAAGCAGAGGCCTCGTTTGGAGACACTTGAGGCACTTCAAGATAGTCTCAAGAATGAGTTGATGTTCAAAAGGTTCTTACTTGTGCTGGATGATATTTGGGAGGAGGAGGAGAACCGCGATATCAGCAAATGGGAGGATGTGCTTGCTCCTCTAGCTTATGGGAAATTCGGTAGCAAGATTTTGGTGACAACACGAATGGACTCAGTTGCAATGAAGATGGCAAAGATCATTAAAAAAAAAGAGAAAATATTTAGATTAGAGGGCTTGAAGGAGGATGAGTGTTTGCAGCTCCTCAACTCTCATGCATTTGCTGGTGTAGAGAACCCCCCTGATGATCATCAAAAATTAAGAGCCATTGCTGGAGAGATTGTTAAAAAGCTTTTAGGATCTCCATTGGCAGCTAAAGTCATTGGTGGCGTTCTGAATGGCAACTTGGATGAAAGGCATTGGACAAATGTTTTAAGTAGTGGTTTTCTAAGTCCAAAATTGGGTCAGAATGACATCTTTCTTATTTTAAGATTGAGCTATATGTTCCTCCCTAAACATCTACAAAATTGTTTGACATTTTGTTCTATATTTCAACAAGATTATATATTTCGTAAAGATGATTTAGTCAAAAGGTGGATTGCATTGGGTTTCATTCAGCAACCTCGTGATCAAGAATGGACCATGGAGGATATTGGAAGAAGGTATTTTGATGACTTGGTTAAAAAATCTTTCTTTGATGATTTTGGAGGATACTACAAGATGCATGATTTAATACATGAATTGGCACAATCAGTTTCCATCCATGAATGTTTAAGAGTTGAGGATGGAACAAAGTTGTTTTCTATAATTCCTAAGACTCTTCGACACTTGTCTGTTCAAACTACAAATCCAGACATCATAAAAAAGATTGGGCAATTTAAATATTTGCATTCTCTTTTCTTGTTCGATGAAGTTTCTAATCAGGATATCAGCGCACTTATTGAAATGTTCAAAACATGGAAAAGCCTACGTTTATTATACATGCATGCTTCAGCAGGCTTGAAAATGATACCAGAGGAGATTGGAAATTTGATACATCTTCGATACTTAAAGATTGATAATTGTAATTTGACCATGCTGCCAAGATCTCTAAGTAATCTCTATCACTTGCAATACATAATATATGATGAGCCAAGGAGGCTAAACCAATTTGAAGGTGACCAATTTGAAGGTGATGATTTTTTACCAATTGACATTAATAGCCTTTCTAACTTGCATTACGTGAAATTGCCCGGGAATTATATTTCATCGATATGTGGGATTGGGAAGCTAAAGTCTCTTCGAAAACTGAATATGTTTGATCTTAGAGATGTGAGTGGTTATAGAATTGGGGAGTTGGAGAATATGAATGAACTTTGCAAATTAGGAATAAATTGCCTTGAAAATATTAAGGATGCCGAGGAGGCTTCTAGTGCCAAATTATGTGCCAAGAGGAGGCTCGCAGATTTAACCTTATGTTGGAGTAACACTGATTCGAGGAACATCGATTTCAATGAGAACGTGCTCGACAATCTTCAACCACCAAAATGTCTAAGGAATCTGAGCATAAAGAGATACATGGGTGCAAGGTCTCCAATATGGATGAACAATGTCAATCCAACCTTCAATATAGAGAAAATCGAATTGACAGATTGCTGTGAGTGGGAAACTCTTCCTCCTTTCGGGCAACTTCCCTTCCTCAAGTCACTGACACTTTCTGACATGCCGAAAGTAAAATGGCTCGAAAGTAAATTTAATGGGAATGATAAATACCATGCCTTTCCATTGCTAGAGGTGTTACATATTTTCAGATTAGAAGCATTAGAGGATTGGTTTGAGGCAGGAGTAGCTGCTGAAGATGGATGTTTGTTTCCTTGCTTAAAATATGTGGATCTAGATGACTGCCCGAAGTTGAAAGAGTTGCTCTCTTTGCCTCCTAAGCTCAAGAGATTGTCCATAAGTAATATTGGGTGGAAGACTTTGAATTTTTGTGGCAATTCAAATCCTATTCCCCTTGAAACATTAGAGGTCTTTCGTTGTCGAAACATTACATCTCTTCCTCTGGCTGATGAAATAGCAAGACTTGCAGCACTAAGATCGTTGACAATTATAAATTGCCCCAATCTGATCTCTCTCGGAGAAATGCAAACCACTAATAATTGCCATCTCATGCTCAGCAATCTCTGGATAAGTGATCCATCGGTGTTGCTAATGGAGCCATTGAGAAGTATCGCCTCCTTACAAAAGCTGATTATTTCGCATAATGATGAGGTGGTTTCATTTCCAAATGAGGCGGAGCAGTGGTTTCTGAAAGTTAGTTCATCTCTTTCTGAGCTGGAATTTATAAGGCTCAAATCCTTAGAGTCTCTCCCTTCCTCCTTGGAAAGCTTATCTTCACTTCAGCTTCTACATTTTAATGATGTTCCTATGCTTCGGGAATTACCGAACCTTCCTCCCTCTTTGAAACGTCTAGAAATTTGGTCGGGATGTCATCCAGAGTTATATGAGCGCTATCGAGAGGATGGAGGCTCCGATCGGCACAACATTGCTCACATTCCTCGAATCTATATTTCTACCGAAAGATAATAGGTCCAACTACTTTAATGAAAAATTCAAAATACAAAAAATGCAAACTTCTTTCTTCTTATCTTATTTGTTTGATATATATATGAAATGTGAAGAATGTATGCCATCATTAACCAATTTGTATCACTTGATGGATATACTCAATTTTATTTATGTATCACTTGATGGTCCCTTTATATATATAAATATATTTTTCTTTAATATTTCATTATATATGTCGCTGATTCCCGATTTTGATCATTTACAACTAAAATCTTAGTTTTTTTTTTTAATTTCTTATTGATTTCTTGAAATGGCCAGATTCAAAATTTTGATCATTTACAACTAAATTCTATGTCCCTTTATTATTTCTTATTGATTTTTTGAAATGAAACAATTATTGAATTATTGCTTTGTTTTTATTTTATGTTTTTGAATATGCAGAACAAATGAATTTTGAATGATCAATCATATTTAATCCATGAATTTCATTTCTTTTCAGTAATCTACATTTATAATTGATACGGCATCACAAAATTAGCTTGATCTGGCACGAATCTCGAGGCAAAAGCTAGTTGGAAACTACAAAAATTAATTTTGGGCGCACCCGAACTCTGATTTCAGCGAGCTTACAGTCAAACTGAGCGTCTCGGAAATACGAACCCAACGACACCAAGATCAACCCAATCCGAGCCCAAATGAGTCCGAATCAAGGGCTCAGAGCGCTGTTGGAAGGTTCAAACTGCAATTTGAGTTACCAAACGGTCTCCGATTTTGACGAGCTTATACTCGAATCGAATGGCTCGACGAGACGAATCCAATGAGCCCAAGATCGCAGAATTCTGACATCATTAAGGCCTTCAAATGCCCAACGAACGGTGCATGATCAAAGGATTCGATATCGGCCGTCCATTGGACCACTCTCTATTCGCCCCTGATCTCATGCCTATTTACGGGCCATGCCACTCCAGAAAATCTATAAATAGAGCCCTCATTTCTCATAAGAGGGGGCCGAAGCAAGAGAGAGAAGAAGAGAAGAGAAGGAAGGAGTTCCTCCTCGACAGCCGCCGGACCACCGCCGGACCACCGCAGAACCTCGCCGGACCACCGCCGGACCACCGCAGGAATCTCGTCGGACCACCACAAAACCTCGCCGGACCACCGCCTTAAGACCCGACGTTCATCCCCGACGTCCTGCCAAAGACCCGACGTCTTGTTCAAGGCCCGACACTCAGTTCCTACATACTGCCAAAGACCCGACGTCTTGTTCAAGGCCTGACACTCAGTCCCTACTTCCTGCCAAAGACCCGACGTCTTGTTCAAGGCCCGACGTTAAGTCCCGACGTCCTGCTGAAGACCCGACGTCCTGTTTAAGACCTGACGTCCTGCTTAAGGCCCGACGTCCTACTCAAGGCTAGACCATCAACATCCGATCTTCCAAGTGACACTGGGACTAACACCTGACTCCTTATCTCCTACCGCCTACGGTCCTTCAGGCCTTCATCACCTACTACGGTCCGTCCGACCTCCATCACCAGACAACGGTCTTTCAGACCCCAGTCTCCTACTGCCTACGGTCCTTCAGGCCTTCGTCGCCTATTATGGTCCTTCCGACCTCCATCAACAGACAACGGTCTTTCTGACCCCGGTCTCCTGCCGACCACGGTCTCCTGCCGACTACGGTCCTTCAGGCCAAACAAACCTGTATATGTAACTCCTACCATGTAATGCAATCTATATGATGTACATTTGCTACATCAATCCAAGGCCTTCTCCTAAGGAAGGGCCTCATTTGTAATCGACTACAAATACTAGTGGATTTATTCAAACCTGGGCCAGGCCCGTGGTTTTTCCCCCTTTTCAGGGGTTTTCCACGTAAAAACTCTGGTGTCTCTTATGAATGCTACACCCTCTCACTTATCTGCTTGTGTGCTGGATCTTCGTACAATGCTAAGACGTTAAACTAAATATTTCTCTACCGCCGCGAATATTCCAGGACGCAACAATAATATGCCACTAAGTCATCATTAAAGTTTTTACACTTTCATCATCTTTCACATTCATTTTCTTTATTGATTTATTCAGATAATAGAAAATTATTGATTTATTCAGATAATTTTCTAAAACAATATATATATATATATATATATATATATATATATATATATATATATATATATATATATATATATATATAAACTTTAATGATCATTTTAGAATGCTTGTGTTTATTATTATTTCATTGTTTTAATAAATAAAAATTATTATTATATATTTGTATATCCTGTAAATATATAATAGTCTATAATTCAATAGACTTTTATTATTAGTATTAAATAATATTTAATTTTTATTTGATTTCTTATTATTATTTTCTTATATATTTATTTTCCATTTAATAAAAAAAAGGAAAGTAATTGTAGAGTATAAAAAATAGTAAAGTAATAGAGGAGAAAAAAAAAACTAAAATCTTAATAGCTCATATGAGTGACGGAGTTATCTGAAATATTTAATTGTAATTTTTTATTTAAAAATTAAATATTTTAATTTTAAATTAATTTATTAAAATATAAATATTACTTAATATTTATTATTAATTTATTTGATTATTTAAACAATTCAAAAATTAAATCAAGTGTTTTAAGAAAATCGGGATTGGTTCACCGGTTGAACCAGCGGTGTGGACCTCCGAAAGGACACCGCTCAGTGGGAGAACATAGTGCAGAAGGGCACGTCTGCACTATCCCGAGAGACGAGACGACCGCAGGTCTCCGCTCTCTTCGCAAGCGGGCCAATGGAAGGATAGATTAGATCACACATATGATTAACCATTGAGGATAGCGGCTTTTGCCAGCGCACCCTGATGGATAATAATATGCACAACCCGAGTTTCCCCCACCCGATACATCAGCTCGAGTTGATTTTATTTGATATATATTATAAAAATGAAAATAAAAAAAATTAACATTTATAATTTAATTTAATTTAATTTATAGTATGATATCTTTTAAAAATTAACCTTTATAATTTTAGTTTTCTTTTTTAAATTCGTTTTTAGTTTCTTTTTTTTTTTTCCTTTTATTAAATTAACCATTTCAAATTTAGATGTATTATAAGACTTAATATTCTTAGATAAAATATCAAACACACTTTACATAACATTGAAACTTTTAATAAAATAACTTCTTAAATGCTTAGGCTAGTCTATTTGATTATATATTTCCGGCAAGATTGTAAAGCCAAAACCAAGCTTTCAAGCTTTCTTAGTGGTACGTGAAGCCATTGTCTTTTACTCTAGGATCAAAACTTATGTGCTTAGTTTAGATGTTATAAATCTTTAGCAGTGTCAATATTTGATGTGACCTGAAAATCTAAAATGAAAATTTCGGATTCCGATCAACCCGACCTCGGGTTAGAGATTTCAACCAGTTTGTAAAATCAGGTGGGTCGGATTCAGATTGATCCGAAAACTTGATAACGGTATCACTGTTTATCATTAAACCGGTCAACTTAAACTTAACTATATTTCTAAAATGTAATAGATAGACATATAGCAATGTTTTTGAGCAATTTGTTAAGTAAATATGCACCTAGAAAATTTTTTTCATTCTCCATCTTTGATTTCACCTTCAAATCAAATAATAAATGAAATTACTCTTTATCTATATAACTTCTCAACCAAAGAAATGGAGTAAAATATATTTCAGTTCAATTCCTTCTAACATGTCTATTGCCCAACAGTGGCTATCAAAAAGAGCAATGAAAAGGAGCACAAAAGCATTACATCCCTGTGTTCCAACTCAACTAGGCTTCATGTTCACATAAGATCAACATCAAAATGCTCTCACAAAAGTTAAAAAAATGTCATAATCTTCACAATTTGATTGCATAATAGCACCAGAAAAAGCAATTCAAGAGTTATCTAAATATATGTTATCAAGCTAGCACCACGATACAATTCAGCTCCATTGATGACTGACAAACAACACTTTCACTAGAAATATAGCAACTGAAAGCACTACAGTATATGCATGTGGATGTATTGAGCAAATTTGGATAGTTTGTAAAATAATTAAAAACAACAAAATAATAGAATTATGCAAGACAATGCAAAGAAATGTGTTGATTTAGCAGGCTATGATCAATTAATTACCATATTTGCAATATCAATATTCAAAGGATGGTAATTTATTCACAGACAAAATAAAAGCATCCAATACACAACCTTTGGGTACTAAACTGGACAAAACCAACAGATATGTACAAAATGGTCAAATAAGCCATGAAGGAGACACAAACCATGTTGAACAAATAGGGTTGCTTCCAATCCAAAACACTAAAAAGCTACCAGTTCTCTTTTACAATTTTTGGCTTCTCAAGTATGAACTTACCTTCCTTGTACTTTTGTGACTCTTCATAAGCTTTTTCATACTTCCAACCTAAAACCTCACGGCAGTCCGAGCAATAAATATCGGCAACTGTATGCAATCCAGTCATGAGCTGACGGTCTTCCTTCGGACCGACGACGATGTTCATGGTATGAGAAAACAGAAAAGCACGGCCATTTCTCCCCTAAGGCAAGTTTAGAAAAGCAAGAAGATAAAGAAAAATTACTCAATTGAAAAAACAAATAAATTTTTTCACATGAAACAAATGGTAGGTTTCTAACCATTCTAATTCTATAACATATTTTCTACTAGCTTCTTAAAAAAAATCTATGAGAGCAGAAATTAAGAACAAGAAAAAAAATTGGGTCAAACTATCTTGATGAATTTTTTATCAAGATGAGCTTCAAATTCATTGGACACAATGAAGAAAAATAATTTATGTAGCCGACCCCACATAGTGGGATAAAGGCTTGATGTTGTTGTTGTTGTTGTTGTTGTTGTATGAGCTTCAAATTCATTGAATTTGCTAAGAGAAGAGAGCAATGTAAGTATTGATTGATTGCTAATGTATTGCACTTATCTTAGAACAAATCAAAAAATTTTAAAACCCAACGAAACCCATCCCAACTAATTTTTTGTTAGGATTTCCTGATATAAAACATTTCCAAATACACAAAGTAAAAGTAATAATAACTTGCCCTAAATTGGCATGCTAACTTTGCAACAGATGGCAATGAGTTCCTAATTCAAATTAGTATCAAAAACTAAAACACCAATTGACCAAAGAACATAGCAGCACAAGTAGCAACAGATTTTATATGTTAGGAATTAGGATATAAGCAAGATTTAGGCTGAACACTATCAAACAGAATTTGGCCACTTAAATGCCACTAATTTAACAAATCCAGATTTAATCATATTATTGCAGATTTAATGGATCTAACATTTAAGAATATCTCTTTCACACAAATCTTAAATACTAAAAGAAACAGCCAAACAAGTTATCAATATTTAACTACATTTAACAGTGTTCAAGCTTTAATCCTCTCAAGATTTGCTAAATCTGAATTTACAGAATTTACTAAATCAGACTTCTAGCAAAACAACCCCTTGATTTCGATTCACTTAGCAGCAAGTTCTGTAATTTTGGATTATTTTAGAAACTAAAACACCCAATAGCTTTCTGAACATAATCAAGAAACTCACCTGAAAATCTTTGGAAATGATATCATCATGAAGGCAAACATGATTTCCACAATTGCAGCAGCTATACAGTCGGGGACCAACCAATTCAGCCATCAGCACTCAGCTTTCCCCTTTCCTGTCACAGTTTTTTTTCAAAAGCAAAAATCTTTCGAAGCCACTGTAACAATCTAGCAGAAAAATGAATCCATAAAACAAAACCCTAAAACATAAGGGCAGAACTCGCAACTTACACAAGTATGGAAGAATAATCAACTAACTGCGGAAAAAAATGTGAAAAAGATGCTTCCTTTTGTCTTCCAATTTATACTACATCCACTTTCCTAATGTAAAAGGATCCGACGGATTGTTATCTACTCGAAAAGTATGAAACGAGAGCGAAATGAAAAGTAAAATAACAGAGAAGAAGAAGAAGAGGAAGAGACGACGACTATGGCGGAAGAAATTTCCAAGAAATAGTAAAGTTTAAATAAGAAGGCAATCCGCATTGGGGAATCAAGGAAGCGTAGAATAAAGGAGAAGAAAGATTGGGCTGAAAGTGATGGACTTTTGTATGGTAGCAGGGAAAACTGAAGCGCCCCTAGAAACCGTCTATTAATCTATTAAAGTCTTTAATTTAAAGTAAAACTACTTTATTAGTTTAGTACATTATTAACGATTTTTTTTTTTTTTTTTTGCAAATTTGGATGTTTATCTCTCTATACATTTAAACTTAGAGAGATCTATACATTATTTCATATAATGAGAAAATTTGCCTATAAATTTTATTTAGAGTAAAGTACCTCAAAATTTAAAGAGGCAATATGATCCTATTCAAATGACCGTCAAAAATAAAAAATTGATAGATTTGTCTTTTTTCATGAGCACCTTCTTTCCTTAGGTGATTTTTCTTCTCGATTAATTATTATTAGACAAAGTTTAAGGCTTGGTTTGGTAATTTTAAAACTGTTATTTGAGGGAACGGAATTTTCTAACAAAGAAGTTAATATCATAAAGCTTTCGAAAACAATCAAAAAATACAATTATCTAAAAAAATCATTTCTATAGAAGTGACATATACAAAAAACAAAAACAAAAAAATCTGCCTTTTCAAAAGTCCATCATTTTCCCCAAAAAAAAACTGAAAAGGCGAAATTAAGCCGTCTCAAACGAGGCCTAAATGCAACATTTTCTTCCATATCTCTGACAAATTGACGATTTTTGTAGAAGGTTAGTGATATTTAATCAAAAGACATTCAATTCATTATTTGTATTTCAGAATCATAATTGGAAAATAGTCAAAGAGACTTCGATCACCTTCCAAGAGGAAATAATTACATACATACCACTTAATACTATTCTATTTACATATTTAACACCTAAAACTTTAATATTACATAAATACCACCCATAGTTCATTTTCATACAAAATATGAGTGGTAGATATGAAATATATGAGTGGTAAGAAAGAAATATAAGTGGTATATTTGATATTAAAATAATATAGGGTGGTATGGACGTAATATTAAAGTTTTAGGTGTTAGATATATAAATAGGATGTTATAAAGTGGTATGTATGTAAATTTCCCTATTGTAGAGGTAAACCGTCAATAAAATATAGTGACCACTGACCACCCTTCTCCATTAGCATCATAGAGGTTTTCTCTTCTAAGGATGAAGATAGGAATTTCATAAATAATCATAAATCATAGTTAATGATGACGCTCAAACGTCTAATTCAATTGTTATTAAAGGGTTGAAGGTTTTCTTAAAATTTGCTCAATTCGAGGAAGATCTAAAGAGATATGAATAAATATAAAGAGCTTTCTTTAATAAATTTGCTCATATGAGAATTTAAAAAAATTAAGAACATAAATTTCATTTTTGGGAGAAACTCAAGAAGGCTTAAGAATTATACCAAATGTTAAATGCTTGATAAAGAGGAGCATTCTAATGTTATATTAGATTTAGACAATTTTTTTTTATTGTTTTCTAAAATAATTTTCTAATATAAATATTTTTAGTACAAAAAATATTGTACTAAAAAATTGATTTAGAAAGTAGTAAAAATATTATCTCAAACAAAACCTTAATAGAGTGCTAGAAAGCCCGACAACCTCAATGCCAACAAAATAATAGTAAAACTTTGGCTAGATGCTATAAATCTCGAGCAATTCACAAGGTTAACTATGAATTGTTATACTTACGGAATAAATGGAGGATATACTTGATTGTTTTTTTTTTAATATTAATTTTATCAATAAATATATGACTATCTTCTATATAAATATCATTCAAATTAAAATTATCATAGAGGTTCAAAAAATTTAATAAATTTATACTTTTTTATTAGCTCATCGTGTTAAAATAAGTGATTGATGCAATAACCCTAAATTAAAAGAATATATATATATATATATATATATATATATATATATATATATATATATATATATATATATATATATATATATTACACTTTTTCTTTGTTGTGATACCCTTTTAATGAATTTATTTAAAGTTGATTTTTTTTTTTTTACATTCAACTTATTTATTTCTTGCAATTGTTTTTGAGAATATTTATGGACCAAACTACACACGCATTGGGATGGTCGTACTCTTTTTAGGCTTCGTTTGATTGGAAGTTTTTTGTGCTTATTTAGTTTTAAAATCACAAATTCATTTCTTCTTTACTGTTTGGTTCGTCAAATCTCATTCCCAATAACTCCATTTTTGTAAACCAATGTTTCTTAAAACTATCTTTTACAAAAGTAAGAAAAAACTAAACAAAAGCTTTAAACAAGCCCATCTATGCTCTGGCCTTCTTGTTTTACGGCCCAGGCCCATGTTGTAGATGTTTGACTTGGGCTCACTTGGCCATAGCCGCGGAGGCACCCAAAATTCAAAACTTCTTCCTGTTTGTTTAAAACCCTAATTTTCCAGTTCTCATCGACCAGTGACAGAGTGAGAGAAAGAAAGAGAGAGTGAGATAAAAACCTTAATCCGCCATTTCTCTTCGGATTGTACAGCCGAAATTAAAGCCAATGAAAAGATCGAGAGGTGGAGCGCCGCAGAGAGTGACGAGATCCCTCAAAGTCCCTGCCTCCGGCGACATCTCTCGGCCGTCTTCATCCCCGATGCAACCCCTCTTAGACTACTCCTCCTCCATTATCAGCGCCGGCAGCCGGCGTGACTCCGACGTATCGAGCCTTTGTAGTAGCCTCCCCTCCTCTGTCACCGGACGCCCCGTCTACTCTATGGCCAGCACCCCCTCCGAACGCGCCTCCTATCTCCGCGCCGTCAACTCCTACCTCGCCTCACTGTCTCCTCCCGTTCACCTGAAGCCCCCACTCCCCCCCGCACGTGACATCACGGATGCCATTCGTGGCCTATTCGCCCGCATCGACTTCGACAACTCCATCTCCGATCTCACCCGCGACCTTCCCCCTCTCTCCTCGTCGCCCTCCGTTGCCCAGTCAAACTCAGCAAATCTGCCCTCAAGGCCCCCTCCACCCCTCACGCTTGGCCATCCGTTCTTTCCGTCCTCCAGTGGCTCGTGCAGCTCGCCCTCGTCGCCGATCACCTTGCCTCGTCCCCCACTTCTCCCCAAGTATCCGATTACGACATTAATCGCTACATCACCCGCGCCTATTCCCTCTTCCTTGCCGGCGACGATTGCACTATTGCTGAACTCGATGCCGAGTACCTCGACAGACTTAAGCGGCATGCTGCTTCTTCCGCCGTTAAAGACGTTGAAGCCCTTGAGGTTGAAGTCGCGCAATACGAGGCCAAGCTGCGGGATCTCGCTGCTGCACCCTCTCGGCTCGAAGCGCTAGAGGCGGAACGTGCTGCACTTCTGGAGGACGTCAATAAGTTTCAGAATGTGGTGGACAAGTTTTCTGGGATGATTGAGGAGAAGAGGGAAAAAGCTTGCAGAGAGGGAAAGGGAGCTGGAAACGAGGGGAAAATGGAGAAAAAGGAGGCTGGATGAGGAGAATGAGGGATTGAGACAAAGGATACGCGGGCAGTCAGTGAGCACGAGAGATGTGGAGAGGATGACGAGGGAATTACAGGCTGTGGAGAGAGATATTGCGGAGGGGGAGAGTCGGAGGAATGAGATGGAGGAGAAAGCATGGATGCTTAACTCTGAATTGGAGAGGAAGTTCAGGGAAATCGAGACTTTGGCAGAGCAATGCAACCAGGCAATTAGGAAGTAAGTGTTTTATTATGTTTGCACCTTCTTGAACATAGTTGGATAGAAAGTTATATACCAAATACCTGTCACATGTTACGTCCAATGGAGCGTATAGAATTCTGCAATGATGAGTTCACTGAGGCATATTCTTATGTTTATTTCAGCCGACTGGGTTTGTAAGTTTACGGATTTTGCTAGCATGCATCTGTTTATTGTTTTCTTAGTTTGTTATCGGTGAAGTCTCTATTGTGATGAAAGGAAATAATAATAATTATAAGGAAATAAAGCTACTTCCAAACTATTTGTGTTGAAGTTTGAAACTGCTACCATTGATTAGTGAGTCTTAACACTTAGGCTTCATATGGGATGGCTTTTTTCCTGCTTCTTAGGCATTTTTCAACTGAACTCCAAATGCATGAATGACATCGCTCGCGAGCTCCAGCTGAACGGTAAAACTTCCGCTATTTGGTTGCGGGTGAACAGTACGACGCCAATATTGACGTGCCGCTGTTCACCTACACTATTTCTATCTCTACCGGATTTGTGGAATAAACACGTGAAAGAGGAGGAAGACTGTTACCGTGCAAAATGGAGTTCGACTGGAGATGAATCACGATATTTTTTAGTTTCTTTGCATTTTGGAGTGAAAAATGGGATTTTCGGTTGGAGATGCCCTTAAAGTAGCTTTTTAACACAAAAATTTGAATTTTTGTATTAGAAAGCTGCTTTAACAAGCAGTAAGAAAACCGTCGCAAACGAAGCCTTAGTTCACTTCCATATTTCTAATGCCTAACTTTTAAAAATAGAGATATGCATCTTGAATTTGCTTTTTTTTTTTTCAGATTAAAGATTGGAAATAATTTCCAATATGTTATCAATTCTAAGGCTTCTTCTGCGGCTGAGGTCATTGGAACTGATTACAAAACTATGCTGAAGCCAGCACTTAGCTCTCTGATGGAAGAAGCAAATAAATCGAAGGTTTCAAAAGTGGAGGAACTAATTAATCTTCAAAAACAATCGCTGGAGAATGACATGATGCTCGATGAAAAGAGGGCTTACTGCACAGCCATTCAAACTAAAATCAATGAGGTATGTTCTGTTATTTTTTGTTTCTTTCTGTTTGCAACACGGTTATTGATGCGGACATCCAACCGTCCATGCCAATCCGAGGAGGAGCTGAAGATCGACGACCGAGATCACTTTGTTTTATTTTCATTTATTAAGTGTATTTTAATTTAGTTTCGCAATTTCCCTTTTCACCCTCTTGTCTTATGTAAGCCCAAGGGGCAAATGTGTCTTTTAATTTCTCTTGAGGCCTATATATAGAGGCTCATTCTCTTGTATTAGGATGATGATTATGATGAATGAAAATTTCTACTTTTGATCTCTTTGTGAGTTCATATTTTCTTGATCTCTTGGTGAGTTCAACTCTCCTAGATCTCTGTGTGAGTTCTATGGAAAGCCCCAGGTGAGGGCAAACGCAATACCCGTCAATCTTTGGAAGAGTCCGAGGTTCGCGGTTCTTACGATCTCTTTGTGAGTTCGTTAGTTATCTCTATATTTCTTTGTTTTTGTTTTGTTCCCTCTTTTGTTCCTAGCCATCGTCTTTCTTCCTCCTCCCCTGTCAACCCCTCGGCCAAACCTCCATAACAAGCTCCACAAAATTTCTCATAGCCGCCGGCCACCTTCACCCGATCTCACCCTCTTGGCCGCCGGCCACCTTCCCCACCGCTCCACCCTCCGACCCCTCTTGGAGTTTTGAATTTAAAATTCAAAGCTCTCATGAAGCTTTGACACTTTCCTAATTTAGCTCCTTAATTTGAGGTCTCCAAATTAATTAGATTTCAATTTGAATTTGAATTCAAATTGGTCTTAATTAATACCCTCTTATTAGGAAACTTCTCTAGCTTAAAAACCTGAAATATATTTTATTTCAGATTTTTATTTAAAGCTTTGTTAGCCAAAGTGGTCCCCACCTACTTAAGTTAAACGTTTTTTTTTTCCTCTCTATGCTTGGCCGGCCTTCTCCTTATTGTTTTCTATTTAATTGCCACATCACCACCTCTTAAATGCCTCCTAAATACCATTCCCCTCATTACATGATTTCAGTTTTTTTTTAGGTTTTATTTCAGATTTCAAATCTGAAATTGGAAATCAATTTTCTTCCCTCTTTTCCTCCCACCCTAGCTCCCTCTCCCTCCCGTAACTCCTCAATTAATTCCCTCACGTGGCTCCTTGCTGGAATAAATTCTCCCAAAGTATTTACTCCCTCTTAATCCCGTGAGCTCCACCTCCATTTAATTCCTTCCCAAATTCAGTTCCCGTAACAGTTTCTGTTACAGAAATTGAGTTTATCCAACCAATTGTTTTCCTAGATCTAGGGAAATTAAATTGGGATTTTAAATTCCCCTCTCAGCTGCACGCCTCCCTCTCATCCTCCAGGGAATCCTTGCATTCAAATTGGGCTGATTTATACTACTCTTTCCTAATTAAAATTCATTGATTAAGCAAGCCGTCAATTTTCCCCAAGGAATCCCCAATCCCCTCAACCCGAGCAGCCTTCTCCAAGGGATCCAGCCACGCCACTGTTGTCCAAGAGAAGACCAGTTGCTGTCCAGAAATAATTCCAGGATTTTGACCAAGATATAGTTGCTGTCCTGAATTTTATACTCAGGAAAACTGCTGTCCAGCTGCCTAAAAGGCCAGAATCTGCTGTCCAAGATTTCTAAAACCCCAAATCTGCTGAGAGATCTTCTCCCTAGCAAAGCCCTCCTACCTGTTCTACATCAGTTATGCAAGTTAAAGGCAGGAGATTCTTCTATTTATGTTCCATGATATCTCTTGATTCTAGCAGCTTCAGAGTTAGTTTTCAGCAAATTTTTAAAGAAAATTTATGACTTGACAAATATTTTAGGAGCAAACTCCTTTCATGTCAATATCTAGAAGTTTATTGGTTGGGGAATCTTAAAAGTAAATATATGAGAAATAAAATCATAGGTGATTATAAATGGTATTATTATGAATACCTTTTATGAATTTCATTCAATTATAATATAGTATCTTAATATTAATCACCATATGATAGATTAATAAAATTAGTAATTGTTTATTAAATAAAAAATATTCATAAATGTGTTTTTCTCATGAACTTCATAAACTATTATTGTAAGAAAGTTATTTTTGACTTTCATGCTTTGGACATTTCTTTCCTTCAACACCTTCCTTCTTGTTGAACTGATTGTTCTAAAATTGCTCTTGTTATTCAAGAAAACAAAAACGTGCTTTACGTTGTGTCAAATAGAGCCTTAAAAAGTTGATAGTAGTTTAACATTCCTCTAATCTCTTATAGAGTTTTCTAAAACTAAATATCACAATTATAGAGTAGGGGTTGTTTGGTCGCAAGATTTTTGTAGGAATCAGAAAATATTTAGTTTAAATCCCGTCAAATGATTTTTTGTAAAATCCGTAAATGACAGGTCTTTTATGGTTGCTTGCATCACAATTACAATCTACAAGCCGGCTATTGAGCATGATAATTCTTTTGTTGTTGCATGTATGAGGTACTTATGCTCTTTGTAATCAAATGGTGTTGTTTGCAAATTGTTCATGTTTAAAGACTTCCCACCACAAGTCCCTTGCTTGTTCATTAACTTTCATTTGAATGGTTTGAATTATCATTTATCATTTATCATTTGTATTTTCAATTTTTTATTGTTCATTTTCAATTTTTAGGGTTTAGTTCCCTCTCGTTCATTAATGTCATGTTCTCTGTGTTATGTTGCGATCAAGTCTCCCGTTAGTCAAAATTTCGATGGCATCCCGGCATCTCTCGTTTAGGGGAAATTTAAGGAGTATTAGCCTTCCCGTCATGCCAAGAAAAACATGCACGGTCGGTGTCAGATAAAATAAGTAGAACAAGAAAATATTGTAAGATAAATGACTTTTTTTTGTCCATTGCTCTTATTAAAGAGTTAATTATGTTAGTCATCAAGTTTATGTTGCTCTTTTGATTACACAAACTGCTTGCTATATATCCAATATGCATTGGTTTCGAATTCTGAACTTATTTTCTTAAGGCTTTGATATCATACCCTAAATGGCATATTCAATGGCTATCCATTGTGCACTTGTGTATTGATTTACATACAAGCACTACATATAAGGATAGGAGAACCTCTAGCACATAATATGCTAACTTAAATTTGATAATTTATGATGATTGAATTTACTATGGAATGAGTACAATATATATCTAACCAATCAAATCTTATAATGCACCCATTTCACAGCAAATTTGAAAGCTTTCGAACTCATGTTGACCCAATTTTTTTCCTATTAAGATGTGGGTTCGTTGGACTCTATGAAGCATTGATTCTTCATAATTGCTGCTTGTTCTACATCCAAACTTTCCATTTTTCATTCTTAGGGTTCCTTTGGGATAGCTTTCTTCCTGCTTCTCAAAGTGGCTTTCTAGTATGATAGAAGCCGCAGTTTCTATTTAAAAAAAGAAGAGATTCTCATTAGTTTGTTCTACAATTTCTAACTTTGCAATCAATTTTTACTTAATAGTTATCTTCATTTTTATAATATTATGACTATATGTAGTATTGAAACTCAAATTTGATGTATATTCAAGGTAGAAAATCAGGTTGATCTGCTGAAGAAGGAAATTGAAGATCATGCTTTGACATGCTCGTCTGAAATTGAAAAAATAAAAGAGGAGCTAACATCAAAAGAAGATCAAGTAAAAATAATGGAAAGGGATGTACAGGAGTTATTAATGGTAATATTTAGCTTCCTAATCTCTCTTTCTAAAAATTTCTGTAATTACTTGATCCATAAAGAGCTAAGATATCGATTATCTTTGCAGGAATCTGAAGAAAAGCTGAAAAAGACTTTCATTGAGAGTACTGAGGAGACAAAAATTTGTGCACATGAACTCTATACATTAATTGATAGTGTCTCGCATTATAAGGAATTTATGGGATCTACAATTGCTGGGATCAGAGAAGAGATCAGAGGAATAGCTGAACAAGTGAAGCAATCCTTTGACGCTTCTATCAAGTAGGTTTGTTTTAAACTCTGAATATTCACTTTTACTCTTTTTCTTTTTTGTGTAAATGTTCTATATTTTCTTTGTAATGTAGAGAAGGTTATTTTGCTTAGAGGATGTTTGGTTTGAAGTAAAATATATATAAAATATATTTTTTTTGCAGAGGTTTTGAAAATGTTAGTGTTTGATAGAATTTTTTTCTTGTATTGCACCTTTGAAATTATTTGAAATAATTTCGTAGTACTCACTATTTTAGCGTTTGATATCCTATAAATAGTACTATTCTCATTTTCTCGTGTTATTATCGTGTCACGTTTGACCATTTTTTTTCAAAAAATCAATTTAAAATGGCAAAACTTCTATATGTCATATTGTCAATCTTGACATGTATGTCTCAATAAAACTTTGTGATGTAGATTGAAATGAAAACTTCGAGTATCGAATCCGAGATTTTGAGTTTCTAATGAACCATCCGTTCTATGGACAAATGTATCATAGATCACTTCAAATGTAATACTTACCAATTTTATTTAGATTTTATTTGGGATAATTTTTTTATTATTATTTTTAAAAATAATTTTCTAGTACAAATTATTTTTTTAAAAAGAAAACGGTCATAAATGAAGCCTTATTTTGAACTCTCTTCATCTTTGCTCTATGGATGGTTTATTTTGATGTGGATAATCATTTAATGTGATAGGCATGCATCAATGCAAACTTTTTTTAGCTAGTTCTAACTAACAATATTTAAAATAAAAGATGGTGATTTCTTATCTTTATTGCATTGTCTATTGTCCTAATTGTATATAAAATCTCTAATATTATTGATGGATAATCCACAAGAGCTACTAATAATTTTCAGAACATCTTAATATTTTTTTAGTAGTAATAAAAATAAACTATAAGGCACGATTCTCATTATAAAGCATGATGAACACGAAGTTTAATTATATCATAATTAATTAATTTGAACTCATAATTTATTAATTTTTTAATATTTGTAGGTTGAAAATATATATAATATATAACATTAAGTAAAATTCATGTCTTTGTAATACCGATCATGATTGAACCGAATAAATATATACAGATAATGAAGATACTAAAATAAATTGAAAAATTAGTGTTTACGTGATTTGATGAGATTCACCTATGTTTATGATTCACAGAGAGATCCTTTTATAGTTTTATTAGTTAAAAAAAAAAAACTGTGTTATATGATAGAAACATTATTTTGTTTAAACATTATTCTCTCGATTCTCTAGTTCTTTTACTATCAAATATTATCATTTTTTATTAAATAAAGCAAGACCCAGTGGAAGATAAGATTAGAGCGAGTCGTCTTAGATGGTTTGGTCATATTAAAAGGAGGTCTTCCGATGACCCGGTTAGAAAAGTTGATGTATTGGGTTTGATTTATATTAAGAAAGATATAGATATACCTAAAAAGACTTGGTTAGAAAATATTAGAAATGATATTTATTTATTAGATTTAAATGAGAATTTGACTTTTAATCGGACATAATGAAGAAAAAAGGATTTATGTAGCCGACCCTACGTAGTGGGACAAAGGCTTGATATTATATTAAATAAAGCAAGACCCATCATAGCCAATCTATTTATTCGGTGAGCTAAATGGACAAACTTCATAATGTCTAAAGAGCTTTTAATGACTCCTATATTAGTGTGATGTCCAATCTATCAATAAAAGTCATGTCTTAGTGTAATTTATTGATTTTATCATTAATATTATTATTATGGTTATTAGGCTTAGTTTGTTTTAGTTCCAATGTGTTACAATATTTTATTCCCACATAATTATCATAATTAGGAAGAGATTTTTTTTTCTTTTGTTATGTCAAAATATAAACTTTATTATGCATTAAATAGAACAAAGTGATTTTTCCATATTATTAATAAGATATTTTAATTTGAGAGATTATCCCATTATTAAGTAAATAATAATAATTTCTATTATATTAAACTTCTTTGTCTAAAGATAAGTTTACATGAAATATTTAAACTCTATTTCATCTATAGGAATTCAATTATTCAACAAGGCATTTTTTTGTTATTTATAATATACTTGTTAGGGAAATTTACATACATACTACTTTATTTTATGCTATTTACATATCTAACACTCAAAACATTAATATTACATACCTACCACCCATATACAACTTTAATATCAAATATACTACTCCTATAATTCATTTATATCATTCATACAATCCTATAAACTTTAATATTTCATTCCATGCACCCAAGTTTGTTCTATGAGTGGTAGTCATGTAATACTAATGTTTTGGGTGTTAAATATGTAAATAGTATAAAATAAAGTGGTATATATGTAAAACCCCCTAAAATCTTATAAGGAACTTTTTTAGAAATCCTATTCCCATATTTCGGCCAATTGGGCCCTCACAATGGTAAACCAGTTAGTCAAGGCCCTGCCTAACTATCTATTGGGCTAACAAGTTCATAAAGCTTCACCAACAAAGCGAGAACTTATTTTATGCCGACATCAGATAATCCAGAGGCCAATCAAAATGCGTCATATCACCCGATATACAACAGTACCCAGCATTGATACCGAGCAAAAAAGTGACGTTGCGCATTCTGGTTGGCCTTCGGACACCATCTAGATCCGCACATAATAATTTTTTCAACAAAACACATCGCACAATATATAGTGATCATATAAATGAATCAACCAACATTCTCTTAAGCAAAAGGGTACATTATTTTTTGCTCATTTTAATTAATTCATCAAATTCAATCTTATTTTTATGTGAATTTACTAAGGGAGTGTAGCAATGCCTATATGATCTTATCAATAAAGGGAATAAGATTCAGAAAGAAATACTTTGTCTGATATATTTTTCCTTTTTTTCAATTAGATGAAGCTATTTGATGGCCATTTATCTCTGTAGATGAAAAATAAAGATAAAACAATGAACATTTGACGAAAAAAATTCATAAAACTTTGTTGCAATATCTTTATCATATTCTCTCTTATCTCACATATTGAATATTTTCCTCCCTATATAATATATTTGTTAAAATGTATTAACTTGTTATGATTATAAAAAGTATTGCTGTAATGAATATTTATAGGGACCTTACAGTATAATTGTATTAGCTTGGCCACTCAAATAATCTATCCTTCTTTCTTTCCTCCTAAATTTAAATTATCCCTTTTGAAGGGCATTCTCCCTGACTTACTTTTTCCTCAATCCCAATCGGCATATCTCCTCGCCTGGAGGTGCATCCCAACTCTCCGTCCGTTGCCTCATCTTCTCAAATTCCTCATCACACACATTCCTTTCCACCGCTGCTACCCTCCGCCTCTCAGTCGCCGCCTCCTCCCCCGCTGCCCTATCAAATACGTCCTCCCACCCCTCCTCCCACCCAGCAGTCGCATTACACAGCTCCAAACCCTCCTTCCTCCATTCCATCCACTCCATCCAACTCCGCCCATCAACCATCCCGCTCACAATCTTTGCAGCACACTCCCCTTCGCACACCACAGTGCATGGCCGACACTTGGCTCCATTCAACGGACCGACGCTCCCCATCGATGCCACCAGCACACCGTGCCTTCCAGGAGGAAAATCGTATCGGCGGTCACTGAGAACACAGAAGGGTAATGGAATTTCCTGCACCTGTAAATTGGAGATGTTTAGTTGTGCCTTGAAAGCTGATTCAGAGTTTAGGTTATGGTAACCGAAGGCATCGAGGCGGGGAATGAGAGAGAGGCGGGAGAGGGCGGCGATGGAGGCCAAACGGTCGCCGGAGCCGAACCGGTCATTTAAGCCGCCAAACCGGGAGCCGGGCGGGACAACGTAGCTTGCCGATTGGAAGGTGGATGGGTCGAGCGGGCCTGTCCAGAAGCCGTCTACGCGGGTACGGATGATCCAGTCGTAGGTGCAGTGGTGGCGAGACTCATAGGCACTGATTAGCGAGAGACATCCCTCCACCAGATTGAAGTATTGTAACAGACCCTGCTAAGTGCACAATTAATATAAGAAAGGTTATCTTTAACAAAAATTAATTAAGAAAATATAAAATTAGACTCAAATCTCAAATAGATTAAAATGATAAAATGTGATCATCCAGTATATAAAATGAACTAAAAGAAGATTAACTTATGAACTCGTTCGACTCTTTCACATCATCAAATGAGCTCAGCAATGTTACATTGGACAGAAGACAGCGCATATATTCGAGCCTCAGGTGATCCGATTGCAGGCCTTGGGCAGGTTGGGCCTTCATAGCGGATGAATTCTAACACCACCCATCCATAGTGATCCCACGGGCCAGCCCGACCAGCAAATATTTCTATTGCTATAGCAATTAATTCAAAGCCAGAAAAAGACTGAATTAGAATATTACTCTCTACATTACTACATATCTATGTACATATTTTATAGGGTATTTGATCGTCCCAAACATCTACACCAAAGTACTCATACAATTCAATTCAACAAACTCTTAGAAATCTCTCATCTTAGTGGGGATCATCCTCCTAATATTACTTACCATTATCTAAGCCGTCAAGTCGTCAAGTCACCACTGATAATACCTAATCCTCTAGACTCGATCAATCCTTAGCTCATGTATAGCATCACCCAAAGAGACTCAAACTTTGCACCAGAGATCAAATACGGTCTCTCAGGACTCGTCTATGTATTAAGAGGACTCGCCCATATAGAGTTGACTCAAATGACTCATCTCAAATCGTAGCTTGATATACTCACCTACGAAGACTCATCTTGAGGAGATCCTCGAACAAAAGATTATCTCAGAGGTTTAAAGCTGCATGGTGACCCACCGGCCCACATCATGTGTCTTGTATAATTTACTAGTGGTCATAACAACAATGCTTGTACTTTTACTTTTTATTGTGTGTAGCATTTTACATAGCCAAAGTTTTGTAAATAAAAAATGAAGAGGTACATTTTAGATCTTTTGGACATCTTTTGATCTCTAACACTTTTAGATACTCTTAGGGGTTGTTTGGTAGCAGGATTTAGGCCGGATTTGAGGCGGATTTGAGCGAAATCCAGCCAAACGGCCTAAAATGCAAAACCAAATCTCACGGCAAGTGAAATCCGGGATAGACGGAAAATTCCGCCGATTCGAGCGAAATCCGGGATTTCGGAAATCCTGTATTTTGCGGGATTTACAAAATCCATGCGCTAAAGTAAGAGTCTTGAATAAATCCTGCTTTATAGCCAAACAGTCACACAGGATTTAATTGGATTTATCATAAATGTTACCAAACAGTTTTCAGGATTTAACCCCTCGGGATTTCCTAAATCCGGGATTTGGAGGATTTACGAAATCCTACTTAAATGAAATCCTACATTCTACCAAACAGCCCCTTAGATATTTTGAGCTTTCTCTTTTCTCGCTCATTGTCCATACTTCACATGAGCTTCTGATTCTCTAGTTCTTGTCTAGATTATTGCTTGCTAGCAAAATTAGATATTATTTATGGACAAATTAGGATTCAACTCTTGAGTTGATAGCAAAATAATTCCTTAGATAGTAGATTTTTAGTTAATAAATGTAAATATATAATTTTTTTTAACCCGTGTGTGTGTATATATAATTTTTATGAAGTTAATTAAATGTTTCATTAAAACATCTATAAAATATATATATGTATAAATATCATATAATAAAATGACATTAAATGAGAAAAAAAATAGAATAAATTCACTTTATTAAATTCCCATTAGGCTTATTTCGGATTTCTAAGCGTGAAATTCACGAATGGTTCTTTTGTTCTCTTTGAAATCGGCCGGAAATATCTCAGGCTTATTGGGCCTATAGAGCGGGTCTCCATGCAGTCAACACTTCAAGAGTCGTGCCCGATTGTTCTAATATTCTAACCTAATTAATATAATAACTAGAAAATAAAAGAAAAATACCATAAAATATCAGTAATATGAAATGATTAGAGATCGATCAACCTGGATGCCATTGGGTGAGTTCCGAGAGCTCAGAACCCGAATCCGCGACTCAGTCTCTTCAATCCATTCAGGCTCAAAGATCCGAACTCCGGCTATCCGCGGCGCATCGTTCAGCAGGAAAAACTTGTACGCGTTCTCATCGAGTGGGCTATGAAGAAAGAGATCAGCATTCGGGTACTCCTTCAGCAAGTTCTTAACAATCGACGGACCTGTGAGCTCGAACCTCCGTGCTCCGCCAACCAAACAGATGGCGATCCTAGGCGGCCGATCCGCGGTATCCGGCAGTGGGAGAAGTTTGGTGGAAGAGAACGGTTGGAGGGATTTGAGAGGAGAGAATGCAAGGAAAGGGTCGATGATGCCGCGGTGGTAGGCGATGAGGGCGATGAAAAGGAGGAGAAGGGGTGCGAGAGAGAGGAAGAGGATCCGGGACGAGTCGAGATTCGGGATCCTGATGCCGATGACGGTGGAGATTCGCTGGATGGACATTGGAGTTAGGGTTTCAGAGAGGAATGGGGAAGGGAGGAAGGAGGTAGATAAGGTCGAGCGTTAGAGCAGCAGTGAGTGCTAGGAAAGGGAAATAGATAGCGAGGGCGGGTAACGGAATTGGAATTTTTAAATGATTTTACCTTTTTACCCCTACACATTAGTTCCCAATCCCAACTAATGGATGGCGAACTTTATTTCCTTAAACGTTTGATGGAGCTTTCTCTAATCAAATTTCTTTAAACGTTTTATGCATCTTTATTTCTTTAAGCGTTTGATGGAGCTTCCATTTTTATTGCATCTCTAGGGGGGTCAATTTTGGGTCACGGGTCGGGTTCGGGTCGAACTCGTAATTGACCCGGGTTCAAACGGATCAACCGTAACCCTACCCGGGTATGGAAATGGGTCGGAAATGCGGATCCGGACCTGACCCGTCGGGTTGCCGGGTTGACCCGACCGACAAGGGACCGCGGAATGCGCGGACGCAGGTGGGCGTGAGCAAGCGGGCGCTGGTGCGCGCAGGAGAGCCCAGGTTCGCGGGCAAACACTAGCGCAGGGGCCCGTGGGCAGGTGCACGGGCTCGTGCGCTGACAACCTCTGGCTCAGGCGGGTGCCCTGACAAGCGCTGGCAGCCTCGGCAGGCTCGTGGGCGGCGGGCTGGCAAGCGATGTCGTGCGGGCAACTGAGCGGGCAGGTCTCAAGCAGCCACGAGCAGGGCTCGGGCAGCCAAGTCAGGTTCACAGGCAGCTGGGGTAGTGCGGACATCTCATTTTAAACGGATTGGCGGGTTGACCCGGCAACCCATCGGGTCAACCCAAACCCAACCTATTTTTCAAACATGTCAAATTCTATAACCCGAACTCAACCCGTTTTGAAATCGGGTCGGGTCAAACCTGAAAAATTTCATGTCAGAATCGAGTTGAATTTTCGTGTCGTGTCAAATATTGACACCCCTAGCATCTTCTCATAACTGAAATTTTGACCATTGAATTTATCAATTTTGATATTCTTATCTTTATTCATAGTTTTTATAGGGTAAACCAAAGAGAAATCAAAGTAGGCAGGAAACCCATTCAAACTTAGTTTTTAACTCAAAAGCTTAATTTCATAGGTGAGATCAACAATTACAAATTTTTATTCTACTATGCCTTCAAAAATATCTATAATATTGAAAATTAAGAAAAATTAATATCATAGTATTATAGATCACGATCGAGCCGAATAAATATATGGAGATAAGGAAGACACTAAAATATATTGAAAATTAGTTTATCTCTATCATCATATAAAAATTATTTTTATATTATATTAGAGGTCATAAAATATTAATTTTATTAATTTTAAATATTATTACTATTATTTATTATGTCATATGATTCAACCCCACTCGGCACTCGATCAATCGAACTAGTCGAATCATGAACCTCTTCATATTCTGGTTCATTGTCCAATCCGATTTTGCCAACTTGATGATAATATTATTATTAATTTGTCAATATTTATGTCATTTTTTCATAAAAATATGGAATTATTTTCCAGAAGCATAGTGATACTAATGATTCACATTAGTATAAAATCACTTTATTTTTAATATATGCTAGATAAAACTTAAATAAATTTTAATAAAAAATTAATAATCATCAAATTTGAGCATGAAAGGTAAAGGGCGAAAACCACTAATCATTAAACAATTCAAGTATCCAAATATTTCATTAATTTGTGTAATCTTTAGAAAATGAAAAGAGAAAAATTATTACGTGCGGTGTCCAGATGTATTTGGAAGCCAATCTGGACACGTGACGCATCGAATTGACCTCCAGATGCATCTGGGCTCCGCACAGAATAATATCTCCAATTAATAAATTTTGAGTCGAGTCTTGCATATATATTATATGTGTGTTTAGGCGTTGCCCCTAATTTCTCCCCAAAAAAAGGAAAAAAAAAATATGAAAGCTGACCAAACGAAGCCAAAATTTATTTTTCTTTAATGTCAAGAACCATATAAAGTATTTTTAGATGATTTGAAGTTATCAGTGGATATAAGTGTATAACAATCTTTTAAACTTTAACAGATAAGAAAAACTTTATGCAGCTTAAAAGGAAATAAGTTAAATAATAAAGAAGAAACAACGTTGCTAGTTTGTAAATGTGAAATCATAAAAACATGCATGGATATAAACAAAAAAGATGGGATATGAGACATCAGAATTTTTATGTGAAAAAATTAGAAAGAAAAAAAAATCATAGGACACGGCCCATATAAAATGATCTACTATGTAAGTAAAATTATAAATATACACTCTTCCTCTCAATTAAAGAAGGAAGAATAGGGAATTTAAGCTTGATCTCTTATAATTTTAACAAAGCTCACTAGAGAAGTAGACTAGTAGTAGAGACCGAGTGATAACAACAATCAGTTGATGTTAGTTGGGCATTGGCAGTACGACGACGGTGTTAGAACCATGATAATCATATGATGATAGTCATACAACGATAGTTGGATGACGAGATATAGGTGACGATAGTCATACCATGACACTTGGACATCGGTAGTCGAACAACGATAAATGGACTCTGAAAGGCAGTTAATAATGCTTAGACGATGGCAAACGATGATGTGATAAGACTAAACATAATCCCTTCAATATTTTAGTTAAATATGCAAAATAATTGGGAACCAACATCTGTGATTTTCACCTATCATAATATAAATTTAAGAGAGGATGCATTATTGAAGTACATGAAATTGGAAGAGGCATTGATGGGCCAAGAGAATTTATGCTATTTTAAACCGGATTCAAGAAGAATCTTAATACAATGGGTTTCAGGATTTACCTGTTACTAACCTGAAGTTAAATATGCTATTTATTTAATACTTATTAGCCCAACCAAAAGAACCTTTCTGAAAAATTTCTAGAGTATTATGGAAAATCTATATATTGCACTTAGTGTAGCTAGCTGTGTAGAGGATAAATGGAGAAATTATTCTGTGCGGTCACGAACGGTTTGGAGGCGAATAAGTCATCTGGTACACAACAGTATACAAAATCGGTACACAGCTAAAAAGTGATGTGGTGTATCCTGATTCGACTCCGTACGACGTCCAGTGACCGTACAAAATAATTTCAGTGATTAATGAGGCTTGTAGTTAGTACGTAGCCAAGATAAATAAAAAAAAAAAGTTTTGACTTGGGAGCTAATATTATTGGGAGATTGATGAAAACTTTTAGATAAATAGACTTGATTAATATGCAAATTCATTATTTTGGCATGTTCAAAAGCTTATACTGATGGTCGAGCTAGCGAGCTCAAACCTTTTAGATAGCTTAAGATGATTCTTAGAGACTGTTTGTTTGGAGGAGCTTTTCATTTTTTGGTGTTCCTTTGGGTGAAAAGCAAATCCAAAGTAAAATATAGTACATTGTATTTCATTCTAATTCAATTTTGAGGTAAAACATCCTCCCCAATTTTGGATTACTTATTCTGTGCGGTCACTGGCGTACCACGTCATTTTTTTAATGTGTACCGGTGCTGTGTATCAGGTGACGCGGCGCTTTCATTCGTCTCCGAACAATCCGGTGACCGCACCGAATAATTTCTCCCAATTTTGATATAGAACATATAGCCAGATCAATAATCATCTTATTCACATTTGGATACATTGAAGATGCTCACAATTGTGAATAATTTATATATTAATTGGCATATAAATCCAACCATGGCCATCATAATGGACCAAAATCCTTAGCACTAATTTTAACCTCTTCGAAAATTGCATACCAATGATCCAAATGAGCCTCATTGTTTCACAACAACAACAAAATAAAAAATAACAAAAGTGCCATTAAGCCTTCAATTTTTATTAACAAAAGTCAACTTTAAAACTACTAAAAAATTAGATTGGATATCTTAAACGCATGGCATCCTAAGTCAGTCTGCCAAATGCACTATAAATATGCAAAACAGATACAATCCTCATATATAAAAAAATCCACAATAATCCATTTAATAAAAACATATTAGATATCTTCATATAAATTTTATTAGAATCACCTTTAAAATTATTGATTTGCTTTAAGATTAGTGAAATAAAATTAAAAAAAAATACTAATTTCAAAGCAAATCAAATGATTTCTAAGCTTATTATAATCCAAATTATATTATAATATCTTACATAATTTTTTCATTGATCAATTTACTAGCACAATTATCCTGATTTTTTACTAAGGCTTTTGATTGGGACAGCTTTAGGCTTCTTTTGAGATAGTTTTTTTTTTTTATTGTTTTTTAAAATGGCTTTTTAGTACAAAAAATTCTTAAACTAGAAATTTGTCCTAAAAAGTTGCTTTAAAAACTAGTAAAAAAACCGTCCCTTGTTTGAGTGTTTTTTTGCCTTTTTCTTTTGGAAATGGAGGATTTTTTTTTTTTTTTTTTGGTTCGTCAAATCACGTTCCCAATAACATTTTTCTGCAGTTTTAAGAAAGCTTTTTATAAATGCTTCTCCGTTAGAAAACTCCAAACTCCATTTTCTGAACTAATGTTTTTTAAAGCTGTCTTTTACAAAAGTACAAAAAAAACAAGCGAAGCCTTAGACTACTGCTTTTTCCCTATTTTTAAGAGATATTTGTACTAAAAAACAGCTTTATAAAGCAATAAAAAAGCTGTCTCAAACATAGCATAAATCATAGCAAAACCTCCTATAAAATCAAATGAGTCAAACAAAGAGAATAGCAACCATGGAGCAGAATAAAAGAGTATGCATCATAGGCGCTGGAATAAGCGGACTGGCAGCATTGAAATACTTATTGGAGAGAGGATTCCGGCCGGCGGTCTTCGAGGCCGAACGAGGCATCGGCGGCGTGTGGAAAAGCACGCCGGCATCGACAAGATTGCAAAATGAGAAGTGGGATTATCAATTCTCCGACTTCCCGTGGCCGGAGAAGGTGACGGAGGTTTGTCCTGACAGTAAGCAGGTGATAGAGTATTTAGAATCCTATGCTGAACGATTTGATCTTATAAGACATGTGAGGTTCGGAGAGAAGGTGGAGGGGATAGAGTATGTTGGTGTAGGAGAGGAGGAGATGAAGGCGTGGGATCTGTGGGGTGGGACCGGCGACGCGTTTGGCGGCGGGCGGCGAGGGGTGTGGCATGTTACGGTGCGGCGAGAGGAAGATCAAACTACAGAGGTACTTAATATAATTGAAACAAACTATCAAAGTAATCCATGGACTATTGGTAGGCAAATTAATACGTCCGGTGTCTGAATTCGTCGGGACACCAATCCAGACGCATCATGTCATCAAAATGCACTGGAACCCAATGTATTCGGGTGATGCAGCGCGTTTGGATTGGGTGTTCGGACGTCCGGTGACTGGACGTAATAATTCACCTAATATATGAGATAATTTTAGTTTCATATTATAGTTTCTTTGGGACAGCTTTTTTTACTACTTTTTAAAGCAACTTTTAGAATAATTTTTTTTTTCATAAAAATTTGTATTAAAAAACCGGTTTAAAAAGCAACAAGAAAGTCGTCACAAAGGAAGCTTAATTTTAATTTTTGTACAGAAAAATTGCTTTAAGAAGTAATAAGAAAGTCATCCCAAACGAAAGTTTAGCCTCTTTTTTCAAATATGATTCAAAAAAATAAGTTCATGCTCAAGATTATTCATTTATATGATTGAGCTTTTAAAAGTTTATTCAAGTTTGTTTATTTATATTATGCAAACAAGTATTTACCTATTCATCAAGTGCATTTATTTATTTTAATTAAAATGATATATCATACATAATTTTCCTATAAAAAAAATAATAAATAAATATTTTATGATTATTACACCTATGAAAAAGTGAAAAAAATTTAATAGTTAGATCTGAGCATGAAAAGTAAAACACAATCATTAATAATCACCGAATAGTTTCAATATCAAAATGTCTTATTTGTATATGTAAACTTGGAGTTATGTGATATTATTTATAGATATCTTAGAGTTTTTCTTAAGAAAATTAGGTACATGTGATGGATTTCGTGATTCTCTGCATCGGACGGTTTGGCGAGCATCCAAATATTCCAACATTTTCAAAAAACAAAGGTCCGGAGGTCTTTAACGGTAAGGTGATTCATTCAATGGATTACTCTAAGATGTGTAGCACAACTGCTTCTAATTTAGTGCGAGGGAAGCGAGTTACTGTTGTGGGTTATCTCAAATCAGCATTAGACATAGCTGCAGAATGTGCAGATATTAATGGTAATATCAAATTTTTTCTTCTATTCATCAAATAATATCATGTAAGTAGAATATTTTACATTTTCATTAGTTGTTGCATTCAAAATAAATTTTTGTTTAAGCAAGAGAGAATTATTAGGAGATAGAGAGTCAAGTTAAAGAAGTGGGGTTAGAGAGAATGATTGGCAGATATTATCTCAAATCTTCACTTCATTTCCACTGATTTATATATATAGAAGACTATGAAGAACATATATAAGAAAATGAACCTTCAAAAGGTTTTAAAACTCAACTTATATGAGGATGTTAAAGTGGTGATATTAGATAAACACAATTAGAAAAAGGAAAAAAAAATTGTGTAGTTAAAATTATGATCGTAAATCTAAGAAAATTTCTTTCAATGCTTGTCAACAGGACCTGAATTCCCTTGTACAATGATAGTTCGAACAAAAAGATGGAACGTATCTCATTGGATGGCATGGGGCATTCCACTAGGTTATATGTATTTAAATCGCTTCTCTGAATTACTCCTTCACAAGCCTGGGGAAGGGCTCATATTAAGCCTTTTGGCTACCTTACTTTCACCTTTGGTACAATTTGACTCATTGATCTTTCTTATCAATATTATACCAAATGTACATCTCAAACATGCATGATTAACCATAGAAATTTTTTTCTTTCAATATTAGATGTGGGTCTTCTCAAAGTTTACAGAGAGCTTCTTAAAGAAAATGATTCCCATGAAGAAGTATGACATGGTACCAGAGCATAGTTTTTTTCATGGGATATCTACGAATCAGTTTTGCCTATTACCAAATAACTTTTATAACAAAGTGGAAGAAGGAAGCATTGTCCTAAAACCATCTAAGACCTTTGAATTCTATGAGAATGGTGTCCTGATTAAAGACAATACCACACTGATAGAAACTGATTTGGTGATCTATGCCACAGGATTTAGAGGTGATCAAAAGCTAAGAAACATCTTTGTCTCTCCCTGGTTCCAAAATATAGTAGCAGGGACAGAAGATATGATAGTTCCTCTGTACAGGTACTTATTACAATAATCATCATTAATGTTATCACAAATAGTTTGGGTTCACATAAGGCACTTATTTACAAGAATTTATGTACTAGAGCTACTTACATGAAAGAACCGACTTTGATGTAGGGAGTGTATACATTCTCAGATTCCACAGATGGCCATCATTGGGTATTCTGAGAGCATATCAAACCTCCACACTTCAGAGATGAGGGCAAGGTGGTTGGCTTGCTTCCTCGACAATGGTTTCCTATTACCAAGTAGAAGAAACATGGAGAATAATATAATGGAGTGGGACAAATATTATAAGAAATATTCAGGCAGTTCAAAAGAGTGTTATCGAAGATCTTGCATCACCCCTGTTAATATTTGGTACAATGATCAATTGTGCAAGGATATGGGCTGCAATCCTAGGAGGAAGAAAGGATTTTTTGCAGATTTATTCCACCCCTATGGTCCTACAGACTATACTGAGCTTGAGCTAAGAAAATAATACATACAAGTTTACGCATCGGCGGCAGATTATCATTAAAACTATATATCATGATCTATATTATATCTTATTCAGATTGATATTTCTTAAAAGAATTATTAGAAATCTCATCATTTTGATCATCAATTTCTTATCCTACCTATTGCTTGGAAGAATTAAATTGGTTTCTCTTGTTGTTGATGATTTCTATCAACTTCAGAAATGAATGTGCACTTGCCTAGTTCATTCATTTTCCAAGAATAATATTATGTTTTCTTTAAACTTTGGGTAAAATATGTCTTTAGGATTTAAAGTTATAAGTAGAGATAAAATTTTTATAAATACTTATCCCACTAGTTAGCAAGCAAACAAAAAGAGCTACAACAAAGCATTTCTCAATTGGAAATTTTAAGGGCTTACACAACCTACAATAGAAAAATATAAATAGAAAATAAATACTAACATGGCTCATTGGTATAAATAAACTAGCTTTGAAGGACTCAAGGCATTGAAAGATTAAGGCTACGTTTGGAACAACTTTCTTAATGCTTTTAAAAACAGCTTTCTTGCACTAAAATTTTTAATTCAAGACATTTACGTAATAGAAAGCAATAAAAAAGCCGTCCCAAACAAAATCAGGGATAGCTTTCTTACTATTTTATCAAGAAGCTTTTTTACTACAAAATTTTCAAATTTCAAAATATTCGTACTAAGAAACTATCCCAAACAAAGCCTAAATTGCAACCACAATGTTAAATGCCCCCACATAATCCACCTTTATCTCCAATCGAACATATTTAAATGGTTACTATTTAAACAACTAAATATGTTTAAATGACCAAGTGATGGTGATCTGTTGGATAAAAACTCCATAGTATTGTTAAATAACAAAGGCAAAGGTAGGCGGTTGATAACGTAGTAATCAACAATCAAAACACACTCACCCAAAAATTAATGGTAGTAGAAACTAGAAAAGTAAATTAATTGACTTGATACCCTCTTTCATCTAACTAATGCACTCATAATTAATGAAAAGTCTAATATAGGCTTCCTTGAGATGGGCCTTTTAGATAAACTATTTGTCCTAAACATCACATTAATAGAGCTATCTCCTTTGGATATGGGAGATTAAGGTTTCGTTTGGGACAGTTTTTCTATTGCTTCGTAAAACAGTTTTCTAGGATAATATTTTTAATTTTTGTACTAAAAAGCTGTTTTAAGAAATAATAAGAAAGTCGTCCCAAACGAAACGAAGCCTAAACTTAAAGCTTTATAAGATATCAAGGGAAAAGTGTCCCAGAAAAGCTCTCCTATTAAAGATAGGGATCATCATCTTCAGATAAAACTGGAACAATATCGATTGGAGTTAAGCAGTGCCAAAGGAGAAACAACATATTCTTATTTTTTAGGAGAAATATGAGATTTTATAGCATTAAAGTTGGTTATCAATACGCGCGTTCTAAAACTCGATTCTAATTATCATAATGATTTGAATGCAAATAAATATTAAAGGTAAATTTTTATCCTGACAAAAATAATTTATGGCTCATTATCAAAAGCACTAGATTTATATGCACATTATCATTCACATGCTTTCTCATGACTTGGCTCTTTTGATTTGTACAACTCAGAAACAAAGCAAAAACACTTAGCCTCTGCTTATAATGGAAATAAATGTTACCTGCAACTTGAATTGTTCCGATTTCTTCTCAGAAATAAATGTCAGTTTGCTTCGACTGGGCTTTCAGGTCCTTCAGCTTCTTCAATATGTTTGTGAAGTAGTCCTGTAGATACTTTTCCAAGGTGATAATATCCTTCGAATCGACGCCGATAAGGCTATATGTGTCGTTCATCGGAGCTGAGAAAACGATGTCGCTTGATAGTACCTGAACAAATCTCTTGTTACAGTTTGCAGGTGATTTTGATTTCTTCATTATCAAGTTTTTAAAGCCATAAATCAAAGTCTAAAGCTCTATAAATTACATCAATGGAGAGTAATAATAAGCTTTACATTCAAGAAAGACAATGAGAGATAGTAACAGTGAAAGATTTTACCTCTGAAAATGCCAATCGATCTGCAACATCGTTTGTCCATTGAAAAAGTCGAGTAAGCTGGCGAGTCAGCTTTAAAACTGAAACAGGAACAGTGGTTACATTTGCATCTTGCCCTGCAAGTCTCTCGCACAATGTGATCACCTGAAATATCACAGTAATTAAGAGCAAAAATCTGTATGTGGCTGTAACTGAACTTTCTAACCGAAAAAGGGAAGAGGATATATAATATTTAAAAGGGGGGATTTATACTTACCATAAAATTCTTATATATTTACATATCTAATACATAAATCTTCACTAATACACTTTTTTTTTTTAGATTTGTAACTAGTAAACAAGTCCTGATTCGTTGAAGGGTTTATATAGCTCTATTTTCTACCAATAATTTTTTTTTAAATTCCTGTAGGAAACTTTTTGGGTTTAGAAGGATTATTACCTTATCGTTTGATTTGAATTTTAAAATATCGTATTAACATCTTTAGTGAACTTATAATTATCATAGTTAACATTAAGTTTCCTGCAAATTAGATGAATGTAAGGAAATACTAGAATAATATACATTTACAAATTATTATACAATAACTACTTACTATAACAACAACATCATCATCGAGCCTTTATCCCACTACGTGGGGTTAGCTACATGAATTTTTTTTCAATGTGCCCTATTAGAGTTAAATTCTCATTTATTTCTAATAAAAAAATGTCATTTTAAATTCTTTCTAGCCAAATCTTTTTAGTTCTACCTTTACATACCTTAACCTTTCTTAACATAGGTCAAATCCAATACATTTATCTACTCTCCTAACTAGTCATCGGAAAGCCGATGATTTATGTGACCAAACCAACTAAGGCAACTCTCTCTAATCTTATCTACCACGGGAGAAATAACAACTTACTTTTGAAAAAAAAAAGAGATGAAGGAAACTTGGAACTTAATAAATGATATAAATATAGCATGTCAATCATATAGATAAGCAAAATCAATAAAGAAAAACAAAAAAAAATTAAACTTTAAAATTGATGAATTATGTAAATTTGGATTAAACTAGATTGACAAAGTTTTGAAATTAATAATTTCTTGAAAAGAGTTATCATGATGGAATCTACGATTATATTGACCCAATTTAATTTTCTTACTAAGATTCATTTTATAAATATACAAGTCAAGAAATCAAGAGCCAAATTAGAAATGAATATCAATTTAATTTGCAGATGCAAAAGATAATTTCGATAAATACTTAATCAAGAGTTATATTATCAATATGTCCAAATGATTTATCAACGTCAGCAAGCGCAATTTGTTCAATCTAAAAATCGAGGATAGATTCAAAACCCACTTCAGGTTTTGATCCAAATATAAATGCATATTAAACATTATATTCAAGTTTTTGAATTTTTCTCTTGCATATGTTCAAGTTCATAAAAAGTCCATAATATACAACTATACATCATGAATTACATTCACATTTAATAAAATTAGATATTGGCTAATTTTATAATGGTAAATCTTTATTTTCATCTAAAGATCTAAAGCTATGTATAAAGCCATAATTATTGTCTTTGGTAAATTTTAGGTTAATTCATGCTTAATTTCTTTTCTAGCACCTTTAATTAAACAAATGTTTATCACATAATAGTCTACATGAAAATAATATTTGACCATAAGACTCTTATAGCTTTTAAAATATTCAAACATACTATAATCACCTTATCTAAATTTCACAAATTAATTATGTTGTTGATACCTAAAATGAATGAATGCATGGCAAATATTTTTTTTTTTAATTTTCTATGTTTCATTGTAGAAACAACAATTAGCCAAAGTCCCATTAAATTGATTTGAGCAAATTCAAATCTTTTGGAATCAGACATATAATATCTTACAAAAATAAATAAATAAACCTCTACATTATCTCTTCAATCTGCAAATACCTTGGGATCCCACCTTTCATCAAATGTAGAAATATAATTCTTAAACCTCCTGATACTTATGGTTGAAATTGTCTGAAATTCTAGTAAAACTAATCACATTGCATCTTATTTTGTTAGCTAACCCAATTACCATGTCCTACGTTTAGAAGATATTGTGATGCAATATTAGGCTCAATCTTAAGGCCTATATTTTATAATGCAAATCTAATATGAGACGAATGAGCCTCACAAGATGCAACAAAACTTCACGAGTCGCAAACTCTAAATTTTAATAACTATTCATTAACTCTTGATGAAAAACTAAAATACGACCAAGAAAATTTTCGATGTTGTTCAATAGCCTTACTTGCATTATATTCAATGCTTGGAAACTCATAAACAAGAAAACCACAGCATATTGAAATCCATGCATCACTGAACCCACATTGCATTGGGCTCATCATACAACAGCTATGCAACAACAAAATTAAGAGCACTATATAAAAGTAGAATAAAATAAATTACCAACGAAATAGATCCAAACCTCACACTAGTAAAAGAAGGTAATTCCCCGAATAAATCATCGAGCTTCCAATTATTAAGTTGATTCCCAAAAGTACATGGAATAGCATATCAAATTAGAATTTTATTTGAAACAATATAGATTATGTTTGCACGAGCCTAAGACCCCAATTTATAAAAAAATTCCCATTTGAATACATTAACAAGTCAGCAAAATAGCCCATCAAATTTACATACATTGATCAAATCTAAATACTTTTCTTAGAAGATGATATTCAACAAAGGTGGATGAGATATTTTGCTAAACTTTTTAATGAAGAGTGTGAAAATAAGATTGACTATAGTGACCTTAGCACCCTAAATGAAAGTAAAGATTTCTGTTTTTATCGGCGTATTAGTAAAACTGAAGTTAGAGAGGCTTTAAATAGAATGAAGGGTGGAAAAGCTGTTGGACCTGATGATATTCCAATAGAGGTGTGGAAATGCTTAGGAGATGAAGGGATTTCTTGGCTTACTAAACTTTTTAATACTATTTTGAAGACTAAAAAGATGCCAGATGAGTGGAGAATGAGTGTATTAATTCCTATTTTTAAGAATAAAGGCGATGCACAGGATTGCACGAATTATAGAGGTATTAAGTTAATGTGTCATACTTTAAAATTATGGGAGCGAGTTATAGAGCATAGGTTTTGCGGCGTGATACTAATGTTTCTCAAAATCAATTTGGATTTATGCCGGGTAGGTCGACTATGGAAGCCATACATTTATTCAGAGGTTTGATGGAAAAATATAGAGGAAATAAGGAGGATCTACATATGATATTTATTGATTTAGAAAAAGCATATGATAAAGTTCCAAGAGAAGTGTTATGGAGAGTTCTTGATAAGAAAGGAGTCAATAATGCTTATATTCAAATCATTAAAGATATGTATGCAGGAGCTATTACTTGTGTTCAAACACAAGGTGGTTTGACCAAGTATTTCCCTATTTCAGTTGGGTTACATCAAGGATCAGCCTTAAGCCCATATCTATTTGCTTTAGTCATGGATGTTCTCACTAGACATTTGCAAGATGATGTACCTTGGTGTATGCTTTTTGCTGATGATATTCTTCTTGTTGATAAGACTAGAGAGGGAGTTGAAGGTAAACTTGAATTATGGAGGTCAACCTTAGAGTCTAAAGGTTTTCGCTTGAGTAGATCTAAAACGGAATATATGGAGTGTAATTTTAGCAGTAATAGTCCTAGTGAGGGGATTGTGACTTTGGGCGATCAAGTCATTAATAAGAGTACACGTTTTAGGTATCTTGGATCTATTGTTCAGAGTGATGGTGAAATAGATGGGGATATTATCAGCAGAATTCAAGTTGGATGGTTGAAGTGGCGGAATGCATCGGGCTTGTTATGTGATAGAAATGTACCCCCTCAAACTTAAGGGAAAATTCTATAAGATGGTAGTGAGGCCTGCAATGCTTTATGGTGCCGAATGTTGGCCATTAAAAGAGAAGCATAATACTAAGTTAAGTGTGGCAGAGATGAGGATGCTTAGATGGATGAGTGGCTTTACCCTTAGAGATAGGATACGAAATGAGCATATACGTGAAAAGGTTGGAGTAGCTCCAGTAGAAGATAAGATTAGAGAGAGTCGCCTTAGATGGTTTGGTCACATAAAAAGGCGGCCTTCCGACGACCCAGTTAAGAGAGTAGAGGTATTAGATTTGACTTGTGTTAAGAAAGGTAGGGGTAGACCTAAAAAGACTTGGTTAGAAAATATTAGGAATGACCTTTCTTTATTAGATTTAAACGAGAATTTGACTTTTAATATGACTCAATGGAGAAAAAGGATTCATGTAGCCGACCCCACGTAGTGGGATAAAGGCTTGATGTTGTTGTTGTTGTTGTTGTTGATCAAATCTATATACTTCTATCATAGATGAAGAGAACAAGCACATCGATGCGACATCCACTACAAGTATCAATGTTTTTTTTTTTTTTTTTAATTTTTTAATGCTTTGCCATTTTAACCAATATAAAAATGCAGAATGTAGAAGCATAGTTTAATTATGTAACACTTTTTAACAATAATGGACTGTCAAATTGTATATTCAGCCAGACTAGACACATTTTGTTAGATATTGAAGTATATTTGCATAATGAATAACATTTTATACCTCCTGAGTTGTCCATGCACGAGGTCCGGCAAATGTAAGAAGTTTCCGGTCAACCTTCTCATTGCGCATGGCTATGAGAGTGAGCCGGGCTATGTCCTGGAATAACGTCACAATGGTGTTAGAAAATAACAAAATTGCAAGTTTCTAAAGCATACAAGACAAAGCTAACAATTTTGAACTTAACCTGAGTGTCCATATAAGCTATTCTAGTGGGAGCATCTGTCCCCCATACTGACTTTTCTTCTAGTATTGGCACAGCATATTGCCCAATTAGGCCCTTTTGTTATGTTGTAATGCGGACGGATGTCAGAAAATGACTCAAAAATGAAGTGCAGAAAAAGCATATAAATTAAGTCAAAATATCATGAACAGACTAATTTGATCTCTTAACAGATAAAAATTGCACCAATATCAATTGCAAAGGATACAACTAGTACAATTCTGACTAATGAATAAAGGATCAAAATTAAGCTTCAGCATACTACTCAAAAATCAAAGTTTTGGTATTAACTTATTAATTGAAATGTCCATGGATGCAAAAATTTGACTTGCTGCCCTTTCAATCTTTAATGCAAGTTACAAGGGTACTAGACAAGTGTAAACCTTCTAATCTTTTTTCCAATGTTTTTTTTAAGTATTTTGAGAATATATAAAATTAGTGCTATAATAATACAGAAATTAGAGAATTAGGAGTGTCATAAAAGCTTGATTTTCACTAACAGCTTAAATTAATCTCAATAATTGTTTGTGTTTATTGACCTCTACATTGAAAATTTAACCCTTAAAGGTCTTAAATCCTAACTTTAGGTCTGGGTCATAAAGCTCCAGTCTCAACCCTGCCACTTATGTATGCAATGTTTAATTCATTTGGATTTTGCACAACTTATGATCAGAATAATTCTAGAACAAATCTACTAGCAAATTCAAACAACGAAATAAAGCAATTAGTGGTTATCCGCTTAGGTTCAAAATCACATGGTAAGAACTTTGAAGCTTCCAAAATAAAAGAACAAATAACCCTATGAGCAGTAGTAGTTTTCAAAACAATCACTAGTCTAACAACGAGAATCGAATAGCATAGAGGTGCACTCAAATCCTACGATTACTAAGCTTAGGCAAGAGCAATGTAGAAGAGTCCGCTGTGACTGCAATCACACCAAGAAAATTTAGACTAAAAGATATAAGATGCACGGGAGAAGAGAAACCTTCGTCAAGGGTTGGTGGAGATCCTCCACTCGACGACTTCGAAGTGCTCGTCAAAGGCTTCCACCAAAGTATCAAGAATGCGCTCCAAGTAGTCTTCGACGGTGTGATCGATCCTTGGATTCACGTCGAAGAAAGTTGAGCGTAAGATGTCGGTGAAGCCGTATTCGTCCCAAGTGATGCCGTATTCAGTCTCTGGATCCGCCATTCATGGATGATTGGAGGTAGAGTTTCCTTAGCTCTTGATGCACTCCTAGAATGGTAGCAAAGAGAAAGAAGTTTCTCTTGCAAGTGGAGGGAGAATAACTCCTAAGTTCCCTTTTCAAAATTCTGAAAATAATTTCAGATTTTGGAGCCAAAATCTGAAAGAAATTTCAGGTTTCTATGCTTAGGAGTGAGGGGGATTGGGAGGAGAATTCAAGTCTTGAATCAAGCAAAGTATTGAAGTGGGAGGGAGGGAATTTGAGAGAGAGAGGGGGTCGGTTATGGAGAGAGGGAAGGGGGAGGGGCGGCGGCAATGAAGAGGTGGAGGGAGGATTGAAATCTATTTCCAAAAGTAAGGATACTACTTTGGAAACAAATTAATCAAAGAGGGATTTAGGCAAATTTCGGCCAATTGGGGATTAGGGGATGTGAAATTATTTCCTAAGTGAGGGATGGGTTTTAGGAAACAATTAAAAGAACTTTAATGGGATATGGAGAGAGGGGCCGGCGGCATCCAAGGGGGAGAAAAGGTTGAGAGCAATTAAATGGGGTTCCTATTTTTGGATTTAGGAATTAGGAAAGTTTTATACTTCATCCAATTTAAATTTTAAATTTAAATATGATGAATTTAGAAACTTTCCTAAAATAGATAAGTCAATTTAGGAAAGATTTTGAATTCAAATCCCAATGATTTTGAATTTCAAAATAATCCTAAATTAGTCATCAACCCAATTAGGAAACTTAAGGGGGAAGGGAAGTGGGGGGTGGCCGGCGACTATGGAGCTATCGCCGGCCGCAATGAGGGGTTTCGGGAAATGGTGGCCGGCGGCTATGGGTAGAGTTTTGTGGAGTTTGATGTGTGTGTGTGTGAGGGGGGGGGGGGGGAGTTGGGGAATTTGGTGGCGGAGTTGGATGTGATGAAGACGAATGAGAGAAGGTGGTGAGGGAAGACGAAAATACAAAGAGAAAACCACGAACCCGGCCGTCTCCAAGGTTTGTGGGTGATACGATCTCCCTCTCCTAGGGAACTCTCTCCATTAGAACTCTCGAGCTCTCTCTATACTCATGCAAGAAGAAAGTATCATAAGCAATCATTCATTCATCAATAAGATGAAAGAAAGGGCTATAAATAGCCGGGTACAATGACTCAACGAAATAAAAGACACTCTTGCCCTTTGGGCTTACATACGACGCTTCCCATTAAAGGGGTACAAAAGGAAAACATAAAACACTCAATAAATAAAATGCATGAATAATAAAATAATACAAATGACTCAAAAATACAAAGACTTGATCGTGGCCATAGATCGGCGGCCATGTCTCTGATAAACCTTCCACGATCTGATGTCCCCATCACTAACCTACCTTTATCCAAATTTAAAATGAAGCACCACCTAGCCTTAACCTTTTTTCCTCACATTTCTTCAAGAGTCGTTTCACCATTAACACGGAATACATTAAAAAGTGTCACCCTATCCAACAGATACGTAAAGTATGTCCTTTCTTTTATTTTCTATTTTCTAGACATGATATGCCAATACACTAAAAATTTATTCTGAACTTGTTAAGATTTTTGTACCTGCATGAAACCACACAACCGAATTATGATGTGGTTTAGACCAGAGTCCTGAAGAAACTTCTCAGTGCAGTACTTGATTTCCATTAATGGAACTTCAGGATGTTTATCACAGTTGTGGATGGAATAGAACACATATTTCTGAATTCCCATGGCTTTTGCGCATTGTATGAGAGCAACCTTTCCTTCCCAATCTACCTAAATAGAATAAGCCGATTAATACATACCAAGGCCAAGAAACAGAAAATAAAATTATGATATCAAACGGAAATATTGCAGCACAGCAGCATAGAACAAGAGTATAGTCCTGAAGACAATGCGCATCCAAGGATACATTACTCATGCAAAATGAGTCAATGATAAGCAATATACAATACTAACTGGTTGTGAAATTAGCATAACTAAGAGAGTGATTTAAAATTTTTATTAATAGTTCACTTCATGTTAGTAGTTTGTCTATTTTTTGCTTCACTGAAAAAATGTCTATGAGGATGAAAGAGAACGAGGCGTTTATATTTTCTGTTTTGGAGCGGGGCGTTTATATTTTCTATTTTGGTTCAATTTGATACCCTTTGTAGTCATGAGTTGGTTTAATCGTTGGTTACTTTTCAGCTATTAGTTCTTTGTGTTTGCTGTTTTACTGCTATTGGTTCTGCAGATGTGCTTTTTGGCCTAGCTTCTCTACGGAATTGCTATTGGGCCTTTAAATGAGTTTCTGGTTGACGAATTCATATGGTCGTTATTTGTGCTATTGCAGTAAAACGGGACTTGCACATTCTTCCAGCAGGTTGATTGTGATTTTGTTATATTTTTAATAATCTCATAACTTCTGTTTGTGTGTTTTGAGAACATTTCTGTGAGTAATTTTTTAAGCTTTATAGCATGTTGCTCCATGTGTATCATCTGGGATTTACAAGAGGATCATGACCGCCAACTCCATTCTATATTTGTTTTTTGTTATATGGAGAAGGGAAGTTATGATTGTAAATATGAGATTATTAAAAAAATATAAAGAATAATTAACTGCTTAATAAAATTCATGTGTTCAAGTACAGTTTAAATGATGACTACCAAATTCTTGGAGAAGTCCGATAGGAAGTGGATGCAATTTTTTTTTAAATCAGCGAACAACAATAAGAAATTAGGAGAACAAAAAAGATATATGAAAGAAAATAGCAAGATACAGTTGCATTTTCAATTGGAGAGAAAGATTCGACTCTCCCAAATCCCTAGCCATTGGTCAGAGCCCAAATAACATAAGAATAAACTAAATTCAGTAAACTCCCAAAACATAATATGAAATCACCCTATTGTTAGCCTTAATAGGCTTTCATAATTTCCTACGAAATCAGCCTCCTTTCTCTAAATAATTCCCTTTCAAATTTGAATTCAAATTAGATTTATTTTCCTAATTAATTCCCTCACAATTGTAATTAAAAGTTTAAAACTTTCCTAAACAACCCCCCCCCCCTAATTCCACCTCCTTTGCCCTAAATAATTCACTTTTAGATTTTGAATTCAAATTAGATCTCCTACTTAAATATTCCCTTCCAATTGTAATTTAAGCACTCCTAAATAATTCCCCTTTAATTAAGAACCTACCTAAATAGCTCCCTCTTCATTAGGAATCTTCTTGATTCCCTCCCAATTAAATCGGCCGGTCCATCAGTCTTCCATGCATCCTAAAATAAGACATCGAATAAAACCTCGGTGATTTCCTTCTTTGATCTTTCTTTCCTGTACTTTAGCATTTGGTTTGCACATCTACTTGGAAATGGTCAACTAGCATGCAATCTGAAATTCTTATTACAGTGTTATTTTCAGTTGTCGTGTGAATTTTATTGATCTTAAATTTCTTTGCTACCTTTCTTCTAAAACGATCATTAAATTCTTCTTTGTGAGGAATTCTTTTTATTTTTTTTAGTATCATAGAAAGAAACATAAACAATTCTAAATTAAATAATAAGTGAACTATGAAGCTTGATTTTATAAGTGAATTTGTCCATCTCATCCTAAATCTGCATTAGGAAACCCAATAAGACCCTAAGACGTCATACATCATATTTGATATTAGATCTTATAATTGAATCATCATCACTAAAAATAGTATGTAATAACTGGTTCAATTTATAGAATAAAACGAAATCAAATAAGCAATGGTTATAAACAACTAATAATGTGACCATCATGAAGTTCCAAATTTTATTCTTACTTTCAATGAGATGTATAATATTAGAGAACTTTTTAATTGAAATGATATGTTAATCTTAGAGAGGAAGAACAAATAGAGGATGTGCTTTTTAATCTTAGAGAGGAAGATTTCTTTGTCTGAATCCCAAAGAGTTGAATGAGCTAAATCAACACTTAGGATATGTTAAATCAACATGAGTTGATGCAAACATAAGCCTAAAGAACAATGTTTATCATCCCATGAATATAGGGAACACCAACAATGTCAATTTAACGCATCTTTTTCTAAGAGTAATATTAGATGCTGAGATTTCCAATGGAAAACCCTAGGTTGACTTGCATAACAAAGAAGGAGATTACCGAGCAGAAAAAGTATGGAAATAGAAATGATAATAATTTAGAGGAAAAGTTTTAGAAAATTAAATTGATCTTAACCAGAAATTTTCTAAAATCTGTAAACGCGCATTTCTTCTATTTAACTTGAAAAACGTGTTCCTCTAAATCAATAACAGAACAACACCAAGGCAAGCATATAGTCAATACTGATTTACAAACCATTCCTTATAAAGAAAATGATTCAGTCTGTGGCAAATAATCTTGTGCATGTACAGGATATTTAAAGGGTATATAATCAAAATAATTATAACAAGAAAGCAACCTACAAGACTGTCTGTATAATATTAAAAATTAACAAATCGTTATACAGTTAATTTATACTAATCAGTATGAATTCAACCACTACTGTTCACTCTGTAGATCTACATCATGAATGTAAGATAGAGCATACAAAGATAAATAGCAAAATTAAATCAGCTGCAAAAGATGCTAGAATCACATCAAAATTAAAGATCAACACTATGTTCTCAACAGAACTTTTACTAGCTCTACTAAAGAAGATGGGAACTCTGCAGTAATAATTACAGTTAAATTGTATAACCTTTCGAATGGGTTCCTCTGGCCGCCCTGTTGCACAATCAATTATTGTATGAACACCAACTAGAGTTGCCGGTATCGTTTCTGGCTTGCTCAAATCTCCCTGTTGATATGAAAATTAGAATACAGATATTCCAGAGAGAATCCAAGAAAGAAACAAGATGATACATCACTGAATGAACCACAATTGCTAAAAAATTGTATAGTAATAAAACTGTTTTGCATCAGCCAGATCAATGATTTGAAAAGAACTATCTTTTAAGCAAGGCTGTTTACATACCAAGATTGTATAATCATGAAAAGTAAGTAAACACTCAAGGATAAAAATAGGACTCAAATCTGTGTCCACAATGCCTTTATTTGTATTGGAATTATGATATAATATGCAACTAAACAAAAACAAGAGAATGGCATAAAAGCATTGTTCAAAATGAACTTCTTCAAAATATTAACAACATTGAACAATACTCTAAGTATTGAGAGATTTTTAATAATTATTTTATGAATTTCAGGCTTCATTTGGGATGGCTTTCTTACTGCTTCTTAAAGCAAATTTCTAGTATAAAAATTAAAATTTTTGTACTAAAAAGCTACTTTAAGAAGCAGTTAAAAAGCCATCCCAAACGAAACCTCAGTCTACATGGATCTCTGAATGTTCTAGTATCTTGGCATGCTCAAATAATTATAAAGCCAAAGAACATATGGAGGGTAAGAAAATAAGGGATCATATACATGAATATATACATGTGCATATATGTGTTAAGATACATATGCTTGTGCATCCATCATATATCGAGTTTAATATAGCTAAGTCTGAGTGAGTGTGGGCTCCGAAAAATTCCCATTTTTTTTTATAGGATGTGTTGATCCCGGCCTCTCCACGCCATACGTCTATTTTTCTATTAAGTGTTTGTGAGACAATGACGGCAGAGAGTTTTAACGAGATTAGGTTCCGGGGGAATTTTCAGAAGGCAGATTGGGTTTTAGATAAGACACTACCCAGAGATTTCACCCTCATTTTGTGAGGACTTTTTGATCTGAGTTCTGGTTTCCTATAGGCGCAAGCCCCTATAGTTAATTACCCCTCCTGATAACAAGAGAGAACTTTCGATTAAGACTAGTCGTTAAAAGGGTTGAATAGGTTATAAACCTATCGTATAATAGCAATAATTTAGGGTTTAAATTTTGAATTTTGAATGATTTGAAATCTAGAGTTTATCACCACAAACTTAAAACTGATGGTGGGGGGAATGAAGACGAGCCCGATCAAGATCCCATGGTTTCGTCGTCCCGGGCTGTCATGATCCCTGGTCTACTTAGTCAGAGGAGGTAGTCGACCCAACCTGACAGAAGGTACCTTGTCGGCAGCCATGGGTTGCTTCGTCCAAGAATACCTTGTAGACCTGGGTTGATGTTTGTCTAAGGCGATATATCTGAATCCACCTTAGCTCACAGAAAGCTTTATGCCTATCGAACATACCCTATGATTCATAACTCAAGGGTTTGACGCCTTTAGGGAACATACGGGCTTTGGCCGTGATCGTAATATAATGGTGCCATTTTGCGGCAAAACCACCCGATCAGAGGGCACGTGCCACGTCCCTGTTGGCAATGGACTATTTGAGGATGAATCGTAGTGATACACCCGACATGCATTCGCTCTTTGTGAGCTGAAGTTAATTTCAAATTTATCACCTCCGACAAACGATTGCGGGAGGTGGATGATTTTTAGTTTTGAGTTTTTAAGTGATTGATTTTATTTTAAGAATTTAGATTATTGTTTGATTTAAGATTTGACCCCTCCGGTTGAAATTTTCGATCAACACGCCCATCATCGGGGTGATATTGAGGCCACTTTTATTTTTGTAAGGATTTTGGGAGGTATTTTATACTTCAAGTCATGTCGACTCCAGTCCTTTTGAGGAGGAGGATGAAACTTGAATATAGACCCGCGCAGCATTCTCGAATCGTTGGATTTGGGACTTAGATGTGCGATTGGAGCACATGCGGGTTGTAGTATTTGACCCTGCGCAGCATTCTCGGTCATTGATGTCTGTAATTTTAATACATTGACCGGAGCACATGCAGGGTTGTATTTAGTTTAATGGATCATATTTAATACATAAGGGGCATTTTAAAATATTTAAACATGATCCATTGTGAGAGTGATTTTTATTTAGTAAATACCCGAAATTTCACTTAAGGGCCTAAAGAACGCCTTCTGTCCGCTTGTAGATATGTTGCGGATCCGGTGGCGTATAAGTGGTATTAGATTCCACTTTTCACTTTAAGCATCTTATCCTTCACATCTTGGGCTTCTATATTCATGTTCATGATATTACATTATCTTATAATAAAACTCATATTTATTTTTCATCATGAGCTAGCCCATTTCTTTCCTTGCATTTATATTTCTAATTCACTCCTATGTATCAATTGTATCTTTAAGAAACATCTAGAGTGACTCTAGTTTAGTGACTTTTCTACAAGATTTTATTCGGCATATCCACTAATAAGTATATACTAAGTAACGGAGCTTGATTCAACGCATCATTAATGTTTTATAACATCAATAATAACATAATGGCTTGCACTTTTCATCTTTATGATCAATTGCCTTGGAAGTTAGTTCGCATTTGTAGGAAGTTGGGTCAATATAATATAATCATCTATTAATTGATCTTGACATTCCATATGCAACATAAATAAGATGTATTAGTGACTTAGAACTTAATTAAAATCTTCCATCAAACGAATATTTATTTTATGGATGCGAACTCATTTACTAGCCTTGATTAAAAATCTCATACATAATTAAAGTTGGCATTGCAAATTATATAGAGCAAGTTGCTAGCATCCAATCTCCCTTCATGGATTTCAAGAAAATTTTCACCTTCATTTAGAATGTAATCATTATAAAGGAAATTTAGTGATAATTTTCTTTTAAACTACCATTATATATTTAGGCAATTTCAATATTTTCCTATGAATGGATCATCATTGTCATCAAATAATTTAGTGGAAAATATAGGTTTAAATTATTATTAAATTAATTATTTTTGCTTGATTGGATATTCTCCACTTTTCTCAAAAATTCGTATAAGTCCAAAATTTTCTAAGTTTTGAATTTTTGAGTAAATTTCGGCAGCCTCCCGGCGTCCCCTCCCCGATGCCGGGAGGTAAGAGAATGGCTCAACTCGGCCGGAGCGAATCAACGGCGAGGAGATTTGGGAGAGCGAATCGATCCCATCGGTGTTTGCGCTCCCTCGATCGGATAATCTCGACGATCAAGGGCTTCGGAGGACCGGATCAACCCCGGGACTTCCTTCAAATTGCTCCCACCTATTTACAAATTATTTCTCTCCATTTTTATCTCTCTTTCTCTCTCTCTCTTATTATATATATATCATAATATAATATAACATTATATTATAATATTATTATATAATATAATACTATATTAGTATAATATAGTATACTGTTATATTATAATATATAATATTTATATATTTAATATATATTTAATATATGTTATATTATACATATATTAAAAAAAGGAAAGAGGAGTTATCGGGCTAAGGCAAAGCCCTATCGAGAACAGGGAGGCAGAGACGGCGGGAGTCACGCACGGGAAATCTCGGCGTCGGTCTCGTCGGCGGGGAAGGTCGGCCGGAGGCAAGTCGGCGGCAGGATCCTGGCGGAAGTTTGGCCGGAGGTGTCGGAGCAGGAGGTCGGGGTCAGTTGAAAGTCGGCTTGAGAGTTCGACGGATCTCTCACGGGTTGTAGTTAGGGCAAGGTTGCGATTTGGCGTCAATTGCCGAGGCAATGGAAGAAGTCGTGGTTGGAGTCGGTCGGCGATGAAGACGGCTGGAGGTTGGAGGTCGACTTCGAAAACCAGAGCGGCGGATCGAGTTTGGTCGGAGGTCACGCGTGGTTTCGACGTCAGAGGTATGTATTGAATCCCTTTCTCTTCCGTTGCTCTATTCCTCTATGCGATTCTGAGAGAGTCTCTGTGTGCGTTTTAGAGCGTGAGAGCCGAATGAGAGGAGTTTCCTATTTTTAGTCGTGAGGAGCGGTTTCTGCCGAGAGAAATGTGATCGTGGGCGACGTGGGTGGTTGTTCGATTGGGTCCGATCGTGGTTGAGGTGGAGTCGGTCGGGTTTTGTCGGTGGATAAACGGTTACAGTCAACAAATGCCCCCCAACAAATATGATATGCGCTCTACAGCAGATCATGTTTGTTATAAACTGGTTGACTCTACGGATTTCTAAAATTAAATTTTAGATGTCACATAGAGGGTCTTTTAGAAATTCATGATTTATCTTCTAGATTTGTCAGGAATTAATATTTCTTCTGCCATTGCTTTGTGCTTTCTTAGGCTTGATGAAGAAATTTGTATTGTTGACCTAAATTCTTTAGAATGATATTAGGTCAGTGAAAAATAGTTATCAGTCCAGAGATTTATGCATGATGGACTTTGATGATAAATAATATTCTTTTAGTTCACCCTATGGCTTTATAAGAACTGCGGAATGACTTCTTCGATCCTGAGCTTTGTGTTTTGTCGAATATTCTGAAGAAGTGAAGCTCTTTCAATCTTAGCTTTGTGCTCTACAAATTTATTGAAGGATGATGCCTCTAACTTGATGATAATATTCCTTGTGGCTTGATGCCTTTGAGTTGATTGAGAATCTTCTTCTAAATTTTACCTCAATTTATTTGTTAGTTGAAGAAATCTTCAGAATCTGAACTGTTTTGATTTGTTAAATTTGACAAATATCAAATTTAATAGTATTTGTCATCGGGCTAACAAAACAGGTGCTTTCCTACTACGGCCTCTTATCACGACTTGTTGAGTAGGTAAAGCTATCAGTGACTCGGCCACATATAGGCTTGTTGAGACTGATATTGTATATGTTTAAGCACTGGACTTGTACTATAACAACTCATATTTGTCAAATTTGATTTGTTGAGGTTATTAAACCAAAAGTCTTCTCAATCTGAACTTCAGAATTTTGGCAAATTTGAAGAAGAATCTTCAATCTTTGCAATGATCGTATATTTGTTTGCTTGAAGGTGCTAGCGTCTGCCCTGTATTTATACAGTTGTAGCTTCATGAGTGATTTTAAATATTTATTTGGGATTTGATGATGACCCAAATAAATATTTAAAATGCCCCCTGCCTTGAAGAAAAATTTTATATGTCATCAGATTTTTAGCATTTTTAAACTTAAAAATGCCCCCTGTCTTGTGGGAGAATTTCTAAGATATCTTAGAAATATTTTCTTTCTTTATAGGGTATGATCTTCAGCTTGCTTTTTTTTTTTTTTTTTTTTTTTTTTTTTTTAAGAATGATATTTCTTCAGATATCTTCCATTGATCGGGGGCATAGGTCGTCGACCTTCTAGATCAATGAGTTGATAGGCTCCTCCTTGGTATACCTTCTCAATGACAAAAGGGCCTTCCCAATTTGGTTCAAATTTACCACCAATTTTCCGATGTGGGATAATTGGTCTTCTCAGCACCAGAACCAATTCTCCTTCTTGAAATGCTCGATGACGTACCATACGGTCGAAAGATTTCACCATCTTTGCTCGATAAATTTCTAAATTTTGTTGAGCTTGGAGTCTGACTTCATCCAGTGCATCAAGCTCTTCCATTCGTAGGCGAGCATTTTGTTCTTCTGTAAGGTCGTACTGAACAGCTACTCGAAGTGATGGTAGTTCAACTTCAAGCGGTAATACAGCTTCAGCTCCAAATACCAGTGCATAAGGAGTTGCTTTTGTTGGTGTTTTGTAAGAAAGTACGATATGCCCATAATGCTTCTGTCATCTTAGTATGCCATTCTCTTTTATTTTTAGTAAGAATTTTCTTGAGCAGTTTTATGAGCGTTTTGTTGAAGGATTCTGCCAATCCATTTGCCCTTGGATTATAGATCGATGAATATCGCCAATCGATTTTATGACGCTCAATAAACTTGTAAATTTTGGTATTTTTGAAAGCTGGACCGTTGTCTGAGATGATACGACGGGGTACACCAAATCTGTAGACAACGTTATGAGTAAAGAAGTTGATGACATGATGAGCAGTGACTTCTTTGAATGGAACTGCTTCAGCCCATTTAGAAAAATAGTCTGTTGCCGCTAATATAAAGCGATGTCCAGCAGATGATGGTGGATCAATTGGCCCTATTACATCTGTCCCCCAGCATTCGAATGGCCAGGATGCTATGGTAGGATGTAAAGGATTTGGCGGTTGATGTATAATATTGCCATGAATTTGACATTCATGACATATATCTGCATGATTTGTGCAATCCTTTACCATTGATGGCCAGTAATAACCCATCCTTTTAACTTTAATGGCCATTTTAGGACCTGATTGATGTGCACCGCATAGTCCTTCATGAACTTCAGAAATAACTTTATCAGCTTCATCCCTCCCTAAACATCGTAGCCACATTTGTTCAAATGACCTTCGATATAGCGTATTGTTGACAAACGCATATCGCAGTGCTCTCTTCTTGATTTGTGTAGCTAATGATTTATCTGCGGGAAGTTTATTTTCTCTGAAGTAGTCGATGAAAGGCTGCCTCCAATCATTTTGCTCTTCAACATCTAGGCATTCAAGCCAAGACTCAGAGAATCTACCAAATTTTCTTCCGGTAAATTTCTGAGGTTTATTTTGTTGATTTTCAGGAATAATTTGATGGGGAGAGTGAGGAACAATCGAAGTTGTATCCTGCTGTCTTGAATTTGATGATCCCTCTTCCTGTGGGGAATTTAGAATTGCTGGCTCTAGTACTCGACGTGTGTTAACACTGATTAGTACTGGCTCGTCATTCATGCTCGCCATTTCTTTAGCAAGTTTTGCTAAAGAATCTGCTTTACTATTATGAGCTCGAGATACTTGGATTAACGTAACGTTTGTAATTTGTTTCAGGAGCTCGAGAACTCGTCTATGATAGTAAATCAATCCAATTCTGCCAATTTTATAAATACCCAATACTTGATTTATGATGAGTTGAGAATCACCAAAAACTTTGAGATTTTGAATTTCCATCGAAATAGCGATCTCAAGACCTGCTATTAAAGCTTCATATTCTGCTTCATTGTTAGTTCTAGGTTCAGTTAAACCAAATGAAAATCTCATTATCCCTCCATTCGGTGCTATGAAAATAAGACCGATACCAGCTCGAGCTTTGGGGAGGTTTGGAGGTTGGGTTGGTTTTATTGATGATGCACCATCAAAATACATTTCCCACATCTGTGATTTCCCTTCTTCCAGAACAACTAGAATTTGTTCATCGGGCAGATCGTCATTGAGCGGTGAGTCTGCGGAAACGGGATGTGCGGCAAGAAAATCTGCTAAAACTTGCCCTTTCACTGCTTTCTGGGGGACATACGTGATATCAAATTGTAGAAGTATCACTGCCCACCTGGCTAGGCGACCTGTCAACGCTGGTCTTGTCATCAAGAACTTCAGCGGATCGATCTTTGATATCAATGTTATTTTATGAGATAACATATAGTGGCGGAGCTTTTGGACAGCAAAAATCAACGCCAAACAGTGCTTCTCAATTGGAGAGTAGCGTATTTCTGCTCCGATCAATCTTCGACTGATGTAATAGAGTGCATTTTCTTTGCCTTCTTCATTGTGCTGAGCTAGCAATGCTCCAAGGGACTCTTCCAACGCTGCGGTGTATAGGATAAGAGGCTTCCTTGGAATTGGTGCTGTAAGGATGGGCGGGCTTAACAGATATCTCTTAATACTATCAAAAGCTTCTTGGCATTCATTATCCCATTTAAAATGAACATCTTTCTTCATCAGCTTTGCAAATGGTTGACATCTGCCTGATAGATTTGAGATAAACCGCCGTATAAATGCAAGTTGTCCTTGTAAAGAACGAAGTTGACGGAGACTTTTCGGAGGTGGCATTTCTATGATCGCCTTAACTTTGTTAGGATCAACCTCAATCCCTCTATGCCGTACAACATACCCAAGAAATTTTCCTGAAGAAACTCCAAAGGCACATTTGAGTGGATTCATTTTGAGATTGCATTTTCTGATCCTTTCAAATACAATTCTTAGATCTTCAAGATGATCTTTTCGTTCTATACTTTTGACAACGAGATCATCCACATAGCATTCAACTTTCTGGTGAATAAGCTCATCAAATATATGCGTCATGGCTCTTTGGTATGTAGCCCCAGCATTCTTCAAGCCAAAGGGCATGACTGTGTAGCAAAATATACCGATAGGAGTCCTGAAAGAAGTGTGTTTTTCATCTTCATGTGCCATTTTGATTTGGTTATATCCTGACGATCCGTCCATAAATGAGAATATATCATAATTGGATATATTGTCAACCAACAGTTCTGATATTGAAAGTGGGAAGTCGTCTTTTGGACACGCCTTATTCAGGTCCCGATAGTCAATGCATATCCGGATTTGTCCATTCTTCTTTTTTACTGGGACGATGTTGGCTATCCAATCAGCATATTTTTCTTCTCGAATGAAACCTGCTTCGATGAGCTTCTTAGTTTCTGCTATCACTTGCTCTTCAATTTCCAGTCTCATTCGTCTTGGAGCTTGCTTAATAGGTACTGCATCTGATTTGATGGCTAATTTATGAACAGCTATATCAGGGTATAAGCCTGGCATTTCATCATATGTCCAAGCAAAGCAGTCCCTGAATTCACTGAGTAATGCTTTCATCTTTTCAACTTTATTCTTAGAGAGAAGAGCACTGATGAAGGTCGGGCGAGGGTCCTCATCAGTTCCCAAGTTTATTTCCTTCAGCTCATCCATGGTAGCAGCCTGTCCACCATCCTCAAGTTCTTCTGGTGCAGGTTTAGCCTCCATATCTTTTTCTTCATTTATATCCATGTTCTCAGTCATCGGATTTTTGTCATTTATCATATAACATTCATTTTGCTCAGTATATTCTGATACCATAAATCCCAAGCCTTTTGTATCACGATTACCCATTTTAGATAATTCGTGACACCACATTCTTTGAAAGAAACGTGCTCGTCGCCAAGTGACCATATTATGAACTCCGGCTTTTCGTATCATTTGCTGAATTCTTTTGGGACAATATCTAGGCATTTCTGTAGGGATTATCTCTTTATCTTCATCGAAATTCTCGAGCTCATTGATATCATCTTCTTGATACTCTCCAAATTTGTAAAATAAGCTTCCCGGACTACTACTTCCGCGTAGGGGAGGTACATAAAATGTTTTGAGTTCTTCAATATTATGAACCTCACGGGATACGATCTCTCTAAAGTGTTGTGGAGGTATCAGTGTCACTACAAAAGTATTCTCCTTTGGCTTTTCTTTAATTAAAGGCTTGTAGATTTCAGAGATATCATCTTCTTCCTCTGTGTCACTTCCCAAATGGAGTACAACTTTATTTGATTTAGGAGGCATATTAACCCTTTTAGAAAGATTTGATGTCAAGCTCTTTCTTCCTATATCCTTTTCTTCAATTTCTTTAGGTTGTTTTGTACTCCTTGAGCTTGATGCTTTAGTTGTAGAAGATTTCATCGACTTTACTTTATTTGGAATGAAGTATTTTGCATCATCGTAAATTTTCACTTCGTGGACTGAGAAGGGTTGTATATCTCCAGAGATTCGGAACTCTTCTCCATCCTTTAGATATTTCATACATTGGTGCATAGTTGATGGAATAAGACCATTTTCGTGGAGCCATGGTCTACCCAATAGTGCCTTGAATGAAGTGTCTGCATCGATGATATGAAATTTAGCCTCTGTATACAGTTCTCCAAATTTTTCAATGGAAGAATAAATGATCCTATAGTTCTTTGTCCTTTCTCATTGAAGCCGTGCACCATAAGTTTATCTGACCCGAGATGTTGAATATCAAGGGATAATGATCTCAATGTGCGCAAGCTCATAAGGTTTATTGAAGACCCAGGGTCAATCAGGATTCGCCTTATTATGATGCCATCACTTTCAGCCGTGACATATAAAGGACGATTATGTTCTGTAGTCCCCAACATGAGATCTTCTTCAGAGAATGTAACAATAGGTTCATTTCGAGCATGAAGAACTTCGCTCAAACACCTTTCTGCGAAATATGCTTCATATCTCTCTGGATTTTTGAGAGCCTGTATTAAGGTTTCTCGAAGTTCTTTTGACATCAGAAGAGCTTCATAGATGCTGAGCTGTGCTGGGATTTTCCTCAAATGAGAAATGATATTATACTCTATCTCTTTATTTGCATCATATTTCTTTTTATGATCTTTAGGGATGATTTCTTCATTGATAATTATATCTTTTCCCTTATCTTTATTTGATAACCCCTTTTTTAGTGGTGGCGGCGGCAACATTTTACCACTTCTTAATTGTACTTGAGCCACATCGTTCGATTCAGCATCATCTGATGAAGTTTTTGTTGAATGTTCAGAGTCATCATTTAGTTTCACACGCTCCATTCGTGAAGTTATTTGTTGATCTGACTCATCATCATTTGGAAAACATAACTCTTCTTCTGAGTTATAATCTGTCTGTAATGTCATCAAACATGACTCCGATGTCATTTTATCAGTCATTTTTATGGGAAATATTGCTATCTGATCCCTATCATGATCTTTTACAGAATCTTTTTGACCGATATTTGATGTCACTGAGATGACTCGGCATGTTTCTACATGGAGTTGATCTTCATCTTCTTGTTCATCATCTTCTACTTCTGATTGGTCTATTTGAAGATTGGACATAAAATCAGCAAGTGTTATAGGCTGTCTCAATGGTTGACGATAATCTTCCAAATTGTTGATGATCTTTTGAAGTACAGACCTCTTCTTCTTTTTTGCTTGATGTGTTTATTTGAGTTATTGGGCTTCTTGGAGGATGTCTTATAGAACCGCTTTGTATTAGGACGCCTCCGAGTTAATGATCTGGAAGTGGATGCACCTGAACTTGAATTTTCTTTTAATTCAAGCACAGGTTCCGTAGAGGATTTCCATTTTATACCGGGAACTCTTTCTAGTTGTTTGATCATCTTCATCGTCTTCTTAGAGATAGCGGTCTGCCATTCATCTTTTTTTGGCATTATTTTCTCTTTCATTTTATCTCCTTCCTTAATCTGGAGTATAGGAGAAATCATAATCACCTTTACAGATTCTTTCTTTGGGTGAACTAAAACGCTATTTGATAACGTGAATTCACCATTTCTGTACTTTCTTTCCAGCCAGTCTTTGAATACATAACAATCTTCAATAGGGTGGCTGATAACTCGATGATACGGGCAATAATTTGGATCATCTTTTTGATCAGCTTCTTCGGGTCTTTTACACTCCGGTAATTCAAGACCAGCATTAAGTGCTTGTTTGAATAGCTTTGCCACACTTTCTCTTTTAAAAGAATATTCTCTATTCATTTTCTCCTTAAGGGATGTGATTCGATCACCGGTTTTTTGTTTTGAATATTCTCCTCCATTACGAAAGGTCTGAGACTTATCATTTCCTCCCAATATTAGTTTTGGTTGAGGTTTGGTATACTGCTTTCTTTATCATCTTTAGGAGTAGATTGTTTTTCTTTGTCAATCCTTAAAGATGATGTAGAATATATTTCATCTCTTCTGTTATCTGTAGCTTTATTCTTTCGGGGTCTATCTGAATAATATTCAGACTTAGACAAGTTCAACTTTTCAAATTTAGCTACTCTGTCCAGTAGCTCTTGATAAGTGCTGATGGAGGCCATGCATAAAAATGGCAACATCTTATCATCGATGTTTCCCATCAGTAGTTGAACGGCGTGCTCCTCTTCCAACTGTTGTTCGCATTTCATACTTATGTTGCGCCAGCGGGTGATGTACTTTGTCACCGACTCACCCTTTTTTTTTCGTTTCTCTAAGGCAAAAGATCAGCAATAGTAGTCTTTTCGGTAGCACTGGCGAACCTTTTCACGAACATATTTTCTAGTTCTGCAAATGCCTTAACCGAATCATTAGGGAGCTCGGTGTACCATTCAAAAGCAGTCGCAGTCAAACTGCTAATAAATTGGCGGAAGAGTAAAGCATCCACGCCCCCAGTATTTCCACATGTTGCTTTAAATTGGGCCAAGTGTTGTTTAGGATTACCAGTACCATTAAAAGTATTAAATTTAGGCACTGAATATCCTTTAGGATATGGTACTTGATCGTACTCGGCCGGATACGGGCGACCCTTGCTCACAAACTTCTCTACATGCTCTGAGGCAATGACAGCTTTAATCTTTTCATTGATTATTGATTCTAGCTGTGGAGTCATCATCGGCTCAGATGCACTTGCAACATTTTGATGAGTTTGTAGATTGATAGGTCGATCAGCCTCATTTTCTTCTTGATTTATGGTTCGTATTCTGGACACCTAGGGTATTGGATCGGTTGGCATATTAGTAGGAATACTACTCGATATATGCTGATTAACTGGTTGATTTGTTATTTGCTGATCAATTGCTTGAGCAAGGGGCAGGAGTAGTAATGATGTTCTTTTGCATTAATTGCATCATTGCAGTCATCTGCGCCATCATTTCTGTCATTTTGTTATTCAGCTCTGATATCTCCTTATCCTTCTCTTTCATTTGAAGTTTCAGACGTCTTTGTGCTTGCGCAAGTGTTTCAGTAAGCACTTCTTCTTCTTGATCATCATTTTGTCCATCATCTGAAGGGACTTCTTCTTCTTCTTCTAACTGCTCATGCTGAGCTTGATCTTCTTGAGAGGTTGTTTTAGAAGAAGTGAGCGCTACTTCGTTGCGTCGTTTATAGCCACGTGTTTGATGTGGCTCATCATTATGCCCCACCATGTAAACTACCTCAACTTCCATGGTGTCTTCATCATCATCTTTTTCTTGTATAGAAATCTCAGAGCGACGCTTCAATGAATTCTGGCTGGCTCTATATGTGGTATAGAAAACTTCTTTGATTGGAGGAGTACGATTAAAGTTAACTTTCTTCTGAGAGGATGAAGTTGGCTGGCAATAGGATTCCTTGGAAGATTCTCCAAGGTGTCGACTATTGCGAATATCAGTAATATGTACCTTTTTCTTAGGTACCCAATGTTGAAGATTTTTGTGAAAAGGCGGATCTCTGGGAGGCTGCACCAGATGTCACGCCTATATTGATTTTCTTATCAAATAATCTTCTTTCAGGAGATTTTGGCCTCCAAATTTCTTTACCCTTCCACTGGGACCTTTTGAAAGCGGATTCCTGGATGCGAGATCTAGGTTTCACGCTCCAATATTCACCACGTGGAGCTGATCTTGATTTCTCTTGAGTTAACATGGCAGATGGTAACTCTCTTTTTGTGGGATTCTTGTAGTTTTGTTTGTAAATAACCCATTATATTTCTTCTTCAATAAGCCATTCTCCTTTGCAACTTCAGAACCCTATGCACCCTGGCAGATAAAGTTTCATATCTCTTTTTCTGAGGAACAGGAGTTTGTCGTTGTTGTTCCCAGAAAGACTGCTTCAACTCGCCAGTAGGACTATTCCTCTTTACCCATTTTAAATTTGCAAACTTATTATGGGTGGGAACATTAACTTCTGGTTCTAAGGCTGGGAGTGTGTGATGGATGCACAGGTAGTGGTTGTTGAGCTCGTAGCTTTGCATTCAATTTTCTCCCTCTGCCTTCTTGTAAGCCTTCCTCCAGATGAGGAGGCTTCAGCATCATCCTTCCCGGGTGCAGATAACCCGGTTGGCAGAGTGGTATCCATGATAGGCATCACAGATATTCTTCCTTCAGTTACGATCCTCTTAGTGGAGGAAGCCTTGGGTTGTGATAACCTTTCGAAGACTGAGGTCTTGTTTTGTTGAGCTGCCTTTGCAGTAGCAGTTCTACCAGTTCCTGGTTGTTGCACGGAATAAGCACGTCGTGCATAAGTATCAGTAGAATTAGGTCTCGTAGGATGGCCTCGAACAGTCATGCCGTGAATAGGTACGGCAGCAGCTTTTGCAGTAGCTGTAGAAAACTCTAAGCTTCCAAATCGGATGGTGGCTTCAGAATTTCCAGTGTTGATAACAGCATTAGCTAGCTGAATGCTAGCACCTCGTCCCAGTTGGACGGTGAAGGGTGTATTCTGTAGTTCCATTCTGCACAATTGAAAGGAAAGGGTTAGTATTCAGAAGTTGATACATCACCCCACACTTTCAAAGTGCAGAGACTATACAGAAATAAAAATATATAATAAAATTATATTTGATTGCATATTTTCAAACCCTAAATATAATAAACTTATTATAATTTTAATAACTTTATCGCTATTATAGTTTATGTCTAACTAGCCGAAGATGGAAAGAGAAACCGTCCCCAGCGGAGTCGCCAGAAATCTGTGGGCTCCGAAAAATTCCCATTTTTTTTATAGGATGTGTTGATCCCGGCCTCTCCACGCCATACGTCTATTTTTCGATTAAGTGTTTGTGAGACAATGACGGCAGAGAGTTTTAACGAGATTAGGTTCCGGGGGAATTTTCAGAAGGCAGATTGGGTTTTAGATAAGACACTACCCAGAGATTTCACCCTCATTTTGTGAGGACTTTTTGATCTGAGTTCTGGTTTCCTATAGGCGCAAGCCCCTATAGTTAATTACCCCTCCTGATAACAAGAGAGAACTTTCGATTAAGACTAGTCGTTAAAAGGGTTGAATAGGTTATAAACCTATCGTATAATAGCAATAATTTAGGGTTTAAATTTTGAATTTTGAATGATTTGAAATCTAGAGTTTATCACCACAAACTTAAAACTGATGGTGGGGGGAATGAAGATGAGCCCGATCAAGATCCCATGGTTCCGTCGTCCCGGGCTGTCATGATCCCTGGTCTACTTAGTCAGAGGAGGTAGTCGACCCAACCTGACAGAAAGTACCTTGTCGGCAGCCATGGGTTGCTTCGTCCAAGAATACCTTGTAGACCTGGGTTGATGTTTGTCTAAGGCGATATATCTGAATCCACCTTAGCTCACAGAAAGCTTTATGCCTATCGAACATACCCTATGATTCATAACTCAAGGGTTTGACGCCTTTAGGGAACATACGGGCTTTGGCCGTGATCGTAATATAATGGTGCCATTTTGCGGCAAAACCACCCGATCAGAGGGCACGTGCCACGTCCCTGTTGGCAATGGACTATTTGAGGATGAATCGTAGTGATACACCCGACATGCATTCGCTCTTTGTGAGTTGAAGTTAATTTCAAATTTATCACCTCCGACAAACGATTGCGGGAGGTGGATGATTTTTAGTTTTGAGTTTTTAAGTGATTGATTTTATTTTAAGAATTTAGATTATTGTTTTTGATTTAAGATTTGACCCCCTCCGGTTGAAATTTTCGATCAACACGCCCATCATCGGGGTGATATTGAGGCCACTTTTATTTTTGTAAGGATTTTGGGAGGTATTTTATACTTCAAGTCATGTCGACTCCAGTCCTTTTGAGGAGGAGGATGAAACTTGAATATAGACCCCGCGCAGCATTCTCGAATCGTTGGATTTGGGACTTAGATGTGCGATTGGAGCACATGCGGGTTGTAGTATATTTGACCCTGCGCAGCATTCTCGGTCATTGATGTCTGTAATTTTAATACATTGACCGGAGCACACATGCAGGGTTGTATTTAGTTTAATGGATCATATTTAATACATAAGGGGCATTTTAAAATATTTAAACATGATCCATTGTGAGAGTGATTTTTATTTAGTAAATACCCGAAATTTCACTTAAGGGCCTAAAGAACGCCTTCTGTCCGCTTGTAGATATGTTACGGATCCGGTGGGCGTATAAGTGGTATTAGATTCCACTTTTTTCACTTTAAGCATCTTATCCTTCACATCTTGGCTTCTATATTCATGTTCATGATATTACATTATCTTATAATAAAACTCATATTTATTTTTCATCATGAGCTAGCCCATTTCTTTCCTTGCATTTATATTTCTAATTCACTCCTATGTATCAATTGTATCTTTAAGAAACATCTAGAGTGACTCTAGTTTAGTGACTTTTCTACAAGATTTTATTCGGCATATCCACTAATAAGTATATACTAAGTAACGGAGCTTGATTCAACGCATCATTAATGTTTTATAACATCAATAATAACATAATGGCTTGCACTTTTCATCTTTATGATCAATTGCCTTGGAAGTTAGTTCGCATTTGTAGGAAGTTGGGTCAATATAATATAATCATCTATTAATTGATCTTGACATTCCATATGCAACATAAATAAGATGTATTAGTGACTTAGAACTTAATTAAAATCTTCCATCAAACGAATGTTTATTTTATGGATGCGAACTCATTTACTAGCCTTGATTAAAAATCTCATACATAATTAAAGTTGGCATTGCAAATTATATAGAGCAAGTTGCTAGCATCCATTCTCCCTTCGTGGATTTCAAGAAAATTTTCACCTTCATTTAGAATGTAATCGTTATAAAGGAAATTTAGTGATAATTTTCTTTTAAACTACCATTATATATTTAGGCAATTTCAATATTTTCCTATGAATGGATCATCATTGTCATCAAATAATTTAGTGGAAAATATAGGTTTAAATTATTATTAAATTAATTATTTTTGCTTGATTGGATATTCTCCACTTTTCTCAAAAATTCGTATAAGTCCAAAATTTTCTAAGTTTTGAATTTTTGAGTAAATTTCGGCAGCCTCCCGGCGTCCCCTCCCCCCGATGCCGGGAGGTAAGAGAATGGCTCAACTCGGCCGGAGCGAATCAACGGCGAGGAGATTTGGGAGAGCGAATCGATCCCATCGGTGTTTGCGCTCCCTCGATCGGATAATCTCGACGATCAAGGGCTTCGGAGGACCGGATCAACCCCGGGACTTCCTTCAAATTGCTCCCACCTATTTACAAATTATTTCTCTCCATTTTTATCTCTCTTTCTCTCTCTCTCTCTATTATATATATATATCATAATATAATATAACATTATATTATAATATTATTATATAATATAATACTATATATTAGTATAATATAGTATACTGTTATATTATATATATATAATATTTATATATTTAATATATATTTAATATATGTTATATTATACATATATATTAAAAAAAAGGAAAGAGGAGTTATCGGGCTAAGGCAAAGCCCTATCGAGAACAGGGAGGCAGAGACGGCGGGAGTCACGCACGGGGAAATCTCGGCGTCGGTCTCGTCGGCGGGGAAGGTCGGCCGGAGGCAAGTCGGCGGCAGGATCCTGGCGGAAGTTTGGCCGGAGGTGTCGGAGCAGGAGGTCGGGGTCAGTTGAAAGTAGGCTTGAGAGTTCGACGGATCTCTCACGGGTTGTAGTTAGGGCAAGGTTGCGATTTGGCGTCGATTGCCGAGGCAATGGAAGAAGTCGTGGTTGGAGTCGGTCGGCGATGAAGACGGCTGGAGGTTGGAGGTCGACTTCGAAAACCAGAGCGGCGGATCGAGTTTGGTCGGAGGTCACGCGTGGTTTCGACGTCAGAGGTATGTATTGAATCCCTTTCTCTTCCGTTGCTCTATTCCTCTATGCGATTCTGAGAGAGTCTCTGTGTGCGTTTTAGAGCGTGAGAGCCGAATGAGAGGAGTTTCCTATTTTTAGTCGTGAGGAGCGGTTTCTGCCGAGAGAAATGCGATCGTGGGCGACGTGGGTGGTTGTTCGATTGGGTCCGATCGTGGTTGAGGTGGAGTCGGTCGGGTTTTGTCGGTGGATAAACGGTTACAGTCAACAAATGCCCCCCAACAAATATGATATGCGCTCTACAGCAGATCATGTTTGTTGTAAACTGGTTGACTCTACGGATTTCTAAAATTAAATTTTAGATGTCACATAGAGGGTCTTTTAGAAATTCATGATTTATCTTCTAGATTTGTCAGGAATTAATATTTCTTCTGCCATTGCTTTGTGCTTTCTTAGGCTTGATGAAGAATTTGTATTGTTGACCTAAATTCTTTAGAATGATATTAGGTCAGTGAAAAATAGTTATCAGTCCAGAGATTTATGCATGATGGACTTTGATGATAACAATATTCTTTTAGTTCACCCTATGGCTTTATAAGAACTGCGGAATGACTTCTTCGATCCTGAGCTTTGTGTTTTGTCGAATATTCTGAAGAAGTGAAGCTCTTTCAATCTTAGCTTTGTGCTCTACAAATTTATTGAAGGATGATGCCTCTAACTTGATGATAATATTCCTTGTGGCTTGATGCCTTTGAGTTGATTGAGAATCTTCTTCTAAATTTTACCTCAATTTATTTGTTAGTTGAAGAAATCTTCAGAATCTGAACTGTTTTGATTTGTTAAATTTGACAAATATCAAATTTAATAGTATTTGTCATCGGGCTAACAAAACAGGTGCTTTCCTACTACGGCCTCTTATCACGACTTGTTGAGTAGGTAAAGCTATCAGTGACTCGGCCACATATAGGCTTGTTGAGACTGATATTGTATATGTTTAAGCACTGGACTTGTACTATAACAACTCATATTTGTCAAATTTGATTTGTTGAGGTTATTAAACCAAAAGTCTTCTCAATCTGAACTTCAGAATTTTGGCAAATTTGAAGAAGAATCTTCAATCTTTGCAATGATCGTATATTTGTTTGCTTGAAGGTGCTAGCGTCTGCCCTGTATTTATACAGTTGTAGCTTCATGAGTGATTTTAAATATTTATTTGGGATTTGATGATGACCCAAATAAATATTTAAAATGCCCCCTGCCTTGAAGAAAAATTTTATATGTCATCAGATTTTTAGCATTTTTAAACTTAAAAATGCCCCCTGTCTTGTGGGAGAATTTCTAAGATATCTTAGAAATATTTTCTTTCTTTATAGGGTATGATCTTCAGCTTGTTTTTTTTTTTTTTTTTTTTTTAAGAATGATATTTCTTCAGATATCTTCCATTGATCGGGGGCATAGGTCGTCGACCTTCTAGATCAATGAGTTGATAGGCTCCTCCTTGGTATACCTTCTCGATGACAAAAGGGCCTTCCCAATTTGGTTCAAATTTACCACCAATTTTCCGATGTGGGATAATTGGTCTTCTCAGCACCAGAATCAATTCTCCTTCTTGAAATGCTCGATAACGTACCATACGGTCGAAAGATTTCACCATCTTTGCTCGATAAATTTCTAAATTTTGTTGAGCTTGGAGTCTGACTTCATCCAGTGCATCAAGCTCTTCCATTCGTAGGCGAGCATTTTGTTCTTCTGTAAGGTCGTACTGAACAGCTACTCGAAGTGATGGTAGTTCAACTTCAAGCGGTAATACAGCTTCAGCTCCAAATACCAGTGCATAAGGAGTTGCTTTTGTTGGTGTTTTGTAAGTAGTACGATATGCCCATAATGCTTCTGTCATCTTAGTATGCCATTCTCTTTTATTTTTAGTAAGAATTTTCTTGAGCAGTTTTATGAGCGTTTTGTTGAAGGATTCTGCCAATCCATTTGCCCTTGGATTATAGATCGATGAATATCGCCAATCGATTTTATGACGCTCAATAAACTTGTAAATTTTGGTATTTTTGAAAGCTGGACCGTTGTCTGAGATGATACGACGGGGTACACCAAATCTGTAGACAACGTTATGAGTAAAGAAGTTGATGACATGATGAGCAGTGACTTCTTTGAATGGAACTGCTTCAGCCCATTTAGAAAAAATAGTCTGTTGCCGCTAATATAAAGCGATGTCCAGCAGATGATGGTGGATCAATTGGCCCTATTACATCTGTCCCCCAGCATTCGAATGGCCAGGATGCTATGGTAGGATGTAAAGGATTTGGCGGTTGATGTATAATATTGCCATGAATTTGACATTCATGACATATATCTGCATGATTTGTGCAATCCTTTACCATTGATGGCCAGTAATAACCCATCCTTTTAACTTTAATGGCCATTTTAGGACCTGATTGATGTGCACCGCATAGTCCTTCATGAACTTCAGAAATAACTTTTTATCAGCTTCATCCCTCCCTAAACATCGTAGCCACATTTTGTTCAAATGACCTTCGATATATAGCGTATTGTTGACAAACGCATATCGCAGTGCTCTCTTCTTGATTTGTGTAGCTAATGATTTATCTGCGGGAAGTTTATTTTCTCTGAAGTAGTCGATGAAAGGCTGCCTCCAATCATTTTGCTCTTCAACATCTAGGCATTCAAGCCAAGACTCAGAGAATCTACCAAATTTTCTCTTCCGGTAAATTTCTGAGGTTTATTTTGTTGATTTTCAGGAATAATTTGATGGGGAGAGTGAGGAACAATCGAAGTTGTATCCTGCTGTCTTGAATTTGATGATCCCTCTTCCTGTGGGGAATTTAGAATTGCTGGCTCTAGTACTCGACGTGTGTTAACACTGATTAGTACTGGCTCGTCATTCATGCTCGCCATTTCTTTAGCAAGTTTTGCTAAAGAATCTGCTTTACTATTATGAGCTCGAGATACTTGGATTAACGTAACGTTTGTAATTTGTTTCAGGAGCTCGAGAACTCGTCTATGATAGTAAATCAATCCAATTCTGCCAATTTTATAAATACCCAATACTTGATTTATGATGAGTTGAGAATCACCAAAAACTTTGAGATTTTGAATTTCCATCGAAATAGCGATCTCAAGACCTGCTATTAAAGCTTCATATTCTGCTTCATTGTTAGTTCTAGGTTCAGTTAAACCAAATGAAAATCTCATTATCCCTCCATTCGGTGCTATGGAAATAAGACCGATACCAGCTCGAGCTTTGGGGAGGTTTGGAGGTTGGGTTGGTTTTATTGATGATGCACCATCAAAATATATTTCCCACATCTGTGATTTCCCTTCTTCCAGAACAACTAGAATTTGTTCATCGGGCAGATCGTCATTGAGCGGTGAGTCTGCGGAAACGGGATGTGCGGCAAGAAAATCTGCTAAAACTTGCCCTTTCACTGCTTTCTGGGGGACATACGTGATATCAAATTGTAGAAGTATCACTGCCCACCTGGCTAGGCGACCTGTCAACGCTGGTCTTGTCATCAAGAACTTCAGCGGATCGATCTTTGATATCAATGTTATTTTATGAGATAACATATAGTGGCGGAGCTTTTGGACAGCAAAAATCAACGCCAGACAGTGCTTCTCAATTGGAGAGTAGCGTATTTCTGCTCCGATCAATCTTCGACTGATGTAATAGAGTGCATTTTCTTTGCCTTCTTCATTGTGCTGAGCTAGCAATGCTCCAAGGGACTCTTCCAACGCTGCGGTGTATAGGATAAGAGGCTTCCTTGGAATTGGTGCTGTAAGGATGGGCGGGCTTAACAGATATCTCTTAATACTATCAAAAGCTTCTTGGCATTCATTATCCCATTTAAAATGAACATCTTTCTTCATCATCAGCTTTGCAAATGGTTGACATCTGCCTGATAGATTTGAGATAAACCGCCGTATAAATGCAAGTTGTCCTTGTAAAGAACGAAGTTGACGGAGACTTTTCGGAGGTGGCATTTCTATGATCGCCTTAACTTTGTTAGGATCAACCTCAATCCCTCTATGCCGTACAACATACCCAAGAAATTTTCCTGAAGAAACTCCAAAGGCACATTTGAGTGGATTCATTTTGAGATTGCATTTTCTGATCCTTTCAAATACAATTCTTAGATCTTCAAGATGATCTTTTCGTTCTATACTTTTGACAACGAGATCATCCACATAGCATTCAACTTTCTGGTGAATAAGCTCATCAAATATATGCGTCATGGCTCTTTGGTATGTAGCCCCAGCATTCTTCAAGCCAAAGGGCATGACTGTGTAGCAAAATATACTGATAGGAGTCCTGAAAGAAGTGTGTTTTTCATCTTCATGTGCCATTTTGATTTGGTTATATCCTGACGATCCGTCCATAAATGAGAATATATCATAATTGGATATATTGTCAACCAACAGTTCTGATATTGGAAGTGGGAAGTCGTCTTTTGGACACGCCTTATTCAGGTCCCGATAGTCAATGCATATCCGGATTTGTCCATTCTTCTTTTTTACTGGGACGATGTTGGCTATCCAATCAGCATATTTTTCTTCTCGAATGAAACCTGCTTCGATGAGCTTCTTAGTTTCTGCTATCACTTGCTCTTCAATTTCCAGTCTCATTCGTCTTGGAGCTTGCTTAATAGGTACTGCATCTGATTTGATGGCTAATTTATGAACAGCTATATCAGGGGATAAGCCTGGCATTTCATCATATGTCCAAGCAAAGCAGTCCCTGAATTCACTGAGTAATGCTTTCATCTTTTCAACTTTATTCTTAGAGAGAAGAGCACTGATGAAGGTCGGGCGAGGGTCCTCATCAGTTCCCAAGTTTATTTCCTTCAGCTCATCCATGGTAGCAGCCTGTCCACCATCCTCAAGTTCTTCTGGTGCAGGTTTAGCCTCCATATCTTTTTCTTCATTTATATCCATGTTCTCAGTCATCGGATTTTTGTCATTTATCATATAACATTCATTTTGCTCAGTATATTCTGATACCATAAATCCCAAGCCTTTTGTATCACGATTACCCATTTTAGATAATTCGTGACACCACATTCTTTGAAAGAAACGTGCTCGTCGCCAAGTGACCATATTATGAACTCCGGCTTTTCGTATCATTTGCTGAATTCTTTTGGGACAATATCTAGGCATTTCTGTAGGGATTATATCTCTTTATCTTCATCGAAATTCTCGAGCTCATTGATATCATCTTCTTGATACTCTCCAAATTTGTAAAATAAGCTTCCCGGACTACTACTTCCGCGTAGGGGAGGTACATAAAATATTTTGAGTTCTTCAATATTATGAACCTCACGGGATACGATCTCTCTAAAGTGTTGTGGAGGTATCAGTGTCACTACAAAAGTATTCTCCTTTGGCTTTTCTTTAATTAAAGGCTTGTAGATTTCAGAGATATCATCTTCTTCCTCTGTGTCACTTCCCAAATGGAGTACAACTTTATTTGATTTAGGAGGCATATTAACCCTTTTAGAAAGATTTGATGTCAAGCTCTTTCTTCCTATATCCTTTTCTTCAATTTCTTTAGGTTGTTTTGTACTCCTTGAGCTTGATGCTTTAGTTGTAGAAGATTTCATCGACTTTACTTTATTTGGAATGAAGTATTTTGCATCATCGTAAATTTTCACTTCGTGGACTGAGAAGGGTTGTATATCTCCAGAGATTCGGAACTCTTCTCCATCCTTTAGATATTTCATATATTGGTGCATAGTTGATGGAATAAGACCATATTCGTGGAGCCATGGTCTACCCAATAGTGCCTTGAATGAAGTGTCTGCATCGATGATATGAAATTTAGCCTCTGTATACAGTTCTCCAAATTTCAATGGAAGAATAAATGATCCTATAGTTCTTTGTCCTTTCTCATTGAAGCCGTGCACCATAAGTTTATCTGACCCGAGATGTTGAATATCAAGGGATAATGATCTCAATGTGCGCAAGCTCATAAGGTTTATTGAAGACCCAAGGTCAATCAGGATTCGCCTTATTATGATGCCATCACTTTCAGCCGTGACATATAAAGGACGATTATGTTCTGTAGTCCCCAACATGAGATCTTCTTCAGAGAATGTAACAATAGGTTCATTTCGAGCATGAAGAACTTCGCTCAAACACCTTTCTGCGAAATATGCTTCATATCTCTCTGGATTTTTGAGAGCCTGTATTAAGGTTTCTCGAAGTTCTTTTGACATCAGAAGAGCTTCATAGATGCTGAGCTGTGCTGGGATTTTCCTCAAATGAGAAATGATATTATACTCTATCTCTTTATTTGCATCATATTTCTTTTTATGATCTTTAGGGATGATTTCTTCATTGATAATTATATCTTTTCCCTTATCTTTATTTGATAACCCCTTTTTTAGTGGTGGCGGCGGCAACATTTTACCACTTCTTAATTGTACTTGAGCCACATCGTTCGATTCAGCATCATCTGATGAAGTTTTTGTTGAATGTTCAGAGTCATCATTTAGTTTCACACGCTCCATTCGTGAAGTTATTTGTTGATCTGACTCATCATCATTTGGAAAACATAACTCTTCTTCTGAGTTATAATCTGTCTGTAATGTCATCAAACATGACTCCGATGTCATTTTATCAGTCATTTTTATGGGAAATATTGCTATCTGATCCCTATCATGATCTTTTACAGAATCTTTTTGACCGATATTTGATGTCACTGAGATGACTCGACATGTTTCTACATGGAGTTGATCTTCATCTTCTTGTTCATCATCTTCTACTTCTGATTGGTCTATTTGAAGATTGGACATAAAATCAGCAAGTGTTATAGGCTGTCTCAATGGTTGACGATAATCTTCCAAATTGTTGATGATCTTTTGAAGTACAGACCTCTTCTTCTTTTGCTTGATGTGTTTATTTGAGTTATTGGGCTTCTTGGAGGATGTCTTATAGAACCGCTTTGTATTAGGACGCCTCCGAGTTAATGATCTGGAAGTGGATGCACCTGAACTTGAATTTTCTTTTAATTCAAGCACTGGTTCCGTAGAGGATTTCCATTTTATACCGGGGAACTCTTTCTAGTTGTTTGATCATCTTCATCGTCTTCTTAGAGATAGCGGTCTGCCATTCATCTTTTTTTGGCATTATTTTCTCTTTCATTTTATCTCCTTCCTTAATCTGGAGTATAGGAGAAATCATAATCACCTTTACAGATTCTTTCTTTGGGTGAACTAAAACGCTATTTGATAACGTGAATTCACCATTTCTGTACTTTCTTTCCAGCCAGTCTTTGAATACATAACAATCTTCAATAGGGTGGCTGATAACTCGATGATACGGGCAATAATTTGGATCATCTTTTTGATCAGCTTCTTCGGGTCTTTTACACTCCGGTAATTCAAGACCAGCATTAAGTGCTTGTTTGAATAGCTTTGCCACACTTTCTCTTTTAAAAGAATATTCTCTATTCATTTTCTCCTTAAGGGATGTGATTCGATCACCGGTTTTTTGTTTTGAATATTCTCCTCCATTACGAAAGGTCTGAGACTTATCATTTCCTCCCAATATTAGTTTTGGTTGAGGTTTGGTATACTGCTTTTCTTTATCATCTTTAGGAGTAGATTGTTTTTCTTTGTCAATCCTTAAAGATGATGTAGAATATATTTCATCTCTTCTGTTATCTGTAGCTTTATTCTTTCGGGGTCTATCTGAATAATATTCAGACTTAGACAAGTTCAACTTTTCAAATTTAGCTACTCTGTCCAGTAGCTCTTGATAAGTGCTGATGGAGGCCATGCATAAAAATGGCAACATCTTATCATCGATGTTTCCCATCAGTAGTTGAACGGCGTGCTCCTCTTCCAACTGTTGTTCGCATTTCATACTTATGTTGCGCCAGCGGGTGATGTACTTTGTCACCGACTCACCCTTTTTTTTTTTCGTTTCTCTAAGGCAAGATCAGCAATAGTAGTCTTTTCGGTAGCACTGGCGAACCTTTTCACGAACATATTTTCTAGTTCTGCAAATGCCTTAACCGAATCATTAGGGAGCTCGGTGTACCATTCAAAAGCAGTCGCAGTCAAACTGCTAATAAATTGGCGGAAGAGTAAAGCATCCACGCCCCCAGTATTTCCACATGTTGCTTTAAATTGGGCCAAGTGTTGTTTAGGATTACCAGTACCATTAAAAGTATTAAATTTAGGCACTGAATATCCTTTAGGATATGGTACTTGATCGTACTCGGCCGGATACGGGCGACCCTTGCTCACAAACTTCTCTACATGCTCTGAGGCAATGACAGCTTTAATCTTTTCATTGATTATTGATTCTAGCTGTGGAGTCATCATCGGCTCAGATGCACTTGCAACATTTTGATGAGTTTGTAGATTGATAGGTCGATCAGCCTCATTTTCTTCTTGATTTATGGTTCGTATTCTGGACACCTAGGGTATTGGATCGGTTGGCATATTAGTAGGAATACTACTCGATATATGCTGATTAACTGGTTGATTTGTTATTTGCTGATCAATTGCTTGAGCAAGGGCAGGAGTAGTAATGATGTTCTTTTGCATTAATTGCATCATTGCAGTCATCTGCGCCATCATTTCTGTCATTTTGTTATTCAGCTCTGATATCTCCTTATCCTTCTCTTTCATTTGAAGTTTCAGACGTCTTTGTGCTTGCGCAAGTGTTTCAGTAAGCACTTCTTCTTCTTGATCATCATTTTGTCCATCATCTGAAGGGACTTCTTCTTCTTCTTCTAACTGCTCATGCTGAGCTTGATCTTCTTGAGAGGTTGTTTTAGAAGAAGTGAGCGCTACTTCGTTGCGTCGTTTATAGCCACGTGTTTGATGTGGCTCATCATTATGCCCCACCATGTAAACTACCTCAACTTCCATGGTGTCTTCATCATCATCTTTTTCTTGTATAGAAATCTCAGAGCGACGCTTCCAATGAATTTTCTGGCTCTATATGTGGGTATAGAAACTTCTTTGATTGGAGGAGTACGATTAAAGTTAACTTTCTTCTGAGAGGATGAAGTTGGCTGGCAATAGGATTCCTTGGAAGATTCTCCAAGGTGTCGACTATTGCGAATATCAGTAATATGTACCTTTTTCTTAGGTACCCAATGTTGAAGATTTTTGTGAAAGGCGGATCTCTGGGAGGCTGCACCAGATGTCACGCCTATATTGATTTTCTTATCAAATAATCTTCTTTCAGGAGATTTTGGCCTCCAAATTTCTTTACCCTTCCACTGGGACCTTTTGAAAGCGGATTCCTGGATGCGAGATCTAGGTTTCACGCTCCAATATTCACCACGTGGAGCTGATCTTGATTTCTCTTGAGTTAACATGGCAGATGGTAACTCTCTTTGTGGGATTCTTGTAGTTTTGTTTGTAAATAACCCATTATATTTCTTCTTCAATAAGCCATTCTCCTTTGCAACTTTCAGAACCCTATGCACCCTGGCAGATAAAGTTTCATATCTCTTTTTCTGAGGAACAGGAGTTTGTCGTTGTTGTTCCCAGAAAGACTGCTTCAACTCGCCAGTAGGACTATTCCTCTTTACCCATTTTAAATTTGCAAACTTATTATGGGTGGGAACATTAACTTCTGGTTCTAAGGCTGGGAGTGTTGATGGATGCACAGGTAGTGGTTGTTGAGCTCGTAGCTTTGCATTCAATTTTCTCCTCTGCCTTCTTGTAAGCCTTCCTCCAGATGAGGAGGCTTCAGCATCATCCTTCCCGGGTGCAGATAACCCGGTTGGCAGAGTGGTATCCATGATAGGCATCACAGATATTCTTCCTTCAGTTACGATCCTCTTAGTGGAGGAAGCCTTGGGTTGTGATAACCTTTCGAAGACTGAGGTCTTGTTTTGTTGAGCTGCCTTTGCAGTAGCAGTTCTACCAGTTCCTGGTTGTTGCACGGAATAAGCACGTCGTGCATAAGTATCAGCAGAATTAGGTCTCGTAGGATGGCCTCGAACAGTCATGCCGTGAATAGGTACGGCAGCAGCTTTTGCAGTAGCTGTAGAAAACTCTAAGCTTCCAAATCGGATGGTGGCTTCAGAATTTCCAGTGTTGATAACAGCATTAGCTAGCTGAATGCTAGCACCTCGTCCCAGTTGGACGGTGAAGGGTGTATTCTGTAGTTCCATTCTGCACAATTGAAAGGAAAGGGTTAGTATTCAGAAGTTGATGGTGGGGGGAATGAAAACGAGCCCGATCAAGATCCCATAGTTCCGTCGTCCCGGGCTGTCATGATCCCTGGTCTACTTAGTCAGAGGAGGTAGTCGACCCAACCTGACAGAAGGTACCTTGTCGGCAGCCATGGGTTGCTTCGTCCAAGAATACCTTGTAGACCTGGGTTGATGTTTGTCCTAAGGCGATATATCTCTGAATCCACCTTAGCTCACAGAAAGCTTTATGCCTATCGAACATACCCTATGATTCATAACTCAAGGGTTTGACGCCTTTAGGGAACATACGGGCTTTGGCCGTGATCGTAATATAATGGTGCCATTTTGCGGCAAAACCACCCGATCAGAGGGCACGTGCCACGTCCCTGTTGGCAATGGACTATTTGAGGATGAATCGTAGTGATACACCCGACATGCATTCGCTCTTTGTGAGTTGAAGTTAATTTCAAATTTATCACCTCCCGACAAACGATTGCGGGAGGTGGATGATTTTTAGTTTTTGAGTTTTTAAGTGATTGATTTTATTTTAAGAATTTTTGTAGATTATTGTTTTGATTTAAGATTTGACCCCTCCGGTTGAAATTTTCGATCAACACGCCCATCATCGGGGTGATATTGAGGCCACTTTTATTTTTGTAAGGATTTTGGGAGGTATTTTATACTTCAAGTCATGTCGACTCCAGTCCTTTTGAGGAGGAGGATGAAACTTGAATATAGACCCGCGCAGCATTCTCGAATCGTTGGATTTGGGACTTAGATGTGCGATTGGAGCACATGCGGGTTGTAGTATTTGACCCTGCGCAGCATTCTCGGTCATTGATGTCTGTAATTTTAATAATACATTGACCGGGAGCACATGCAGGGTTGTATTTAGTTTAATGGATCATATTTAATACATAAGGGGCATTTTAAAATATTTAAACATGATCCATTGTGAGAGTGATTTTTATTTAGTAAATACCCGAAATTTCACTTAAGGGCCTAAAGAACGCCTTCTGTCCGCTTGTAGATATGTTGCGGATCCGGTGGCGTATAAGTGGTATTAGATTCCACTTTTCACTTTAAGCATCTTATCCTTCACATCTTGGCTTCTATATTCATGTTCATGATATTACATTATCTTATAATAAAACTCATATTTATTTTTCATCATGAGCTAGCCCATTTCTTTCCTTGCATTTATATTTCTAATTCACTCCTATGTATCAATTGTATCTTTAAGAAACATCTAGAGTGACTCTAGTTTAGTGACTTTTCTACAAGATTTTATTCGGCATATCCACTAATAAGTATATACTAAGTAACGGAGCTTGATTCAACGCATCATTAATGTTTTATAACATCAATAATAACATAATGGCTTGCACTTTTCATCTTTATGATCAATTGCCTTGGAAGTTAGTTCGCATTTGTAGGAAGTTGGGTCAATATAATATAATCATCTATTAATTGATCTTGACATTCCATATGCAACATAAATAAGATGTATTAGTGACTTAGAACTTAATTAAAATCTTCCATCAAACGAATGTTTATTTTATGGATGCGAACTCATTTACTAGCCTTGATTAAAAATCTCATACATAATTAAAGTTGGCATTGCAAATTATATAGAGCAAGTTGCTAGCATCCAATCTCCCTTCGTGGATTTCAAGAAAATTTTCACCTTCATTTAGAATGTAATCGTTATAAAGGAAATTTTTAGTGATAATTTTCTTTTAAACTACCATTATATATTTAGGCAATTTCAATATTTTCCTATGAATGGATCATCATTGTCATCAAATAATTTAGTGGAAAATATAGGTTTAAATTATTATTAAATTAATTATTTTTGCTTGATTGGATATTCTCCACTTTTCTCAAAAAATTCGTATAAGTCCAAAATTTTTCTAAGTTTTGAATTTTTGAGTAAATTTCGGCAGCCTCCCGGCGTCCCCTCCCCGATGCCGATGCCGGGAGGTAAGAGAATGGCTCAACTCGGCCGGAGCGAATCAACGGCGAGGAGATTTGGGAGAGCGAATCGATCCCATCGGTGTTTGCGCTCCCTCGATCGGATAATCTCGACGATCAAGGGCTTCGGAGGACCGGATCAACCCCGGGACTTCCTTCAAATTGCTCCCACCTATTTACAAATTATTTCTCTCCATTTTTATCTCTCTTTCTCTCTCTCTCTTATTATATATATATCATAATATAATATAACATTATATTATAATATTATTATATAATATAATACTATATTAGTATAATATAGTATACTGTTATATTATAATATATAATATTTATATATTTAATATATATTTAATATATGTTATATTATACATATATTAAAAAAAGGAAAGAGGAGTTATCGGGCTAAGGCAAAGCCCTATCGAGAACAGGGAGGCAGAGACGGCGGGAGTCACGCACGGGAAATCTCGGCGTCGGTCTCGTCGGCGGGGAAGGTCGGCCGGAGGCAAGTCGGCGGCAGGATCCTGGCGGAAGTTTGGCCGGAGGTGTCGGAGCAGGAGGTCGGGGTCAGTTGAAAGTAGGCTTGAGAGTTCGACGGATCTCTCACGGGTTGTAGTTAGGGCAAGGTTGAGATTTGGCGTCGATTGCCGAGGCAATGGAAGAAGTCGTGGTTGTTGGAGTCGGTCGGCGATGAAGACGGCTGGAGGTTGGAGGTCGACTTCGAAAACCAGAGCGGCGGATCGAGTTTGGTCGGAGGTCACGCGTGGTTTCGACGTCAGAGGTATGTATTGAATCCCTTTCTCTTCCGTTGCTCTATTCCTCTATGCGATTCTGAGAGAGTCTCTGTGTGCGTTTTAGAGCGTGAGAGCCGAATGAGAGGAGTTTCCTATTTTTAGTCGTGAGGAGCGGTTTCTGCCGAGAGAAATGCGATCGTGGGCGACGTGGGGTGGTTGTTCGATTGGGTCCGATCGTGGTTGAGGTGGAGTCGGTCGGGTTTTGTCGGTGGATAAACGGTTACAGTCAACAAATGCCCCCCAACAAATATGATATGCGCTCTACAGCAGATCATGTTTGTTGTAAACTGGTTGACTCTACGGATTTCTAAAATTAAATTTTAGATGTCACATAGAGGGTCTTTTAGAAATTCATGATTTATCTTCTAGATTTGTCAGGAATTAATATTTCTTCTGCCATTGCTTTGTGCTTTCTTAGGCTTGATGAAGAATTTGTATTGTTGACCTAAATTCTTTAGAATGATATTAGGTCAGTGAAAAATAGTTATCAGTCCAGAGATTTATGCATGATGGACTTTGATGATAACAATATTCTTTTAGTTCACCCTATGGCTTTATAAGAACTGCGGAATGACTTCTTCGATCCTGAGCTTTGTGTTTTGTCGAATATTCTGAAGAAGTGAAGCTCTTTCAATCTTAGCTTTGTGCTCTACAAAATTTATTGAAGGATGATGCCTCTAACTTGATGATAATATTCCTTGTGGCTTGATGCCTTTGAGTTGATTGAGAATCTTCTTCTAAATTTTACCTCAATTTATTTGTTAGTTGAAGAAATCTTCAGAATCTGAACTGTTTTGATTTGTTAAATTTGACAAATATCAAATTTAATAGTATTTGTCATCGGGCTAACAAAACAGGTGCTTTCCTACTACGGCCTCTTATCACGACTTGTTGAGTAGGTAAAGCTATCAGTGACTCGGCCACATATAGGCTTGTTGAGACTGATATTGTATATGTTTAAGCACTGGACTTGTACTATAACAACTCATATTTGTCAAATTTGATTTGTTGAGGTTATTAAACCAAAAGTCTTCTCAATCTGAACTTCAGAATTTTGGCAAATTTGAAGAAGAATCTTCAATCTTTGCAATGATCGTATATTTGTTTGCTTGAAGGTGCTAGCGTCTGCCCTGTATTTATACAGTTGTAGCTTCATGAGTGATTTTAAATATTTATTTGGGATTTGATGATGACCCAAATAAATATTTAAAATGCCCCCTGCCTTGAAGAAAAATTTTATATGTCATCAGATTTTTTTAGCATTTTTAAACTTAAAAATGCCCCCTGTCTTGTGGGAGAATTTCTAAGATATCTTAGAAATATTTTCTTTCTTTATAGGGTATGATCTTCAGCTTGTTTTTTTTTTTTTTTTTTTTAAGAATGATATTTCTTCAGATATCTTCCATTGATCGGGGGCATAGGTCGTCGACCTTCTAGATCAATGAGTTGATAGGCTCCTCCTTGGTATACCTTCTCGATGACAAAAGGGCCTTCCCAATTTGGTTCAAATTTACCACCAATTTTCCGATGTGGGATAATTGGTCTTCTCAGCACCAGAATCAATTCTCCTTCTTGAAATGCTCGATGACGTACCATACGGTCGAAAGATTTCACCATCTTTGCTCGATAAATTTCTAAATTTTGTTGAGCTTGGAGTCTGACTTCATCCAGTGCATCAAGCTCTTCCATTCGTAGGCGAGCATTTTGTTCTTCTGTAAGGTCGTACTGAACAGCTACTCGAAGTGATGGTAGTTCAACTTCAAGCGGTAATACAGCTTCAGCTCCAAATACCAGTGCATAAGGAGTTGCTTTTGTTGGTGTTTTGTAAGTAGTACGATATGCCCATAATGCTTCTGTCATCTTAGTATGCCATTCTCTTTTATTTTTAGTAAGAATTTTCTTGAGCAGTTTTATGAGCGTTTTGTTGTTGAAGGATTCTGCCAATCCATTTGCCCTTGGATTATAGATCGATGAATATCGCCAATCGATTTTATGACGCTCAATAAACTTGTAAATTTTGGTATTTTTGAAAGCTGGACCGTTGTCTGAGATGATACGACGGGGTACACCAAATCTGTAGACAACGTTATGAGTAAAGAAGTTGATGACATGATGAGCAGTGACTTCTTTGAATGGAACTGCTTCAGCCCATTTTAGAAAAATAGTCTGTTGCCGCTAATATAAAGCGATGTCCAGCAGATGATGGTGGATCAATTGGCCCTATTACATCTGTCCCCCAGCATTCGAATGGCCAGGATGCTATGGTAGGATGTAAAGGATTTGGCGGTTGATGTATAATATTGCCATGAATTTGACATTCATGACATATATCTGCATGATTTGTGCAATCCTTTACCATTGATGGCCAGTAATAACCCATCCTTTTAACTTTAATGGCCATTTTAGGACCTGATTGATGTGCACCGCATAGTCCTTCATGAACTTCAGAAATAACTTTATCAGCTTCATCCCTCCCTAAACATCGTAGTCACATTTGTTCAAATGACCTTCGATATAGCGTATTGTTGACAAACGCATATCGCAGTGCTCTTTTCTTGATTTGTGTAGCTAATGATTTATCTGCGGGAAGTTTATTTTCTCTGAAGTAGTCGATGAAAGGCTGCCTCCAATCATTTTGCTCTTCAACATCTAGGCATTCAAGCCAAGACTCAGAGAATCTACCAAATTTTCTTCCGGTAAATTTCTGAGGTTTATTTTGTTGATTTTCAGGAATAATTTGATGGGGAGAGTGAGGAACAATCGAAGTTGTATCCTGCTGTCTTGAATTTGATGATCCCTCTTCCTGTGGGGAATTTAGAATTGCTGGCTCTAGTACTCGACGTGTGTTAACACTGATTAGTACTGGCTCGTCATTCATGCTCGCCATTTCTTTAGCAAGTTTTGCTAAAGAATCTGCTTTACTATTATGAGCTCGAGATACTTGGATTAACGTAACGTTTGTAATTTGTTTCAGGAGCTCGAGAACTCGTCTATGATAGTAAATCAATCCAATTCTGCCAATTTTATAAATACCCAATACTTGATTTATGATGAGTTGAGAATCACCAAAAACTTTGAGATTTTGAATTTCCATCGAAATAGCGATCTCAAGACCTGCTATTAAAGCTTCATATTCTGCTTCATTGTTAGTTCTAGGTTCAGTTAAACCAAATGAAAATCTCATTATCCCTCCATTCGGTGCTATGAAAATAAGACCGATACTAGCTCGAGCTTTGGGGAGGTTAGGAGGTTGGGTTGGTTTTATTGATGATGCACCATCAAAATATATTTCCCACATCTGTGATTTCCCTTCTTCCAGAACAACTAGAATTTGTTCATCGGGCAGATCGTCATTGAGCGGTGAGTCTGCGGAAACGGGATGTGCGGCAAGAAAATCTGCTAAAACTTGCCCTTTCACTGCTTTCTGGGGGACATACGTGATATCAAATTGTAGAAGTATCACTGCCCACCTGGCTAGGCGACCTGTCAACGCTGGTCTTGTCATCAAGAACTTCAGCGGATCGATCTTTGATATCAATGTTATTTTATGAGATAACATATAGTGGCGGAGCTTTTGGACAGCAAAAATCAACGCCAGACAGTGCTTCTCAATTGGAGAGTAGCGTATTTCTGCTCCGATCAATCTTCGACTGATGTAATAGAGTGCATTTTCTTTGCCTTCTTCATTGTGCTGAGCTAGCAATGCTCCAAGGGACTCTTCCAACGCTGCGGTGTATAGGATAAGAGGCTTCCTTGGAATTGGTGCTGTAAGGATGGGCGGGCTTAACAGATATCTCTTAATACTATCAAAAGCTTCTTGGCATTCATTATCCCATTTAAAATGAACATCTTTCTTCATCAGCTTTGCAAATGGTTGACATCTGCCTGATAGATTTGAGATAAACCGCCGTATAAATGCAAGTTGTCCTTATAAAGAACGAAGTTGACGGAGACTTTTCGGAGGTGGCATTTCTATGATCGCCTTAACTTTGTTAGGATCAACCTCAATCCCTCTATGCCGTACAACATACCCAAGAAATTTTCCTGAAGAAACTCCAAAGGCACATTTGAGTGGATTCATTTTGAGATTGCATTTTCTGATCCTTTCAAATACAATTCTTAGATCTTCAAGATGATCTTTTCGTTCTATACTTTTGACAACGAGATCATCCACATAGCATTCAACTTTCTGGTGAATAAGCTCATCAAATATATGCGTCATGGCTCTTTGGTATGTAGCCCCAGCATTCTTCAAGCCAAAGGGCATGACTGTGTAGCAAAATATACTGATAGGAGTCCTGAAAGAAGTGTGTTTTTCATCTTCATGTGCCATTTTGATTTGGTTATATCCTGACGATCCGTCCATAAATGAGAATATATCATAATTGGATATATTGTCAACCAACAGTTCTGATATTGGAAGTGGGAAGTCGTCTTTTGGACACGCCTTATTCAGGTCCCGATAGTCAATGCATATCCGGATTTGTCCATTCTTCTTTTTTACTGGGACGATGTTGGCTATCCAATCAGCATATTTTTCTTCTCGAATGAAACCTGCTTCGATGAGCTTCTTAGTTTCTGCTATCACTTGCTCTTCAATTTCCAGTCTCATTCGTCTTGGAGCTTGCTTAATAGGTACTGCATCTGATTTGATGGCTAATTTATGAACAGCTATATCAGGGGATAAGCCTGGCATTTCATCATATGTCCAAGCAAAGCAGTCCCTGAATTCACTGAGTAATGCTTTCATCTTTTCAACTTTATTCTTAGAGAGAAGAGCACTGATGAAGGTCGGGCGAGGGTCCTCATCAGTTCCCAAGTTTATTTCCTTCAGCTCATCCATGGTAGCAGCCTGTCCACCATCCTCAAGTTCTTCTGGTGCAGGTTTAGCCTCCATATCTTTTTCTTCATTTATATCCATGTTCTCAGTCATCGGATTTTTGTCATTTATCATATAACATTCATTTTGCTCAGTATATTCTGATACCATAAATCCCAAGCCTTTTGTATCACGATTACCCATTTTAGATAATTCGTGACACCACATTCTTTGAAAGAAACGTGCTCGTCGCCAAGTGACCATATTATGAACTCCGGCTTTTCGTATCATTTGCTGAATTCTTTTGGGACAATATCTAGGCATTTCTGTAGGGATTATCTCTTTATCTTCATCGAAATTCTCGAGAGCTCATTGATATCATCTTCTTGATACTCTCCAAATTTGTAAAATAAGCTTCCCGGACTACTACTTCCGCGTAGGGGAGGTACATAAAATATTTTGAGTTCTTCAATATTATGAACCTCACGGGATACGATCTCTCTAAAGTGTTGTGGAGGTATCAGTGTCACTACAAAAGTATTCTCCTTTGGCTTTTCTTTAATTAAAGGCTTGTAGATTTCAGAGATATCATCTTCTTCCTCTGTGTCACTTCCCAAATGGAGTACAACTTTATTTGATTTAGGAGGCATATTAACCCTTTTAGAAAGATTTGATGTCAAGCTCTTTCTTCCTATATCCTTTTCTTCAATTTCTTTAGGTTGTTTTGTACTCCTTGAGCTTGATGCTTTAGTTGTAGAAGATTTCATCGACTTTACTTTATTTGGAATGAAGTATTTTGCATCATCGTAAATTTTCACTTCGTGGACTGAGAAGGGTTGTATATCTCCAGAGATTCGGAACTCTTCTCCATCCTTTAGATATTTCATATATTGGTGCATAGTTGATGGAATAAGACCATTTTCGTGGAGCCATGGTCTACCCAATAGTGCCTTGAATGAAGTGTCTGCATCGATGATATGAAATTTAGCCTCTGTATACAGTTCTCCAAATTTCAATGGAAGAATAAATGATCCTATAGTTCTTTGTCCTTTCTCATTGAAGCCGTGCACCATAAGTTTATCTGACCCGAGATGTTGAATATCAAGGGATAATGATCTCAATGTGCGCAAGCTCATAAGGTTTATTGAAGACCCAGGGTCAATCAGGATTCGCCTTATTATGATGCCATCACTTTCAGCCGTGACATATAAAGGACGATTATGTTCTGTAGTCCCCAACATGAGATCTTCTTCAGAGAATGTAACAATAGGTTCATTTCGAGCATGAAGAACTTCGCTCAAACACCTTTCTGCGAAATATGCTTCATATCTCTCTGGATTTTTGAGAGCCTGTATTAAGGTTTCTCAAAGTTCTTTTGACATCAGAAGAGCTTCATAGATGCTGAGCTGTGCTGGGATTTTCCTCAAATGAGAAATGATATTATACTCTATCTCTTTATTTGCATCATATTTCTTTTTATGATCTTTAGGGATGATTTCTTCATTGATAATTATATCTTTTCCCTTATCTTTATTTGATAACCCCTTTTTTAGTGGTGGCGGCGGCAACATTTTACCACTTCTTAATTGTACTTGAGCCACATCGTTCGATTCAGCATCATCTGATGAAGTTTTTGTTGAATGTTCAGAGTCATCATTTAGTTTCACACGCTCCATTCGTGAAGTTATTTGTTGATCTGACTCATCATCATTTGGAAAACATAACTCTTCTTCTGAGTTATAATATGTCTGTAATGTCATCAAACATGACTCCGATGTCATTTTATCAGTCATTTTTATGGGAAATATTGCTATCTGATCCCTATCATGATCTTTTACAGAATCTTTTTGACCGATATTTGATGTCACTGAGATGACTCGACATGTTTCTACATGGAGTTGATCTTCATCTTCTTGTTCATCATCTTCTACTTCTGATTGGTCTATTTGAAGATTGGACATAAAATCAGCAAGTGTTATAGGCTGTCTCAATGGTTGACGATAATCTTCCAAATTGTTGATGATCTTTTGAAGTACAGACCTCTTCTTCTTTTGCTTGATGTGTTTATTTGAGTTATTGGGCTTCTTGGAGGATGTCTTATAGAACCGCTTTGTATTAGGACGCCTCCGAGTTAATGATCTGGAAGTGGATGCACCTGAACTTGAATTTTCTTTTAATTCAAGCACTGGTTCCGTAGAGGATTTCCATTTTATACCGGGAACTCTTTCTAGTTGTTTGATCATCTTCATCGTCTTCTTAGAGATAGCGGTCTGCCATTCATCTTTTTTTGGCATTATTTTCTCTTTCATTTTATCTCCTTCCTTAATCTGGAGTATAGGAGAAATCATAATCACCTTTACAGATTCTTTCTTTGGGTGAACTAAAACGCTATTTGATAACGTGAATTCATCATTTCTGTACTTTCTTTCCAGCCAGTCTTTGAATACATAACAATCTTCAATAGGGTGGCTGATAACTCGATGATACGGGCAATAATTTGGATCATCTTTTTGATCAGCTTCTTCGGGTCTTTTACACTCCGGTAATTCAAGACCAGCATTAAGTGCTTGTTTGAATAGCTTTGCCACACTTTCTCTTTTAAGAATATTCTCTATTCATTTTCTCCTTAAGGGATGTGATTCGATCACCGGTTTTTTGTTTTGAATATTCTCCTCCATTACGAAAGGTCTGAGACTTATCATTTCCTCCCAATATTAGTTTTGGTTGAGGTTTGGTATACTGCTTTTCTTTATCATCTTTAGGAGTAGATTGTTTTTCTTTGTCAATCCTTAAAGATGATGTAGAATATATTTCATCTCTTCTGTTATCTGTAGCTTTATTCTTTCGGGGTCTATCTGAATAATATTCAGACTTAGACAAGTTCAACTTTTCAAATTTAGCTACTCTGTCCAGTAGCTCTTGATAAGTGTTGATGGAGGCCATGCATAAAAATGGCAACATCTTATCATCGATGTTTCCCATCAGTAGTTGAACGGCGTGCTCCTCTTCCAACTGTTGTTCGCATTTCATACTTATGTTGCGCCAGCGGGTGATGTACTTTGTCACCGACTCACCCTTTTTTCGTTTCTCTAAGGCAAGATCAGCAATAGTAGTCTTTTCGGTAGCACTGGCGAACCTTTTCACGAACATATTTTCTAGTTCTGCAAATGCCTTAACCGAATCATTAGGGAGCTCGGTGTACCATTCAAAAGCAGTCGCAGTCAAACTGCTAATAAATTGGCGGAAGAGTAAAGCATCCACGCCCCCAGTATTTCCACATGTTGCTTTAAATTGGGCCAAGTGTTGTTTAGGATTACCAGTACCATTAAAAGTATTAAATTTAGGCACTGAATATCCTTTAGGATATGGTACTTGATCGTACTCGGCCGGATACGGGCGACCCTTGCTCACAAACTTCTCTACATGCTCTGAGGCAATGACAGCTTTAATCTTTTCATTGATTATTGATTCTAGCTGTGGAGTCATCATCGGCTCAGATGCACTTGCAACATTTTGATGAGTTTGTAGATTGATAGGTCGATCAGCCTCATTTTCTTCTTGATTTATGGTTCATATTCTGGACACCTGGGGTATTGGATCGGTTGGCATATTAGTAGGAATACTACTCGATATATGCTGATTAACTGGTTGATTTGTTATTTGCTGATCAATTGCTTGAGCAAGGGCAGGAGTAGTAATGATGTTCTTTTGCATTAATTGCATCATTGCAGTCATCTGCGCCATCATTTCTGTCATTTTGTTATTCAGCTCTGATATCTCCTTATCCTTCTCTTTCATTTGAAGTTTCAGACGTCTTTGTGCTTGCGCAAGTGTTTCAGTAAGCACTTCTTCTTCTTGATCATCATTTTGTCCATCATCTGAAGGGACTTCTTCTTCTTCTTCTAACTGCTCATGCTGAGCTTGATCTTCTTGAGAGGTTGTTTTAGAAGAAGTGAGCGCTACTTCGTTGCGTCGTTTATAGCCACGTGTTTGATGTGGCTCATCATTATGCCCCACCATGTAAACTACCTCAACTTCCATGGTGTCTTCATCATCATCTTTTTCTTGTATAGAAATCTCAGAGCGACGCTTCCAATGAATTTCTGGCTCTATATGTGGTATAGAAACTTCTTTGATTGGAGGAGTACGATTAAAGTTAACTTTCTTCTGAGAGGATGAAGTTGGCTGGCAATAGGATTCCTTGGAAGATTCTCCAAGGTGTCGACTATTGCGAATATCAGTAATATGTACCTTTTTCTTAGGTACCCAATGTTGAAGATTTTTGTGAAAGGCGGATCTCTGGGAGGCTGCACCAGATGTCACGCCTATATTGATTTTCTTATCAAATAATCTTCTTTCAGGAGATTTTGGCCTCCAAATTTCTTTACCCTTCCACTGGGACCTTTTGAAAGCGGATTCCTGGATGCGAGATCTAGGTTTCACGCTCCAATATTCACCACGTGGAGCTGATCTTGATTTCTCTTGAGTTAACATGGCAGATGGTAACTCTCTTTGTGGGATTCTTGTAGTTTTGTTTGTAAATGACCCATTATATTTCTTCTTCAATAAGCCATTCTCCTTTGCAACTTTCAGAACCCTATGCACCCTGGCAGATAAAGTTTCATATCTCTTTTTCTGAGGAACAGGAGTTTGTCGTTGTTTGTTCCCAGAAAGACTGCTTCAACTCGCCAGTAGGACTATTCCTCTTTACCCATTTTAAATTTGCAAACTTATTATGGGTGGGAACATTAACTTCTGGTTCTAAGGCTGGGAGTGTTGATGGATGCACAGGTAGTGGTTGTTGAGCTCGTAGCTTTGCATTCAATTTTCTCCTCTGCCTTCTTGTAAGCCTTCCTCCAGATGAGGAGGCTTCAGCATCATCCTTCCCGGGTGCAGATAACCCGGTTGGCAGAGTGGTATCCATGATAGGCATCACAGATATTCTTCCTTCAGTTACGATCCTCTTAGTGGAGGAAGCCTTGGGTTGTGATAACCTTTCGAAGACTGAGGTCTTGTTTTGTTGAGCTGCCTTTGCAGTAGCAGTTTCTACCAGTTCCTGGTTGTTGCACGGAATAAGCACGTCGTGCATAAGTATCAGCAGAATTAGGTCTCGTAGGATGGCCTCGAACAGTCATGCCGTGAATAGGTACGGCAGCAGCTTTTGCAGTAGCTGTAGAAAACTCTAAGCTTCCAAATCGGATGGTGGCTTCAGAATTTCCAGTGTTGATAACAGCATTAGCTAGCTGAATGCTAGCACCTCGTCCCAGTTGGACGGTGAAGGGTGTATTCTGTAGTTCCATTCTGCACAATTGAAAGGAAAGGGTTAGTATTCAGAAGTTGATGGTGGGGGGAATGAAAACGAGCCCGATCAAGATCCCATAGTTCCGTCGTCCCGGGCTGTCATGATCCCTGGTCTACTTAGTCAGAGGAGGTAGTCGACCCAACCTGACAGAAGGTACCTTGTCGGCAGCCATGGGTTGCTTCGTCCAAGAATACCTTGTAGACCTGGGTTGATGTTTGTCTAAGGCGATATATCTGAATCCACCTTAGCTCACAGAAAGCTTTATGCCTATCGAACATACCCTATGATTCATAACTCAAGGGTTTGACGCCTTTAGGGAACATACGGGCTTTGGCCGTGATCGTAATATAATGGTGCCATTTTGCGGCAAAACCACCCGATCAGAGGGCACGTGCCACGTCCCTGTTGGCAATGGACTATTTGAGGATGAATCGTAGTGATACACCCGACATGCATTCGCTCTTTGTGAGCTGAAGTTAATTTCAAATTTATCACCTCCGACAAACGATTGCGGGAGGTGGATGATTTTTAGTTTTGAGTTTTTAAGTGATTGATTTTATTTTAAGAATTTAGATTATTGTTTGATTTAAGATTTGACCCCTCCGGTTGAAATTTTCGATCAACACGCCCATCATCGGGGTGATATTGAGGCCACTTTTATTTTTGTAAGGATTTTGGGAGGTATTTTATACTTCAAGTCATGTCGACTCCAGTCCTTTTGAGGAGGAGGATGAAACTTGAATATAGACCCGCGCAGCATTCTCGAATCGTTGGATTTGGGACTTAGATGTGCGATTGGAGCACATGCGGGTTGTAGTATTTGACCCTGCGCAGCATTCTCGGTCATTGATGTCTGTAATTTTAATACATTGACCGGAGCACATGCAGGGTTGTATTTAGTTTAATGGATCATATTTAATACATAAGGGGCATTTTAAAATATTTAAACATGATCCATTGTGAGAGTGATTTTTATTTTAGTAAATACCCGAAATTTCACTTAAGGGCCTAAAGAACGCCTTCTGTCCGCTTGTAGATATGTTGCGGATCCGGTGGCGTATAAGTGGTATTAGATTCCACTTTTCACTTTAAGCATCTTATCCTTCACACATCTTGGGCTTCTATATTCATGTTCATGATATTACATTATCTTATAATAAAACTCATATTTATTTTTCATCATGAGCTAGCCCATTTCTTTCCTTGCATTTATATTTCTAATTCACTCCTATGTATCAATTGTATCTTTAAGAAACATCTAGAGTGACTCTAGTTTAGTGACTTTTCTACAAGATTTTATTCGGCATATCCACTAATAAGTATATACTAAGTAACGGAGCTTGATTCAACGCATCATTAATGTTTTTATAACATCAATAATAACATAATGGCTTGCACTTTTCATCTTTATGATCAATTGCCTTGGAAGTTAGTTCGCATTTGTAGGAAGTTGGGTCAATATAATATAATCATCTATTAATTGATCTTGACATTCCATATGCAACATAAATAAGATGTATTAGTGACTTAGAACTTAATTAAAATCTTCCATCAAACGAATATTTATTTTATGGATGCGAACTCATTTACTAGCCTTGATTAAAAATCTCATACATAATTAAAGTTGGCATTGCAAATTATATAGAGCAAGTTGCTAGCATCCAATCTCCCTTCGTGGATTTCAAGAAAATTTTCACCTTCATTTAGAATGTAATCGTTATAAAGGAAATTTAGTGATAATTTTCTTTTAAACTACCATTATATATTTAGGCAATTTCAATATTTTCCTATGAATGGATCATCATTGTCATCAAATAATTTAGTGGAAAATATAGGTTTAAATTATTATTAAATTAATTATTTTTGCTTGATTGGATATTCTCCACTTTTCTCAAAAATTCGTATAAGTCCAAAATTTTCTAAGTTTTGAATTTTTGAGTAAATTTCGGCAGCCTCCCGGCGTCCCCTCCCCGATGCCGGGAGGTAAGAGAATGGCTCAACTCGGCCGGAGCGAATCAACGGCGAGGAGATTTGGGAGAGCGAATCGATCCCATCGGTGTTTGCGCTCCCTCGATCGGATAATCTCGACGATCAAGGGCTTCGGAGGACCGGATCAACCCCGGGACTTCCTTCAAATTGCTCCCACCTATTTACAAATTATTTCTCTCCATTTTTATCTCTCTTTCTCTCTCTCTCTTATTATATATATATCATAATATAATATAACATTATATTATAATATTATTATATAATATAATAATACTATATTTAGTATAATATAGTATACTGTTATATTATAATATATAATATTTATATATTTAATATATATATTTAATATATGTTATATTATACATATATTAAAAAAAAGGAAAGAGGGAGTTATCGGGCTAAGGCAAAGCCCTATCGAAAACAGGGAGGCAGAGAGACGGCGGGAGTCACGCACGGGAAATCTCGGCGTCGGTCTCGTCGGCGGGGAAGGTCGGCCGGAGGCAAGTCGGCGGCAGGATCCTGGCGGAAGTTTGGCCGGAGGTGTCGGAGCAGGAGGTCGGGGTCAGTTGAAAGTCGGCTTGAGAGTTCGACGGATCTCTCACGGGTTGTAGTTAGGGCAAGGTTGCGATTTGGCGTCGATTGCCGAGGCAATGGAAGAAGTCGTGGTTGGAGTCGGTCGGCGATGAAGACGGCTGGAGGTTGGAGGTCGACTTCGAAAACCAGAGCGGCGGATCGAGTTTGGTCGGAGGTCACGCGTGGTTTCGACGTCAGAGGTATGTATTGAATCCCTTTCTCTTCCGTTGCTCTATTCCTCTATGCGATTCTGAGAGAGTCTCTGTGTGCGTTTTAGAGCGTGAGAGCCGAATGAGAGGAGTTTCCTATTTTTAGTCGTGAGGAGCGGTTTCTGCCGAGAGAAATGTGATCGTGGGCGACGTGGGTGGTTGTTCGATTGGGTCCGATCGTGGTTGAGGTGGAGTCGGTCGGGTTTTGTCGGTGGATAAACGGTTACAGTCAACAGTGAGCTATCTTCAAGTCGAAGCAAACTAATTTATATTTCAAGTTGATTTAAATAGAGTGATTAACAAGTTAGTTTTGGACACAATTATCAGTCCTAGATAAAAACACATCAACCATATGCATATGGGAATAATGTCAATCTTGAAATTAAAAATAAAATTCAAACATGTAGGTTTGTTTACATGAGCATACATATAAATGTAGATATCCACAAGTATATTCCATGCATAAGTTGATTTAATTGAAAAACCAAAAATTAGGCAGTATTTGTGAAAAAAGAGACACCTACCTAATTTTCATTAACGACATGTAGCATGTTCCTTGATCAACTATATTGCATAAAGGAATAAAAATTTCTCTCTAAAAACTATCTACATGAACCGGAAAGTAATTTCTGACCTGAAGCAAAAAACAGTTGAAAATTTGAAACCTACATTGACGACAATAGCTCCCCAATCCCGCAAGAAGTCAGCCGGAGCTGGCCGAGGCCTTACAAGACACCTAACATCATATCCTTCATCTAATGCCTTCCTGACTATCTGCCGGCCCAATGTTCCAGTAGCTCCGACGACCAACACATTTGTTGGCCTAACAGGAGTCCCCTGTGATATATCAGAAGAAACCAAAGTCTGGGCATTGCATTTAACTTGCAATGGCAAGCGAAATCTGCCTGAAAAACAATGAAATCATGGGGGGCAAAAAAAAAAAGATCAAACCACTGGTGTTTAAGAAACTCCAGACTTGAAATTCGTTGATGAAATTCCTCAAACAGTTGAACTGCAATAAACAGGGAAGAGGCTGCAGCTTTTACTTGCCAGGAGGAAGAGGCGACGAGAAAATGAGGGGTTGGTAGGGAAAAATTAGATCCTGGGCAGAAATTAACATGCGCCACGAAGGAAGTGTGGAGAATTGGGAGTAGCAGCGATGGAGAGGACGGGTAACGGCGGGCTGAGGTGGAAGAGAGCTGAGACTTGACGCCATGGGCTTCAGGGAAGAGAAGCTTGGTTCTCTTCACCGTTGGTATTCTTAGCTCGACGGCATCTCTGGTGATGTGGAGGATGAGGGAAACCAAGCAAACCAAGAGCAGTCGATCACAGTTCAGCCACGTCGAAATGGAATAATGGATGCGATCAGTAACTTGCAAGTTTGTTTGGAAGTAACAATTATTATGTCACGTGAACTCACCTAGCATTACATTCGGACATCAATAATATGTCGCCACATATTCTTACTCATTTACAGCGCGGCCCGACGACCTGACCCGGGATTACTATGTTCGCGTATTGATCTAGGTATTGCTCGGTATTCCTCGGTATTGTTTGACAATAACGAGAAATATCGCTCTGTCAAGATCAATATCGAGCAATACCGAGAAAAATTATGTATTTCTCGGTATTGCTGGATATTGGTCTTCACATAATGGTATTTCTCATTATTGCCAAGTAAAATCGACCAATACTTAGCAATACCGAGTAATACCAAGCAATACACAAACATAGCAATCCCGGCTCCATTTCGGGTCGACAACTGTCGGGCCGTGCAATAAATAGTGAGAACACGTGGCACTAATTTACAAGCATCTGAACTTAGAACTACATCAGATGACCGGACTAAATAAAAGTTCATTTGGAAGAGACCATCCAAAATCCAAATAAAACTCAGCTGCAGGACATTATGTGCATTGAAAAGGATTGGGCTTTGGGACAATTCCAATCAGAATTATTATGCATTATTATTCTTTGAGGATTATTATTATTATTCATATTTAATGATATTTCACATGAATTTTTATAATTATTAATAAATCATTACAATATTTTAAATCTCTATTAAAGTAGAAAATATTCATTCAGAATGTCACATTCAAATTTTTTGTCAGAATGATCTTAAAATCGTTAAAATTATTTTAAGAGTACAACATAAATTTTGAATTATTTTACGTATAATATTCATCTTAATGACTCATTCTAATCTGATCTATAATTTGTTCTATTAATGTATTATTATAATTAAATGACATTAATATCAGATAATATTTCGTTTATAATTTTAAGAAGGATAAATTTAACTGAAATCTTTAAGATTTACTATTTTATTTTAGATCAAAAGCTAAACCAAAATTTAATGGATGGGATTACGTTTGTTTTATGATGCAAAGTTCACTCAAAATTAATCATATAATAGAAAATTTTAAAATATATCTATTCACTTACTATAAATAGTTACAATGGATATCAAATTTGGTCAAATAAACATCATTGATTTTATCATATTGACTTTATGATACACAACAAGTTGCAAAAGTAAGAGAGAAACAGATAATTTAATTTATTCTTTCTTTTTTTTCATATAAGTAATGAAAGATGATAAGAAAATGACATTTTTCTTATTGATTTCTAAAGAAGCTTTTTAGTATAAATTTTTTTTAACTAAGACTCCGTTTGAGACGAGTTTCTCTCTGCTTCTTAAAGCAGCTTTCTAGTATAAAAATTTTTAATTTTGTACTAAAAAGATGCTTTAAGAAGCATAAAGAAAGTCGCCGGCTTCATTTGGGATGGTTTTTTTGTTACTTCTTAAATCGATTTATTCAAACAAAAATTAAAATTTTTAAACTAGAAAGTTGATTTAAGAATCAACACTACAGTTGTCCCAAACAAAACCTAAATTTTTGCATGAAAAAACTACTTTAAAAAATAGTAAGAAAACTATCACGAAGCCTTATTCTCGTCATCATAAATGAAAAGTACAACAAGAAAATCATGTAGCTATCAATTGAACCAATCAACAACACAAACTCCACTATTTTGTGAAGTCCAATCATGCATGAATACTACTAAACATTACAAAATTCAACGAAGAAAACAAGATTAAACAAATGCAGGAAACTATCTAATCTAAACCTCTCTACAACTCTCCAAATCATTCTCCCAGAAAAACTCATCCTGTACATTTTCCCAGCTAAACCTCTTATGTACAGGTTAAAATAAATGCGCAGAAAAAATCTCTGTTAGTGCAGTTCTAATCAACCAAAATGAATGTAAATCTGAATAAAATAAAAGGTAAAAATTCAATTCAAATCAAAGTTACTAATCTGAAAATATTTCTTCCCATTCCTGTTCCTCTGGGCCTCTCACTGTAAGATCATCAACACCTGCTTCAGTTTCATTGATTGTGCCGTCTTCTGGTAGAATGGCTTCTTCCCCTTCCTCATCAAGATCAGGAGTTTCAGAATCCTCATCAGCTTCTCGTTCATCTTCCACTTCATTGTCAGCAAGATTGTCAAAAATGGGTGAAGCCCTCAACTTTGCCTCTGTGTTTTCACAGATACAACTCGACGGATTTTCATGAAATTCGCCTCTTCCAGGCCTTACCTCATTAGGCTCCCCCATGAACCCTTTCTGACATTTTCGGACTTTTGCAGCAAATGCATCCCAAGTCATGTTGAAACGATTCAGGAACAAAGAATACAATTTCTTGGCATTAGGTCGTATAGTCCTCTTGTGATCAAAGTATCTCCTATCAATAGAGATATAGAATTAAAAGATACATGATACTGAATTATTATGTGTCTAATATTTCAATCTTTATATTCATTTATATAATATTTTCAGCAGAATTCAAGTTGGATGGTTGAAGTGGAGGAATGCATCGGGCTTGTTGTGTGATAGAAAATTAACCCTCAAACTTAAGGAAAAATTCTATAAGATGGTGGTGAGGCCTACAATGCTTTGTGGTGCCAAATGTTGGCCATTAAAAGAGAAGCGTAATGCTAAGTTAAGTGTGGCAGAGATGAGGATGCTCAGGTGGATGAGTAGCTTTACCCTTGGAGATGGTATACGAAATGAGTATATACGTGAGAAGGTTGGAGTAGCTCCAGTAGAAGATAAGATTAGAGAGAGTCGCCTTAGATGGTTTGGTCACATAAAACGGCTGCCTTCCGATGACCCGGTTAAAAAAGTAGAGGTATTAGATTTGACTTATGTTAAGAAAAGTAGAGGTAGACCTAAAAAGACTTGGTTAGAAAATATTAGAAATAATCTTTTTTCATTAGATTTAAATGAGAATTTGTCTTTTAATAGGACACAATGGAGAAAAAGGATTCATGTAGCCGGCCCCACGTAGTGGGATAAAGGCTTGATGTTGTTGTTGTATATCAAAAATATTATTAATATTAACTTATCAAAAGTAAAATGCATGAGAAAATAATATTACCTCCTACCAGCAAGAATCTTGGCCATGTTGCCATTGTTGTTCGTTACAAAAACATCGCTATGATCACATACAATGAAATCAAGAGCAGCCATACGAGATGAAAATGGGAAGAATGGAGCCAGTTCCTTTTTGGCCAAAGTTTCTTTTGAATGGAAATTGGGAAAAAGGGCTTTCAAGGGTGCTAATGTATTTTCACCGCCATATACTTCGCCGGAAGCCACATAGAGATGGACGTCCTTGCTAAAGCCCAAAGCTCTAAGCATGAGGCCTACCTCTTCAGGTGTAAGAGGGCACTTCCCATGCCTACGCTCCTTGTCAGGGTTGTTTTTCTGCAAAACATATCAAGGGATTTACTATTGTGTTTGGGATTCAATCAGAGAAGTAGCTGATATGCTTACATGTAAAGTTTTCCACCGTTTGCGGATTAATCCTAATTCTCTCCTTTCTTCATCTCCTCCACCATAATAGCAGCCAGAGAACGCAAGCATGTCGGGTTCAAATCTGCAAGAAGAACATCTTAGGTGGTGTTTGGTTGCAAGTAGTAGGAGAGTGCAGTAACAAAAAAAAAGTTTATTTTTTAAATGTTTGCTACAGAGTAGAACTTGTGTAAAGTGTTTTTAAGTGTTCGGAATTCCTCAGAACTTATTTTCGTTGCATTCTAAACAAATTCCAAATTCATTCCTCTCCGCTCATGTCCGTGATGTCATTGTTGTCTCAGGGAATAGGAATATGGATTCGGATGCTTATAATCCTCTGAAAGAGGATTTGCATCTCAAGGGAAACTATCGGAGATCAACACTCTAGCATGAAAATAAACAAGAGTTCACACATATTTGAAAGAAAGTCTCTTCTTAGGGGAGCTCTTCAATTTCATCATCTAGGCACTTGAATTTGCTAGACATCTCATCAGCTCCTGTCCCTTGACGCCATGCCCATACCCCAACACCGACTCCCTCATCGACACTATCCTTGTCCTATTGTAATAGTTCAAACTCTTAACTATTGAGATATTGTCCGCTTTGGCCTAAGGGTCTCATAGTTCTGTATTGTTCGTGTAATTTCTAGGATTTCTCCGGGATGAGCATGCTTAACTATGGAGTTTCTTAAATGAAATTCTGACAATTACACCAAAATGCATCTCGATGTCTAAGAGTTTAACTTCATCACAATCTCCCCCACTTATGTAACTGACGTCATCATATGTATCTTTATCCTAGAATCATCCACCATGCATATATGATTCTAGAGGTGGCCCCTACAAGTTCAAGTGGAGACTCCCGCCACATAGCGCTTTATCCCATGCAGGATTCAAGAGGTGACTCCCATGACATAGCACTTTGTTTTGTATGGCACATAATTCTCATCTTTTGGCTAGTGCATTGTTTTGATATCATTTGTAACAACCCAAACTCTTAATTATCGATATATTGTCCGTTTTGACCAAAAAGCCTCACGGCATTGTCCTTTTGGTGTAACTTCCCAGGAGGTCACCATCCCAGAATGTGACAACCGGTTCATCCGGCCGGTTCAACCGAACCGGCCGGCCCATTCCTTATAATTCCGCGAACAGAAAGGGTCGTGGAACAGTGCAGTTCGCGAAACAGAGAGGGGCGGGCGACGGGCGTTCGTGCGGGAGAGCAAGGTGAGTTTCGTTTTTCTAATTTTAGCACACGATTGTTTTCAAGGATAAGAAATAATGATTCCTTTTTATTCTTATCATTATCAGAGTGTTATTTTGGGAGAGATTGGAAGAACGAGAGAAACGGACGATAAGGCTTAAGGGAAAGGTTTGTTGAATTTTCTTTCAGATTTTTTCGTATAAATTTCCTCCCTTTACCTCATCCAAAGTGAATGATATATTTCTTGAAAGATAAGGAAAGAATTGATGCGAAGAAAGAGGAAATTTCGAGAAGAAGGATTTTGAGAGTTTGAGAAGTCTCCATTAAAAAGAGTAAGTGAATTCCTTCCAATTTCAGTTTTAATGATATTTAGAATTTAAATCAAAATATTATATTGATAGAAGTTATTGTTTGAAATTAGGGTTTTTTGAAAGTGAAAGATTCAAGTCATAAAGTGTTGATCCCGCGAGGATTTAGCAAGAAGAGAAATTGATTCAAGAATAGATCAAGCATCGAAGGCCTGAAAAGTTCAAAGTGGGTAAATTTATATTATTTTATGTTTTATTCATGATTTCAATTTTCTAAATAATTGATTAAAATATTGTATTATAAAATGTTGAAGACAAATCCTTATGATATTATAGTCTTAAGAAAGAATCCATCTATGATAAGCTTATGAGAAAAGAAAGGAAATAATTTATAAGGATACATGTGATATATGTTATATGCAATGATAACTATAAGGATGAAAATGAGAAATGAAAATAAAATAAAGGAAAAGTGTATTACAAAATGACAGGAGTCACCCCCCCTATGGTACTGGCTGGGGATGCCGTACTCGTGCACGAAAAAGGAAAAGGAAATTTCTATGAAAAAGGGGAAAAGGAAATCAATTGGAAAAGGTTGTACCTTTGGGTACTTTAAGACGGTGCTCCTGCGTAAATCGAATGGGAAAAGGAAATGTAAATGAAAAATTTAAGATAACATTATTTCGAAATAGTATAAATGAAAATATCCAAAGAAGTATAAGTTAATGAAATAAAAAAAAAAAATTAAGAAAAAGAAAGAACATATATTAATCCATTTTTATAAAGATAAATTTATATAATTCCCACTGAGTTTACTTAGTAAACTCAAACCACAAGTTTAAATGTTTCAGGTAATTCCTAAGAGAAGTAATGGCTGAAAGAGAAGAACATGTTTACAGAAGGCGAGGTGCAAATGACAACAGGTAAAATAGATTTTTGTGTTTAGTGGCTCTTCAGTTTTTGTAAAAGTTTTGAGGACTAGTTATCTTATACTTTTGGAAATATACTATCGTCCGACCTTTTGTACCCCTCCTCGTTAGATCGAGCATCCGGGACGGGTCGTGACAAAAGTGGTATCAGAGCCAATTAAGATCTGAATCATACTGAAAGAGCCATTAGGATGAATATCAATGATTGAAAGTTTAATGTGAAATGAATATTTTATTGATAACAGGAATCAGGATAATCCTAGAGAAGAGGAAGTAGAAAGATCAGTGCCTATTGTTAATGTTAATCCTGATGCACTGGCACAAATGATGACAGCTGTAACTCAGCTGATTCAAGATACAAGAAATCAACCATCGGGAGTAGTAGTGGTGGTGGAATAGTTATGGATAAATATCTGAAATTATTTCAGGATATGAGACCACCATTATTCAAAGGTATAGAAGGATCAATAGAGGCTGAAAATTAAGAAAATGAAAAAAAAAATGAAAAAAAAAATAGAGGCTGAAAATGTTGCTGAGGATTGAAAAGTCCAAGAATGTACTGTCCAGAAGAGAAAAAGTTTCTTTGGCAACGTTTGCATTAGAAGGAGAAGCTGAAAGATGGTGGAGAGGCCTGTATCAAGAAAAAAATTTGAAGGAATACCTGGCATGCAAATCAAATGGAATGATTTTACTCAAGTGTTCAGGGATTGGTTCGTACCTCCTTCTGCGAGGAGGCAAATGCAGGACAAGTTTATGAGGTTGATATACAAGGAGACAAATCAGTTATGCAGTATGAAGCTGAATTTACAACGTTAGCCAGATATGCTCCTCAATTAGTACACACTATGGATGATAAATGCCATCGCTTCTTAGCTGGACTGAAGGATGCAATTAGATTACCCCTGGTTCCTCTTGGAATTGAAGATTATACAGTGCTGGTTGAAAGAGCTAGAAGGCTAGAAGCAGACCTACAAAATACTCAAAGGAGACGTGATTTTCAAAAGAGGAAAAGTGGAGAAGTTATAGAAACCCCTCAAGGTTCACATAGCAAGTCTATTTCACAAGGTGGAAAGTTTAATTGGAAAAAGACAAAGTCCAGTAGCAGTGACAGTTCAAGTGTGAACAGTTGTAGCAAATGTGGAAGACAACATAAAGGAGAATGCTTATCTGGTACAAATACTTGCTTCTGGTGTCATCAACCAGGTCATATAGCTAAGAACTGTCCTACTCTGGGGCAAAGACCAACAGGAGAGTCAAAGATGAATACTGGATCTCAGAGGAATGTTGGAAGACCAAGAACAGTGGAATCAGCTGCATCTACTCCAGGATCAAGTCAAAGCCGACAGAATACTCTGCCTAGAGTATATGCACTAACTCAGAAGGATGCTAAGGATTCACCGGAAGTGATTACAGGTGATAAAAATGAGAAGTGAATGAATATGTATTATGAAAATATTATTAAAAGAATGATGTATGTTTATGTTTTCTTATGAAATTTTATAGGTATAATTATGATGCAAGGAAAGCCTGTACGGATTCTATTTGATACAGGAGCTTCACACTCCTTCATTTCAGAAGAATTGGTTAAAAGTGTTGGAATGAATGTTTGTGAAATCAATGTAATTTTGAAAGTTTTAATGCCAAATGGATCATTTATAAATGTGAAAGGTGTATGTAAAGTGACTTTCAAATTAAATGAAAGAGAGTTTGAAGCTTCAATGAATGTTTTACCATTGCAAGAGTTTGATATGATATTGGGAATGGATTGGTTATCAAAGCATTTTGTGATTATTGATTGCAACAAGAAAATTGTGAAGTTCAAATTTCCAGAAGGAGAATTGAAGTTTTATGGTGAGAGAGGAATTTCTTCAATGATAATCACTTATTTGAAAGCATACAAATTTGTATCCAAGGGATGTCAGTGTTTTCTTGCTCAAGTAAAGGATACAAATAAAGAAGTTAAAGAGTTGAAAGATATACCTGTAATCAGAGAGTATCCAGAGGTGTTTTTAGATGAGTTGCCAGGATTACCACCAGAAAGAGAGATAGATTTCACTATTGAATTGATACCGGGTTCAGAACCAGTGGCAAGAGCACCTTACAGAATGGCAGTCAAAGAGTTACAGGAGCTGAAAGGTCAGTTACAGGAATTGCTTGATAAGGGGTTCATCAGGCCAAGTTCCTCACCATGGGGAGCTCCAGTACTGTTTGTAAAGAAGAAAGATGGAAGCTTCAGAATGTGCATAGATTACAGAGAACTGAATAAGCTTACTGTTAAGAATAAATATCCATTGCCCAGGATTGATGATCTTTTTGACCAACTGGAAGGGGCTACAGTTTTCTCTAAAATTGATTTGAGATCTGGATATCATCAGTTACGGATTAAGGAGGAAGATATAGCAAAGACAGCTTTCAGAACCAGATATGGTCATTATGAATTTGTGGTAATGCCATTTGGAGTGACAAATGCACTAGCTATATTTATGGATTTGATGAACATAATTTTTAAGCCATTTCTGGACATATTTGTGATTGTGTTTATTGATGACATTTTGATTTATTCAAGTGATAAAGAAAGCCACTCCAGTCATCTGCAAGCAGTGTTGCAAACATTAAAGGAGAACAAGTTATATGCCAAAATTTCAAAATATGAATTTTGGTTGAGCAGTGTAACTTTTCTGGGGCATGTGATTAGTGGAGAAGGAGGAATTTCAGTTGATCAAAATAAAATTCAAGCTATATCAGATTGGCCAAGGCCAACGACTGTTTCAGAGGTGAGGAGTTTTCTTGGACTTGCTGGTTACTACAGGAGATTTGTAGAGGGGTTCTCTCAGATAGCAGTGTCATTATCCAGATTAACTCAGAAAGCAGTGAAATTTGAATGGAGTGATCAGTGTGAAGGAGCTTTCCAGAAGTTAAAGAATTGTCTAATGACTGCCCCAATCTTGACAATTCCATCAGGTTCAGAAGGGTTTCAAATTTTCTGCGATGCTTCCTTAAGGGGACTTGGTTGTGTGCTGATGCAACATGGTAGAGTGGTAGCCTATGCTTCAAGGCAACTGAAAATTCATGAAAAGAACTATCCCACTCATGATTTAGAATTGGCAGCTGTAGTTTTTGCACTTAAAATATGGAGACATTATCTGTATGGGGTCAGATGTGAAGTGTTTACAGATCATAAAAGCCTCAAGTACATTTTCAATCAAAAAGAGCTTAATTTGAGACAGAGAAGGTGGTTAGAGCTCATTAAAGATTATGATTTGGACATACAGTACCATCCTGGAAAGGCAAATGTGGTTGCAGATGCACTTAGTAGAAAAATATTTGGAAATGCAAATTGGCTAATCACCCAACAGGAGCAGATTATCAGAGATATGAAAAAGTTAGAGATTTCAGTAGTTAATCAAAAGGAGATAAAAGATATGATGTTGAATCAACTGATGATCCAATCTACTTTGAAAGATAGAGTGCTCAAGTCATTATCTCAAGATGAAAAATTTCAGGCCATCATACAGAAGGTACAAGCAGAACAATTAGAGAACTTTGTTATTGATGGAGAAGGGTTATTAAAGTATAGAGGCAGGATTTGTATTCCAAATGCTGGAAGCTTAAGAGAAGATATATTGCAGGAAGCTCATCTCTCAACTTATGAAATTCACCCATGCAGTACAAAGATGTATCAGGAACTCAGAGGTTTATTTTGGTGGCCGGGATTAAAGAGAAGTGTTGCAGAATTTGTAGCAAAATGCATTCCCTGTCAGATGATCAAAGCAGAACATCAAAGGCCAAGTGGACAACTGCAACCCCTACCTATACCTGAGTGGAAATGGGAAGACATTGCGATGGATTTTGTAGTTAGATTACCTAGATCAAGGCAGAGTCGAGATGCAATATGGGTCATTATTGACAGATTAACCAAATCAGCCCATTTCTTACCAATCAGACAGACAGATTCAGTGAAAAAGTTGGCAAAACTTTATATTGATGAAATTGTGAGATTGCATGGGATTCCAAAATCTATAGTTTCAGACAGAGATGCCCGTTTTACTTCTAAATTGTGGAAGAAAATTCAAGAAGCTTTAGGTACACGATTGACTTTCAGTACAGCATTTCATCGACAGACAGATGGGCAATCAGAAAGAACAATTCAAACTTTGGAGGATTTAATGCGATTATGATTATGTGTATTAGATTTTGGAGAAATTGGGAGACTCATATACATTGATTGAATTTGCTTACAACAACAGTTTTCAGGCTAGTATTGGAATGGCACCATATGAAGCCCTTTATGGAAGAAAGTGCAGAACACCCTTGTGTTGGGTAGAAACTGGTGAAAGAAAGATAATTGGAACTGAAATGGTAGATGAGGCTACTAGCAAAATCAGATTGATTAGAGACAGATTAAAGGCAGTTCAAGACAGGCAACAGAAATATTATGATGCAAAGCACCGGCCAGTGGAATTTGAAGTTGGAGAGTTTGTTTTTTTTAAAGTTAGCCCAATGAAAGGTGTTCAAAGGTTTGGAAAGGTAGGGAAGTTGAGCCCAAGATTCATAGGTCCCTATGAAATCATTGAAAAGATTGGGAATATGGCATACAGATTGGATCTACCAGCACACATGCAAGGAATTCATAACGTGTTTCACATATCAGTGCTTCGGAAGCATGTCTCAGATGATTCAAAGAGAATATAGTCAAAATCCATTAAATTGCAGTCTGATTTGAAATATATAGAAGAACCAGAAAGGATACTGGATTATGATGTAAAACAACTGAGACATAGGGCAATTCCTTTTGTAAAAGTTTTGTGGAAACATGGATTAGAAAGAGATGCCACCTGGGAGAGAGAAGCTGAAATGAGGAGTCAATTTCCTCATCCTTTTAACTAAGGTATGTTTCATTATACTTGTTTAATTTCGAGGACGAAATTTTTTTTTAGGAAGGGAGATTATGACAACCGGTTCATCCGGCCGGTTCAACCGAACCGGCCGGCCCATTCCTTATAATTCCGCGAACAGAAAGGGTCGCGGAACAGTGCAGTTCGCGAAACAGAGAGGGGCAGGCAACGGGCGTTCGTGCGGGAGAGCAAGGTGAGTTTCGTTTTTCTAATTTTAGCACACGATTGTTTTCAAGGATAAGAAATAATGATTCCTTTTTATTCTTATCATTATCAGAGTGTTATTTTGGGAGAGATTGAAAGAACGAGAGAAACAGAGGATAAGGCTTAAGGGAAAGGTTTGTTGAATTTTCTTTCAGATTTTTTCGTATAAATTTTCTCCCTTTATCTCATCCAAAGTGAATGATATATTTCTTGAAAGATAAGGAAAGAATTGAAGCGAAGAAAGAGGAAATTTCGAGAAGAAGGATTTTGAGAGTTTGAGAAGTCTCCATTCAAAAGAGTAAGTGAATTCCTTCCAATTTCAGTTTTAATGATATTTAGAATTTAAATCAAAATATTATATTGATAGAAGTTATTGTTTGAAATTAGGGTTTTTTTGAAAGTGAAAGATTCAAGTCATAAGTGTTGATCCCGCGAGGATTTAGCAAGAAGAGAAATTGATTCAAAAATAGATCAAGCATCGAAGGCCTGAAAAGTTCAAAGTGGGTAAATTATATTATTTTATGTTTTATTCATGATTTCAATTTTCTAAATAATTGATTAAAATATTGTATTATAAAATGTTGAAGACAAATCCTTATAATATTATAGTCTTAAGAAAGAATCCATCTATGATAAGCTTATGAGAAAAGAAAGGAAATAATTTATAAGGATACATGTGATATATGTTATATGCAATGATAACTATAAGGATGAAAATGAGAAATGAAAAGAAAATAAAGGAAAAGTGTATTACAAAATGACAGAAGTCACCCCCCTTATGGTACTGGCTGGGGACGCCGTACTCGTGCACGAAAAAGGAAAAGGAAATTTCTATGGAAAAGGGGAAAAGGAAATCAATTGGAAAAGGTTGTACTTTTGGGTACTTTAAGACGGTGCTCCTGCGTAAATCGAATGGGAAAAGGAAATGTAAATGAAAAATTTAAGATAACATTGTTTCGAAATAGTATAAATGAAAATATCCAAAGAAGTATAAGTTAATGAAATAAAAGAAAAAGATTAAGAAAAGAAAGAACATATATTAATCCATTTTTATAAAGATAAATTTATATAATTCCCACTGAGTTTACTTAGTAAACTCAAACCACAAGTTTAAATGTTTCAGGTAATTCCTAAGAGAAGTAATGGCTGAAAGAGAAGAACATGTTTACAAAAGGCGAGGTGCAAATGACAACAGGTAAAATAGATTTTTGTGTTTAGTGGCTCTTCAGTTTTTGTAAAAGTTTTGAGGACTAGTTATCTTATACTTTTGGAAATGTACTATCGTCCGACCTTTCGTACCCGCCTCGTTAGATCGAGCATCCGGGACGGGTCGTGACACAGAATTTCTCCCAGATGAGCACACTTAACTGTGAAGTTTCTTGAGTGAAATTCCAACCATTACACCAAAAGGCGCCTCGATGTTTAAGAGTTTAGCTTCTTTTACTGATAGACCTGGAATGATTGAACTACGAACCTTTGACAAGGCTACCCACTCCTTCCCCAAGATTTGCAACAGCCCAACAAGCATTCCTTTATGAATAAGCCTAACTAATCTCTTAAATAGAGAGTTGTCTTCAAAAAGTAGAGAAGGTGATTCATCATGGAGACTTGAGTCACTAGGAAGTCTTAACCCAAATCTAAACAAATCCAAAATCTCATAGGAAACATGCTTCATCAGTATGCCTCTTCCAATGGCTATCAAACCCAAAAAAATGACAAGATTCGACCTCCCTTCCAAAACTTAAGAATTGCGTAAGATGCTTACTCTTAGTTGCCAATCATAGTGTCATTCACTAAGGCTTCATTGGGATGGCTTTTTTACTGCTTTTTGAAGCAGCTTTTAGTAAATAAAATTAATTTTTATACTAAAAAACTGCTTCAAGAAGCAATGGAAAAACAGCCCCAAACAAAGCATAAGTATATGTAATGGATTATATTTCTGTTTCATGTCTTCTGTTATTTTGTCATTAGTTACTTTAAGTTAAATATTAGTAATTAATGTCGTTCATCATTTGAGAGTAGTTTAGCATTTCTCTTAAAATGTTTACATGTAGCTTTGTCATTTGGAAAAATCCTTACTATAAGTAGTGCATAGAATCTCAGATGATAATGAATGAAATGTTTTGAGTACTATGTGATAGATGCATAAGTTTTACCATCTTCTTATTGCTTTGAGAATTTAGCATTACGCCTTAAAGATTAAGTGAGGTCAATGACTTTAAGATTAACATTAAACAGGATGAGGATTAACTAATTATCTTTTTTATCCCTCTCCCCCTTTTCTATTTTAATTCTCCACTAGATACATATTCCATTGCCTTACGTGAATTCGAAGGTACAAAAAGACTTTTTAATGAATTAATGTAAAATATGCAGATGTTATCATGCTAACGCATAGTAAGACATGTTGAGATGTTGGGAAACTATTAGAAAAGAAACTGCATTACGGAACTGAAAAAAAAAAAACTGTTTTTAATATACAAGTTGCTAATTCCAGTAAAAAAATAAAAGTTAACAACATGACAGTTTACCTGAGATGGAGAGCAATAAAATGCTTACTCTTTGTCCTCATTCTACTCATTAACGTATGGCCCATATTTTGAATTGGATCAGTAAATTTTAAAGCATGATAATTTACTCTACATCTAAGCTTTTGCAGATCAGTCTCCAACCTGTTTGATAGCCTATAATCAAACTTCGTAAGCTGAACAACCTGCACCACCATAAACGACATGATCTCAACATGCATAGAAGCTGGAGCCTCGGTTTTAGAAGAGGAAAACTGAGACAAATAACTAGACAAAGAACAAGAATAAACCAAATATACTCCTTTAGAATCAGATACAGAGATCATAAAGAAAACAAGTAATTGTAAAACAAAATAATAAGCAACAAGTAATCCTATTGTACGACGGTTTAGAGATTCAAGCAATCAGACGGATCTATTTGATAATTCCATCATATTTTTGGAAAGATCCAATGTGATGTCGGACAATAAAGGGTTTAGACTTTACTAACATATTAGCAAGGGCGGAACCCTATATAACTTAGGGGGGGCAAATCCCCCCCCTCAAAAATTTTTTTTTAACTTAAAGGAGAGTAAAAAATCCATTTTACCCCTCCTAAAAATTCAATTTTGCCCCCCTATAAAGCTTTTTTGCCCCTACTTGTCATTGCTTAATTCATCTCAACCATACATTGTATTTTTTGCTTTATCTTCTCCCAATGTATCTATATTATCTATTTTTTAATTGCTATGACAATAGGTAGTAATGAAGGCTCATTTTTCTATGCAATAACTTTATTTTAAAAATACCTTTTGAAAGTGAGTTAATTAGTACACAAAAAATCTCTAGGATTTGATTAAGAATATCAATTATGTATATTTGTTTCACGTTCTTGCAATATATATATATATATATATTTTACTTTTTTTTGTGGCTAAAAATGAAGATTTTGATAGACATTTAGTTTGGATTTGGAAGCTAAAAAAATTTTTTTAGATCAAATATAAAGCTAAAAATTTTTAAAACAACTTTTCATAATATTATATATAATATTTTTAATATTTAATTATTTAATTATTTTTATTTAATTATTTTTATATTAAAATTGCCCCCCCCCCCTCAAAATTGGAGCTGGTTCCGCCCCTGCATATTAGGAAGAAAAGCAAAATGAGAAGGTGACGTTCATGGGGAAAAAAAATTTCTAATTGTTGGTTGATAACAAGTATATCTCTTTTTTGGTGTTTGAGTAACCAAAAAATACATTTTAGAGTGCTTGGGCTAAATTTGTCTCTATCATGAATATGAAAATATAGAAAAGAGTACAATAAAAAATTTTAAGGGGAATATTCTCAGATTTGTTGATATCGGAAGGGAATTTGGAGAAAAGTACCATAGGACCTTTATATCCAAAGACTCTATATGAAATCCTATTTATTAAATATATGGTTGTTAAGATGGCATCTTCTCAAAGGCACTTAAGAACATTATCTTGAAACAATAATGCACGAGAAAAGATGGAGAATATATATTATTTTGTTTAGCCACTCCAATTAATTTGGGTGTATCTAACTGATGAGGACATCGATCCAAGGTTCAAACATGTGTATCGCCGGAAGCATCGCAGATCGATGGCCACGATTCAAAGCTTATATTTCTAGTTGTTTATGCATTTTATTTTTATGTTTTCTTCTTGTACCCTTATGTTGAGTTGAGTCATGTTGGGGCCCTGAGGGCAATTTAGTCTTTATTTCTTCTTGTATGCTTGAGACATATATATATGGGTATTTTCTCTTGTAATAGCTAATGAATATTTGAATGAAAAAAAATGGGTTTTGTTCTACTTCTTCTTGCATGAGAGCTTGAGAAGAGAGAGAGCTCAAGGGGAGCAAATCGCAAGGCCCACCAGTCGTTGGAAGAGTCTGCAGCTCGTAGTTAAGTTATATCTTCTCGTTCGTGTTTTCTTCCATCTTCTTCCCCTCCACCATAAGAAAATCCCTTCCAAAACTCTTGTTGCCGCCGCCCCCTTGGAAGCCCGCCGCCGGCCACTCCCACGGCCCCGGCCGGCCACCTTGTCGGCGACCTTCCCCACCCGTCCAATCCCTCCTTCCGCGAGTTTCCAATTTGAAATTTGAATTTCAAAATTCAAATTCTTTCCTAATATGAATTTCCAATTTAGGAAAGTTTTCATGATGAAATCCAATTTCAATTTAAATTAAATTGGAGTCTTTTAAATTTGTTTCCACGTCATCTCCCCAAATTGGAAACCTCTTCCCTGGGATCCCTCCCCCTTCCCCCTCTCTCCATGCCGCCGGACTTACTAGGCCCTCTCTCTCTCTCTTCCCATTTAATGCTCACTTAAGGCATTAATTCCAAGCCAATTTGAAATCAAATATCAAATCAAATTCCACCCAAATTTCATTCAAATCCTGAAATTAATTTAAGGTTTTGAAACAACACCCCTCCCCCTCTCTTGAGAACCCGCCGGCCTCCCCCTCTTAATGGCCCCATTATTTGCCATTAATTCCCCTTTAACTCCCCTCAAATTTGAATTAATTTCAATTTGGATTTCCCTCTAAATCCACTAAAATCTGAAATTAATTTCAGATTTTGGGATTAAACCTATTGCCATTAGATCTCTCTTGGAAACCGCCGGCTCCTCTTCCTCCTGCTCCCGCCGCCCCCTCATCTTGCTTCTCCTTGTGCTCTGTGAAGTCAAAGAAGAAGAAGACTACGCCATCCCTCTCCGCGTAAATGACGCATGGCGGATCCTGAGCTTGATCGCGGATTCGTGAACGACATCTACGGCGACATTCACATCACCCGTTCGCAGTTCTTCGACGTTGGATTTGGATTTGACGACACTATTGAGGACTATCTAAATCGCATCTTGCCTACTCTCGTGGACGTCATAGACGACCAATTTCAAGACTACAATTGGATCCTCCAAGGCCATCCATCCCCGCCATCTCCGCCACCGCCGACCTTTCCGTGGATCAAGGCCATTGGTGTTGCTACCATCCTCGTGGCATCGTTGGGTGTGCTGAAGACCTTTTTCCGCTAAGCCTAGTGTAGTTGAGTGATCCATCCCCAAGGTGAAAATTCTCTTTATTAAGTTGCGGATTGTTGATTAATAGCTTTTGGTATTGCTACTATCTTTGATTACCTAGGAGTTTTGGCTAATCTTCATGTACTTCCTCGCCTAAGCTAGTTGAAAACTAAGATTCTTTGATGAACTTGCTTGTTATTTCGATAAGTTGTTAATTGGTAATTCATTGTCAACTATTCTTAAAATTTCTTAAATGAGCTCCTGCGCATGTTGGTTTCACATCACTAACTCTTTCAATAGGAACTCCAAATTGGGTTCTTATCATTTAATCAAAGATGGGAAAGATAGTTAACGTCATGGCAAAGTATGGGCCTGACTAGTTTATCGGCCCAATCAAAATGAATGACGGAATGGATGAGTAGACAATTATGTCTTTTGGACTTACGAACGCACCCAACACTTTCATGTGACCAATGAACCACATTATTCAATCTTTCTTGAAAATTTTTGTTGTTGTTTACTTTAACAACATTTTAGTGTATAATCGCACTGTGGAAGAACATGTCCAACACCTCCTGCTAGTATTTGAAGTCCTTGAAGAGCGAAGGTTATCTGCCAATGGACAAATGTAGATATTTTTTTACCAAAATAAAATTTCAGCGTTTTGTTGTCTCTCCAAAAGGCATTGAAATGGACCAAGACAAAGTAGTAACTATCGTGGGTGGCATGTGCCTGTCCTTGATCGAGGAGCGGAGATTTCATGGATTGGCATCATTCTACTTCCACTTTGATAAAAACTTCAATTCCATTGTTGCATCATTGACAAAACTTCTCGAGAGGCCTCAGTTGACATGGACCATACTTGCTCGGGCTAGTTTCAACCAACCAAAGCTCCAGGTGGCTCTAGCCCTTGTCTTGGCCCTCCGAGATTTTACCCAAGTCTTCGAAGTTGATTGTGAGGTTTCTAATGTGGGCATTGGGTCAATGCTAAGCCAAGGGCGTAACCAAGTGGCATATTTCGGTGAGAAACTAAATGAGTTATGTCAAAAGTATTCCGCCAATGACAAAGAATTATATACTCTCATCCGAGCTTTATAACACAATAGTCATAATTTGCTGGCACAAGAATTCATCCTATTCTCAGATCATGAAGTCTTTAAACATCTTCATGATCAAAGCAAGCCAATGGGGAAGCATGCGAAGTGGATGGAAATTTGTCTTCCTTCTATTACACCTTCTAGCACAAATCCAACAGATCCAACTAGGTGTGGATGTCTTAAACCGCTACTGCAGCTTACTCAATACCTTTCAAATGAAGACTTTGGGGTTTGAAGCAATTCAAGATTTGTATGCCCGGGAACAGTATTTCCATAAGATATTGGAATGGTGTAAACTGCAAACATATAAACTCTTTAACATTCAGCATGGCTACCTCTTCTTGGGCAACCAGCTCTGAATTCCTCTTTGTTCCTTTCGTGAGGCTATCTTGTATGAAAGCCATGATGAGAAGTAACGGGACACTTTGGCCATGATAAAACCTTAGAAATTATTCAGGAAAACTTCTACTGTTCTCTACTTACTAGTAATGTGGACAAATACATCAGAAAGTACCAAATGTGCTTACTAGCAAAGACTAGACAACAAAGCATCGGGTTATATTTGACTTCTCCAGTCCCAGGCTCACCTTGGGTTGATGTCAGTTTGGAATTCAAGGTGGGTCTTGCCCACGCATCGGCAAAAAATTATGTTATGGTTTTAATTTCTTTTAATTATTATATTTATTTAAAAAAAAGTTTCTTACAATTCTCTCATCAACACACGTTAAACGGTGTCCGATTCAAGCACAGATGGACCCATTTGAAAGACCTTGACAATCCGGACGCGCTCGCGCAATCTTTTTTGCAAAATAAGACTCGGATCAAAAGATTTTATGTACGAAATGAATACGCACATGAAAGGCTAAATGCACGTAAAATTCTCATCAAATCAACGTCGACCTGATCCCATATATTTAAAATCATAAAAAAGGGTGATATGTGATCAAGAGGAATGAATCCTAAGGCCGACGACGAATTGAGGTAAAATACGTGATTTGACCCTTCATTAGACACAAATGGTCCACAAAACATGCAATAAGGGCATGCAAGTGATCAATGCAAAAAAGGATGTCAACCAGGACATTGGTTTTCCCATGAAACTTAAACTAGTTCTCTCTCATATGATGTGGTTTTAAACCATATGCACGCTAGTTTTCATTCTAGCTTCAACAACTTGGTATACTCTAATTATTGTTTGTGCCTAATTTCTCCCTACCCTCATCATCTTTGAGTTATGTGGTCATCAAGTTTGAGGCATCTATGTAGTAGGTATCAAGCATTACACTAGTCCTACTTTCCTAACCCGAATTAAGGCAGAAGCCTTACTAAGAAATAGTAGGGTCCCTTTTCCCAACTCTTGTATTTGAATTTGATGAAATTCATCATTGCAATTTATATTGCTATTTTAGTAGTGATCTAATTTAAGCCAAACATTTTTCATTAGATTATAATATTCTATAAAAGAATGTGTATGTTGTTTTGTTGTTGCTATCCCAATCTGGATTTAAAAGATCATGACAAATATGTTGCATCTTCTAACAGGTTTGAAAAATGGCTCCCATATTTCCTGATTTATAGCGAAGAATATATAGTTTCAATTGTTTCTTGTTTGTAGAGAATTTCATAACCATGACATGAACTATAGATCTTTTCAATATGGACCTATTTTAATTAGGTCACATACTTTACCACCCCCTTACAAATTTACAAGTCTCTTTCATTCAACCAATGTGCAGAGTTAATATTTTGAAGCTCCCTTTTGATAAATTTTGATATATTCAATGATGAGAACTACCTAATTGATTTTCGGAAGTTTTGACATTCAAGGAAGAGGAAGCAAAGGCAAGAAGTTGGATTTCAACAAAGATTAATAAAAGACAACTTCTAAGACCCCTGAATCCTAGATCTAGACAAACAATAAAGATTTAAAGATAAATTAATGATGAATGATGATAATCAAAATCAAGGATATAGGAAAAAGAAGGGAAAAAAGTGATGTTGCTCTTAGTAAACAAAGAGAAACCAGAATAACTTCCATTGGTGTAATAGGAAGGTACTAGAAAGGGGAAAAAATACTTATGATGGTATAGCAGCAACCACTGGATAACAAACTTTTACCGAATAGAGAGAACAACAGCAACAACACAACAAAGGGATCGAATAAAACCAATGAACAGAAGCAATAACACAATTAAACAAAAGAAAAACAGTGGAAAAAGTGTGGAGAATGGAAGATATTATTGTTTCTTCTTGCATAGCTAGCCACCCTTTTAACATTACTTATACAAAGAGAATGCCATAAATATGGAAAGACATTAATCCTAATCAAATACAAGGAGGAAAAAAATCATACATTCATGATTATATAAAGCTAATGAAATAAAGTGTTTATACGCCATACTTCTGATTGCATACATGTGAAAATTCCACACATGGAAACCCGGATCTTTTAGATTGTCACCATGAATCCTTGGAAAGACATCAGTTTCCACAAGTCCATTTCCATCATAGACATGCTACAAGGATTACCTTTCCCACATTCCACTAGTAGCTTGGACATTTCCTTCTCCACTCCCTTCACCTCTAATATTCATGTTTATGTATGTCTTTGTTTCTTTGGAGGATGACCTAATTGACCTACATGAGCCGCTTTCACCTCTTCCACCACACTGGCCACCTCCTTGAGCTCTTCAAAGGAGAGTTCTTCCAACCTCAAGGGAGTTGATTCAGTAAAAAATCTTATTTAGGACTATCTAGAATGCTTTTGATGTCATTTTTTGTATTAAATTAATTAGGATACTTTATTTATCTTTATAGGATTAGATTTGTCATGGCTATCCTTCATTAGGTTTTGGTCATGATTATCCTATACTAGTTATTGTACTACTAATATAAATAAAATTCATTTGGGATGTAAAGAATAATTGATTGATGTGTTGAATATGAAAGCATATCCCCCATATTCTTGCCCCCTTATAGACACTTATTCCCCCTCATGAATTTAAATTCCTCACTCTCTCTTTTATCTCAATTTCTCTATAATTTCCCAAAACCCTCTGGAATCCCTATAACCCCTATACAAATTTTTGACTTATTCTCTCATCACTCATCAAAATTGTATGATTTTTTTATTATGTATTTTCAACATTCAATTCTCTACAATTTTTGTATTCATCATTTTGTCATAATGCATATGCTTCATATTTCATCACAACTTGACAAATCCAACCCACCTTCAACCCTACCAAAGAGAAGTTTGAGAAAGTAGAAAGTTATCATGCATGCCAACATCATCCCCTTTACACATTTTTAAATTCTATAGCAAAAGCCTATTTCCTTAATCATCCACACACATTTCAAGGTGGAAAACCAAACCCTAATTAGGTTTTATTGAATTTAAACCCCCGCCAAATTTTGGTGACACAGCTCATCTTTCAACATCAATTAGTTTCAGAGTCCCACCTTTCAAAATCAATGTGCTATGAATTCATAGATATATATATCAATGTTCATGCATACATATATCTGCTTCTGCCTAGTTCATACATACATCTAAATGCACATGCAATTGTTTGTTTGTGTTCATATATTGGTGTATGTCTAATGTAAGTTGAATAATATGCAACTATATATCTATGTACATCTTTTATCCTTGTATATCTTTTCTTATGCATGTGCCTATAAATTTCTGTGCATATGAAAGCACATCTAATTGTAAGTCCGCATGTGAATGTGTTATCTTTGTGCTTAGGAGTGTGTTGCGGAACCACAACCACTTTAGAAGCTTCCATTTGGCCGCTGAAATGCCCATGTTAGGCATGCAGGAAGTATGTTTATTTTGGTTTTTTTTGCAAAAAGAATAGGACACGACTACATATGACTAAGAAGCTAGAAAATCTAACATGATTAGACCTTTAAATTTTAAATTTAGTTCACATTCAAATTTACAATTTAATTCACATTTAAACAAATGATATGAATAATTAAATTTAATTCAAGATTAATATTTAACTCATGGTTAAATTTTCATGACTTTATTTATAACTAACTAGTCCCACATATTATAGATTTATAAATTGGACCCATTCATGCACACATAATTAATTCAGTTTTTTTTTTTAATTATTTAATCTCACATCATTTACAGATATAAATTAGTATAGTTCAAAGTGCGTTGTCGAGCTCCATTTTGTAAGCTTGTAACTCATGTGGGGGTACGCACAGGATCTTGCTAGATGAGATTTAAGGCTTGACAAATTAAAAGATCATTTTTTAAAGATTGACTTGATAAGGCTCATTTATGTTTTCTAACAAGCTGATTGTTTAGAACTAGATAATTACAAAATGACCCAAATTTGATCAAGCATGAATTTAAATAAACCAAGCTCAAACATTGTTACAAAAGATTGAATTGATCTCGAGCCGAGCTTAAAAAGGCTTTAAGTAAACGAGCTTGAGCACGAACAGCCTCTAGCTTGGCTCATCTTGATTCGTTTGTACCCCTATTGTACCTTATGGATACTTCTAGCACACTATGCATTTATCTGTTGGCTGTGATTTTCCTGTGAGCTATCCTTTTAACTTTTTGTAGGGATGCAATCTATGTGTGAGCCCTCAACATGGATCCAATTTTTCTAAGCTTGTTTTGCTATTTGAAAGGGCTTTGAGGTTTATTATTATGAATATTCAATTTCTTATGCATGTATAGAACAATTGCTGTTTGATGAAAATTTCATTTATTCTTTGTGCCCAGAGCAAGTTGGATGCAAAACCTTCAATTGAGGTTAAAAAGGTAAATAACAATTTTCTTTGAAAACTATCTCCCTATACCAGCATGAGGCCAACATTTCTTACATCATGCATTCTTTCCTTGTTACCTTTTTTCCAGCATAATTTGTGATAGATTTATGAGTTAGAATGATTTCAATTAAAACTACTATAATCTAAATTTTCTAATTTATATGTGAATCTTGATGGAAGTGTAGCTTGTTATGATGTCAAATTTCTTACAGAATTTCTATGTGGATGATTAACATTCAAGATGAATTTTGTGTGTTTTATAATTTTCATTAAAAAAGACAAAGTCCTGTCTAAATGAAAGTTTGAGGACTCTAAATTTGCATTAGGAAACGTTAAACACTACAATGTTATGCATCAATATTGAATGGCTTTGTTCACTTCAATACAATGAAAACAGGAGATGGGCAAAGTTTTTAAGCTAAATTTGCTATCAATCAGCTGAATTCTAGTAGGACAAATTTCTTAGTATGCACACTCACATGTTTCTTCAGCATAACAGGCAAGACTCGGGTTTGGTAACATCTTGGATTGCATTTTCTTGGCACACGCATAGTATATGGTCCTCTAATGACCTTGCCTCCCCTTCTCGGAAGCTGCTTTATTATTTTCACATCTTTTGATAGAGCCGAGATGAACCAATCAACATCAAATATTTCAGCAAAATCACTGAAACAGCGAAGTGAAAAAAAGGGAGGAAATCTTGATAAACTTGCAACCCTATAGATAATAGTCAGACACTAAAGAACCAGATTTAAGAGCAATATGAAACCACACCTAGAATCTTTCCAGAAAGATCTCTGATCAAGCCTCGGAACAATAAGAGTCGCATTCAATATGCGCGCTGCAACAACAGCATCAGTTATCTGAAACAAACGATAGGTTAAAAAAGGACTCACTTCATCAATAATATGCTACAAAAGTTCTAAGCGATTAGGTTACAATATGAAAATCAGTTATGACACAAGGATCTAAAAGTGTTTGAATCATAGCACTGAAACTTAGACTTCGAATGTTTGTTTAAGGGTAGGTGAGTTCCTACATAAGTGCTTGAAAGTGATTGGAACTACATTTTAGAATTGTTTTAGCGTTTATTTGGTAGAAAGCAAGTTCTCATTTTTTGAACTCACCTTCATAAAGGTGAGAAATTATTTGAGGGCTTGCAAGTCAACTTCATCTTTTTATTTGCTTTTGCTTTTAATCTAAAAGATAATAAAATAACGTAAAAAAAGGAGGATGTTTCAAATATGATTTCAATTTATTATAATAATAAAATAATATAAAAATCAATGAGAGAATGAATAAAAATGAAATACACTATAGTTGAAAAAAGCATCACAATTGAGTTTGGCAGTAGTAAATTCATTCAAGTCAAATAAAAGTCATAAAACTCACTTCAAAGAAACTTTACTTCATAACATAACTTCAATGCAAGACTACTGAGGTTAGGATTTCCAAATGCGGCTAATATGATTAGTAATATGATTTGATGTAAAAGAAAATAAGGATTCACATATCACAATTTATTGATTAAATCAATGGCCTTCTATTTTTAAATGTAATTAAGTAATACTAAAACTTAGAAATAATTGATAATGAAATGATAGAAATAAATTGAAAACAAATGAAGTCAAGGCAAATTGAGGTTATACAAATTAATTTCCATACAAAATTCTTTTTGATTAATATCAAATAATATAGATGACAAAGAACAAAGAATTAAAATAACAAATTAAGAAAAATCAGGCTTCACACTGGTAGCAGATTACTTACCCCGCTTCGAGTCATTTTTTGCAGATAGCCAAATTCCGAAAGTGATCCCGATCAAGGTAGGTTGCATTTTGACTATCTCAGTTTTTAATAATCCGACAATTTTAGAATTTTCCTTATTAAAAATATAAATTTCTAGTATTTGAACTAAGATAACTTTTAAACGGGAAAACTTTCACCGCATGACTTTTGATACATTGCAGAGAACATAGTTCTGGACATTTAGTTATTTTTCTGTAAAATTTCTATCGGATATTTTTGAAACACTGCATTTGTAAAACACTAGGAAAATATTCAGGCACTGAAAAGTAGTATTGTAATACAATTAAGCCTTTGAAATGTAGTTCTGCACGATCTATGGTAATTTTGTAGAATTCTGAGTCAGTGAATTTTTGCAACACTATATTGGGTTTGATTGCTAAAATGTTGCCCATAAGAAAAATCTTTGAAATTCTATAAATAGTCTAATTTATGTTTACATATACATTTGTGCATTTTTGAATGATATTATGTCTGTATATAAAGAGTTCATAGGAGAGTTCTATTTGGAATTCTTTTATATATCCGTGGAGTTCTATTGTGAAGATTCTAAATGAGCTAAGAGCACTGGACTAAGGCCAGGAGTTCTGAAAGGGAGGCATAAGGGTCGAGAATTCTGAATGGGAGACATATGGGCTGGAGTTCTAATACTTTCTCTTATGCAATGTGTATTTATTTATATTCTATTAAGCTAAATTTGCATTATGCTAAGCATATTATGCTCTGAATTCTATAACATGCTTAGATATCAGCAAAATCCTACATTGTTCTGACATGACTTTAAAGTATGTTCATTATTAAGATTGGAATAATTACTTTACTTAAGTCATTGGTTTTACGGTTATTGAGAATTGATTTAGGGGAAAATGTAATCTACTGAACTATGTTAGCTCATTCTGAGTTTTGCATTTTATTTTTCAGTTCAAAACAGGGGAAAAGGGTCCGTTAAGTAGATGATAAAGCTGATTTTCTGAGTCTTGCTGATGTATGTGTACCATTTCCATTTTTGGTTTAGAATTTTTGAATAGTCCTAGCATTTTTCTATTTCATGCCATGTGTTTGCCTGTTGTCATAGACTGTTATAGCAAGAATATGTACTGTATACTTTTGTGGATAAATAGAATAAAAGAAATTTCTTCTGTCGATGAGCAAATTGTTGTATGGTGGAAGAATTAGAGGCTCTAGTGTCTATTATTTAAAATAAATCTAATATTTCTCTAAACAATCTTAGTCTGCTATGTTCCGCCTCTACTCTATCACCATCCAAATTGTGAATCATATCGGGTTGGGTGGTGACAAAACCCATGCAACAACCCAAGTAATATAGATATTTATCTTAGTTGTTTCTAATGTCCCAACAGACGGGCGCAATCTATTTCCCGAACAAACAATCTTCAGTGACTTACATTCTTGATCAATGTATTCCAACCTATTTGATTGCGTAATTGAGCAACATTGCATATGTTGCTTGTCATTTCATCCTATTTGATTGCATCAACTTTGTAATAGTCATCGAGGTCAACACCTACAAAATAAGCCTCAAAGTCATTACTTTAACAATCCGCCACAGGAAGAGAGAATGAAGTCTTACTTTGCAAATGATGCATGCCTTCAGAGTTGCAGATAATCCTCAAACACCTAAGAATCACTAAACTATCAATGGGTTAACATTTACCTCCAAGAAAAACACATTATCCTCTTTTTGTCAAAGAAGTTTTAAAGCCCTGGTGTCCATAAGCACACAAAGTAAAATGCAAATAAAAGAAGTACAAATAAAAGGTGGATACGCATCTATCATCACCACTGAAAATATGTAGGATTCTAAGATTATCGTACAATACATGAACAGTTTAGGACTACAAGACAGATGGCAAGATTTCTCAATAAGAAAAACAATTAGCATCTGCAAGTCTAAACCATACAAACAGAAAGCACTATTAACCCATCTTTAGACCATGAATTTACAGCTAACATCCAAGCATTATATTGCAAGAAGCATAATATTCACCAATCTTTAGACCATGAATTTACAGCTAAAGATATACTTGGGGAAAAAACTCAATCATGGAGCTCCCATTAATATAGATTTTGGAGGTTAATCTACGCAGGAGTACCCCTGCATTTGCAAATAGGTTGTTTCCATGACATTAATATTTTGGATTTAAATATACATAAAATATTAAACATAAATTATTTAAACAATCTCATTCTGGTTCTAAACTAGTCTGCTTTAAAAATTCAAATGACGTTTTGGTTAAATACAAAATTTAGAAGAAACCAAATAAGATTTAAAAAAAAAAAAAAAAAGTTTTTTCTTCTCCTTCCAATAGACACAATTGCTATACTACGGGAAAAGTATCTCACTCCAGTCCTTTGTTGATTCAGACCTCCGCTTGTTGCAATCATCAAATATCTGTTTGGAAGAGTAATGACTTCAGCAGCTGCAAAATATGACAACAAGAAAAAACTATCAGGTGAAAGAGAATAAATAAATAGCCTGCGGTTCAGTTAACATTTATAAAAATGGAACTGTAAGGTGAAAAAATTGACCAGTAACCACTTCATTTTTTCAATGTGCTCTGATATTTTACCTAATTAAAATTAGAAGTTACTAAAAATTAAAACTGTTTAATAAAAAAAGTGGCCCCCAAAACAAATTCTAATCACAATGATTGTTTGCATAGTTACATTACTTGGAGCTTAGTAGGTTTCCACTTCCTATACTTGACCATTGCATCAACAACTAAAACTCACCAGCAAATTTTTTGCTAGCATTGCAGCAACCATAATAGTACTTGGACAACTTCGAACTCCAAAGATCATACTTGGTTTTTTCTCCCTCATTCTACCAAAGAAAATAAAAGGCACCATCATCCTTGAATGAGATTATCGAATTCCCATTACCACATCTGAACAATAAATCTAATGAGCAATCATTGGTTGAAAAATACATACTGGAATATGAAAAATCGCTGGATGGGATACCTCCTGCTGCGCATCAATAGAGGCATTCTTCTACACATTTTAAAAAATAAATAAATATAATGTAGAAATCAACCAAGACATGATGAATGTTTGATTTTAGCTTTTTTTTCTACTTTTTTTTCACCATTTTTTTCATTTTGTTTTCAGTTTCACTAGAATCAAAGCATTCTGACTACCCTGCACAGCTTCTGCATTGCAAGAATTAGGTGTTGGTTAGTTCACTGGCATATGCTGCCCAAGGTTATATTATTAGGAGATGCCACTTATTTAATTTATAGATAAAATATACATGGCATGCAAATTATAATGAGGGGTTTACACACATACCACATAATTATTATGAATTTATATAGCTAACGTATAAATTTTTATACTAGCTTATATAACACTCAAATCTTTAAATTGCATAAAAAATATCATTAATATTAACTTTTTTTTAAAGTGAAATATATATTTTCATGTATATATCTTCTGATATGATTGAAACACTAATATGTTAAATAATTTAATATAAAAATGTTTGATACACAAATGCATAATAATTCTGTGGTATGTAAGTAAATCCCCCAGTTATACTTTTCTAACATCTGGTGTCAGTCTATGGAAAGTGAACCAAGCACAAAGCCGTTAGCAGATAACATATGACTCAAACACACAGCATTCATTGATAATGCTTACATCTATATAACTCTAATCATTTGATAACACAGACATTAAAATATTCATGCTTACCTTAATTGTTTCAAAACAAGCCAACCTAGGACTACTCATAATTTTAAGAAGCATGGACGTTTGACTTAATAAATGCAATATCAAACATGCATTCTAGCGCTACAAAATTGTTAATGTTAGAGATAGTGATGTGAACCTTATTGCCAGGATAATGTTCCCTCTGTAGATCCCTAAAGCCCCGCCTCTATTTCCAGTAAGAGAATAATAGAGAGAAAAATATTAGGGCGCCGAAGATGAACCAAAGGACGCGACATATAGAGGGAGAGACTATAGAAGAGAAGCGAGAGGTTTACCGGTCGATCGCGGATGTGGTGGAAGGGCTCGGCGAGCGAGCGGCTGTCAACATCGAGACGAGGTGTGAAAAAGAAGAGGAAAGCAATGAAAAGAAAGACGAGCAAGGTGGCGGTAAAGATTGCGGGTTTGGTCCGCATCGCCGGAGTCAATCGGTGGCGCCGCCGCTGGAAAGCCATATTCGTGCGCCTTGGATGACCCGGACCGGCAACGGCTCCGCTCCCAAAGTGCTGGCCTTTGGAGATGTCCGAGCTCGGCGAGACGGGTATCGAGGAGCTGAGGGACGCGGGTAGGATGAGAACAAGGCTATCACTGTTGCTTTGCTTGGGATGCGGATGTCTTTGCTGTCGCTGTGATAGGAGAAACGCAATAAAAATTGTTGCCATGCTGCCAACTCATACTCATAAAAATAAGTAATAAATGAATAATACATTATTTTCATATTACGAAATTTAAAAAAAAAAATTGCATGTATATTACTATATTTTATGTTATTTATATATCTAATATATAAAATTTTAATATTACATGTCTACCACACATATAGAATAAATATGAGTGTAATAAATGAAATATTAAAATTTATAAGATTGTATGTGCGATAAAAATGAAATATATAAGTGATATATTTGATAATAAATTTTTATATGAGTGCTAAGACTGTAATATTAAAGTTTTAGGTATTAGATATGTAAATAGCATGAAATAAAATAGTATGTATGTAATCCCCTAAAAAATTAAAAAAAAAATTAATTATGCCAGCAATTAAAGTAAACGTAATATATTTGTTTAATGAAAATATAAAATAAAATTTGAGAGTATGATTATGTTTATCTTTTAATATCCAACACGAAAGCTATCTATTTTTCTTCTATTAATAATAATATCAACATAAACAAATATAATAATCAAAACATCAATATACATTTATATTCATTGCTGCATAAATTATATACAATACTCATAAATCATATAACTACAACACATTATATAGTCATTAGTACAAAAGAATAACTAAAACAAACAAATAAAACCTAATGAATGATGATTAATCTTATACTTCTAATCTTTTGCTCTGATCTAAAATAATTTAAACTACATCTAATGAGCTAAAAAGCTCAGCATGTCATTGAATACTACAATTGAACTTAAAGCACATAAAAGAAGCAAATATGCATGTCATTACACGTTTCATAATAGTAACAAGAAATATGATCATGAATTTGTGCATAAATAATAAATACGTGTATTAGAAGTAAAATCTAAAAAAATTGTATAATAATATGATATGAAAACCAGTAAAACAGTGTAGTGCAGAAACATTATAATTGACAAATAAGTAAACTAATAAATCATTAGATAAGTAAATAAATATGGAGGTCAAATAAATAATTAGTAAGCAATCATTCCCAAATTATATGTCATAGCAATAAGGACTTATAATTCATATGTCATAATATTAAGGAATTCTATAAATTATACGTTATAACACTAATGAATCATATAAATCAATACATCAAATATATCATTGAAAACTATTGGAATCCATGACAATATAGTACAATCAAATCAATACAGATGAAATTCAATCATTCTATATTAGTATCCAAAAGTATTTCATATCACATACTCAGCATCACTTGCTTTGTATGGAAATCACATGCTCAATATTCAATAATAGTAAATCAGTCAACAGTTAATCAGTAGCAATACCAGTAGTATTAATATTCATAAAAATTGTGGTTGAGTAAAGCAGTACAATAATAGTAAAACATTAATTGATAAAATAGTAAAACAGTGCAGTAACAGTGGTGCAATAAGATACATTTCAGTAATCACAATAAATAATTAAAGAGTCATGGCTTGCATAATATTTTTTAGTAGTCGTTAATTAGAAATCAATAATAATTTTCTCATTAATATTTGACTCGTTAAATAGAGTTGTTACTCATTGCCCGTTAGTACAATAATAACTCCCTATAACTCTTAATCAATGTATCATGTAAATCAATTGATGATAACACCAAACCACGATATTTAAAGAAAAGTTTTTTAGTCTAACATCATGTATATGTTAGTTAGTCTCCAGCCAACATTAATAGAATTAACCTTTATGTATTCTCACACATACTATTATTACAATATTATAACAGTAATAACAATAAATTCTTATACAATCACTTGCTCAATATTCATTCAATATGTTTGTATTAATAGTATGACTATATAGAAATATCAAAATTCATATTATATGAAAATCATTCAAAATATAATATATTTTTTTAATGAATTTACCACGTGAAATCATGAAATCATTCAGTAAAAATGTCTAGAATAATAAGTATTAATTATAACATATAAAAAAAGTTGTACTGCATAATTCACTAAATTCGAAGGAAAGAAATAACAAATTTAATTTAAAGGAAATCATACGGTTAAAATCAAAATATTTGAAAATAGAGATAGGATAAAATTATCTTACGTCGATCTAAACAATTTTCATAAAACGTGAAAACGATTCAACGAACAAAGAAGTTGGATTTATCTTTCTCACTCCTCCTTCCATCCACTTCTTCTCCGACAAGCTGGCGCTGCTGGAATGCGTGACGAGTTAGTAGAGAGAAAACAAAGAATCCCATTATCTTATATAAATTAAAAATCTCTTTTTCCATTCTTAATTTGACTATCAAAGAGTAGAATTTAATTTATTAATTTTACTAAAATATAATTTTCTAATTTAATTTACTAATTTTACTATAATTTAATTTATTAGAGTTACTATTCTAAAGTTTATTGATTTTGTTTATTAATGGGCAAGTCATTAACAAAGATAACGACTCACCTTGAACCCAGATCAATCATTCCAAGTCTAAGGCACACCCTATTCCACCTATGCCCGAAGACCCTTTTAAATGGATTTGCCCCGTCAGAGCTAATCGTTGGGTTACCAAACGATTGATATCATTTCTAAATGTTTATTTTAGCCAAAATAATTAATAACAGACATCATTTTAAAAATTATATATATATATATATATATTTAGACATTTCACATTAAAATTGAAAAGAATTTTTTTATAAAAGTTATCCCCATATGCTATTTATCTTTAGAGAGAAGAGCTATACTCCATGATAAACTATAGATAATTTTTTAAAAAATAAATTTTATTAATTTATTTGATCATATCATAATTTAAAATTTTTATTTCATTACATGAAAAAAAATGTGAACTTTGTAAGAATTAAACGTTTATCAACCCCATCTCTTTACTTCAGTAAGACAGTCTACACTATCCCGTTCGTACGCGAAGCCGGGAAAAGGAAGAGAGAAAAGCGCTCTCTCCGTAACTCGGTCTCCTCTCGCCGAAGGAAAGAATCGCCGGCCAAAATCCTCTTCGAGGTTATTGAAGAGGAGACAGAAAGTGAGAGAGGCCGAGCTCATGTCTTCCTTCATCGCTTTGAGGCATCTATCACCGGCTCTCTCTTCTTCCTCCTCTACTCCATTTATCTCACCGCCTCTGTGTTCTTTTCCATGCCTTCCTCTCTTCTCTGTGTCGTTTCCTCCGCAGAGGCGGAGCTCCTGCAGTTTGAGAGCTCTTTGCGTACAGGATCCTGGAAGCATCGCCTCTGATGGAGACACCAAGCCGCCCAATGGGAATCTGGTACTCTTTTATCTCCCCCATTTACTGGCAGATTAGAATGCCTTGCAACTTCTGTGCAATTTTTAAGCACTATTTCATCCGACAGTGAAATGTTTTGGTTTTCCGAAAATTAGATTTATTTGATGGATTGATTTCTTTCTATTGCCGAGGGAGCAAAGACATTGTTTTGTTAGAAAAATTCGATGCATTTTGGACTTGGCATACAGAGTATAAACTGTCAAATTTGCATATTGCATTTTTCTGTTCTAAAATTCTACTTGTTTGCGGGCTGGTGGTTTTTCCCCCTTAATTTGGAATTTTTAATGTTAGCATGCAACATTTGATTTATTGATTATGTACCGAACAATTTATAATTTTTTATTATTTGCTCTTCCTAGAGGGGTTATCATGCCATCTGGTTAAATAGTTTGAAGTTTGATACAGTAGCAACGTTGCGGGCTAGTTGCTTTGACAATCTTGGTAATCTCTGGGCTTGCATGTTGCGGTTGAGATATTTAATTAGAATAAGTATAATTTAATTAATCTAACTAAGATGATATAGTCTAAACTCTTAAATCTTGAAATTAGTGGTGAAATAATTTACTAATTAATAATTAGTTGGGATATTAATATATAATATTTATGTTTAAGTATGTTTTGATTAATTTCATTATAATTATGTAATATGTATTAATTTTATTATTAATAATTATTATTAAAATCTGATGTAGTCAAAGGGGGGTCAAAACAAGACGAGAATTTGTTTTGACCCTTGGGCTTCTGGTGTTTTCGGGTGAGCCTTGGTTGCTTGGTATTGAGCTAAAAATGCTGGAATTTTATTTAGTTTTAGCTCATAAATGTTTGAGCTAAAGTTTAGCTCAATGATTGGGGGATTTATTGCACTTCCTAGCTCATTAATTTTGAGCTCTTGATTAGCTCATAATGAGCTGAAGTTTAGCTCATTTATTTAAGTTTAGTGGAAGCTCATTATGGTGGATCTTGCCCCTTTCTCTTCCCCATGCTTTCTCTCGGTTTTCCTCCCTTTGTCTTCTCGGTTTCCTCTGTGTCTTCTCGGTTTCCTGTGCTGGCTGGTTCCCGTGCCTTGGCCCTTTGGTTCCCGTGGCTGGCTGGCTGGATCCCGTGCCTTGTCCCCTTGGTTCCTGCGGCTGGCTGCTTGGTTCCGTGGCTTTTCTTCTATGTTTTGTTGTACCGTTTGGGGGGGCTGATGTCTTATGGCTGTTGGTCCGACCCATTCCACCTACGCCCGAAGACCCTTTTAAATGGATTTACCCCGTCAAAGCTAATCGTTGGGTTACCAAACCATTGATATCATTTCTAAATGTTTATTTTAGTCAAAATAATTAATAACATATATCATTTTAAAACTTTTCCTTTTTTAGACATTTCACATTAAAATTGGAAAATAAATTTTTATAAAAGTTATCCCATAAGCTATTTATCTTTAGAGAGAAGAGCTATACTCCATGATAATTTTTTCAAAAAATAAAATTTATTATTTTATATGATCATATCATAATTTAAAATTTTTATTTCATTACATTAATCACATGGAAAAAATGCGAACTTCATAAGAATTAAACGTTTATCAACCCCATCTCTTTACTTCAGCAAGACAGTCTACACTATCCTGTTCGTACGCGAAGCCGAGAAAAGGAAGGGAAAGAAGCGCTCTCTCCGTAACTCGGTCTCCTCTCACCGAAGGAAAGAATCGCCGGCCAAAATCCTCTTCGAGGTTATAGAAGAGGAGACAGAGAGTGAGAGAGGCCGAGCTCATGTCTTCCTTCATCGCTTCGAGGCCTCTATCACCGGCTCTCTCTTCCTCCTCCTCTACTCCATTTATCTCACCGCCTCTGTGTTCTGTTCCATGCCTTCCTCTCTTCTCTGTGTCGTTTCCTCCGCAGAGGCGGAGCTCCTGCAATTTGAGAGCTCTTTGCGTACAGGATCCTGGAAGCATCGCCTCTGATGGAGACACCAAGCCGCCCAATGGGAATCTGGTACTCTTTTATCTCCCCCATTTACTGGAAGATTAGAATGCCTTGCAACTTCTGCGCATTTTTTAAGCAATATTTCATCCGACAGTGAAATGTTTTGGTTTTCCGAAAATTAGATTTATTTGATGGATTGATTTCTTTCTATTGCCGAGGGAGCAAAAACATTGTTTTGTCAGAAAAATTCCATGCATTTTGGACTTGGCATACAGAGTATAAACTGTCAAATTTGCATATTACATTTTTCTGTTCTAAAATTCTACTTGTTTGCGGGCTGGTGGTTTTTCCCCCTTAATTTTGATTTTTTAATGTTAGCATGCAACATTTGATTTATTGATTATGTACCTAACAATTTATAATTTTTTATTATTTGCTCTTCCTAGAGGGGTTATCTTGCCATCTGGTTAAATAGTTTGAAGTTTTATACAGTAGCAACGTTGCGGGCTAGTTGCTTTGACAATCTTGGTAATCTCCGGGCTTGCATGTTGCGGTTGAAATATTTAATTAGACTAAGTATGATTTACTTAATCTAACTAAGATGATATAGTCTAAACTCTTAAATCTTGAAATTAGAAGTGAAATAATTTACTAATTAATAATTAGTTGGGATATTAATATATAATATTTATGTTTAAGTATGTTTTGATTAATTTCATTATAATTATGTAATATGTATTAATTTTATTATTAATAATTTTTATTAAAATATGATATAGGCAAAGGGGGGGTCAAAACAAGACAAGAATTTGTTTTGACCCTTGGGCTTCTGGTGTTTTCGGGTGAGCCTTGGTTGCTTGGTAGTGAGCTCAAAATGCTGGAATTTTACTTAGTTTTAGCTCATAAATGTTTGAGCTAAAGTTTAGCTCAATGATTGTGGGATTTATTGCACTTCCTAGCTCATTAATTTTGAGCTCTTGATTAGCTCATAATGAGCTGAAGTTTAGCTCATTTATTTAAGTTTAGTGGAAGCTCATTATGGTGGATCTTGTCCCTTTCTCTTCCCCATGCTTTCTCTCGGTTTTCCTCCCTTTGTCTTCTCGGTTTCCTCTGTGTCTTCTCGGTTTCCTGTGCTGGTTGGTTCTCGTGCCTTGGCCCTTTGGTTCCCATGGATGGCTGTTTGGTTCCCGTGGCTGGCTGGCTGGCTGGATCCCGTGCCTTGTCCCCTTGGTTCCTGCGGCTGGCCGCTTGGTTCCGTGGCTTTTATGCTTGGTTCCGTGGCTTTTCTTCTCTGTTTGCTGTACCGTTTGGGGGGGCTAATGTCTTATGGCTGTTGGTCTTTCATTTCTCTAAATCTGATAGGTTTATTTAATGCAGTTTGATGGCTGTTGGGTGGGGATTTCAATGGTTGCATCTCTGTTTTCTGTGCAGAATTCCTGTTGCAGTTTTTGGAGACTTTTGGCCTTTCATTTGGTGTATTTTGGCCTTCTAGTTTCCATAATTTATTGGGTTAATAATTGTGTGAAGTGGTTGTTTGGATGCCAGCTTTTCTCCTATAAATATAAGATGTTTGGGCAAAGAAAAAAGTGTTGTGATGATGATAATTTTTGGATAAAAACCTGAGAGTTTTTTTTTTTTGAAAAAGCTTGAGAGTTTTTTTTTGAAAAAGCTTGAGAGCTTTGTCCACTTCTTCTTCTTCTCTATCTTGGGATAACTTGCGAGTTACTCCTATCCTTCGTCTTGACTTCTAATCCCTTCTTCTAAACACAAGTATCCCTTCCACTTGTATCCTTCTTCTAAATGAAAGAAAAGCATCTTTAGGTTGTTTTAAGTTTGGTCTTGAAGGTTGTAACTTGTAAGTGTTTTTTTATGTTTGTATGTGTTCTTGTTATATGAAATGTAAGAGTTTGTTTTAAAGTTTCTAAGTTATCTCTTCTTTGTTGTATTTTCTTATCCCATGTATGTTTTTAAAGATTAGTAAGGTTTTGTTTTTGTAATAAAAAATTTGGGGCCCTTCCCAAATTTTTGATTACATCAAAATCTTATTTGAGTTAACAAATTTTAAATCCTAAAATAAATATTCAAATAGTTCATTTATATTTAATTAAATTTAACCTCTATCATGCCAAATAGTATTTCAGGATTTAATACCCTCAAGATTTAGTAAATCCGGATTTATAAGATTTATGAAATCCTACTTGAGTTAAATCCAACTTGAATCTAAACAGCCCCTAAAGTTAGTAGGCCTATCAACACTTGGGTCTGCACATGTTTATAATGTTGCTTGGCTAATCTTACTAGCAGATCAAGAAAGATCACTCTTATCTAACCTTCTTGTCAACAAATTTTAATTTAGGACCTTTTTGGTTTCGGGTAAGTAGAATGCCGAATCCCCACTTCTAGAAGTGGAACTTGAGGAAGCTATTTCTTAGAAAATTGTATTTTTGGCTATCAGTGAAGTGTCTCTTCCTCTTCCATAGTCTTCTTATGAAGGAATGTGTATTGTTTGGTAACCCTAAGAAAATTACCCTCATGCCAATTTGTACAAGTATTTGATAGCAAACTTATATCTGCATGCACACACATTGACTAGGAGGTGAGAGTTTCAGCCTTTCAGGCACTCGTTTATAGTGCATGTAATGACACACATTCACAGGGAGTTGAATGTCACATATAAGAACTTTCAAGTGACTTTAGAGTGTACGAGCTGAGTTCAAGTGGCTAAGAATGGCATATGTCACTTCCTCAGGCATCAATCACTTTTTCTCTTTGACCAATAGTCGAAATGCTCCATTGTCCCTAGCTTCACATTTCCTAATTTATCGTGCATGCAAGCAAATACTCCCTTAACTCATACTAACAAAGTTGGGTTGGTATATGTTAACCTCTCTTACAGTTACTCAAACAACGACCAAACTACCCAAGAGAGTGGTGAAGTATGCATCAAATGAGTTCTTCAACCCTGATCATGCAAGTTTCCTCCTTTACTTTAATATATGGAAAACTAATCTTCAACTATAATTATATGAGCATCAGTCTTTTCACTTGCATGTTTATGCCATAAGGAAAGTGATGGGGTGAGGACCCAATGCTTGAAGTTTTTTTTATATTGGGTTGGGGAAGTTTTGATGTATGAAGCCTTATGCGTACATTGAAGAGAGGATGCTTATGCATTTCGAACCCAAGGTCTTTAGGTTGTATTGGATGCAATTAACCATTGCTTTATAATTGCCTTAACATTAAAATGCATGGGCATTTAAGACAAGTATATATCATAGTAAATCTAACTTGTTCTTGTATCGTGCATTATGATACCATCACAAGCTCCTACATCCAAAGTGTTCGAGTGAAAATCCAATTAGCAAACATAGTAAGAAATTCATCAAAGGAAATAGATAAATAACCTCCATTCTTTAAAATCAGCATTTTCTTTGTTTTAAATGCTAAAATTTATTTGGTGTAGTTGGATGCATTTTTTGGTGGCATAAGGATTATTTTAAATTGCCTGTTGTTTTGCCTAGGTAATGCTAAAATTTATTTGGTGTTGGATGCATTTTTTGTTGGCATACGGATTATTTGAAATTGCCTGTTGTTTTGCCTAGGTAAACACAATTTCTCTAATGAAATTTAGATATATACTTGGTATTTCTTAACTATAGTCATTGGAAGTTTTATTCTTTATTCCACCGTGGTAATTGTCAATCCGAGCTAGCTTGTTTGGTTTACTTGATTCCTGTTTAAATATCTATGGGCTATTTTGTTTTTACTGTATGCTTGAGCATTTTATTTGAAAAATAATCAATATTGGGTAGATAATAATGCATACCAATACTATTCTAGATGGTTTAATTATGTCATGCTACTACAACACCACCACAACCAACAATGACACTAAGCTTTATCTCACTACTTGGGGTCAGCTATATGATTCCCTTTTCCCCATTATGTCCTATTGAGTGTTAAAGTCTCATTTAAATCTAATTAAAAAAAAATCATTTTTAATACTTTATAAGTAAGTCTTTTTAGGTCTACCTCAACATTTCTTAACATTGGTCGGATCTAATACATTTTCTCTTCTAACATGATCATTGGAAAATTGACGTTTTATGCGACCAAACCATCTAAGGCGTCTTTTTCTAATCTTATGTGCTATTGGAGCTACTTCAACCTTTTCGCGTATATCTGGTTTCGCATTTTGTCTTTAAGTGTAGGGCCATTCATCTACCAAAGCATCTTTATTTTTTTTAACAATTAACTTAATTTTATGCTTCTTTTAATGACAAACATTATGTGCCATAAAGCATTATATGGCTCACCACTATAACAACAACAACAACAACATCAAGCCTTTATCCCACTATGTGGGGTCGGCTACATGAATCCTTTCCCTCCATTTTGTCCTATTAAAAGTCAAATTCTTGTTTAAATCTAATAAAGAATGGTCATCCTTAATATTTTCTAACCAAGTCTTTTTAGGTCTGCCTCTATCTTTCTTAGCATAAGTCAAATCTAATACCTCTACTCTTCTAACCAGGTCATCGGAAGGCTGCCACTATCTTATAAATTTTTCCTTAAGTTTGAGGGGCTATCAAACAATAGGTCAAACACATTCCTCCACTTCAACTATCCATCTTGAATTCTAGTAATAATATCCTCATCTATTTCACCATTGCTTTGAACAATATACCCAAGATATCTAAAATATGCACTCTTTTTAATGACTTGATCATCCAATGTCACAATCCCGCAACTAGATCTATTACTAAGATTGCTTTCCATGAATTCAGTTTTAGATCTACTCAAACGAAAACCTTTATGCGAAGGTAAGTTTTTCATCAACTCTATCTGTAGTCTTATCAACAAGAAGAATATCATCAACAAAAAGCATACACCAAGATACATCATCTTGCACATGTCTAGTAAGATCCATGACTGAGCAAAAAGATATGGGCTTAAGGTTGATCATTGATGTAACTCAACTGAAATATGAAAATACTTGGTCCAACCACCTTGTGTTTGAATGCTAGTAATAGTTCCTATATACATATCTCTAATAACTTGAATATAAACATTATTAACTTCTTTCTTTTCTAGAACTCTCAAAAGCACTTCTCTTAGGAGTTTATCATATGCTTTCTCTAAATCGATAAATATCTTATGTAGATCTTACTTACTATCTCTCTATTTCTCCATCAAACCTCTCAACAAATGTATAGCTTCCATTGTAGACCTATGTGGTATGAAATCAAATTGATTTTGAGAAACATTATTATCATATCATAACCTAAGCCCAATTATTCTCTCCCATAATTTTAATATATGAAACATTAACGTAATTGATGCATTCAATAATTTTGATTTATTTATGTTTTATTGTATTTTGAACAATATTAGTTGTGTTTTATTTTTGTTATACTATCCTATGATGGTTGGGCTTCCAATGATCATGGTAGGAATGTGCTAGGCATGGCAAGCCTTGGATTTGCTTGCTTTTGGGTCCACTTCGTCCTTGGGCTGCTTGCTGATTTCAGTTTGGTGTGGTGGTTGCTTGTTGTTGAGCTCAAAAAAATGCTGGATTCTACTTGGTGCTAGCTCATAAATGTTTGAGCTGAAGTTTAGCTCAATGATTGGGGATTAAATGCTCTTCCTAGCTCATTAATTCAAAAAGGTATGCTATTATTTCAAGGATTCATTTTGGAGTGGACTTGTGCCTCTTCTCCTCCCTTTGTCTTCTCGGTTTTCCCTTGCTGGTTGGTTTCCCGTGCCTTGCCCCTTTGTCTCATGTGCTGGCTCTTCGGGTCCCTTGCTGGTTGGTTTCCCGTGCCCTGGTGCTTTGCCTCATGTGTTGGCTTTTCGGGTCCCTTGCTGCTGGTTTCCCGTGGCTATTTGGGGGGGAATTCAGAGGCTTCCTCTCTATTTTCTGTGCAGAATTCCTGCTGCTGTTTGGTCTTCTATTTGGTGACTTTTGGCCTTTCATTTTCCCTAATTCTAATTGGATTTGGTTGGAGGTGTTATGGCTATTTGTCTACCTTCTTTTGCCTATAAAAATAAGTTGTTTTGAGATGGAAAAGGTTGTTGAATATTGTGAGCAAAGTCTCTACAAAAACCTGAGGGTTTCTTCTCTTGGAAAAGCTTGAGAGCTTATTCCATCCCCCTTCCTCCTCTCTATTTAGTCTTGGCTTCTAATCTCTTCTTCTCTACGCAAGTTCCACTCGACCTGTATCCTTCTTCTTGAGCTTTGGAAGTGTATGTTGGCTGAAATTTTTAGACATTTGCCGGAGGAGTTTGCTAGGACATTGGACTCTTTTGTAGTGGTGGACCCTCGGTTTGCGAGCCTAAGCACAATTTTATTATAGATTCCTACTCTAATTGCATGTGAGGAGACTGCTAGACAGTTTTACTGAGGATAGCGTTTTATGGTTTTTTTTTTAATTTTGTTCCGTTCGATTTGGCTTTTGTTTCTTCGAAGTTTGTGTGGATGTTTGCAAGTTACATTTGAATTGAGTTTGGTTTAAGTCTTGTCCTGGTGTTCTCCAATTTGTCTCTTTACTCTAGTTTTTGCACGCATCATTAATTCTACACCCTTGTGCATTACTTTTATTTCTAAAAATATGAATTAACACACTCCTCAATCAGTTGGCATCTTTTTAATCTGCAAAATAATATTGAGAAGTTTAGTAAGTCATAAAATTCCTTGATCTCCTGAGCATTTTCATACTACTATTGAAATATCATCAAGTTTTATTGCTTTTCCACACTTCATTTTCTTTTAAGCCTCTCCAACTTTAGTTTTACTACTATGACGATAGAAATAAAAATATCTATTTTCATTTGGAATGTTAAGTTCACCAAAGTTAATCCCATTCTCACAACCTTCATTGAAAAATTTATTGAAATATCTTATCCACCTATTTTAAATATCGTCTTCTAAGAAACTAGTATTTTGATTTTCATCCGTAACGCACTTTACTGGAAACATTTATACTTTTGCAACCATAATTTATTGTGAAGTATATGACATTGAGGTCTGACAACAAGACCATATAAATGCAAACAGGTTTAGTGTGAAATTTTTACTAGAATACCCATGAACATTTATCATTTCTACGCTTTGCTAGTTCAAAGCTACTCATTTAGAAGTACCATTTCAGCTTTTCCGTTCAGCTCTAACGAGCTTTTGTTTTTACGTGTTACCAACTATTTAGAGTTTCTGTTTTAAAATTTGTCTGATAGTAACGGGTAACCAGCTCATACCTTGTTGGTTACGTTAAAGATAGCATACGCAGATATTTGACATGCTTAGCATTTCCTTCATCTCCAAAGGCCATTATATATGGTATTTTGATTTTATTAATATAAAATCTCAATGTTCAGCCCAAGAGCAGGAGGGAGATTCTTTTAGAGTACATAAAAAATGTTCAGCCTGATTTTCTGCAGTTATTTATGAAAAGGGCACCGCAGCAGGTACTTTAACATTCAGTTCATTGGCTTACTTCTTATGTGCATTGTCCTTTAATTTCCTCCTCTTTTGAATGGAAAATAGTACACAAACACCATAATGAGTTTGGACTTTTTCTTTACGTATTGTTTCTTTGTTTAGGCAATTTTTTACACATGCATATTGTGAAAACTATAATACATGGTTTTCACAATATTTTTTTCTTTTCCTCTTGCAGATTGTGGATGCAATGCGCCAGACCGTGACAAATATGATTGGAACACTCCCCCCTCAATTTTTTGCGGTGACTGTTACCACAGTAAGCAAGCAGTGACATTGAATTTCAGATTAATATGCTTTTTGAGCTGTGATGTTCAGTTCCATTACACCAGTAAACCCATTATGTAATATGATTGTGATGCACTTATTCGATCAGGTTGCAGAAAACTTGGCGCAGCTCATGTATAGCGTGATGATGACTGGTTATATGTTCAGGAATGCACAATATCGCCTGGAACTGCAACAAACTGTAGAGCAAATTGCACTTCCCGACGCAAAAGAGGAGGTAATTGGCATCTAATTGTTGTTCATTTCTTGATTAGCACAAAAGATATTGATGTTGCAGTTCAAATTTTCTGCAAACACGCTATCCTGCTGGAATGTTATTAGACTTGCAAATTCCTTGAGGCAAGCTCTGAAATTACAGGGTTGCAATATTTTCTGAATAAAATGGCTTTTGAAAGGTTGGATGTGGAAAGCGCTTCAATGGTTTTATCAAGATGGTGTTTTTTAGAAGGATTATCTTAGAAATGAGGACTATGCTAAGGCATGAGGGTAGTTTCTATTGAGGAAGAATTGCTGTCAAAATAGGGGTGTAAGTGAGCCGAGCCGGTTCGAGCTCGACTCGATAACGAGCTTACGAGCCGAGCTTATCGAGCCACAAGCTCGAGCTCGAGTTCGAGCTTGACAAGGCTCGGCTCGTGAGCCGGTTTGAAATTATTAACTATTTAAAAAATAATAATAATAACCCTGATGCTCACATGTATTTTAAATTTCCGTCCTCCCACGCATGTATTTCAAATCTAAATGAGCTCTCTCTCTTCCTCCTGCTAACAACAAACCCAAAAAATCTGCTCTTTACTCTCTCTCTCTCTCTCTCTCTCTCTCTCTCTCTCTCTCTCTCTCTCTCTCTCTCTCTCTCTCTCTCTCTCTCTCTCTCTCTCTCTCTCTCTCTTCTTTGATAGGCCCAACCACAGAATAATAAATGCTAACAGTAAACCCAAAAAGTCTGTGTGGACCTCCGAAAGAGCACCGCGCAAACGGGCCAAATGGAAGCGACATATTGGACCTTACATACGATTAACCATGGATGATAGCGGTTCTCGCATACGCACATCGATGGGTAATAATATATATAGCCTAATCACAATCACGGGTTTCCCCCACCCAATACATCAGCTCGGGTGGAGTTTATTAGATGTAAAATTTCGTTTCCCACGAGCGCAAGCCCCCTTGGTTAATTACATCTCGAGCCTAGGGCCCGAGAAAACTCTCGATTAAGGATCCAATACTATTCTTCCCCAAAAATGGATTGGCACACAAAAGGGAGACTAGGAAGTTTCTACTCAAAAGAAAAGGAAGGGCTCAAATAGCTTAGTCAACATGCACGGTTCACATCCACACTCGGAGGGACTAAGGTAGTTGAGGAGGGAAAGAAAATCATGCACTCAAAACATACAGAGGAGAGGATAGAAGTGGCGTCATCTATGCGATGCGGATAAGCAGGATTTATAGTCCCTGAAGAGAAAGGACATACCCACTATTTAGGCATACTACGAGACACCCGATATAGTAGCCTTGAACCCTAAATCTAAGATGGGTTGAGTATGATGAGGACATCGAAGATCAACGGCTACGATCTTGAGTTATTTATATGTACTGGTTTATTTCATATTATTATTTTTCCCTTTATACCCTTACGGGTGGTCATGTAGTATTGTAGCCCGAAGGGCATTTTAGTCTTTTATTTCTTTTCTTTTCATGAGGCCTATTTATAGGCTAGTTGTTTTGTATTTTGGGATAATGAATTATTGAATGAAAATTTGATTTTGTTTCTTCTTACTCTTCTTGCATGAGAGCTAGAGAGAAGTGAGAGAGAAAGCCCAAGGTGAGGGCCAAAAGCAACACCCACCAGTCATTGGAAGAGTCCGTGGCTCGTGGTTTATCCCATTCGTCGTCTACTCCACCACATCGCCAAGTTTCCTTCCCAACCAACATTGCCGCCGCCCTTGGAGACCATCTCCGGCCAAATCCACGGCCCCGGCCGACCACCTAGCCGGTGACCTCCTTTTCCGTCCACCCCAATCTCTACGCCATGCTCGAATTTGAAATTTGACTTTTGAATTTCAAATTCTTTCCTTATTTGGAATTCCCGATTTCGAAAATTTTTATGCCGGATTTCAATTGGAGTTAAATCTAAATTGAAGTCTTTAATTATTTTGCCACGTCATGAGTCCAAAAAAAAAAAGGAAACCACATCACTAATTCCTCCCTCTCCTCCTCTAGATGCCGCCGGCCACCTATGAGGGTTTTCTCCTCATTAATTGCTAATTAACTCCTCCTTCCCTTTTGAAATCAAATTTGATTTCACATTAATTTTCCCTCCCAATTTTCAAATTCTGAAATCAATTTCAGAATTTGAACAAAATCCCACTCCCCCTCTCACGCCTCATAACCGTCGGCCCTCTTTTATTGGAATCCAATTAATGCTAATTCAATGTCTTAATTGCCATTGATTTGGATTTCAAATTTCATAACCTCCTCTGTCTCTCTATGGCCAGCCGCCCATTACTTTCCCCTTAATTAGGAGCTTAAATCATGGCTCCGAATTAACACTTCAATCAATGCATTAATCATCCATTAATTTGAAATCAAATTTCAAATTAACTCCCTCCAAAAGTATTCAAAATCTGAAATCAATTTAGTTTTGAAATTAATCCCCCTCTTTTAGCCTTTAGAATTAATGTGAATCCCAAGGTCATTCCTGCTGCCATTCACAGTAGGAATCCTTGGAAATCTGAGATTTTCCCCCGCCAAGCTATTGCTCAGGTTTCTGGGCAGGTCCTGTGATCCGTCCAAAGGGTTCCTAGCCTTACAAGCTGCTGTTCAGTTGCTGTCCAGTTGCTGTCCAGCATTTCAAGTTGGTGTAATTTGCTGTCCAGAATTTTGGAGTCAAGAAAACTGTTGTCCAGCATCCTTGAGAACCAAAAGCTGCTGTCCGAAATCTGCTCCAGGCCACCTGCTTGCTGTCCAAAGACTACAGCAAGGATTTGTTGCTGTCCCGCTGCCCAAGAAGCCGCCCGTTGTCGTCTACTTCCTCTCAAACCTGCAGACTACCACCAGAGCTTCGTAGAACTTCTTTCTTTGGGTAAACTCTCCCTCATAGTCTCTTATTTTCCTAGTTTACCCCTTGGTTGTGGTTATTGTGGAATCATGAAGATAATGTTCATACTTCTCCGCTAACACCTAGAAATCAGAAGAGTTGAGTGAGGGATCTCTTGTAGTGACTAATCTTATTGTTAGCATAGGGATTTATTGTTGAAACCATCCATGTATGCAACGTTAGATTAAATTGACTGTTTTCTGATCTTAACTTTTATGCACGTGATTCGTCCTAAGCTCGTCTTACCGCTCTTAGTGTTTTATTGCGTCGTTAAATCCAACATCAAGATATAATTATTTGTTCTACGAATATTAACTGTGCAAATTCCTTTAAGTAATTCATCTTTGCATGTACGCTTCACATCAGAGTATTTTTTGACTTAGAGTATTACCAATTTTATTGATTAGTTATTAATAGATTAAGACACGAATCCTAGGAAAATGTGTCACTAAGTTTTTGTTTTGATGTATCTGTCCTATAAGGAGCATGCACCCTAAGTCTATGTTATCTAAGACTCGGTCCTTAATTTTTGTCATTAGGTGTCACTAAAGTTATGAGACGAAAAATATGTTTTTCTAACCCTTAGGACATTCGTACATGTGTCAATAGGTTTAGGGATCTAAAATAAAACAAGCAATCCTATTGTGAATGTCACTTGAGGTTGTTCATTTGCTGTTCTGTATTATAGAGTTGGAATGATTCCTAGAAATTTCAGAGCTCCCACCTATAGAGTTAGCCCCATGTAAAAAGTAGATTAAATTCTGCATGTGTCTTTTCCAAATTAAATAAAGTGAATGTAAAAGCTGCAACTGGATAGCTACCGTGTTGATAATTATGGCTTATGATTGATGAAATTTGCCGGCATGTTTTTTTGAGGGCAAGGTTAGGTTCATCATCATAGACATTCCATGATCTTGGATATAAAGCATGATTAGTAGATTTTTCCCCACTAAGGTTCCAATCCCAAGATTCAATGCCAGGATTTCTACTCCCTTTAGGAATTTGTGCACTTCTTGGAGAAAATACAGTAGAATACCTCTTGCCACCAGTCGTGAAATGAAAGCCTCAACAAATTCATCACCAATAATAGAAGCTTCAATGTCGGGCTGATAAAAAATCCTCACAATGTCACTCCGCATAGGAGCATCGATATAATCCTCAAGAAGCCCATTCTTCTTCAAAATTCTGATGAATATTTTTTCAAAAGAATTGTTGTAAAATAAGAAGAATTGATGTCTAATTCCTAGATCCTTAGCTCTTAGGCCCATCATATATTGTCTCTCCACCTTTTGAAATACCTCTTGGCGAAACGCCAAAGAATACTTGCTTGAATTTACACTTAAACTGTATATAAGCTTAAGATAATTTTTTGTCCCATTCTTCCAATGTAGTTAGTGAGAAGTCTGACTTCTCATTCCAAATTTTGCAGCTTCACCAAAACTTCCTCTCCTTAATCATTTCCCCTCCTTGGAAGTGGCTCCAAAGGTGGCATCTCCTCTTCGTCCACCAAAATTTCCACCTCCCGATCCTTCCTCATCGAACTCCTCCCGTCTATCTCCTTTCCTTTATATTCGACTAAGAGAATCCCATTCAAATCTTGGTTAGATTTAGCAATCGGAACTTCCAGTGGAGTTTTGGATTGCATTTCCATGAGCTTCATTAACATTTCTTCCACCCTTCCCAATATATTTTCCATAGATCAAAGCCTTCCTTCCATGGTTGATAACTTCTCCTTCACCTCGGATTTGATTTGCTCCATTTTACTTCCCAATGCCTCCACCTTCTTTGTTGCCAAATGTCTCAAAAAAGTGCTATGATATTAATTTGATGTGCCTTGGAAGTAAAAACAACAAATAAAAGAGAAGAACATCATAGGAAAGCAAAGAACTGATTTTATAATTTCTCCTTCGATAATAAAGCAATATACAATTGATCTACTATTCGAGAGATAGATCAGCTCTCTCACAAACACTAGGTCGCTAGGAACTCCCAACAAATATTAGGAAAATAAACTCAGCATTATCCTCCCTAAACCATAGAAAAACTCTCCCTTAAATAGCCTTAGAACACAATAACTAATTAGCATAAACATAATTTAGGAAATCTTTCTAAATAAATAGAACATTCTAATCAATATAAACATAATTTAGGAAACCTTCATAAATAATTAAATACGATTTAGGAAATCTTTCTAAACAATTAAACATGGATTATGAAACCTTCCTAAACAATTAAATATATTTTAGGAAATTTTCCTAAATAATTAAACACTTCATAAATATCATAAGCACAATTAAGAAACTTTCCTAAATAGTTTCTCCCATGATTAGGAACATTTCTAAACAAGTTTTCTTAATTAGGAACTTTCCTAAACAACTCCGTTTTGATTAGGAACATCCCTAAACAGCTCCCCCTTCCTGGTTGTGGGTCCCCCCAGTGCATCACACTGCTTCTCCGCATTGCATCAACCTTGCAAAAAACATAATATAAACTATCATTAACAAAGTAAAGCAATCCACACCTTGTCACTACTCACATTTTAATCATGATATGGATTAAGGTGTTTTTCAAAATCTATGCTAGGAAAATAATCATAATTGCACGGTCTTTTGAAAAAAAAAATTGTAGTCTAGAAGATAAATTGGTACTTTGATGCGACATTTAAATATTGTAGATGAGAAAAAATGGAATATAGATGAAAATATAATTTCTACTATTCTGAGTGGTTAAAATGAAGAAGTGCTTTAGGAGTTTTATGCGATGAGAGGAAACCATTGAGACTCAAAAGTAAATTTTTTAAAATTTTGATTTGTCTAGCTATGTTGTATGAATGTGTATGGGACTATCAAATGTTATTGATCGGCAAGTTGAGCATGACATAAATGAGATAACAAAATTATAAAAGATAGTTTGAGGAGTGATTCTATCAGTAGGGCCGTTGAAGTGATGTAAATTAGAGATAAGGTAGTTGACAATAGACTAATATGGTTTGAACATGGACAATGAATGCTAGAAAATGCATTGATAAGATTAGATTGATAAAATTATATGGAGTGTTATGAAGAAAAAAAATGCAATCAAGTTAATGTGGGTAGCAATTGTGCAAAATGCTTTTTGTATATTAGATTGAATGCAACATTCAATCTAAATAATGAAGAATGAAGATTGAGAGTATTTACTTTAATTCAATGAATATCTATGACATTTTTCTATCTTATCTCTACTTGTAATACGATCCGATGATGAAGTACAATATCTTGTATGCTTGCATTGTAATTAAGTTCCATGAGACCCAACCGATTGAAATTGTAGGATGCTCCAGATTATGCACCTGGTTCGCAGAAGAAAGTGACTGGAGAAGTTATCAGGTGGAATAAGGTTTCTGGCCCCGAGAAAATGGATGCAGTGAAATACATCGAGTATTTGGAAGCAGAGATCGAGGAACTGAATGAGCAAGTCAAGAGGAGGTCTGCAAATGGAAATAATGAACTTTTGGAGTACCTTAAAACCCTTGAGCCTCAGAATTTGAAGGTACTAAGCCTACTACTCTACTGAACTGTGACATGAAAATTGTTTTCTCTGTAATCATGAATTTTCTAATTGCTTTCGAAGATACATGGCTTCATTATTTATCCTTTTTTTTATTTAAGGAATGTGCAAAGTTGATCTTTGCTTCTATGAGTTTTTATTGTAATACCGATAAAGTAGGCCTTCAACTAAAATCTGAATCACCTGAAGTTGAGGGAGTGCAATTGTGCTCCCCAAATAAATTGGCGCATCTCCTTTTAGGCCTTTAAAAGAAAATTACTCATTGCTCTATTTAGTTTTACAATTTTTACAACCGCACCTCTTTTTGCTTTATTTTTTGTATTTAAATAATCACTTCCACTTTTAATTTAAATTATGCTTGTAATATCAGCAATATTATGTGTTAGTTTCTTATTTTAACTTAATAAGTCTTTTATTGTTGCAATAGCCCTTATGCTGCCTCAATAATTTAAAAATCCTAATTTACATACCAATACATACTAGAAGCGTTCATCATCCTCTTTTTGAATAATAAAACCGTCTCTTTGCTTTCTAAAAGTTTGTATTCTAGTTAAGGCTTATAGCAAGTCTGCTGCAAAAGCATATGAGCATTGTCCTTGGTGTGCTTTCCTATTTGGTTTGGCAATACCAGTTACTCCAATCAAGCATCTAGTGTTGTAACTACTATAGGAGTCATTTTTCATTTATTTTTCATTACCCAAGCTAGGCACTATCTTATAGAGTTTTTTCCTACCTGCATAATGTTTTAACAATTTGTCAATGTATTTTTTTGCGCCTTCTTAAGCTGTGCTTCACTGCTTCTTGGAGATCATGTTGATGGAATATTGCATTTTAATAAACGTATGCTCTATGAAAGCATAGTCCCTAGGGTCCTTTCCATTTATGCAGTTTGTGCAGCAGTAGGCTATATGGTTAGCGGGACAATTCAAAATTTATTTAATATAAGAAGTACGTTGGATGCCTTGATCAATCTTCCTTGTGTCATATGAAATAGATGAACCTGTTATTCATATTTAATACTTCAGGGTCTTTTTTTGTTTTTGTAAAAGTGCATAGTTACTAGAGAAACAAATGTAGTTAGAAATAAGTAGGTGCTTTTGAAATATACATTGAAGAGTAGAAAATGAATCAATGTAGATAAAATTAATTTTGAAGTTTTAAGGAAAAAAAAATAAGGATGTTCAATATGATTTAAAAATAATAGGTTTAACTTATCAAGAATATTCACTAGGAATGAATGGAAAATTATGATTTATAAATCCGACCTTAAATAGTTAAATAAGTCTAATGATGATGATGGTGATGATGAAAAGTACATGATTTTTTATTAGTGGTCATCGAGCATAATTGCATGCTGGAAAATTTTACTCCCCTTACCTAAATTATCATTCCTTTTCTTATTAAAATCAAATGATTTTTTTAATGTCCTGTTGTCAGATGTTTAAGGGTCCTGGGTTACTTAATGCAGATCACAAACACTTTCAAATTCACAATTCGCAATCCTTTAGTTTAGAAATTCATTATGTTTGATGAAAAATTAAAAAAAAAATAAATCTTGCCTACATGATAATTTAATAGTCATCCACGAGAAATAACACAAATTCAGAAGCATGGAAACCATAGAGTTGAAACTCACCAAGTTTTTAAAATCAAATCGTATCAAATTTGGCAAAATTAAATCTTACTGTAAGGCTAATTACTAGAAATTTTAGAACACGAAATAAAAAAAGAAGAAGAGATCATCAATATAAGAACTAGGATTTCGTCGATATTTGGATATTATATCACCCGAAAATATCTAATCTCTAATTGTACTAGGAGCAGCCTAGAAGGAATTCTAGCCACTAATTAATTCCCAATCAAAGTAGAAATCAAATTAGAATATTTTATAGAGGCATTAATCATATATCCTTTCAAAATGTATAATAAAAATTTTAAAATATAAATCAATTGCATCATCCACAGCTAAAATAATAGGGCACGAAATCTCATACTAGAAACGAGGTTGAAAATAAAAAAATCACACTAACCAGTGAAATCAAAGGAAACATTATCATCATAAACTGTTGGAATCGAATTGCAAGGAATGAAAATAAATAACATATGAAACTAATAGGAGTTGAAGTTGCCAGGACCTTGTTATGCATGAAATCTTAGGTTCTAGGTTTCACTAATAAAAAAACTGTTTTAAGATGTACATAGAAACACAAATTATCACAATTCATCGTTTTTTCAACTTAGTTTTAAGTAAATGTTAGTCTTTTTTGGCGCAAAACTAAATACACGTTTAATTTATTCCAAACAATTATATAATAGTCATCAAAATCTCAAATTCCAGCCGAAATATGAGATCCAATATCAAGTTCCATTATGTTTAAAATCAAACCACAAAAGGGAAACAAATTTTTAACAAACTTAATCATAGCTTAATCTTGCACGCAAATCAAACACGGAATAGTTTAGATGAAAAAACAATGATAGAAGTCACTAATTTGAAGATCCAGGTCTTATGCCGACACAAGAAAAAACTTTTATCTAAAAGTTAGTCCTAAAATTTTATGTCTCAATCTTAGCAATCTCGGATTCTAGCAAAAAAATACATTTTGATCCTAATTTCAGAAAAAAAAAGGAGCTTCTTTATTCCAGCTACCTTGCCATATATCCATAAAAATGAACTTTTTGATATTAACTTGTAAGGTACCCCCACAGCAACTTTCGTTCACTATAGTTGCAAGGCAATTCGCAGCATTGGTTCACATTATTCATGGTCCAACACTGAAGGCATCAAACAAGAGGTCTTAAAGCCCATCATTAAAGCCTAATTAGCTGTCATACAACAACCTTAAATTCACCATCTACAAGAATAAGGACCCATTAAATGACAATGCATTCCAATAAACTATACACCTACTAAAATCAGAAAACACCAAGCTAGGAACAAATCAAGGTTTTGTGGCAGAACTAGAGAGAGAGACATTGCTGAACCAAGGTAGGGAATCCCATATAGCTGAACAAAAACTAGCTTACTGTTTAGTAGTAAATTGAAATTGACCAGAGTAATTAAAGAAAAGAGAGAACATTTTGCTCTTATAGCACCATCATCATAGTCATTCAACACCAAAACTAAATAAAAAATACTATTAGCAATTAAAAACTCAATAATAATGCACTCGCACATGATGAGCGTAGACTTTCTGAATTGCATCATTAAATTTGGTGTAGGATGTTTTTCGGATCTATAATTTACTTTCTGAATCAAATCCAGTGGCACTTGTCTATCGGTTTCATTATGTTTTCTGCTTTTTATAGACAGATATTTCATCTCGTACTAACCAATAATTTTGGTTTATGTCATCCATGTCTTCCACATACATTGTTCATTGTTTGAGATAGAATTGTCCATAACATGCCGCATCTTTAATTTTTTGGCATAGGAACTCACAAGTAGTGCTGGCGAAGACGTAGTTTTTGCTATGAATACCTTCATAAAGCGCCTGTTGGCTGTTTCAGATCCTGCAAAAATGAAGGTGTGTCTTGAACACGTGATGAAGCTTCCTTTTATGCTCTTGATCTCCCTTTTATAATTTATGATATAAGTGGTTTAAATAATTTGGGTTGATTAATTTAATTACACAGGTAATTAAATTAATTGACTGGCTTTATTATCCTTATCATCTTTCTTTCATTTCTTACTAGTGGGGGCTGTTCTGTCTTTTCCCTATATAAGATTTTTTCGGGTGCTTTGAAGAGGGAGTGAACAGCTGTAAGAGAATTCATTCTTTCTCTCTGTTTTTGGTTTTGAGAGCGGACAGCCGAAGAGGGTTAGGGTTTGGTCTTTTGCTTCTTAGGTGAGGAGGAAGAAGAGAGGGTTAGAGAAATCTAGAGGATTTCTTGTGTGTTGAAGAGGGTGTTTCTCTCGTCTCTCTTGTTATTCTTTCTTCTCTGAGAAAGACAATCGTAAGGGGTTGTCGGTTGGAAGCTGAAATTCAGACCGTGAGGCTTAATCTTTTTGCAATGCTTGTTTATTTGCTTACATGCAGGTAATATCTTTCCTATTTTCATAAAAAAGAAAGATTACATTGAAGCATTGTTTTAGTTTGGGCATTTCCTTGTTCTCTGGCACATCTGGTTCCTGCTATTCTTCTTAAGCTTCTTGTTTACTGTCAAAGATTTGATAAAGGATTGAGGTAGAGGAATTTTTGCTATTATAGCATTTCAGATCTGTATAAGATCTGTTAGATAGCATCTTCTGTTTTTAGCAATTTTTTTCAGCATGTTGTTTGGTTGTTTTTTTTTTCCCTGATTATATAATTCTTGTATCCGATTTTCACTCATATTTGAATAAAGAAAGATGATCGAGGTTGCCCCGTGGATGTAGAGTTCACAAGAACTCGAATCACGTAATTCTATTGTGTTCTTTGTTTCAGTTTTCCTATATTTATTTTTCTGAAATTGTTTTTTCATCAGTGGTTCAGATTTCAATAGATATATTTGGTGATTGTGATTCTGAAATAATTTTGTAAGGTTCATATTGCAAATATATCATTAATCTAGATCAAGAATTTTAAAATATTCTGTTGGGCGGTTGATTTGTATCATCCGTGATCAACAATTTAGCATTTATGTGGCTGGTTTCATATTATGTTTGCTATGATATGTTTTTAAAACATATTGGAACTCATCAATACTTAGTTATGAACGTTCCTTTCATGCTCATTTTATAATTTAGCATTTATGTGGCTGGTTGCATATTATGTTTGCTATGATATGTTTTTAAAACATGTTGAAACTCATAAATACTTGGTTATTTCTATAGTTTTGAAGAATGTTCCTTTCATGCTCTGGATCGCCCTTTTATCATTTAGCATTTATGTGGCTGGTTGCATATTATGTTTGCTGTGATACTTTTTTAAAACATATTGTAACTCATCAATACTTAGTTATTTCTATAGTTTTGAAGAACTCATCAATACTTAGTTTAACTTTATTAATATAATTCTTGTGGTTTTGCATTTTGTAATTCACGAGTAATTACAAAAGAAAGTTCTTATAGAAGTATATTTGGATTTATCACCATTGAAGTTTTTGAATGGTATTTTTTAATTAGATTTAAATGAGAATTTGACTCTTAATAGAATACAAAGGAGAAAAAAGATTCATATAATCAACCCCACATAGTGGGATAAAACTTAATGTTTTTGTTGTTGTGAAGTTTTTGAATTACATCAACATATAGGAGATATTTCTTTAAATGCACCGCATATTGAATGGATGATATTGTTAGCTGAATTCTATTTTTGCTTTTATAGTAACTTAATATTTCAGTCGTATGCATTTAATCTATAGGATAATGATGAGATTGTAGTCCGATCATTTCTGTCTGTGCTGCAGTCTGTTATTGTATCCATTTTTTTTTCTCCTTTTTTTTTTGGATAGTTGTAGCGATAGTAATTCATGGAAGTTAAATTTGTTGGCCCTTATAACCTGATAGGAAGTGGTATTGAGTTATCGTTGTTAGCACGTATTTGTTTTGCTCTTATAGCTTGTCTTATTCATGTATCTCATGTACTTCATTAGTTATGGTTGAAAGTCCTGATCTAACCTTAAGAGGCATGATTGTTCTCTCTTTACCAGACAGCAGTCACCGAGACTAGTGCACCTGAACTAGCAAATTTACTCTATTGGTTGATGGTGGTTGGTTACAGCATTCGCAATATTGAAGTGAGATTTGACATGGAAAAGGTGCTTGGTGCTCCTCCCAAGCTCGCTGAACTACCACCTGGTGAAAACATTTAGAGCCGTAGAACTTCAGCAAGAATGGGTTTTCAAATACAGAAATTAAAACGGTTAGGGTACTCTCCATGCTAATATGCTCTCCAACTTTTACAACTTTAGGGTATTCATGTACTGATTTGATACATGCATATTCTTAATAGTCCATATACTTCAGATTTTCTAGGCATGTACAAGGCCTTGTTTCAGAGGGTCAATCCATATAGCCTTGAATAATCTGTTATTCCATTTCCTAGAATCTTATCTTTGTCGTTCTGTCTCTTTTTATATTCTAATGGATATGGGCTAGGGGCAGAGATCACTGGCTAGGGTTGCCAAAAACTGACTCAATCCATTTACTGGAAAAAAAAGAGATTAATGCTTCTCTAATCACTGTATTGATTTAGCATTATTGGTTGACTAATTTAGTGGACTATATTTTAATAATACTTCATTTAGTATAATAAAAGCCACAATAATATCTATTTACTTTCTAACTAGATTTACTTCAAATATATATAGTTATTTCACTATGTATGATCCTATGTAATGAGATAAAGATTTGTTGTTGTTGTTATTGTATATGATAATCTTTGTTGTTTCGGTAGACATCTTTGTGAGTGTCCTCAACAGAATAACGTAAAGAAAGCATATTAAACTTTTCTCTAGATTTATTTGATCTCAATGTCGACTTACAAGGTGGTTTATTCTCGAGGTGCAAAATGTTAGCAATATATAGATATGTATAACATAGTTTTTATTGGGTTTACCTTGCTTGTGAGTAGTGTTTGATGTTTTTGCTATATCAAGAAGGATGTTGGCTACTCCATTAAAAGAATAGCTTCTTCATCATTAGGAGAGTGGAATCCCAAGCAATGGAGAAATTGTTATGTGCGTAGTCTTAACGTAGAGGATATTCTGGATTACTGTGTTTGCTATGCGTAAGCTCTGCATACGCTCTGTGTATATACTACATATTTGTAAATACGCAGTAAATAAGCAGCAAATAATTAGTTGTGAATTTGCTGCTTATTTGTTGCGTATCTACAAATACGCAGTGTAAGCAGAGCGTACGCAGTGCGTTCAGTAATACGAAAGATCCTCTACGTTTGGACTCCGCACAGAATAATTTCTCCAAGCAATGATATGTTAAAGCATGGATGTACATCGATTGGATGCTGAACCATCTAAAACTAATAGCTATTTTCTTTCTAGTTTGCTTTGCTTGAGTGCACATACGTTTATATGATGATTTTTATTGTATGGCTACACATACCCTCTCTATGTAATTATCATTTTATGTGGTTGATGCTATTGATCATGAATTGCTTGAGTTGATTCTAAGCATTGTGCTTCAATGATTTACTCACTCCCCTTTACTTTGTGCCAACAACATATCACCTACGCTTGTATTTGTGTGATTAAATTATTGATAGATTTTTTGTTATACAGATTATTTGAAAAGAGTTTTGAAAGAAATTTTAAGTGTTAAATTCACATTCAATTCATGGTTCTCTTAAATATGTTATGCTTTTAGCTAAAGAAAAGTGGAAAATTCTTCAATTTCCAATATCGTTATTGTTCTTCTTTGCCCTACAAATTTTATGGACTCTTCTTCACACAATTATTTGTTTTTTTTTTTTTTAATTTTTATTCTTTATTTATTTTCTTGGCACAAGTATAAGCATCAGAAGAGCCCTACTGATTTCCCTTCTTTTGTTGAGCTTACAAAAAATGGATTTTTTGCTTTGATTGTCTCTTAATGGTTAGTCTAAGATTTCGTATGAGATAACTTTCTTACTGTTGTTTAAAATAGCTTTTTACTAATTTTTTTTTTCAAAAATTTTTTGAAATAAAAATTTGTTTTATAAAGCAGTGCGAAATTTGTCCCAAATAAAGCCTAAGTGTGCAGTATCAGTTGGATCGGTGCTTTTTTTTACACATTAAGGCTTCGTTTGGGACGGCTTTTTTATTGCTTTCTAAAACGGAGTTTTAGTACAATTTTTTTTTTTAATTTTTGTACTAAAATTCCGTCTTAGAAAGCAATAAAAAAGCTGTCCCAAACGAAGCCTAAATTTGATTGTGATAAGCATATTCATTTGGATTTAACATTATTTAAAGTTTCTTCAAATATAATTTTATGATTTTTTTTATATAGTTTGATCAGAGATTGAGTTAATTAAAATGCTTTGAATTGATGGTTTTGGTTTTATGAACATGATTGTTATTTTTTATAAGTAGAGGTATACGTTAAATACAGATAAAATTATTGATGCTTAGAGGCAATTGATAATTTTAATAGGTGAAATAATGATTAAAAATATTTTTTATATGGTCTTATGTAGATCATTTGATTATCTTTGCTTTTCACATCATTTAGAAGTTTTGATGCAGAAGTATGATTTAGCCTTCATTTGGGATGACTTTCTCACTGCTTCTTAAAACAAGTTTTTAGTTCAAAATTTTTAATTTTTAAATTAGAAAGCTGCTTCAAGAAGTAGGAAGAAAGCCGTCCCAAACGAAGCCTTAGAAGAATTTTATGTCTAAAATTAAGGCAAAAGAGAGAAGCAAACCAAATAACAAAAAATTTTATGTTTTATGCAGCTTATCTTGATTTGTTTATTATAAATTTTGGTTATCAACTAAGATGTTTTGGATTCGAGTCTCGTGTATGTGATGTGTCTGCAAGTTTGTCTTAATTGAGCTAAATGTTTTCCTCTTAATAAATATATATATATATATTACATTTATTAGGATTTTCTGATAGAAAAGATTTTATTCATCAAAAACCATGGAAAAAATATTGATCGGCTTTTTCAAAATCTTACTTACATATAAATAAAAGTCTCATAATCTCAAATGAAATATTCTTAACATATGTGTAATCAATGATGAATGAAAAAAAAAAAAAAAAAAATCCTAAAGTACCATGAAACTTTTGTAGAAAACCCCTTGATCAAACTCTAAAATATATTATGGAAGTCAGGTTCAAGTTTATTTCAACTAAAAAAAAATAGGAATATGATTGATGCTTGAGGGTCAATAAATTGATATTTTATATTAATATGTTGTTAATTTCGTTTGAGAGATATCTTTCTTATTGATTTTTATAAAAAAAATATGTAATTCAAAAAAAATTTGTACTTAAAAATTATTTATAAATAATAAAGAATCATCCCAAATTAAAACTCGAAACCCTTATATATCTTAACTTTCATCTCTTTCAAATAACATCATCAACACATGTTGCATCAAAATTTTTGTCAATCATATAAATCCATTGTAGGAGTAGATTAAATTATTATGAAAATTATAAATCAATGATAAAAATATGTATGTTTTTATAGTTGTGAAATTTATAATACTAATTTCTCAGATTATTTTCTAATGATAGTGCTATACTTTACCATTAAACAAAAATAAAAGAAAATACAGTGAAATTTATAAAATAATTTAATAAAATAATTCAAAAATACTGATCAATCCACAAGTGAGTCTGCATAAGTACTTTCTTGAAAGCACATTAATTAAACTCCTGACTTAACAATAAAATAAGTACAGATTGCTATGAACTTCGAAATGGAAATGCACACTTTTTACAGGAATTGAGATTTTTCATTGCACAGTTTGCAAATAAATCGTTATGTTACAGAAAATTAATTAAATACAGTTGGATTAGAAAAACCTACACAGAAATCAAGGAGGAGAAAGGGAAACCAGAAACAGTACATTGTATTAGAAAAGAAAAAAAACCTTAAATTGGTTCTTCCTATGTTGTTTTCATCACTTCCAAAAGCTCAAGATTCAGTTCAAATGTCGCCTCTGGCTGCATGATAATAGATCAATTAGGCAATGAGGGATCCCAAAATGTCTCAAGAATCTCAAATATGCTCCGTTTTGTCAGTAAAAAATGAAATTCTTGCATAAAGAAAAAGGGATCAAGTACAAGCTTTGTAATGACCTGACATTTTTTAATGAAAGTAGTTAAGTGAGGGTAGTCTTTTACCGGGATTTCATTTATTCCCTTTGCACCATAGCCAAGTCCGGGAGGAACAATAACAGTTCTCTACACATAAATACTAAAATCAGATATGAAAATTTAGGACTTTAAAAGCCAAGCCAAACATGAAAATTTAGGACTTTAAAAGCCAAGCCAAACAGTTGGGATAAATCTGAAAAAGATAAGGATGATGGGATGATCAATGATAAATATGATTTTTTTTAACTCAGTTGACTTTGGTCTATAAGTTGAGAGCTTTGACTACTAATTAAGAAGCTTTGAATTCGAGTCTTGCGTATATAATGTGTGTGAGTTTGACTTCATTGGCATAAATATCCTTCCAAAAAAAGTATGATTTTTTTTTTCACATCTAAATGCTGAAAGATTTTATTGATATTTAGATGTTATCAAAGCAGGAGTTAAATGTCATTTACTAAATTTTTATATACATATAACACCAAATCAAACCGCAAACAAAATCGATTTGTAGGCTTATTATGGCCTTAATAGTTATTTCACCCTGGCTTTGCATGAGGATGTTTTACCCATTGTTCTATGCCCACAGTATCGAAGATAATCTATAATAATTGATAAGCAAGAAAATGGAGAAAAAAACATACCTTACCCCCAACTCTCATTCCTTCAGTTATTGTATACATAGCTGGTGGAGGTTTCGGTGAGGCCTGAGCTGAATAAAGCCCATTGGCATTATCAATAAATTCACGCTTTCTTTCTTTTCCTGGTGGAGAGCCGACCTTAAATTCATAAGGCTGGTAAGAAAAAAATTAGTATTGGTTTACTAAAACCAAGTTAACAGTCTAAAATGAAGGTGCAGAGAAAGAGAAAAAAATATATGAGCAAGCCAACAGCAGAATAGGAAGAAGATTAAATTTGAATAAGAGCATAAACTTCATCCATCAGTCACTTGTATTCTCCAATCTTTTTGTTTAGTGGAGATTATTCTGTATTTACCAATTCACCAGTTCCAATTACTTATAAGCTAAGGTTTCAGATAAATTACAATAGAAATAACATTTAAATTTTAAGATAAAAAGAGGCACAAAATTTGCAATTAGTAACAACTGAAAAGAAGGTTTCTTTTTATCTTCAGATTCTTTTATCTAGTTAACTTTGATGCCTCTTTCCTCAGAACAGGGAAAACACTAAATGGTGAACATGCAAGCATGTAATCACTCAGCAAAGTGACAATGCTGATTTTTTTCATAATCATGTTTTCCACGCACTCGATAAGTGTATAGGGGATATGGGGAGGGATTATTGTACACAGCCTTATTCCTATATTTACAAAGAATTTGTTTTCATAACTCTGGATTTGGGACCTCTAGAATACACCGAAGGCAACTTTAACTACTGCTCCAACCCTGCTTTCTACCCTTAGGAATATTAATTAATCCCTAGCGTTGATTCTAGTCATTAGAATGTTTTCAAACATTTTGTCATGACAACAGATATCGCTTAGAACTTTGAAGCAAGTCTATCATTAGAATAAGCTTCTTCCAGGGAGTTCGGAAATGGTGGCAGAAAAGTCCAAGTACAAATGTAATTATCAAGAAGAAAATTACCTTAAAATGAAACACTATTCATAGAATTGTATGAAAAAAAACTCAAAACAATGAAGGCTGGTTTAACATACCATTTTAATCAGGAAACTGTATTTTCAGACAGGTTTCCTGATAGTCAAAATATGCGGTTCACCCAATTTTTGAAGATGGCTTTCATGTTTCTGCTTAATTAAATTGTTGTTGCTTCATATACTTGGCTCGTTTGATTTATGATACCATCTTAAATGCTGGGGAATAATTATTACGGACTGATCATCTAAGCTAAATCAGAATAAGAGTAAGGTGCTTATAGTCATCTTGGTAAATGATACCAAAGAAGTTTTGCAAAGTTAACCTGTGCAATAATACGGTTTCCAGCTAGCAGTTTAGATTCTCGACTGGACAAAGCTGTCACCCCACGGTAGATACAGTCAAAATGCACCTGTAATGAAACTGTTCATAGAATTCAACTGGATCTAACAAGTATCAAAGAAACGAGAAATTATTCTGTGCCGGACATCGGACGGAGAGAATTGTCTGAATTTGCTGCACTTTTGCTACCATTTTGCTGGGCTTTTGCAAAAGAGCAATAAAAGGGCAGCAAATATTCAATTATGAATGCATTTTTACTGCCCTTTTAATGCCCTTTTGCAAAAGCGCAACAAATATTCAATTATTTAATAAATATTAAATATTTGCTGCACTTTTATTGTCTTTTTGCAAAAACACAACAAATCCAGACGGTTCTCTCCGTCTAGTGTCCGCACAGAATAATTAGTCCAAAGAAACACACTGATGCACGATGCATGATGCACAAAGAGAATTTCAAGTTCTTTGTTTTAAATTAACCTTGACCACAGCACCCCTTTCAGCTATCGGGCCATTCCCTTCAACAACATCGTAGTACTTTAGTCCTTCAGCTGATTCAGAATAAGATCAGAAAACTGAAGAACAGTAATTCATCATACTGTAGAAAGAGTGGAACCAAAATCTCAAAAACTAAAACATAAATAAAAGCTTAAGATTATCCCTACAATAATTAAACTTCGCACTAACCTGAGTAAAATAATTAAAATGGCCAGCTTTAATTATTATGACAGTGGTAACTTGATGAAGTCAGCAAATACCACTTCTGCACGAGTATAATCGAGCCAACAAGGCTCTGTACCACATTATCAGAGCGGTTGATGGAGAAGGGGGTAGCACCATTGGTTGTTCATGTATCTCTATTAGTTCATCAATCACCACGACAAACATTAAGCTAGTTAGTTTGTTACCCATATGGATTCAGGATTTAATCAGATAGAACATTGACCAAGCTATCTTAACTATGAAGTCGGATGGCCTAAGACAAAAAGGGTAAAAAGTTGGATGGCCCAAGGCAAATGGTCATGCTTATCCCATTGAGTATGAGTATGTCCACTCTCCCTCAGGTTTCATTCCCTTTAGATTTAAGCAGTTTGATGGCCTAAAGAGCTTCATGCAACATTTGGCTCAATATGCTACAATATTAGGGAAAGCGATGCCCTTCTTTTCAAACTATTCACTAGTAGCTTGCCAGCGGTAGCATTAGAGTGGCATGCTGACATTCTGAATGATTTGAAGATGATTATAGAACTAGAGAATTTATTCATTGAAGAAAAAATTTAAGTGCATTGTATTATCTTCATCTTCTCGTACTTAATTTTCTATAATGCATGATTCTATTAATGGAAAAATCTTTGAACTTTATTCGTAAGGTTTAGGGTATCGGTCCTAAGAAGAAGAGCCAATCTTTATATTCCCTAAGTGGACAAGTTTAAAGAAGCACCAAATCCATATCCTTCTACCAACCCTGGCAAATGATTTAGTTTTGTATGCATATAAGGTCTCTGGGTCTCTTAAAACCACTTTAAATATAAGCAAAGTTTATGTGATTTCAGTTAGTCAAGGGTTCAATGAGCATCATTTGTAGGTGGGAGGCGTTAAATTTAATTTTGGGTTGGGCCACTGCCAGCCCAGAATTGCCTGTGGTTGGGACAGCAAAGAAAACTAGCAGCTCGTCCATAAGATCAAGTGGTTGCCAACAATTCCACTGAATGGAGACACTAGATCCATCAAATAAGAATTCAAAGTGTGTTCTTGGCGTCCTATGATATGTTAAGCCACAAGATAATACAAATTTAGTCTCATATTAGACAGTTAAATAATATATTGGGTGTAGAAATATAAGTAATTGACCCTTATGTATAGGTTCAAGATTTTAAGTTGAAAAAAAATTTAACCATGAGTGCATATGGCCAAATTGCAGTCTCTCTCTAGTTCATGTTCCCTACCAATATTAAGTTTAGTCCCCCCCCCCCCAAAAAAAAATCACTTAAGCATCCATAATGGTACAACCCTTTGTCAGCTTTCATTTTATTTATTACAGGCTTTTTCCATTTCAAGTCTTCAATCCAACTTCTACTTGAACCATGCAATGCTTCAATTGTAGAGAGAGAAAGACTAATGGGGTAAAATATTGAAAGATAGAGGGAGGAATGACTTTCCATTGTGGACAGAACGATGAAAAACTGATTGTTTTAGTGGCTTAACAGAGCAACAAGTTCGCCAAAGAGAAAACTTGCTCTAATTTTTGTAATTCTTCATTTTAAAATTATTTATTAATCTAGAGAAACCACCACCATCTTTTTCTGGACACATGAGTTTTCCCCTTTGTTCCTCTCTCTCGACTCGCAACTCACGACCTCGAGCACGTATTTCGTTTTCCCTTTCGCTCCTATCGTGCACCCAAACGAAGATAGTCATGGCAGAAGTTTATGTCTTCTAAGTTCCAAGGGCCATATTATTTGCATTATTAATTTTGATCTTACGGCTCTTCTTGGTTTCGGTAATGAGACGGCAAGCGGAACTATTTTAATGTATTATAACCTTCCAAATGAGACAACAAGTAGGACTATTTTAATTTAGGCCTTCCCTGAATAAAATTTCTGGCTCGCCACTGTTTGAAATTATATTAATGTTGGCCCTCACCCACAGTTTTAAATTTTTTGGATAAAATGAGTTTGATTATTTAGTCCAAATTCAATCTCACTTTAGTTCTTACCCTAACAAGGAGAATTTTCTCAAGAAGGAACAATGTACATGAGAGTCAGTTCTTTCCACAAGTGTGAGTGCAATCTGTGATGAACACGAACGCACTAGCTCGATGGTAAAGTATAAAAATTCAATTGAAGCGTCCCCAAACTAGATTTGAGTTTCTTTCTCACCATATGTGTAGTCAGATATCAGCAAAGAACAGCAAAGTACATGTTAGTGCAATAAGCCTATCGACTGTGTGCTCTGGCCCATTTCTCCTTCTAAAGCTCATTCAAGAATAACGATCTCTAATGGGATTTGATCTGGTGAATTAAAGAGCACAAATTTCTAATGTAATTCACATAGCCACGAACACAGCATCAGTTGAAAAAAAATCTCGTCCTAATCGACCTGTGAGCCAAAAGCTATATCCCCATTCATTCTCTAAATTTAACAGGACAAGCATGTCTTACTCTACTTGTAACGCGAATGTTCCTCTCCATTATACCGCGGCAAACTACGCATTAAACCTAAAAACATCAATTCAGCCAATAATAAAGCTGTACCAAAACCAAAATAAGGAAACTTACAGGTTGTATTGTAGTCCTCGATGGCAATGGATTTCCTGACCCTCCTCTCTCGAGCGTACGAGGCCGGGGAGAACGCTGTTAGGTTTATTGGTGCGGTGCAGATCAGCAGAGCATCTCTTCTCGAGAGAGGCGCCATGAAAAACGTTGACGCCGAGGGCATTGATGCAGGGTGAGGAGAGCGATGAACTTCTTCCAAGAAAACGATTCTGTGGAACGCGCAAGCAGAAGACATTGATAGAGCTTACGGGTGTCGGATAGGATATTTCGGATACAGGGAGATAAAAGGACCGGCGGGAGAAGCAGATGACGCTCAGGCGGGGGAGTGGCTTGATCAAGCTAAGCTTCTCGAGCTCGTGCTAGACTCTAATTTATTATGTTTGAGCTTAGCTCGGTAAAACAATTATAGGTTCGAGCTCATTTGAAAATCTCTTTAGTTTTTAATTAAAATTTCAGTTTTTAATATAAAATTAATTTTAAAAAGTTAAAAAATATTATATAATATTATTGCGGGCTAAAATATACGCGATGATAGATTTAGAAAATTTTAGTCTCAGCGTTGTACGGATATCTAGCACACAAACATAAGAGAAATAGAAACATCAGGATTTTTACGTGGAAACCCGTGAGAGGAAAAAAATCACGGGTCCACGTCCAGTTGAAAAAGCTCCACTAATGTTTGCTTGAGATACAAAAAGCTAACTCGTCCGTAAAAGTTAGGACGATCATATTACAATTAATCTCTTCTAAATTGAAATTCAATTACAATGTCGGGCAGAGTTTCGGCGTCACATGGAGATCGATTAGAATTCCGGCGTCTCGTGCAAGTCGGACAGAATTCTGGCATCGTTCGGGCATAATTATGGCGTCGTTCGGATAGAATTATGGCGTCATTCGCGAAAAATTCCTGCATCGTTCGAAAATCGGGCAGAATTCCGACATCGTTCAGACAGAATTCCAACGGCAGTGGTCGAGGAGTTTCTTCCCTCCTAATATTCTTCTCTTCTCTTTTTCGTCTTGCTTGGGTCCCCTCTCAAGAGAAATGAGGGGTCTATTTATATATATTCTGGAATAGCATGACCTGTAAAAAGGTGAGAGATCATGGGTAAATGGGGAGTGGTTGGATGGACGCCGATATTGAATCTCTTGATCGTGTACCATTTGTCAGACATTTGAAGGTCTTAATGATTTTGGAATTCAACTATCTTGGGCTCGATGGATTTGTCTCGTCAATCCGCTTGATTCGACTATAAGCACGTCATGTTTCAAAACTATTTGGTAACTCAAATTGTGGTTCGAACTTTATAATAGCCCTACGGGACCTTGATTTGGACTCATTTGGGCTCATATTGAGTCAAATTTGGTGTCAATGGGTTCGTATTTCTGAGACGCTCAGTTTGACTGTAAGTTTGCTGAAATCGGAGTTCAGGTGATCCCGAATTTAATTTTTGAAGTTCTCAGCTTGATTTTGCCTTGAGAGTTGTGCCCAGTCAAGATAATTTTGTGATGATATACCAAATATTAATTTAAATTAATTTTTTAATATATTTTAAGTTAATCGAGTGGTTCAATAAGCTTACAAGTCGAGTCATTTGAGTCTAGGCTCGAGCTCGAGTATAGACTTAAGCTCGACTCGTGAGCCGGTGGGCTCATGAACCCACTCGACTCACTTACACCCCTACGCTAAGTCATATATTTATAAACTTAGAAGATTAAATTCAGGCGAGCAGTTCTTAAGATGTTTTTCTTCTAAAAATGTGAAATTTAAATAGTTAGAAAATCTATCAAAAAATGACTTTTGGTTGTCGGTGCTCATTGACTCTTCTTCTTCCCATCATCTTCTCGATTTGGATTAAATGACAAGAGTAGGCCTTCAACTTGTGGTAAGAATTTACGGTGACAGTCTCTCCTTACTCAATTTCTTCAAAGGTTAATGATATTTATCGATTTATCTTTAGGGTTGAAAACATGCTTCATACTCTTATTTCGATGTTGCACTTTAGCTACATGCTAGTTATCATGTTAGAACCATATTCCAACCAGAACCAGGATTAAATCACCGTATAACAATCCTAACAATCATCAATCCATGTTTGAAATTTATTTGAGCATTTTTTAGAAATGATTGACATATTTGATGAAACTTCATAGCATCCTCAAATTGTGATTTAGAAATATTCCAACTAACTTTAATACATTATGGTAGGGGCGTCAATTTCAGGTGACGGGTCGGGTTCGGGTCGAATCCGAACTGACCCGGGTTCAAACAGGTCGACCCTAACCCGACTCAGGTAGATAATCGAGTCAGAAATCTGAACTCGGACCCGACTCGACGGGTTGCCAGGTTGACCCGACTCGACACGGGAAGGAGACCGGCGTCGCAGCACGGACAGGTCACGGTCGAGAGCGGACGCCGACGGCGACGCGGACACGGGCTGGCTGGGGCGGCGGGTGCACAGGACGCGAGCGGGTGCGCGGTTGGCTGGGTGCGCTGAAAGCGCAGGCGCGCGGGACGCGGTAGCGTGGATGTGCAGGCGGCGGGTGCGACGCTGGCCGGGTGCGTGAACTCGTGGGCAGTCATTTTAAACAGGTTTCCAGGTTGACCCTGCAACTTGGGTCAACCCGAACCCGACCCATTTTTCAAACAGGTCGGGTCCAACCCAGGTTTTCCGGGTCGAGTCCGGATCGGGTTTTCGTGTCATGTCAAATATTGACAGCCCTACATTATGGCATCATTTGAACTTCTTCAAATCTTATTCGAGCACTTACTCAAACCCATTCTTGACCTTTCATCAATCAATTATTTCAATGTCTTCAAAAAGTATTGAAGAAGGTTCGCATAATTTTTCTTGTTAAGTTAGAATAAGTTTGACCAAGGCTTTCATGCGTTAAAGTTGGTTCATGCATCTTCAATCATTTGCGTACTTATTTAGCACTCTTAAAATACAATTCTCTATTGCACTCATTCATCAATTATTATTGAGGATTACAAATGACGATAATAATATTGAGTACTCAATTCTGGAGGACACGGCCTTTGGAATTCGAGAACTTGCTTTAACAATTGGGTTGAACATAATATCCGAGATACGAGTGGGCAGTAGAATCATAGAGTGGTTTCAATAGTTGATTACTCTCATTATATGGTCAGATAGCAATATGATAAATTTTTTTAATTTTATTGGAAGTGTGCTTATATCATTTCAATGATCTATAGGCCTAGGCCTGGTTGTGTTGGGTGAATTATTTGGCCAATTGCTCATTAACAAAAAGCCCCCTTTTCAAGTGGCCTAATGTAGCACTCATGCACAACATTGAAAAGGAGAAATTCATAAAGTTATAGGTTGATACATCATACATAACTCATATTTTTCAATGAACTGTACCCACTTCATCAAATTATATGCGAGATCTCGGTTGTTCCATGAAAATGTATGAATGTAACCCCTCTTACAATACACTCTTAGGCTTTGTTTGAGGTTGTTTTTATAATGCTTTTCAAAACAACTTTTTAGTTAATAAAATAATTGTACTAAAAAGTTGTTTTAGAAAGCAATAAAAAAACTGCCCCAAACGAAGCCTAATTCTTGTAAAAAATGCTGAATCATTATGTGAGTGCTTCCGAAAATTACTTCAAGTATTAAGGCTTCATTTGGAAAGACTTTTTTATTGTTTTCTAAGGCAGCTTTTTAGTGCAAATATTTCTTATCTAAAAAGCTACTTCATAAACCAATAAAAAAGCTATCACAAATGAAACTTAAGGCTTCGTTTGAGACGGCTTTCTTCTGTTTCTTAAAACAGCTTTTTAATAAAAAAATAAAAAATTTTATGCTAATAAGTTGCTTTAAAAATTAGTGAGAAAGCCGTCCTAAAAAAACCTAAGTCTATTACACCAAAGATAAAAACTTTTCACTTTTGAGGTTCTAAGGGCTATAGTAATGTAATTTATTTTAAATTTTAATATAATTTAACTTGCTTAACTTCTCCCAGCATAACAGTTTGATGATTGCTCCGACTTATTTGTATCGATGACTATGAAGAATATGTAATATAATACATTATATGCTCATTATGTTAAACAAAATATGTATGCTAAGAAAATCCACATTAAATAAATTTATATGATCATAATACCATAACATATGATGTATTAATTAGATTTACTATAATGTAATAACTGTGAAATTTTATTAATTGCTTTCTTCTTTAAGAAGAAAATTATAACCCCTAAACAATTTTTTAAGATTATTTATCTCATGATAATTCTTTGTTTTTTCTTCTAAATTTGATTGAATCATAGAGCATATACAAGCTCGTATTAAAGCTTAATTAAAGAGATTTAGAGGGGGAAAAATAATTCACGCTTAGTATTTGTTCTATTTTAACATTATTTAAATTTGCATCAAATATAATTTTATGATTGTTGCGTCCTGGAATATTCGCGGCGGTAGAGAAATATTTAGTTTAACGTCTTAGCATATTACGAAGATCCAGTACACAAGCAGATAAGTGAGAGGGTGTAACATTCATAAGAGACACCAGAGTTTTTACGTGGAAAACCCCTGAAAAGGGGGAAAAACCACGGGGCCTGGCCCAGTTTGAATGAATCCACTAGTATTTGTAGTCGATTACAAATGAGGCCCTTCCTTAGGAGAAGGCCTTGGATTGATGTAGCAAATGTACATCATATAGATTGCATTACATGGTAGGAGTTACATATACAGGTTTGTTTGGCCTGAAGGACCGTAGTCGGCAGGAGACCGTGGTCGGCAGGAGACCGTGGTTGGCAGGAGACCGTGGTCGGCAGGAGACCGGGGTCAAAAAGACCGTTGTCTGTTGATGGAGGTCGGAAGGACCATAGTAGGCGACGAAGGCCTGAAGGACCGTAGGCGGTAGGAGACTGGGGTCTGAAAGACCGTTGTCTGGTGATGGAGATCGGACGGACCGTAGCAGGCGATGAAGGCCTGAAGGACCGTAGGCGGTAGGAGACTGGGGTCTGAAAGACCGTTGTCTGGTGATGGAGGTCGGACGGACCGTAGTAGGCGATGAAGGCCTGAAGGACCGTAGGCGGTAGGAGATAAGGAGTCAGGTGTTAGTCCCAGTGTCGCTTGGAAAATCGGATGTTGATGGTCTGGCCTTGAGTAGGACGTCGGGTCTTAAGCAGGACGTCAGGTCTTCAGCAGGACGTCGGGACTTAACTTCAAGCCTTGAACAAGGCGTCGGGTCTTTGGCAGGAAGTAGGGACTGAGTGTCAGGCCTTGAACAAGACGTCGGGTCTTTGGCAGGACGTCGGGGATGAACGTCGGGCCTTAAGGTGGTGGTCCGGCGAGGTTTTGTGGTGGTCCGGCGAGGTTCCTGCGGTGGTCCGGCGGTGGTCCGACGAGATTCCTGCGGTGGTCCGGCGGTGGTCCGGCGAGATTCTGCGGTGGTCGGGCGGTGGTCCGGCGACTGTCGAGGAGGAACTCCTTCCTTCTCTTCTCTTCTTCTCTCTCTTGCTTGGATCCCCCTCTTATGAGAAATGAGGGCTCTATTTATAGATTTTCTGGAGTGGCATGGCCCGTAAATAGGCATGAGATCAGGGGCGAATAGGGAGTGGTCCAATGGACGGCCGATATTGAATCCTACGATCATACACCGTTCATTGGACATTTGAAGGCCTTAGTGATGTCAGAATTCTGTGATCTTGGGCTCGTTGGATTCGTCTCGTCGAGCCCTTCGATTCGAGTATAAGCTCGTCAAAATCGGAGTCCGTTTGGTAACTCAAATAGTGGTTTGAACCTTCCAACAGCGCTTCAGATCCATGATTTGGACCCATTTGGACTCGGATTGGGTCGAATTTGGTGTCGTTGGATTCGTATTTCCGAGACGCTCAGTTTGACTATAAGCTTGCTGAAATCGGAGATTGGGTGCTCCCAAAATTAATTTTTGAAGTTTCTAACTAACTTTTGCCTCGAGATTCGTGCTCGATCAAGATAATTTTTGTGATGCCGTATCAGTTGCCCCCCTATTTTCGGACGTCGATGCTCTAGAAGTCCGAAAATACTTGTTCCGAAATTTTACATTCGCCGAATTGCAAAAAATTGCGTTCCGACAGTTGAACACTTGCACAAACTTGATTGTAGAGGCCCCGTTGAGCTCCGAAAGTGTCGAAATCGAGTCCGGAACGTCGAAAAACGTGTTCAGGGACCCCAAAATGTCCAAATCGGACCGTCCGGGCCGAAAATCGGGCCCGAACACGCTTAGGCAGCGGAATGGCCGTCTGGCTGGCCAGCCGCCGTACGCCGCCGCTCGCCGGCGGCGGCGCCCGCGCGGCGCGCGAACAGGCGCGCCCCAAGGGGCGCGCGGTTGCTGGCCGACGGTTGCTTAATATATATATATATATATATATATATATATTTTTTTTTTTTTTTTTAATTCGTGGGGCCCCACAAAATTTCGAAAAAATTCCAAAAAAATCCGAAAAAAATTCCAGAAAAATCTAGAAAATTCCGTAAAATTTTTAGAAAATTTTGAAAATTTAGAAACTCTAGAAACTTCCCCCCTTCTCTCCAAAAAAGTATAAATAGGCCCCTAGGGCCTTTAGAAAAATTGTCTCTCTCCTCTTCTTCTTCTGTTTTCTCTCTTTTTTTTTTTTCTCTTCTTCTCTTCTCCCTCTATCCTTTCTATTGAGGCCTTCCCTCGATTTTTTGAGGCCCCTCTCTTGGCAAGGAAGTTCGGAGATTTCCCCTCCTTCTCTTCTCCCTCTGTCCTTTCCATTGAGGCCTTCCCTCGATTTTTCGAGGCCCCTCTCTTGGCAAGGAAGTTCGGAGATTTCCCATCCTTCTCTTCTCCCTCTGTCCTTTCTATTGAGGCCTTCCCTCGATTTTTCGAGGCCCCTCTCTTGGCAAGGAAGTCCGGAGATTTCCCCCTTCTCCCTCTATTCTTCGAGAGATATTGCGGAGTTCTGATGTTTGGTGGTTGGCAATGGAGGTCGGATAGACCGTTGTAAGGAGAGAGGTTGGAATGATGGGCAAACTTCCAGCATCGGGGAGAAGTATGATGACAGACATGAATTCAACATCGGGTAGTCATATAACGTCGGGTAGAAGACCGATAAAGACTCGTCGACGGGTAGAAGTCCGCTGACGAGTAGAAGTCCGACGATAGGGAGAAGTCCGACGTCGTGTAGAAGTTCGGCCTCGGGCAGAAGACCGATGAAAGTTTGTCGACGGGCAGAAGTTCGACGACGAGTAGAAGTCCGCTGATGAGCAGAAGTTCGACGACAAGGAGAAGTCCGACGTCGTGTAGAAGTATGGCCTGGGGCAGAACACCGATGAAAGTTCATCGACGGGCAGAAGTCTGACGACGAGTAGAAGTCCGCTAACGAGCAGAAGTCTGACGACATGGAGAAGTCCGATGTCGGGTAGAAGTCTGACGCCAGGCAGAATTTCGGCGTTGTGTATTAGTCCGTCGAAAGTCCTGCAAGGCAAAAGTTTAGCGCAGGAGGAAATTCAAAATCGGGAAGAATTTTAACATTATGGAGAAGTCAGATAGAAGTCTATTGACGACATTCTAGCGATGTTAACCAAGGACGTGAGACTTTTCCGAGGTTGTAAGTCGGAGCCCTGCTCGACGACGTTAACCTGTGTGGAAGAGGTCGGGAGAATCCACTAAGGATGTGAGACCTTTCCGAGGTTGTATGTCGGAGCCCTGCTCGACGACGTTAACCTGTGTGGAAGAGGTCGGGAGAATCCACTAAGGATGTGAGACCTTTCCGAGGTTGTATGCCGGAGCCCTGCTCGACGACGTTAACCTGTGTGGAAGAGGCCGGGAGAATCCACCAAGGATGTAAGACCTTTCCGAGGTTGTATGTCGGAGCCTTTGCTCGACGACGTTAACCTGTGTGGAAGAGGTCGAGAGAATCCACCAAGGATGTAAGACCTTTCCGAGGTTGTATGTCGGAGTCTTTGCTCGACGATGTTAACCTGTGTGGAAGAGGTCGGGAGAATCCACCAAGGATGTAGGACCTTTCCAAGGTTGTATGTCGGAGCCTTTGCTCGACGACGTTAACCTGTGTGGAAGAGGTCGAGAGAATCCACCAAGGATGTAGGACCTTTCCAAGGTTGTATGTCGGAGCCTTTGCTCGACGACGTTAACCTGTGTGGAAGAGGTCGAGAGAATCCACCAAGGATGTGAGACCTTTCCGAGGTTGTATGTCGGAGCCTTTGCTCGATGACGTTAACCTGTGTGGAAGAGGTCGGGAGAATCCACCAAGGATGTAGGACCTTTCCGAGGTTGTATGTCGGAGCCTTTGCTCGACGACGTTAACCTGTGTGGAAGAGGTCGGGAGAATCCACCAAGGATTTAGGACCTTTCCGAGGTTGTATGTCAGAGCCTTTGCTCGACGATGTTAACCTGTGTGGAAGAGGCCGGGAGAATCCACCAAGGATGTGAGACCTTTCTGAGGTTGTATGTCGGAGCCTTTGCTCGACGACGTTAACCTGTGTAGAAGAGGTCGGGAGAATCCACCAAGGATGTGAGACCTTTCTGAGGTTGTATGTCGGAGCCTTTGCTCGACGACGTTAACCTGTGTAGAAGAGGTCGAATCGAATCCCCCTGGGATCGATTTTACCTTGATTGGGAGAGGGCGAATGCCGCGTGTATCCCGAATCAAAGGTGAAGAATGGTCTATTTTTAGACCGTTACTGTCTTTTTGAGGTCGAGGTTAAGACCTTGCCCAAGGAGTAGAAGCCCAACATGGGACTGTTTAAAGCTTGCAATTGATTTGAAGTATCCTCGCATTTGCTCGAATATTCCTGAAATATCATCCTGATATATAAAGCATTAGAGGATCTTTTTGACCAGAATTGTGGTCAAAGTTGCCCCCCAGTCCGCATTTGATGCAACAATAACTGATGTCAGGAAGTTGATAAGAGCGATCTTTTGAGATTGGAGCAAAAGTTGCCCCCCAGTCGGGAATCACTTTCCCACAGACGGCGCCAAACTGTTGCGTCCTGGAATATTCGCGGCGGTAGAGAAATATTTAGTTTAACGTCTTAGCATATTACGAAGATCCAGTACACAAGCAGATAAGTGAGATGGTGTAACATTCATAAGAGACACCAGAGTTTTTACGTGGAAAACCCCTGAAAAGGGGGAAAAACCACGGGGCCTGGCCCAGTTTGAATGAATCCACTAGTATTTGTAGTCGATTACAAATGAGGCCCTTCCTTAGGAGAAGGCCTTGGATTGATGTAGCAAATGTACATCATATAGATTGCATTACATGGTAGGAGTTACATATACAGGTTTGTTTGGCCTGAAGGACCGTAGTCGGCAGGAGACCGTGGTCGGCAGGAGACCGTGGTTGGCAGGAGACCGTGGTCGGCAGGAGACCGGGGTCAAAAAGACCGTTGTCTGTTGATGGAGATCGGACGGACCGTAGCAGGCGATGAAGGCCTGAAGGACCGTAGGCGGTAGGAGACTGGGGTCTGAAAGACCGTTGTCTGGTGATGGAGGTCGGACGGACCGTAGTAGGCGATGAAGGCCTGAAGGACCGTAGGCGGTAGGAGATAAGGAGTCAGGTGTTAGTCCCAGTGTCGCTTGGAAAATCGGATGTTGATGGTCTGGCCTTGAGTAGGACGTCGGGTCTTAAGCAGGACGTCAGGTCTTCAGCAGGACGTCGGGACTTAACTTCAGGCCTTGAACAAGGCGTCGGGTCTTTGGCAGGAAGTAGGGACTGAGTGTCAGGCCTTGAACAAGACGTCGGGTCTTTGGCAGGACGTCGGGGATGAACGTCGGGCCTTAAGGTGGTGGTCCGGCGAGGTTTTGTGGTGGGTCCGGCGAGGTTCCTGCGTGGTCCGGCGGTCCGGCGGTGGTCCGACGAGATTCCTGCGGTGGTCCGGCGGTGGTCCGGCGAGATTCTGCGGTGGTCGGGCGGTGGTCCGGCGACTGTCGAGGAGGAACTCCTTCCTTCTCTTCTCTTCTTCTCTCTCTTGCTTGGATCCCCCTCTTATGAGAAATGAGGGCTCTATTTATAGATTTTCTGGAGTGGCATGGCCCGTAAATAGGCATGAGATCAGGGGCGAATAGGGAGTGGTCCAATGGACGGCCGATATTGAATCCTACGATCATACACCGTTCATTGGACATTTGAAGGCCTTAGTGATGTCAGAATTCTGTGATCTTGGGCTCGTTGGATTCGTCTCGTCGAGCCCTTCGATTCGAGTATAAGCTCGTCAAAATCGGAGTCCGTTTGGTAACTCAAATAGTGGTTTGAACCTTCCAACAGCGCTTCGGATCCATGATTTGGACCCATTTGGACTCGGATTGGGTCGAATTTGGTGTCGTTGGATTCGTATTTCCGAGACGCTCAGTTTGACTATAAGCTTGCTGAAATCGGAGATTGGGTGCTCCCAAAATTAATTTTTGAAGTTTCCAACTAGCTTTTGCCTCGAGATTCGTGCTCGATCAAGATAATTTTTGTGATGCCGTATCAATGATTTTTTTTTTTTTTTTGAAGTTTTATCATAGATTGACGTAATTAAAATGCTTTGAATTGATGGTTTTGATTTTATGAACATGGTTGTTATTTTGTATAAGTAGAGGTATAAGCTAAATACAAATAAAATTATTGATGTTTAGAGGCAATTGATAATTTTAATTGGTGAAATAATGATTAAAAATATTTTTTATATTGTCTTATATTAAATCATTTGATTATCTTTTCTTTTGACATGATTTAGAAGTTTTAGTGCATGACCTAGAATGGTATGTCATAAATTGATGCAGTCAAGGGTAACTATTCTCTCTCTCTCTCTCTCTCTCTCTATATATATATATATATATATATATATATATATATATATATATATATATATATATATATATATATATATATATATGTATATATATATATATATATATATATATTTTTTTTTTAATTTTCACTTATATGTCTAACTCTCTTTTTCGTATGATTTTGTTTGGTCTCTTCATATGGTTGTTTTGTCTTCCCATAATAATTGTTTAATTTTCCCATGCGGCTGCTCGGTTTTCATGTTGTTTTCTTAGTTTCCTTGCTATTGGCTACTAGATATCTTCCCCTTGCTGATCCCTTTACCGTTTGCTTTAACATCTTCATGTATGGGCTGATTTGAAGGGATTTTAGTGATTATTTTGATGGCATATTTATGTGGGATAATAAATGATCTTCACACTTCCTGCTATAAATTAGGGCTAAATTTCTTTAACTTCTCCATGTATGGGCTGGTTTGAATGCTAAATTTGCTCCGATTTTCTCATAGCTTTCGAGCTATCTTCTTTTACATTCCTTCTTATATTTGTCTCAAATTTCTATACATTATTCTCTCCAAGATTCTTATTCCACCTCTTGTATCTTTCTTCTCAAAACTTTGATCAATCATAAGTTGTGTGGTTTCATTTTTATTTGAAGTTGTAAGGTATTGTTGTGTTTTTTTTATTTGAAATTGTAAGGTGTTGCTATATCATTTTCAATTAGAAGTTATAAGCATTGTTGTGCTATGTTTTATTGTTGTATTTGTTTTTAATATATTAAAAAGAAGGTGTTTAATTTGCATACCTAATGTTCTCTTACTTGGTTTAGATATTTTTATATTGCACCAATTTGATATCAAATATTTTAAGTTGCATCATAAATTAAGGCAAAAGCAAAAGAGAGAAGCTAACCAAATAACAAAGATTTATATGCTTTATGCAGCTCACCTTGATATATATATATTTTTTTAGCTTTGATTATCAACCAATAAATCTTGAGTTTGAGTTTTCACATGTGTGCCTGAATTTATTTTAATGGGCCTAAATGGTTTAATTTTAAAAGGACACCATTGAAAATTAATATTAATTATATTTATATAATTTAAAAAATAAAAAATATATAAAACAGATGAAAAACCTCAAAACAGCACTAAAAGTAAATCATCATAGAAAGGAGATCTGAGCTCAGAGGAAAGAGAAGTCGTATAATTTGGTGAAAAAAGCTCACGGCAATTAAAATCGCCACTGCACACCAATTTCCTAACCTCATCATTGCACAGATAGAATTTTTACAGTTCAAATCACGAATAAGAGGCCAATGTTGGGCTTTAGCTTGTGTAACAAATAATACGAAATAATCACCGACTCACGGCCTCACAGAAATCCACCAGATCCTCGCGATCAACCATCATCATCCCTTACAGCATTCAAATATGCAAATCATCTAAACAAACACAAAAAATAGCTGAAAGGAATGGATGAGTGATGGAGAGAAGAAAAGAAGCCGCTAGGGTTTTGGTTGTTACTGAGAAATGGAGTGGGAGAAAATCTGTTTGATCCTATCTACTCAAAGAATCGCATCTGATCCAATTTTCCCAGTTTAAATCATAACTAACAACACATAAACAGGAATTCAAAAAGTTTAAAACCGATCGCGAGAAAAGAAAGAGAGATGGAGAGGCTTCAGTGTGTGTAACAACAAATTACTGCGATCAAAGGCTAGTAGCCTCACAGAAATCCGCTAGATCTTTACGATCAATCATCATCAGCCCCTCCAGGTCTCAGAATTAAAATCATTCAACTATATCTCTATGAAAATAGTGGTAAGAGAGAAGGAATGGCATGACGATAGAGAGAGAGATAGAGAGAGGAAATGTAAATGCGGTTCAGCTGTTGGTTGCAGCGTTTGCAGCGTGATATATAAAAGTTAGAGATTGAGGCGTTAGGGTTTTCAGGGCCATGACGGAGCGGAATTGTTAGACGCTCTGGGATGATCCTGGACGTCCATATGAAGAAGATTTGATGGTTGGTTACGTCGGGGGTTCTTTAGTTGTGTTAAATAAAGCAAAATATTTTAAATAAATACCTATAATATTTTTATTTTATTTATTAAAAGAATTATATAAATATAGCCCCATGTTGCATCCAGACACCTATCTTTAAAGGCAGCTTTTTATAGCAAAAATATTTCTTAACTAAAATATTATATATTAAAAATCTATTTTAAAAAATAATAAAAAAGTTATCACAAATGAATCTCAATTCGGACATCAAAGATAAAAAGTTTTCACGTATGTTGTTCTAGAATAATTATTACGTCCGGACAAAAATCAGAAATCCGGACCTATACCTAGCAATACCGAGTGCTCAGTATCGAGTTCCAGGTTACATGACGGGTGGTTATTGATCTCTGGACGCGTCCGGTGACCGGACATAATAATTACTCATTGTTCTAAGGGTTAACATCTCCTATCTTATACAGATTGATGATTGCTCTAATTTATTTGTAGTGGTGACTATGAAGAATATATTATATAATACATGATATGCTCATTACGTTAAACAAAATATGTACGCTAAAAAAATTCGCATAAAATCAAATTATATGATAATAATACCATAACCTATGATGCATTAATTTGATTTGCTAGAATGCAATAGCTGTGGAATTTTATTAATTGTTTTCTTCTTTAAGAAGAAAATTATAGTCCCCGAATAATTTTTGTAAATTATTTCTCTCGTGATAATTTCAATTATATATATATATATATATATATATATATATTATTTCGATCTTACTTGTTATAATTATTTGTTTTTTCTTCTAAATTTGATTGAATCATAGAGCATATACAAGCTCCTATCAAAAGCTTATTTAAGGAGATTTTGGCTTCAATTGAAATAGTTTTTTTACTACTTTATGAAACAATAAAAAAATCATTCCAAACAAAATTTCAATTTATGATATTTAAAAGCTTCATAAATTTATTTGAGCTTATGATGGTATCAAATTATCACTTTTCTTTTGCATTGTACTCTTATAATTATAATAAATATGTCAAATAAACTATCTCGAAATTATATTAAACAATTTTTGTTCAATATTAAAAAAATGAAAAATTATAAAAAATCATTAAAATCAAATATATTTATAAATCTTATATTTACCCAAAAAATTAATTATCAAATTCATAAATTTTCATTTACCACAATAAAAATCAGAGATAATTTAAGAAAGTGAAAAATAAAAATTTTGATTTTGTAATGAATTTTAATATTTAAAAAAGAAATTCATTAATAGAGATAAGAAATTTATGATTTTGTAAATAAAAATATATTTAATGTTTTACAAAAAGAATTGTCCCTCAAAAGAATGATAAAACCAAAATATACCCAAACAAATACACAACATAAATTAGAACAATGCAATTTTTTTACGAACTTCATGTAATTAGAAACAAATAAACTCACAGTTAATTATGTATTGAAACCAAATGTTTTTTTTTTTTTTTTTTGACTCTTAGACCAACATAGTTGATAAAAATTTTAATGTATAAGACTAGGAAATTTGTTTATCTTAGACTTCATTTGGTACACTTTCTTACTATTTTGTAAAATAATTTTTCATTATAAAATATTCTAATTCAAGAAAATTTTATGCTTAAAATCTACTTCATAAAAATATATTTAATGTTTTACAAAAAGAATTGTCCCTCAAAACAATGATAAAACCAAAATATACTCAAACAAACACAAAACATAAATTAGAACAATGCAATTTTTTTACAAACTTCAAGTAATTAGAAACAAATAAACTCACAGTTAATTATGCATTTAAACCAAATGTTTTTTTTTTTTGCTCTTAGACCAACATAGTTGGTAAATTTTTTAATGTATAAGATTAGCAAATTTGTTTATCATAGTCTTCATTTGAAATAACTTTTTTATTGCTTTCTAAGATAAATTTTCATTATAAAAAATTCAAATTCAAAAAATTTTTATGCTTAAAATCTACTTCATAAATCAATAAGAAATTTATCCCAAACGAGAGATTATTACATGCGAAGTCTGAACACATAGAACTGTTTGGTTTTGTGGCTATTAAAAGTAGAAACATAGTTATTATTTATCACTGCATTTTTACTAAGCACAGTCACAAATCTGAACAATTCTCTTTGTCCGGACTTTGCACAATGTCTCCGCAAACAAAAACTTAGAATGATGCCCAATAAAATACTAATCAAATTCTAAAAAATTTTCAAACATTCACATTAGATATTAAAAAGTAATGTTTTGAAGAGACTTCGGATCTCACTCATTTCAGCATTTTCGAGCATTTCGTTGGACGTTCCTTAAATCTTCTAAGCTCCAATCTCGTCGCATTCCGCCGCTCCGCACAAGTCGTGGCTCGCCGGTTGCTAGCGGCTTTAGGGTTTGCTTGCTGAACTTATTCGATACAGCCCTCGTTGAATTGGCAAGCTTATGATGGCCTTTATAACGATTTGATTCAATGGAGCTATTTCGTCGAAAATTGGGGAAAGGAGGGGGAGAGAAATTGGCTGAGCGAACGAGTCCATAGCAATGGCAACATTGCCCATTGATGTCAGGGCTACTACCATTCTCACATAGAAGGCAATTGAGGATCATTGGAGAATGAAATTGTCTTCTTGTTGGGGCTTCTCGAATGGGATAACGAAGACATGGATTGAAGATTAGGGTTTAGGAAAAAAAATATATTTGGGTCAGTTGTGGTTGGAATGAAACTGCCAAGCTTTATTTGGAGAAAAGGATTAGTGGCTAAACTTTTCTTAGCTATTTTTGGGAGGATAAGCATTGAGCCTGTCTCTTGTTTTGATGGAATGTATGTTTGTCTTGTTGACACGCATGAACATTGATTTTTTTGTTGGGCGATAACTTTAGGTTTCGTTTTTTTAACTTAAGAAGCAGTAAGAAAGCTGTTCCAAACGAAGCTTTCATGATGATGGTGAGAATCAATATTGGTGTCGTTGACGGGAGTCAACTTTGGCATAGATGATAATTGTGGACCTTGGTTAGGGGTGTCAATTTCAGGTCACTAGTCAGGTTTGGTCGAATCTATAATTGACCTGACACTATTCGATCCGACCCGTTTTTACAAATGGGTCAGTTTTTCGGACCCGAACCCAGCCCTCTAAGTTGATGTTCGACTTCACTCCTTCGTTGTTGTTTGACTTTACTCCTTCCGGTCCGATTGGAATTTACACCATTTTGATCGGAAGCAACGACGGGAGTTTGCTCATTGTGAAGGAGACATCGGGTCAAAACCGTGTCATTATCTGGTTTTCGGGTCAACTTGAACACGACCCGAAATTCAAAATGGATCTAAAATCAGGACCCAAACCATACCCGTTTCGAATTCAGGTTGACCCAAACCCGAAATTTTCATGTCGGGTTCAAGTCGGATTTTTGGATCACATCAAAAATTAGCATCCCTAACCTTGATGGTGATGAAGGGCATGAAATTTGTTGTTGAAACTCAACATTGTTGGTTATAATGGGTGTCCAGGTTGCAAAGGTGTGGATTATACAAATCATATATACAAACTGACACATTGGAGTTCATACGTGAGCTATGTTCGGACTCCGCACGTAATAATTTCTAGAATTTTTGTGATCCCTGAAATGCTTGGCTCAAAATATCAGTACAAAATCCTTGCTAAAATATGATTATCTTGCATTATTTGCAATTATTTCTTAACCAAGTGATTGCAAAATTTTTATATTTTCTGCAGAGACATGACTAGTGATTGCAATAAAAGTTCATCATCTTTTTAACGAAGCTTATTATACCATTTTCTATTTTTTTAGGACGTGTGGGACATTCATGTTCTTTGTTTTGAGCTCTGGTAGAAGCCATAGGTGAGCAAATCTATCTTTTTGTAAGAGTCAGCACAAACAAGTACAAAAATATGGTGCCCATAAGCCGATTTTTGGTTAGCACCAACACAAGCACTTGCAAAAGCATGAAGCTCACTATTTTAGACCATCAAAGTACAACATGCCTATAAAGGAGAGCAAGAAATAAGATCGAACACCGACCCTAGTATGAACCATAATTTAGGTGCATTAATAATGTGAGGGGCTTTAATCGTATGCGTATAAATTTAGAACTTTGATTCATGAATAAAAAACCTACAAAGTACATCTTATGGCACCTAGGCCTAAGTCTAGCATATTTAACCTTGAATTGTGTATATGCAATCCTTTAAGGATAGAGGTCATCCTAGGATGATTTAAATACTGGGGGTCTATCAAAATTGGGTCATGGGTTGGGTTCATCGGATCTGAAATTGACCATATACTAGTTGACCAACCCAAACTCAACTCATTTTTGCAAACGAAACAGGTATTTCAACTCGGACCCGAACCATAGACACGCTTTGATTAAAAAAATGAGACTTGAGGCCGTATGCGTCAATGCATGTGGGGTGAGGTGTCAATGGCTCGACGAGTAGATGGCGACGACACCGGTGATGATGAGTAGGTGAGGTCGACGTCGTCAACGGCTCGACACGGTTTCAGGAGTTGGAACCGAATGGCAAGCTCAGCCGCTAAGCTATCGTAACTTCCGATCGGAACGATGACGACAAGTAGGCGAGCTCAACACTCATCATTGTCAGCACCGACAGTGGCACGGTAGTGGCGATAGCACCGACAGTGGCAGCGTCATTAGCTTTACGCAACAAGACGAGATAGGGCGCGATGTGACTCATGCACGTTTTTCAAAAAGGGTTAACCTGTGTTGAGTTTGGGTTTTCGAGTCAATCCAAACCGGCCGAATCCATGAACCCGAACTCGACCCATTTGTGAAAAGGGTTGACCATAATCTAAAATTTTAAATTCAAATTCAAATATTCACACCCCTAAATATGAACAAACCACTTCAAACCCAACATCAGATGAAAATTGCCTTAAACTCGTATAAATGCCTCAAAAGTTAATCTTGACATCACCATTTAACAGCAAGGCTTACTTATGATATCTAAGTTTACTATTCTAATAGGATACTTGCATTGCTATCTTGAGAATGAATGTAGTTTGTGAGGATCGAAGCAAAACTAGAAATTTAAAATTTAATGATTGGATTCTCCCATACTTACAAAGACAAAATTACAATCCATGCAAAGATCAATTTAAAGAGATACTTTTGAGTTCTTTATCAAAGATCCAAAATAAATGCACTATAAAATATGTTGGCTCTAGATTAGTCCTATTCTTCATCCCCGAAAAAAAGAAGTATTTTTATTAGTATAAAAATTAAATTTTGAGAAAAATTTTTAAAACTAGACATTATTAAAATTTTAAAAATGTAGTTAAGTATTGAAAAAAAGCAGTAATTTAAAAGAAGGAAAGTAATCCATCAAATAGACGACTTATGTTGATTTAAATTTACTATGTCATGTGTAATTCGCCAAAATAATATACGACTTATTTTAAAAAAAATTACTATTTTAAGTTGTTTGTTAAATGGACGACTTGCTAAAGTAAAATTTTTAAAAATAATTTACAAATAAAATAGGTAGAAAATACATTTATTAAAATATATTTTAAAAAATAATTTAAAAATAAAAAAAAATGATAAAAAAAAAAAAAAAATATATATAATTATTTTAAAATATAATTTCTATATTTTATTAGAAGTCAATAGTTTATATATATCAAATTTTTGGTTAAAATGAACTTTTTTATTTTCAATATATTTTTATATTAATATTGTTGCGTCCTGGAATATTCGCGGCGGTAGAGAAATATATAGTTTAACGTCTTAGCGTTATACGAAGATCCAGCACACAAACAGATAAGTGAGAGGGTGTAGCGTTCAGAAGAGACACCAAAGTTTTTACGTGGAAAACCCCTGAAAAAGGGAGAAAAACCACGGGGCCTGGCCCGGTTTGAATGAATCCACTAGTATTTGTAGTTGATTACAAATGAGGCCCTTCCTTAGGAGAAGGCCTTGGATTGATGTAGCAAATGTACATCATATAGATTGCATTACATGGTAGGAGTGACATATACATGTTTGTCTGGTCGGAAGGACCGTAGTCGGCAGGAGACCGGGGCCAGAAAAACCGTTGTTTGTTAATGGAGGTTAGAATAACCATAGTAGGCGACGGAGGTCGGGAAGACCGTAGTCGGCAGGAGACTGGGGTCTGAAAGACCTTTGAATGTTGATGGAGGTCGAAAGGACCATAGTAGGCGACGGAGGTCGGGAAGACCGTAGTAGGCAGGAGACCGGGGTCTGAATGTCGGGCTTTAAGCAGGATGTCGGGTCTTCAGCAGGACGTAGGGACTGAACGTCAGGCCTTAAGCAGGACGTCGGGTCTTCAGCAGGACATAGGGACTGAAAGTCGGGCCTTAAGCAAGACGTCGGGTCTTCAGCAGGACGTAGGGACTGAATGTCGGGCCTTAAGCACGACGTCGGGTCTTCAGCAGGACGTGGGGACTAGACGTCGGGTCTTCAGCAGGACATAGGGACTGAACGTCGGGCTTTAAGCAGGACGTCGGGTCTTCAGCAGGACGTAGGGACTGAACGTCGAGCCTTAAGCAGGACGTCGGGTCTTTAGCAGAACGTCGGGCCTTAAGCAGGACGTCGGGTCTTCAGCAGGACGTAGGGACTGGACGTCGGGTCTTTAGCAGAACGTCGGGCCTTAAGCAGGACGTCGGGTCTTCAGCAGGACGTAGGGACTGGACGTCGGGCCTTAAGCAAGACGTCAGGTCTTTAGCAGAACGTCGGGCCTGAATGTCGGACCTTTAGTAGAACGTTGGGCCTGAACATCGGGCCTAAACGTCGGGCCTTGAGATGGTGGTGCGGCGAAACTACGGCGGTGGTCCGGCGAGGCTCTGGCAGTGGTCCGGCGAGGTTCCGGCGGTGGTCGAGGAGGAGCTTCTTCCTCCTCTTCCCCCTCTTCTCCTCTTCTCTTCTTGCTTGAGTCCTCTCTTGTGAAGAATGAGGGCTATATTTATAGATTTTCTGGAGTGGCATGGCCCGTAAATAGGCGTGAGATCCGGGGCGAATAGGGAGTGGTCCAATGGACGGCTGATATTGAATCCTACGATCATGCACCGTTCATTGGACATTTGAAGGCCTTAGTGATGTCGGAATTCTGTGATCTTGGGCTCGTTGGATTCCTCTCGTCGAGCCCTTCGATTCGAGTATAAGCTCGTCAAAAATTGGAGTCCGCTTGGTAACTCAAATTGCAGTTTGAACCTTCCAACAGCGCTTTGAGCCCTTGATTCAGACTCATTTAAGCTCGGATTGGGTTGATCTTGGTGTCGTTGGGTTGGTATTTCCGAGACGCTCAGTTTGACTATAAGCTCGCTGAAATCGGAGTTCGGGTGCTCTCCGAATTAATTTTTGAAGTTTTCAACTAGCTTTTGCTTCGAGATTCGTGCCCGATCAAGCTAATTTTTGGAGTACGTATCAAATATAATAGTAAACAAAAATATTATCTTGAAGTATATAAATAATTGATTAACACTACATTATTTTACTCTGAATCATTCAATAGACACCCGTTGAAAACACATTGTTTGAAAACTTACATAAATAAATATATGTGAATGTGATATTTATTTTTAAAGCCTATGTTTAAAGAGAAATTTTGAATCATTATTTTTGTTTTCTGCCGCTTTAATTTTCGGAATAATAATTATCCATTTAAAAAATAAAGTTTTTGCACGACAATATTTAAAAAAAAAAATTCAGTGAAAGTCTGTATTATTCGCAAGGTGACATACACATGTGATATCCTCAGATAAGACAATCTGTTCATTTTTTATTCTTCTTATCATTGTCTCCTTCCTCCAATTTTTTATCCAATGACAGATTATCTGAAGATGTTCATATTAGAACTCTGCTAATAATTTTGTTTATTTAACAAGAGAATTGGTGCTGGCGGGAAGTAATATTCAATTAATTTATGCTATTAATATTATTATTAGGACTAAAAAATTTGGATTTAAGTGTCGCCCAACTAATGATCCAGGCTTTCAAGACATGTGAAGTGCTGATGAAATTATTCTGTGTGGATACAGACACCGTCCCAAAGTGAATCAGAGCGCGCCAAATCACTCATTTGCTATGTACCGCTGATGTGAGGCGCTATAATTCACATCTGGACGGTCCAGCGTCCACACATAATAATTTCTCAAAGTACTGACAGGAGAAAAAGATCAGAGCAATAATAATAATAATAATAATAAATATATTTAGTACTTAACTAGTTATATATAAAAATACTAGCAACGAGTCTTTATTTCATTATGTGAGATCGATCGGTTATACGAATCATTTCTCTTCATTGTATCCTATTAAGAGTTAAATGTCAATATAAATATAATAAAATTATCATTTTTAGTACTTTCTAGTTTCTAATCAATTTTTTTTAAGTCTATCTCTAACTTTTTTTAATATAAGTTGGATCCATCGAGTTGTTGAAAGGCTGGAGTTTCATGTGACCAAATCATCTATATATGTCACTAGAGCTACTCTAACCCTTTCACTAAGAGAAATATATCGCATTATAAAGTTTTTGTGGGAGAGTTATGTAAATATTATTGAACTTTTATGTTTTTATAAATCTCCTATAATAAAATAATGTATAAATTATATAAAAAGAAATATTAATATTAACTGGAAATAAATACATCTTTTTATGTGTAATAAATATAAAAATTGAAATATTAAATATGTAAAAAGATGAAATTTAGTGGTAGTATGTAAATTCTTGACTGTTTACAAATTTAGTATATATATATATATATATCTGACTCACTATCAAAAAATAAACCCTATCGCAGAACCACGTTTTGCATCAGAAATTTAAACATAGTTGCATCGGTTAAATTGCACGCACCGGTTAAAACCGCCGGCAAAGCCCATCCGTGACTTTAAGATACCCAAAGCCCTAATTCCTCTCTTCGCTCTTGCTCGGGCGAACGGGAGCGAATCCAGATAGCTGCGACGAAAATCTTCTCCTCTTGCGAATCCCTGCCGACCGTGCCTTCGATCCAGAAAACCGCTGCAAACTGAAATTCGGTCGATTTCACTCAATGTTGTCGCGATTATAACCGGCACAATTCTGTACATCTGCAGCGGATATAACCGCCGCAAAATATGCTTTCCGTAAAAATCTTTCCCCCTGGTCTTCGAACCACGGTGGAATGTCGTTGCAGTGCATTACAAACACAGCGGTTATATAGCAGTTCTACAACCGCTGCAATGAAAATAATGGAGGCTATAACCGCCGGGAAAGGTAAAAAAATGTGCTGCGAAAACCCAATTTTTTGGTAGTGGTACTGTCTTATAATTAAATAATAATATTTTACTGTTTACAAATTTATAATATGATAAAGTTTAACTAAAGAAATGTCCTCATTCATTAATTAATTATTTACAAATAGCTTTTAAATATAATAAATGTACTTATGTACTATTGCTTTAAAAATATGCTTCATCTACTTCATGATTTCACTATTAAATATTCTTCAATTTCCTACATAAGCATAATACTAAAAATTTCAAAAAGTCTTATAAGTAGATCATATTGCACCTAAGTTAAAGCCTAGAAAATTACAAATTATGAAGAAAATGACATTTGAGGTGAGCATTTATGGAATTAGAGAAGAGTTGATGGTGACTTCTGTCTTTTAGAATTTTAAAAATATTATTAAGTTATATAAAATATTAAAAACAAATTGTTTTTTACTTTTTTTTGTGAAGAAATAAATCATAAAAATTTTGAAGTGATGAGATGTTACAATATTATCTAATTTTTGTACAATCATTGAGATTATTAGTTCCTCTAATTTGGAGGCGATATTTGTGAAACACAAAATTCACCAATATTTTTACGAAATATGATAGATTATTTTATTTTTGCATTTTTCGAGAACCAAATAAGGTTAAAAAATTACATATTTTCAAGCCATAAGATTACATGATGGCCTACTTTAAACTCTTATAGAGTGTGCATGGTTAAGGAGAAATGATTATGTGCGAAGATTGGATGGCAAGAACCGTTCAGATTTAATGCTATTTTACTGAGTATTTGTTGTGCTTTTACAAATACTTAATAAAAGCATAGCAAATATTCAATTATTTTGTCAATATTCAATAAAACGTAGCAAATATTTTAAAAAGCACAACAAATACTAAACAAATATTCATTATTGAATGAATATTTGCTGCGCTATTTTGAATGTTTGTAAATTAAAAGTATATCAAATACTCAGTAAAAACGTAGCAAATCCGTACAGCTTTCGCTGTCTGATCTCCCCACTATAATTTCTCGTGGTTAAGATGCGCTTTCGAAAATCATGGAGTGCTATTCTTGATCTTTGTAAAAAGCGATGCTTAGAAACCAAACTTCAAGCTTCGAATTTCTATATGATGAAAATGGCGAGGGATTTCAATTAGTAAACTAAGGTTTTGTTTGGAATTATTTTCTTGTTGCTTTTTAAAACAAATTTTTATTAAAAATATTACTATAACAACTTTCACTTAATTTGCTTAGGCAATTGAAGGCTTTTTGCCTCTTATTGGTTGTTTATTTGATCATTCTAAGATTTGGTTTCGGTGGCTTTCTTAATACTTTTTAGACCAGCTATTTAATATAAAAGTTTCAACTTCAAAAAATTTTTGTGCTAAAAAAATATCTTGAAAAGAAATAAAAAAGCCGTCTCAAACGAAGCCTAAGATTTCATTTGGAATGATTTTCTTACAACTTTATAAATATGTTTTTTAGTATAATTTTTTTTTTTAAGTAAGACAAAAATAATGATTTTAAATTGTCCCAAATAAAACCTAAAATTAAAATTTAACCAACTGAGTTCATATTTAATTACATTTTACCTCATTTTAACTTGATGTCTTTTTTATTGATTATTCCACAAGTTTTTTTTAGCATTACTATTTTTTCTCACATAATTTTCTTTTTTATTTTTGGAGTTTTAATCAAGCTTTTGTCTTTTATAATTATTTTATAGCAATGAAATGCTTTGCCCTCATTAATATAAAAATATCAAGAACTAAATAAACATTTTTTTTAATTGCCTCACTTCAAACAAATTACCTATTTTCATTTTTAATAAAATGAAAAAGACTGTGATATGAAGGAACAATTATTAAGTCCTCCGACCGGACGTAGAGGAACATCCGGTCGGAGGCCAAATCGCGCCAAAAAACGAGAAATACCGATCAATACCAAACAATAACGAGGAATACCATCACGTGAAGACCCAATGCCGAGTTGTACCGAGCTATACCGAGCAATACCGAGTTATACAAAAGTTGTACCGAGTTTTTCCGAGAAAAAACTCGGTACAACTCGGTATTGCTTGGTATAACTCAGTATTGATCTTTACAAAGCGGTATTTCTCGTTATTATCAAATAATACATAGTAATATCGAGCAAATACCGAGTTTTTTGACGGGATTTTGCCTCCGACCGAACGTTCCTCTACGTCCTTACACCAGATCTAATAAAAGTTCAATATGAAGACATTAAATTACTTTTTTTTTTTCAAAAAATTAAGAAAAAATGGAGAAAACTATATATATATATATATATAGGAGCCTGTAGGCAAGGATAGGGTATTAGGTTGAGTCAATGGTTGTTTATTATAATAAAAATATAATATTGTGTACGAGACTGGTGAGCCAGCGAATTTGAATTAAGGGTCTGTTAGGTTATCTGAAAAAGAGTATAAAAAATAGTTCTCAAAATATTAATATTTGATTTTAAATAAAATAAATATAATATAAAATTTTGATTCATTTTAATTCTACATTTTATTTTTAATGTATTTAAAATTTCGCATATTTAGATAAGTTCTAAATGCATCAGAAGTTCATTGTTACTATCGTTGTCAAACGAACGACCACTACTAACGATCGCCCGTCACCTACCACACTGCCTCCAATGCCAATCATCGACCACTATTTTTTTTTTTTTGCATTTTATATTATATTTATTTTACTTCAACCAAAAAAATAATAATTTCATGCATTCTTTTTACACTCATCCAAATAACTCAAAACATTCGATTTATGCTACATTCTTTTTTGAGGCAGCCACATTATTAAATAAAAAAATATTTAAAATTTTTCTTTCTTTCCAACAGAATTTATTATTTTATTATAATAATTATTTAATTGAATCATTTTCTTATAATAAATGAGTTCGACTCACTCGTTTTTTTAAAATTAATTTTAAGTGAATATAATGTTAAACTAAAAATTTTTGTATTAGAAAGTAACAGACTAATGCTAATTATTTAGGCGATATTTGGTTTGTTAAAAAGGGAATGAAAGGAAAAAATACAGCTTAGAAGGAATGTAGTGTATTTGGATTGTTTTTAATTATTTGAATGATTATAAAATGAGCGCGTGTATTTTTTGTTTTGTTTTGTTTGATGATGTTAACGGCCTAACGGGGCCTAAAGGGGGTGAAGACTGATAGTTGCGTCGACAATACGTGGTAGGACCGATCGACAAGAGGCCAACAATAGTGATGGCGGGCAACAACGATATAGTTATTATGCAATGAAAAAAAAAATTGGTCACAAATGCGTGAGTTCGGTGAAAATGAATTCACTAAAATTTTACTCTATACTCATTTTCATCAAATCAACTACAAAAATTTTAAAATAATTTACATTCTTTTTTTAATAAATCAAACAACCACTTAATTTATTCAAATAAATCAAATAAAAAGACTTATTAATGGTAATTAAATGATCAATTAATTATGTCAACTTAACAATACTACAACCATAAAATATTGAAGGACATAATAATATTTAAATATTGTCTCTTCCTTTAAATTATATTTTTTATCAAAATTTTTAAGCTTATCTAATACATCTCTTATATTTAGATTGATGAATAAATGGATGCATTAAATGTTATCTACATTAAATATAAAATTCAATATTAACTAAAAAAATTGAAGGTTATATTGACAATGATATGATTCCATTTCATGTAATTACAAAAACATTTATTTATTTATTTCAGATGGGTCATTATCAAATAAATTATATGAAAGGACATAAATGAAATTTTTCACTGAAGTCCATTTAGTCCTCCCCGCTCGCATGCGCGGAAGCGAAACAAGTATAAAAATGGCGGCCACTCTGCGCATGCTGGCCAGGCGACAGAGCTTTGTGTAGTTAAATTAACTCACAGAGCTCGCCTGTGAAGAAGATGAAATTCCCATCTCCCTTCCTTCCCTCCCTCCTTTCTCTCGTCCTGGTTAGCTTGCTTCACTCGCCCCTTCCCTCCACGGCAGCCCCCTTCGTCTGCACCACCCCTAAAACCCCCACCTGTCAATCCCTGATCGGCTACATCCCCATCAACCGAACAACCTACGCCGCCCTCAAATCCCTCTTTACTATCAAATCCATCCGAACCCTATTCTCTGCGAATGACCTCCTTCCTTCCACCCGCTCTTCCACTTCCATTCCTGCCGGATCCGTCGTCCGCGTCCCTATCCCTTGTTCCTGCTTGGCCGGCTCCGGCTCATCCTCCGGCCGGCCGATTTACGTTGTGAAGGCCGGCGATGGATTGGATTCCATTGCTCGCAACAATTTCGGAGGGTTCGTGACGTACCAGGATATCGCTAAAGCCAACAATATTTCGAATCCGAATCTGATTGAGGTCGGAGAGAGCGGCTTCTGATACCAATGCCTTGCAGCTGTGATCCTGTTGACGGGGAGTCGGTGGTGCATTACGCGCATTTTGTGGCGGCAGGGAGCACGGTGGCGTCGATTGCGGAAGATTTGGGTTTTCGCAGGATGTGCTTCTTCGGATTAATGGGATCAAGGATCCGAAGGACCTTCTGGCCGGACAGGTTCTCGATGTTCCACTTAGAGGTTCATTCGCCTTTTCTTTCCCCTACTAACTCTTTCTTGATCCCCAAAATGAGCTAAACTGTAGAAGTTTATGGAGTTTTTTGAATTGTTGGCTAGTTTGAATTCAAATTATTGTAGAAAAAACGGTGGTTTAATGGGATCAAGGGTCTAGATACTCTTCAGGCCGGAAAAGTTATTTGTGTGTCAATCAGAGGTCCATTTGCCTTCTTTCGCTCTCTCCCTTTTTCTTAATCCCTAAAAAAGAACAAAAAAGGAAAACTTCCAAGTTAAATTTTTTTGTGTGGAGTTTTTGACTAGGTCGATTTCTTTTAATGAAATTGTCGGGATTGATGAGAGTTTAAGGAAAGTCAATGCATGAAAATCGACTTTAGCCGGCAGGAAATAAATTTGATTCCAAAAATAAGTTAAAAAGGTGGTTAATATATGAAAGTCACTATAGGTTCATGGGATGTGCTAGTTTAAGAAGACTCTTCAAATCATTTGTGATGTAATGTTTTTGTTTTTTACTTAATAGATAAATATTTTTTAACCAAAAGTTCTTACATAGTTGAGTTGCTAAAAGGTCCACAATTGGTATCTTGGGCAGTTATGTAGGAATACAGCCGTTTGCATGTCGTTATATTTGGCTTACTATGGCCTACGGGGCCTGGCCAGTTGCAAAGCCTTAACCATTTGTAGAAATTAAGTGTTAAAGGTGGTAGACCTCCAAGTAATTAGAGAGATGTCTTGTACATGATGTTCTTTTTCACTATCCAAAAGGACAACACCTAATTAGGTATTTACTTATCTAGATACAATGTTGTAGAAGTATGTAATAATAGGGCTTGCAGTGCACTAGGTGCCGGGGCGGATCCAGCTTCTTTTTTTCAAGGTGGGCAAAAAAAATTTTTTTTTTGGTGGGGGATGGACAAAGACTTTTAGGATTGATAAAATTAGGGCAAAAATTTTTTTTAAGAGGGGGCAAAATATCCAAAATACTCAAAATATTTTAAAATATACCCTCTAAAATTAAAAAAAAAAAAAAATTGAGGGTGGGCATTTGCCTCCCGTCAATCCAATGGGGATCCGCCCATGAATAGGTGCTAGTTGCGACGCAAGTCTAGTAGGAGATAATGATAATGTAAGTTTGAAATAGATGATATAGTGGTTCAAGTCTAGTAGGAGGCGGCTATAGTGCTGGTCCTGAGTGAGCCAATTATAGTACAAATCCTTATAGTCATGATCGTTGGCAACCTTGACTTCTAAGTGAAGCATAATGGCTAGATTTCATAAGGATAAATCCTAATGAGACTTGCTTTGCACTATGATTCCATGCAAACCAATCTGTTATAAAAGGGCATGTAAATAAATTTGTGCGTCGGTGGCCCTCACACCTTTGTTGTTTTCTAGGGAGTATAGATTAGATAAGATTTCCATTCATATTGTTCTTAGACATTATACAAGCATGCAAATTTACTTGAATTCCTTAGTTAATCATCTAAACACACATCTAAAAGTTGAAGTGAGAGATATAAATCATATAAGATTAATAAACAAAGATATATTTTTATTTACAAAATAAATATTTTTATCTATCTTGTCTGGCTTCTTGAAGAAGAATTATCAAGTTGTCCGACTTTCATCTAGCTAAACAATTTTTTTAGTGCTCAGTACCATCATCTGTCTATGCATGAAGAAACTGAAACCCTTTACTTTCCACCCTTTTGCATGACCAGAAGTTTGGGGTAGCAGCTTTATTTAGTCCACTTGGGACCCATTTTTGTTGAGCATAGAAACTTGCCCTTGATACTTCTAGGACTCGACATCTTTCTTGTAGAGAAGATGACATACAACCACTTGTAGATTACATTAATGTCCTCCTTCAATGATTGTTCACCATCATTTGCAGGATGGCAAAAAAATCATTTGTGAATCTTCTGATACTTCCTGTGTTGCACCATCGTGGCTCAATTGCCGCCGCTCCCTGCCCTCATCCTGGGCATAGTTGCTCACTCCTTTCTGCTCCGCTTGTTACTACATGTTTCTCTTTACCCGAATATGCTGACTCAATAGCCTCTAAAAATTTCTTATTAAGCATGGCCTCGAGGGGAGTCATTGCCACAATTTGAAAATCCCAAAGCATATTTGTCTCCTAGCCAAGCTCCTTGATACTAGCTATTATTGCTACTATGGCTTTCCTCTGTTAGCCATATTAAATCACAGCAACCATAGTTGCCCATTGTACGCCTGTAGCTCTTTATAAAACCGCAGAACTTTTCCCTATATATAGACATGTAATCAAACACTAAAGAAGATAACCGATAATATTTGATTTACGATCCTGTTCTATCTTCGTTGCCCTGCTTTCCTCTTCTTGCTTTCTTAAGATTTTACATGGTATCAGAGCTGAATGCGAACTAGGGATGGTATTGTTGACGGTTTCAGGTGTTGATGTAGTGGCCACGGGCAGTGTAGAAATAGCATTGCTCGGTACAGGTGCTTTGGTGGTAGACTTAACCATGTGTGATGTAGGTTTTGCTGAATTGGGTATAAGAAGCAGCGGACAATTGTTGTAGTCCAAGGGGCATTTTAGTCTTTTGAGTCTTCATGTTTTGAGGCCTATATATTAAGACCCTAGGCTATTGTATGGAGATGGTGATTATTATGAATGAAACTTTAGTTTTTCTGAGTTACGTGTGTGTTAGAGACTTAGAGTCTTCTTGGGAGAAGAGTGAAGTCCCCAGGAGTAGGGCAAAGCAACACCCAACAACCGTTGCCGTGACAAGATTCTTGGTTTTTTCCTATCTCTTCTCTCACCCCTTCCTCCTTCCAAACAGCCCACCGAGTACTCCAACCCTTCCAAACAACCAACCGAACATTCCAGCCCATCCCAAGCAGCTACCGAGCCTTCCCACCCTTCAAACAACCGGCCGACCCCTTCCCTTCCCCTCCACACAGCCAACCGAGCCTCCCTCCCTCTTCCGAACAGCCGGCCAAACTCCTTGCTGATTTCCCTTGGCTGGCCAGCCTTCCCCTTTGCCTCTTGGTATCCCCTCCACCTTTTCTCCTTCCCAATCCGGCCTCATGAACTCCACTTAATTAAAACATTTCTCATTCCCATAGTTGTTTTTTTCCTTCCCGACACTTATTAACTCCATTTAATTAAGGCCTTTTTTATTCTCTCTTACAAGCAAACAAAAAGAAAAAATCAGTTAAACTACCAAGGGGTGCAAACCTTCATGAAAACGAGAAAGAAAATTGTCCAGCCTGCCTCATAGTGCCACGACGCTCTCAACTCTCTGTCTCCAATCTGCCTGACTGTGCCGCAACTCTGGGTCTGTTGCGCTGCAACCTGCAGTGCTTCCTAACAACGCCACAATGTCATGGTTTGGAGCGCCACAACTCTCCACTCTTTGTCTGTCTCCAAGCAAACTATACAATGTCACAACCCTCATATACACTCGAACTCAATCAGGGAGAGGACCCCCTGCAACCCGTGGCGAGTTTGATCGATGGAATTAAGTTTTGAGATAGTATTACAACTCGATTGATCGACACGATTAAATTTCACACAAAACTAACAGGTCGTAGGAGGTCCGTGAAGTTGGTCTTTTTGGAAGATCTTGCATTGTAACAAGTGCCCTACTCTCATTCATTGATTTTTTTTTTTTCTTTTTGTGTGTTGGGTGTGGGGGGATTATAAGAGAAATATACAAATTGCTAAGTAATCACACTTCTAAATAATAGTATGAAGCAACTACTAAACTTTATAGAAACAAACTGCGTGATAGGGAGTTGTTCCATAGATACATCAAATTTGATTCATTTGGAAATCTGAGAACTGTAAAATTTTAGTCTTCTAATTCCCCATTAAATTAACATTTAGCAACGGTCATCCAATATTCACCACTGTCAACCTTCTTTTCACAAACCCCAAATAAGGAAAATTTTATTTAACATTTATCTTTCAATTCACTAATTATCAATAAGGGAGATTTACATAAATACCACCCTATACTATTCTATTTTTATATTTAAATCTAAAACTATAATATTATATATATATATATATATATATATATATATATATCACCCACAGTTCATTTTTATATCAAATATGAGTGGTAGAAATAAAATATATGAGTGATAGAAAGGAAATCTGAGTGGCATATTTGATATTAAAATAATATAAGGTGGTATGTATGTATATTAATATTTTAATTGTTAGATATTTAAATAGAATGATATAAAGTGGTATGTATGTAAATTTCCCTATTATGTAAATTTCTCTATGAAAGTGTGAAACTTTTGCAGCCTGTTCCTCGTCAATAAGCAACTCAACCATCGATCGCAACCTGCACATCCCTAACCATAGCTATGCCCTCACTGCAAAAAACTGTGTGCTTTGCAACTGCAGCTCCACCACATGGCAGTTAGTACACTTCCCTTTATTCATATCGTCACTGTAACTCAGATTTCAAAAACATTTCACCATTTGTGAACCATCTTACTAGGTTGGACTGTCATCCCACCCAGGGAATAAGCAAGAACTCATGCCCTGTAGCTAAATGTGGAAGCCTCTCACTTGGCAACAAATCTGTTTCAGCTTGTGAGACTTCTATCTGCTCCTATGCTGGCTACACAGCCAGCAACATTCTCACTGTGCTCACCAACCAATCTACATGCAATGGTAAATTTTACTGTATATTTTCAGTTTGTGTTGAAGAATGTTAGTCTTGATTGTCATTTTTCATTTAAGGAACCAAAGGCTCGGGGCCGACACCGGGATCGTCGCATGGCTCGGCTTTGAGTGTTGGAGTTGGATGGGTGGCTTGGACTCAGCTTATGATTCTTCATATAGTTTTATTTCTTTTTGGTTTGATGTGGAACGAAATTAGTTGATGGGTAGTTATATCTTTTTTAGTTTCTTGTATGTAAGGGTAGTTCTTGTGTATTGTAGCAGTGAATTTGTTAGGAGGTTTTTTTATTTGAAAAGTTTGAGCTGTTTTGCTGTGAAATTTTGAATTGAGAAATCATTTTTTATGCTTATAAATGCATGCCTAAGGCTTAGGTTTCATTTGAAACTGCTTCATTTAATTTTTGTACTAAAAGATTGTTTTAAGAAGCAATAATAAAATCGCCTCAAACGGAGGCTTAGTTTGGGATGGCTTTCTTTCTGCTTCTTAAATCAGCTTTTGTTAAGTACAAAAAGCTATTTTGATAAGTAGAAAGAAAGCAATCTCAAACGAAGACTTGATGGCTTTTTTAATGCTTCTTAAAGCAGCTATCTAGTATTAAAAATTTAATTTTTGAACTAAAAAACCGTTTTAAAAAATACTAAAAAAGCCATCCCAAAAGAAGCATAAGAATATTTTTCTCCTATTGTTGGCATTGAATTTGTACTGAAAGCAGGCCTAACATAAGTTTTAATCAAGCTCATTAGGGCTTAATCATGGACCAATTTAAGTTGATGGTAAACAAGAGATTAATCACAGGTCGGGACTACAAATTTAAGGAATTTTTGTTGTGTAGCTTTCTTTTGGGACTATAAAAATTTAGTTTACATATAAACTTATAAATTTAATATAAAAATTTATTTATTTATATTATATATTAAAATACAATTTACATTTATAGATTTAAATTATACCGAATTCATATTATAAATTTGGATCTATATATTATTCATGTTAGATCATTTATATTAATTAATTAATTAATTAATAATTTTATAATAAATAAATAAAATAATAAAAAAGATAAAAAATAAATATTATTAACTAAAAATAAATATTATTCAAACTTTAAAAATTATTTAAATGGTGAACTTGATAACTTTATATGTAGCTATTTAACCAATAACACTTAGGAATTAAATGGAGCGGTGGGGTTATGTACTTATGTGAGAATGTTTAGTGAGTATTTTTTTTTGACAAATATTTATTATATAAATTTAAGGTTTACCAAATAAATACAAAAATAACTATAATTTAAATCAACTTATTAAGTTTACTAATGTAATAATTCTTTAAATTTTAAAAGAAATATTTTGACTTACAATAACCAAATAATAGCTAGGAGTCAATATAAGTTCAATTTGCAAATTGTCTTCGTCACATTATAGATATTATTGTGCTATAATTATAATAATTTTCTCCTAAATTTATGGGCATTTTATATATGAAAACAATAAGCTTCTTATTTAATTACAATTTTTTTAAAAAATTGACACATATCAATATAAATTGGTCTGTTTAGACTATTAGGTGTCCGTTTTGTAAACCAATTTCACCAGAGTCCTCTAGACATGTTTAACTAACTTATTGTTGCGGGCTAGAAATTATGCGGCGATAGAGATTTGATTCTACGTCTTAGCGTTGTACGTATAACTAGCACACACAGAGAACACAAGATTTTTTACGTGGAAAACCCTAAAAAGGGAAAAAACCACGAGGCCTAGCCCAGTTGAAAATGGTTCCACTAGATTTTGAGTTGGTTACAAAGGATTGAATCACCTCCAGGGGTGAACAGATTACAATCAATTACTTAAGTAAGATGCCGAGTCCTCAGCAGGATGTAGGGACTGAATGTCGAGCCCTAAATAGGATGTCGGGTCTTCAGCAGGATGTAGGAACTTTGGCAGGAAGTAAGGAATGAATGTCGGGCCTTGAACAAGACGTCGGGTCTTCAGCAGGATGTAGGAACTTTGGCAGGAAGTAAGGAATGAATGTCGGGCCTTGAACAAGACGTCGGGTCTTTGGCAGGACGTAGGGATTGAACGTCGGGCCTTAAGGTGGTGGTCCGGCGAGGTTCCTGCGGTGGTCCGGCGGTGGTCCGACGAGATTCCTGCGGTGGTCCGGCGAAGTTCTGCGGTGGTCCGGCGGTGGTTCGGCGGCTGTCGAGGAGGAACTTCTTCCTTCTCTTCTTCCTTCTCTTCTCTTCTTCTCTCTCTTGCTTAGATGCCCTCTTGTGAAGAATGAGGGCTCTATTTATAAATTTTCTGGAGTGGCATGGTCCGTAAATAGGTGTGAGATCAAGGGCGAAAAGGGAGTGGTCAAATGGACGGCCGATATTGAATCCTACGATCGTGCACCGTTCGTTGGACATTTGAAGGCCTTAATGATGTCGGAATTTAGTGATCTTGGGCTCGTTGGATTCGTCTCGTCGAGCCGTTCGATTCGAGTATAAGCTCATCAAAATCGGAGACCGTTTGGTAACTCAAATTGCGGTTTGAACCTTCCGACAGCACTTCGGGTCCATGATTCGGACCCATTTGGGCTCGGATTGGGTCGATCTTGGTGTCGTTGGGTTCGTATTTCCGAGACGCTCAGTTTGACTGTAAGCTCGTTGAAATCGGAGTTTGGATGCTCCCGGATTTAATTTTTGAAGTCTCCAACTAGTTTTTTGCCTCGAGATTCGTGCCCGATCAAGCTAATTTTGTGATGACGTATCACTTATGAATACTTTTTTATAATTTTTGGATCCCCAAATTTGAAGATATAAAAGGATTTATAAAAAATTTATGTTAAAAATTAAACAATTAGCATAAATAACTTGTGTGTCCTAAATATATTTTATTATAAAATTTTTTATCTATTACGTATAATCCATAAATGTTATTTCATTATTGGCTTTCCTCATTCCTAGAACTAGAAAGAAAAGGAAAAATTGAGGAGAGGAGAGAGGACAGAGGAGAGAGAAATTATAGTTCGGAGAATGTAGAGTTGTTTTCACCCGTCGGTACAGTTAGGGAAATTGCTTGGATCAAGATAGATTGCATTTTGTCTATTTTAGTTTTCAATAGTTCGGCATTTTTTAGTTTTTTAATCAAATTTATAATTTGGTTTTATAAAACCATAGTTTTATCAAATTTCAATAACTTTTGTCTTTGTAACTTTTGATATGTTATTGGTACGACTGTTCTGATCATTTTGAGCATTTATTTAAGATTTTTTGCTGGTAATTTTGAAAACATCTTCTTTTAATTAATTCAAAAATTCATTTTGTCATTTAAATTAGAGTTTTAGTTTAGCTAAAGCCGTAGAATATTGTTATACACAATCTATGATAATGTGATAAAATTGTGAAAATTTTGCTTTGGCAAACTATAGAATATTGGGTGCAAAATTATTTGACAATTGTTAGAGCATTTTTATAGACTCATATAACAATAATGCAATTGTTTCATTAGCGTGAAGTACCCTTTATTTTCAGTATTGTTGCGGACTATAATATACGCGGCGGTAGAATGAAAAATATTGTGTCTTAGCAATGTACGTATATCCAATACGCCAACAGATAATTAAGGTAGAGAAACACTAGAAAACTTTTTTACGTGGAAAGTCCAAAAAGGGAAAAACCACGGGGCCCAGTCTAGATGAGAAAATTCCACTATATGTTTGAATCGATTACAAAGTTTGATTCGCTCCTTTATTTGGAGACGCTGCAATTACAACAGGTTAATAATCAGACATAAATTTGGTGATGATTGATGAACCGTTAGAACATTTTTGACTAGTTTTGTTTTTACAAGGTTGACTTTTTATTTTTTCCAAATATTATTATAGTTAGACTTCAAATTATACATGTACTTTTAGATGACATATTGAAAAATCAATTTTGAGATTTAATTTTCCGCTTTATATTGTATTCAGAAATAACTCTGTTTTGTATAATTTGAAAGTTTAATTTTTCTCAACGCTTTTCCTTCTAGGTTTTGGAGTCAAGTTCTGATTCTTGCCTTGATCAGGCACGATATGACATGTGTGGTATTAAGTCATATCGGGTCGGGCTATAACAACTAATTTGTTTACTATTTTTTTTTTATAAATTTATTAAATTATTTAAATAGTTCAAACTGGCATCCAGATCAATGCTTAAAGCGGTTGAACCTATCGGTTTAGTTCATTTTTTAAAAGCATTGTTAATTCCTAAGAGTTTATAAAAACTTACCTTTAGCAAAAATACCATTATATATACAGTCTCCATTCACATCTCTATGTAAACAGTTAAATTTAAAAAAACCTCGCAATATTAATATCCCACCATAAAGATGGAAAACTTCTCACCCTTTCAAATCAGCTTGCTTACACACAGCTCACCTTGACTTGTTGGTTGAGAGCTTATGCTTCCAACTAAGAGTTATTGGGTTCGAGTCTTTGTGTATGCATTGTGTGTATGAGTTTGCCATTTAAATGGCCTAAATGTCCAAAAAAAAAAAAAAAAATCAGCTTGCTTTATTTATTGTCATCGATCGTCATATATTCGTCCAAGTTTTGTTAGAGTTTTTTCGCTCACGAGGGATTGTGCTGGTTGATTTCTTCATTCATCAATGACAAAAACATGTACGGGTAATATTCTCTTTGGAGTTTCTTTTCTAGGTCATTTTGGTGGATAAATTATTCAGTGCGGACCCCGGATGGTGTCCGGAGATCAATTAGAACGGGTCACTTTATTTTTTTGCTCGGTACTGGGTGATGTGGCGCATTCCTCTAAATATTTCATAAAGAGAAATAAAATTTTTTGGGAAGAAATTGTATTAGAATATCTTAATATAAATTATACTATCTGATTTATCTAAAAATCAATATAAGATAAATATATATATATAATGCAAATTTCAAAATAAATGGAATGTTTATTTGTATAAATTATATCGGATTTTCTGTCGCATTTTTTCTTAGAATCGAACCGACTCGAGATTCTCCCCATTTGGGCTTAACTCGAACCGATTCCCGCCACCGGCGACCCTAGCCACCTTGGACGGTGGCCGGAAGCGTGCTAGCCTTCGCGGAAAGAGCATATATTATGCCGTGCGGTCTTTCCACGCGTCGCTCTCCTGTGCACAACTCGGGCGGGAAAGAGAAGGCTGGAGTGACACTAGGGCGAGCCATGCAATGTTTATCATCTTCTTCTCATTTTCCGACTGCTTCACGATATTTTTGATTTTTTAAGGTAAACTAGTCTCCGTTTCTTCGCGGCTTGCTTTGATTCTTCCGTCCTCGCTGGTTTTTCATTAATTTAGGTTGTCTGGTTTTTCTTGCTCTCTCTGTCTTCTATTTTATTTTCTGGATTATCTTTGTGATATTCGTTAGTTGCTATAGTCGAGCCCAAAAGCACGTTCTTCTGGCTGGGTAATGTTTTCTTCGCTTCAAGGAATTTTGAGAATCCTTTTTGGCAATCATATGGCAGGCTCAGGGACTGTTTGGCTGCAAGTAGGATTTAACCCCAGTTGTAAATCCCTTAATTTTAGATTTAATAAATATTGAGAGGATTCAAACTATTAAATCTTGGTAAATACTGTTCGATTGTTTCTTTTAAGATGTGAAATTTATGATAGAAGAAATACTTTAAAGCCATCTGGGGAATGGTGGGGTTTAACAAATTCTTGATTTAAAAATGGGATTTATCAAAGAATTAAAAATATTTACTTGGAAGTGTATTTTTCTATCTATCTACCAATTTCTGTAAGTAGTAGAAAATCGATTTGTTTGGCTTTTTATCCTGGGCAATACTGTAAAACTAAATTTGAGCATATGCTGAGCGTCAGTACAAAGTTGGGATTTCTAGTGTTTGCGTTACGGAATTCTGCTAGAAATCTGGAATTGATTTAAGCATGCTGATACTTTTTGTGCGAAGGCTGTTTGGTTTTGTGTTATTTAGATGGTTATGTTATCTGTGAAACTTGGTATTATTTGTTAATACCGTGTGTTTAATTCAATGTGATATGTTGAATGTTGTGTGCTATGTTCCCTGTTCAGATAGCTTGGTATATTATTTTGGTTCACTGTGGGTAGCATATATTATTTAATGGCATCACTAAACTAAAGAACTAATTCCTATTTACAGTTAATATGCAATTTATGCTGGGAGAAGGAAAGAGCATTTTGGAAGGTGCTCAAAATTTCTAATATTAATTAACTTATTATTTTTTAGGAGAAAGAAGAAAGAAGAAAAAAGAAAGAAGAAAGAAGAAAGAAGAAGAGAATTCATAGAAAAATAGGAGGCACTCGGAAACTCTAAACTCAAATTCATGGTCATATATTCTCATTAGTATATGTCTATATTTCTATTGATACATGATAGAGCCTTTTGAAAATAGAAAAACAAATATTTTGTTGTCATGATTAGCCTATATCAATTACTTGTGACGACTTTATGAATCCCTCTTCTCCATTCATTTATATTTTATGCAACAGGAGACCTTAATTCCCTGTTTTCAGCAAAATCTTATTTCATTCCTTGTGTAGAAAAATAAAGTTTCTTTCCAGGTTAACCATCAAGGAACTGGAAAAATAATATTTTATTTTGTTTTGAACCTCTTTCTTGTAAATGTAGGTACATGATTGATCTATTGTGACTATTGTCCTTGATCTCAGACAAGAAATAGGGTTGTTCATAATGAGAACTATACAACAAGGCTGCTTTTCGGAGCTGAGAACAGGGAGTTGCAATGAAAGAGCTGACATGGTCACAAAATTATATTCTAGATGTTCACATGGATCTCGAAACCTTATGAAACATCATAAGCATAGGGTTTACTTCAACAAGAGAGTTAACAACTCCTTTTTAGCAACTGATCATGCAAAGTTGTCACGGTCATCTCTAACTGAATGTAGAAAGTATTTTATTCCTGTTCTTTGTAACCAGCATGGTACAGAATACAATTTAGATGATAGTACACCTCTGACGAATGGATATCCTTCAGTGAGCAGTCAGAAGGATAAGCGGTAAGTTTTTTTCCCCTCTTCTTCTACTTTGCGTTTCTGCAAGTTTGCCTGACAAGTCAAGAATGATTGTTCTTTTGTGCTTATTAGCTGACGACTGTTTTTAACTGGGTAATATCTCAAACTTATTGACAACCAAAATAAACATTAAAATAATTAACAGGGATTCTTTAGGCTTTACTTGGTGATGGTATAAAGCTAGAACTTCCATAGTACACCCAACAATCAATTTAAAACTTAAAAGTTGGTCAAACAACCTTAAGTTAGCCACAAATTAGGTTAACTTTTATTTGATGTGTGCACAAAATTGTTAATCTACTTTTTGAGAAGAGGGAAACAAGAAATAATTCTTTCACATCCCGCATGTTTCAAATTGTCTCTTCCTCTAGATTGATGGTTCTTTTGGAGTAGCTGCAACTTCTTAGAAAGTTGATTATAAAGTTATTGTTGGAAAAGTAATTTTTTTTAAAGCTACTATAGGCATTGTAATTTCTTTTGAAAAAGCTAGATAGCTTTCTTGTAGCCGCAACACTCAAGTGAATTCTATTATCTAAAGAAACTTCTCACTACAAAAAGTTTTGAAAAGCGGCAAAAAAGTAGAAGCGAAGGATGTTTGACAATAGTCTGAAAAGCAAAGCTATGAGAAAGCTGTCCTAAACTGACCTCGAGTGAGTTTCACTTAGTTTATTTTATTGGAAGGCTTATGCATCTCACTCCCCTAAGTGAGTTTCACATAGTTCATTCTATTGGAAGAGCTTATACATCTATCACCCTAGGCATCCTCGCAATTTTTTCATCGCTTGCAGACAGCCCTTTGCTGGCGCTCCCCCATATTCATTTTGTCCTCGGTGAACTTGTGCGTGGTAGCATATGCCTTACTTCCGCTCATTTGTTGTGATCAAACTTGGTTAGTGTGCTCTTTACTCAATTGGTCCTCTCGATTACACTCTCATCAGATTCCAACAAGCTTTGTCTCCCCAGTTTTGCGTCCATTATCCCCCGCTTGCTGTTGCTTTGACTTGTAGGTTGCTCTCTTGTGGTTTGCCTAGGTACTAGTGCCGTTTCTGTAGGGCGTTGTGCATATGCTATTCCCGACCTTGGCGACAAGTTTGGTGCCCTTGTGATTTTAATTTGGCTCATCATTTATCAATTTTTACCTATTGGCGTCCAGTGTTGTGCCTCCTCACTTCCTCTGGATTTGAACTCCTTGGTAGCCGTTCCATCCATTCCATCAATGGCTCCTTGGGTACTGACTCTCTGGGGTACCCTTTGGCTACTTGTGGTCCTTGGGTACTGACTCTCTATGGTAACCTATGCGTCATTTTCACATTTTGTAATTGTGGAAAGCCATTTTGATTCATACAGGATGTGATACCAAAAGTGCTTACGTATATGAGTGTTAATTGCGGTTTTTAACTGTTTCCTTACGCAGTAAATAACTATCTGCATAAATCTTACAATTAATTACGATTTGTGATTTTGTGATTAAAATTATCAAGAAATGATAAATTATGATTTGCTTTATGTGTTATATTCTAAATGTTTGTTAAAAACTCTTTTTTCATTGGCTAGCTAGTGATGTCAATGCCACTTCTTTTTCGAAAGGAGGACAATGCATTAAGAGATAATAACTGAAACTTGTTTGTAAATATTTCTTTCTAATGAACTTGGTTGAACTATTTCATGATGTAATTTGCTTTTCGTGACATAAGCTTCCCTTGATGCAGAAAGCTTGTCGGAGTTCTGACTGATGGACTGCATCACACAAGTGCTAGAAATGAGCTCACTAAGCTTGCCTTACCTGCAATTGTTGGACAAGCTCTTGATCCAGTTGCACAACTTCTGGAGACGGCCTTTATTGGTAGATTAGGTATTTTTTTTGTCATATTATATCATGCTTTGATTCATCGTTTGTCTTTGTGGAAACTTTATTTGAAAATGCACCTTATTCTTAAATAAATGTTTAAATTCTATAATATCAGTCAAGTATATTTGATGTTGATGTTGGCGGTGGTTGCGGATGGTATTTTATTGAGGATTAAGCAAATGGAAGTGAGTAGTACATGTCAAGGGCTTCTTATATGCTTAGAGAGAATTGGCTCGATTTTGAGAGGATTAAGAGGTTTAGGATGAGATTGGAGATAGGTTAAGATGATATGATGAGCATCACAAAGCTCACATTGGTTGGTTCGGAAACCAAGCCTTGGTGGTTTTGATAGGAAATACTCCAATAGAAAGTTAATTCTCTTAGTTGAATTTGAATTTCAGCAAACCCCAAATAGTAAAAAAAGTCAAGTTTTAGGTGGAAACTCACAAAGAACATTTTAATTAATGATAGGAAGAAGAAAACAAGCAAGATAAAATGGTTCTTCAATTTAAGAGGAAGATCCGACTCTCCCAAACCCTAGCCTCCCACTAGAGTCTCTCTTTCTCCTTAGGAAAACAAAACTCAACAAAATATTTGATACCCCTCAACCCTAGCAAACAATCCTACCCAAACATACAAAAAATTCTCCCAGGTTCCAAAACAATCCCTCAATTTAAAATTACCCTCCTAATCTCTTATTAATTCCTCATTAATTTGGTTGCTGGACCCACCCCCAAAGGGGACAGCATTGACTGGGGAAGAACCTATATTCCGCCGTTAGTAGACCAAGATCGGTTCAGGCTGGACTGGTCCAAGGACCTCTCTCAATACTCCCCTCCCAAAAATCCACCTTGTCTTCAAGGTGAAAAGACGGAAACTAGCGCTTCACTCTCTCATATGGCTTTCATGTGGTGTCATGGTCAGGTAGGTTCTTCCACTTTATCAACACTTCTTTGAATTCACGCTTTCCCTGTCGCACCCCTTTCAGCTCCAATAGTTCTAGCATTACCTCCAGATATTCTGTCAGTGTCCCAGGTAATTCTGAACTAGCCGCATGGTTCCTAAAATCTTTCCTCAATTGTGATACGTGGAACACTGGGTGTATAGTAGCGGGCGAGGGTAACCTTAATCAATAAGCCACTACTCCAATCCTCTCTACTATCTCATAAGGGCCGAAGTATCTTGGGGGTTGGGGCCAACATTTCATTCCTCCTGTGAGCTACCGTCCTTTGTCTGTAGGGGCATAGATTCAAGTATACCCTGTCTCCTACCTCAAACTAGATGTCCTTTCTACGCTCATCCGCCTGCTTCTTTAGAATTTGCTTAGCCCTTAATAAGTGCATTTTTAACTCATTTATCACCCCATCCCTTTCCTCAAAATACTACTCTACTGGGGTAACTGGTGTGCTCCTTTGCCCAAAGTGTACCAAGTGAGATGGTTCTCTTCCATACAAAACTTTAAAAGAGATCATTTGGGGGTGAATGATAAGAAGTGTTGTACTAATATTCTGCACTTTCCAGCTACATAGCCCACGACCTAGGTGTTTCAGAAGCAAAACATCATAGGTATGTCTCCAAGCTTATGTTCACCATTTGTGTCTGCTCGTTTGTTTGGGGTGATAGGTGATGCTCCTCTGCAACACTGTTCCCTGCAATCTGAACAACTCCCTCCAAAAATGATTGAGGAACACCTTATCTCTATCGAACACTATAGACTCCGGTCCCATACCACCTCTCTGATGAATGCCTCCGCTACTGTCACTACCGTGCAAGGGTCGTAGGTGAATAAAATGAGCATACTTGCTCAATCTGTCAACCACCACCAATATCACTATAAACCCCTCAGATCAGGGTAACATATTGATAAAGTTCATGGTGACCACCTCCTCCCACACCCTGTTTGGTAGAGCTAGGGGTTGATGTAACCCCCTAGGAACCATGACCATGTGCTTGTTTCGCTAGTATACCTCACATCTACCCACCATATCTTCCACATCCTTGACATCCCCTTCTAATACAACTCAGCTGCCAATCTCCTGTATGTATTTTGAACACCAAAATGACCCCTCACTGTGCTCCCATGAAACTCCTGTAGCAGCTATGGGATATAGATGGAGGTCCGAGGCATTACAAACGTCCCCTATTATAGTAGTCTCTCCCCCTCTTGAGAATAACCAGGGTGACTATTCCCATCCTTAAGTAGATATCTCTAATCCGTCCTAGCTCCTCATCCTGCACACTCTTCTCTTTAATAGCCCCCCAATCTAGCATCAATGATATCGATATAATTAGCTTTTGTAGCTCCCCCATTCATCTGGATAAGACACTAGCAACCTTGTTCTCCATTTCGGGCCTATAATGAATCTCAAAGTCATAGCCTAACAACTTTGACAACCACCTATGATGATCCTCGGTCACCATCCTATACTGTAACAGGTACTTTAAGCTCCTTTGATTCGTGCTGATAATGAAATGTCGGCCCAACAAGTAAGGTCGTCACTTATGAATAGCTAACATAATTAACATCAACTCCCTCTCATAGACTGACTTCAACTAGGGGTGTAAGTGAGCCGAGCCGGCTCGAGCTCGACTCGTTTATGGGCTCGCGAGCCGAGCTTATCCAGCTCACGAGTCGAGCTCGAGCTCGAGTTCGAGCTCGTTTACTAAACGAGCTCGAGTTCGAGCTTCATGAGGCTCGGCTCGTGAGCTCGTGAGCCGTCTCGAATAAATATTAATATTTAAAAAAATTAAGTAATTATTATTTTATTATTTTTAAATCTTAAAAAAAATACATTGCTGTATTAGTTTATTAAAAAACTGTTTCCAAGACGTGAGATTTAAAATCTTTTAATAGAAGTTACAGTCTTGCAGCAGAGCATTAATTGCTCCAGTTAAAAAATATTTCTAAAAGAAGACAGGTGTCACAGGTTTACAAATGAGAAAATAAAAAAGCTTGCCATCTGTTTTTTATCCATGGGAAAAAGAACACCGCGTGCAACGAGGCGTCGCAGTTTGCACTGTTGCTGTCTCACTCACCGAGAAACCGGGCGGGAAAACGCGTATGGACGGCGGGAAATTGAAACCGATTAGCTCGACGAGCGGCTCGATAGCTCGTTTATATGTCGCGAGTCGAGCTCGAGCTCGGTATTAGGCTGACGAGTCGAGCTCGAACACCTCTTGACTCGAGCTCGACTCGACTCGTTTGCACCCCTAACTTCAACCTAGCTCTGGTTGTCAAAACCTGGCGAAGTAAGTGATGGGCCTGTGATTTTGCATGGGCATTGCCCTTAATCCATACTCTGATGCATCGGTATCTACCACAAAAATCTATCTGAAAATCGGTAGGGCCAAGACTAATACTATGGTCATGGCCTTCTTAAATCTCTCAAAGGTCTAGGTAGCTGCCTCTCCCTACAAGAAGCTATCTTTCTTCAGCTGCTCTGTTAATGGCCAGGCTATGGTGCTATATCCCCTCACAAATCTCTTGTAGTATTCAATAAATCCTAGGAAGCCCCTTAACTCTCTTAGATTCCTAGGTTGAGGCTATTTCTGCATTGCCTCAATCTTGGCCTAATCTGCAGCCACTCCCTCCTGAGATACCACATGCCCCAAGTACTCTACAGTTCTTCAGATTAACCCTTTATTGATGTTCATGTAATACTTCTAGGACCACCCTCAAGTGCTCCAAATGCTCCTCCACCGACCTGGTGGACACTAATATCTTCTTCTCTCATTTAGATCCATCTTTGAGAACAACATTGCTCCACACAACTCATCTAGTACTGGAATGGGAAACTTGTCTAGCACAATCTCCTTATTTAGGGCTTAATAGTCCACGTAGAATCTCCAGTTCCCATCCTTCTTCATGACCAGTAATACTGGGCTAGAAAAAAGACTCACATTTGATCGGATGATCTCTCTCTCCAACATATCTCGGATCAACTTTTCAATTCATCCTTCTGAATCTCAGGCTAGCAGTATGGCCTGATAATAATTGGTGACACACTCTCTCTCAAGGTGATGGCATGCTCTTGCTCCCTTGATGGTGGCAATCCTTGAGGTGGCTGAAAAATCTCACTAAACTGATGTTAAGCAGCTGCAGTGAAGGAGGAATGTCTTTCTCTTTCTCCAATGTGACCCCCCTCCAAGCTCTGCAACTCCACAATAAATCTACCTCCCACCTCCTGTAAGGTCCTCATAATGGTTTTGAGTGACACCATGGCTTTGGATAACCCTGCATCACCTCTGATCATCATTCTCCTTCCCTCCACTACTGGCTCCATTGTCAATGCTCCCCAAATAACCTTGGTATCCCCCAAGGTTTGTAACCACTTCATCCCAATGATAACATCAATGCTTCCCAACTCCAATGGAAGGAAGTCCTCCCTCACCTGAATCTCCTGTATGGTTTGAATCACTCCTTTATATGTCTCCATCTTCCCAATGCCCATCATTACCCCATAACTCAATGTGTCCACTAACTTCATCCCCAATTGGTCAACAACCTGGTTGGAGTGAAATTATGGGTAGCCCCATTATCTATCAACGCCACCACATCTCTATTTGGATATTTCTCTTTTCATTTTTAAGGTGTGATTGAGAGTGAATCCCATCATTGAATTTAAGGAAACCTCTGCTATGTCAAGATACAGCTCTTCTTCCTTATCTACCACTGCCTCGCTCCCAGCTCCCAGCTCCCTCAGCTTCCACGTCATGACAGTTGGTGAGAACCTGAAGAGTTCAATCCTTATACCTGTGTCCTGGTGTGTACCTCTTATTACATTTGAAACACAATCCCTTCGCCCTCTTCTCTTGCAGTTCCTTCTCAATGAGCATCTTGAAATTTTCACCGAATCCCCCTCCTACAGGCTTCTCCTTTGAAGCCTCACGAAGGCTTCTCGGTGCTGGCCCCTTGGGAGCTAAGGAAGTTGTGGTCATTCTGTACGAGTCTCTTAACCTGCTGCCTCTAGCACCCCTCTCCAGGTACTTCTGGTCCCCCACTAATTGCGCTAGCTCCATAGCCTCTCTTAAGTCACAAGGCCTCATGACTCTATCCGCCGCCTGGATCTCTAGTCTGAGCTCTTTCATGAAGTCTCCCTCTAGCACAATCTTAGAAAGCCGATCCAGTCGGTTAGCAAGGTACTCAAACCTTTCATGATACTCTATCATTGAGCCTTCCGGTGTCAGGGTGAAAAATTGCTCATAAAAGCCCTCTCTTTTGTTGGTTCGGAAGTGTTCAACAAGTAGTCCTTGAACTCCCTCCAGCTCCGTATGGGTAATGTCATGTCTCTCCACTAGTACCAAGCAAGGTTTAAAATTGCGTAACTACGCCTCGAGGCGGTTTTCGTCCGTGAGGCGAGGCGTAAGCCTCGAGGCGGTCTGAGGCGTAAGCCTCACGAACACAGAATTGCGTAAATGAAAAATTAAGGATTTTAGCAGGAAAATAATAGCAATATTGGAAAATAAGAAAGTAGATGCAATAAAATTATGTCCCAAAGTACAAAATCACAAAATATTAGTTTAACAAAACTCCCAAAATACAAAAAACATATAAAATGAAATCATATCCCATCACTAAATGGGTCTTCAAGTGAATCTTCTTCTCCAATTGTATCTATGAATGCCATGTCATCTTCATCTTCAACATGACTCACTTTTCTCTTCCCTGTTCATTTAAGAAAAGATCATTAGCATATTAATTGAATGAACCACTCATTATCAGGCAGACTGGCAGAGAACATATACCTTTACTTGCAGAGCTAGTAGATGTGTGTGGTGTGGTACTAGTGGATGTACCCGTTTAATCTGCTACGCCCCTCAATACATCCACATTTAGATCTTTTACCTGTAAGTCTGATAATGACAAATCTGCCTCATCATCTATGAACCACTCATTATCAGACGACACATCATCACACACCAACGGGTCCTCATCATCTTTCAACCCCTTATTCCTCAACCTCCTATCTCTTAACCTCTTGTTGTGCATTATGTATACGAGGGAGTTCATTCTGAGTGTAGATAGTCGATTTCTTCTCTTTGTTTGCACTTGACTATATGTACTCCAATTTCGCTCACACCCAGAAGAAGAACAAGTGAGGCCCAACACTCTCACAGCAAAACTCTGTAGCTCAGGGGTGGAATCACCAAATTGGATCCACCATTCAACTGTTTTCAAGAAAAAAATATAATCAAAATTCAGAACTGAATAAAGTGTATTGCATTTACCAAATTAATTATACCTGGAGACCGTTTAGAAATGGTTGCTTTTGCTGCATTCAAACAAAAAAAACCCTCTTTATTCCGGAACAGAACAAGCTGTAAATCTGCAAGCTCCCTATCTGCCTGCTCCAGTATTAATCTTTCCATACAGTGATATAGACCAAGCTTAACCTCCGGATTTGAAGATTTTTTCTCTGAATATTGAAATTGAGGGTTAAGATAATATGCAGCTGCATGTAGATGTCGGTGTAACTGCACCTCCCACCGAGAGCATCAACGATATCCCAAATCTCCCTATAACTTGCCTCCTCTCCTCCCAAGTTATGTGCAATCAACTCCTTGGCCTCATCCATAGCATTATAAATAAAACCCATAGCTAGTTTCTTCTCTGCATCCACTAAGCGTAGAACTTGCACTAAGGGTCTCGTGCTCAAAATGGCATAGGTCACAGTAGCCCAAAATTTATCATTCAGAATTATCTTTCTTATCTCCTTTCCCTCACTCTTCTTCCCCCAAGCAGAGTTTAGCCATTCAGTTGATGTAAACATGGCTTCCAAAGGTTGCCTCACCTCCATCAAGCTCTGCAGTGTCAAATAGGAGGTGGCAAACCTATAGATTCACAGTGCCCAAATGTTAAAACTATGAACATACAGTTGGAATGATTTACAATGTAAAAAATATGAACATACCTAGTGGTTGCAGGTCGAATGATTTCTTTCTTTGAAAATTTTCTCATTAAGCTTAACACCCAAGAGTGATTGTAGATGAATTTTGTAATCTTCTTCGCCCTAGCAAGAGCACTCTTGTGCTGAGGTAAGTCACCAAGATCCTCCAATATGAGATCAATACAATGTGCTGCGCAAGGTGTCCAATAGAGGTGTGTCCTCTTCTCCATCAACATCTGACCAGCTGCTTTGTATGCACTGACATTATCAGTCACTACCTGGACAACCAACTGCTCTCCAATCTCCTCAATAACTTCATCAAGTAAATTGAAAATGAATGTAGCATTCTTCACCTCATCAGAAGCTTCAACAGATCTTAAGAACACTGTACCATAGGGATTGTTGACAAGGATGTTTATCAAACTCCTACTCTTCATGTCAGACCATCCATCTGACATTATAGTCACACCTGTCTCAATCCATGTCCTTTTAATCTCATCAATGGTTCGCTCGGTGTTCTGCAACTCCTCTTTTAAAATCCAAGTGCACAACTCATATATAGAAGGTGCTTTCAACCCTCTTCCATACAATCCTACAGACCGCATCATACTGAAGTAGGCAGGCGATGTAGCAACATTAAATGGTATTGCATTTTCAAAAAAGAACCTCCCAACAATGTCCATGCAAACCTGTCGCCGACCCTCTCTAGTACCAGCTGCAGGCATCATCTCTGCTTCTCCTCTATCTGCTCCTGCAGTAGTCATGTACTGATCCATAGGACCCCGTGCACCTCTATTATGTATAGTGGAGGAAGAGCCCTTTCCACTCTCGCTCCCAAAATAGGCACCTTGGTCGACCCTTTCATCAAATTGCTGCTGTTGTAAGTGTTTGATAGTGGTAGTTTTTTTCATGTAAGCACTTATTTCTTCCTTCACATTGTCCGGCACTTTTGCACAAGGTGCTACGTTCTTGTGAGAGCATGATAAGTGCTCCTTCATGCGGGTTACTCCGCCCTTCACAACTTTCTCACAAAAGTTGCACTTTAAATAGACATAGCTCTTCTCTCCGCCGCCAATGTCAACTTGTACACTATACTTCCAAGAAGGGTCCCTCCGCAATGACGTATTCGTCTTTTCTTTACCTCTAACCATGTCTCCTAAAGCAAAAAACCAAATACACTAAAAAAAAATCAAAAAAACCTAAACCCTAGTTTTTCTTAAACTTGAAAAATATATCCCTAAACTTAATAAAAATACCTAAAATTCAATGTGGAGTACTCCTAGAGGGCGGCCGGAAGATTCCACTTCGCCGGAGAGAGGCGGCGCAGGCGGGAGGAGCGGCGGGATTGGAGGCCGACCGTGCGCGCTCCTCTGTTTTCCGCGAACAGGAGCTTATGTGTAATATCAGTTCTGCTCCAGGTTCGTCCGGGACGAAGTTGGATCGTCCGGGACGATCGGTACAGGTTTGTTCAGAATGGTGAAAATTGGGCAGTTCGTCCGGGACGAAATGTGGGATCGTCTGGACTAAAATTTTCCAGAGCCCAAGTCGTCCTGAGACGATAATTAATTTCGTCTGGACGAGAATTTTCCAGAGCCCAGATCGTACCGGGACGAAGTGCGATCGTCCAGGACGATCTGAGTATTTTAAAGAGGAAATGAGATATTTTGAAGAGAGAGAAAAAAAAAAAAATCAGAAATTCCATCCGTGAGAAAAGGAAAAAGAGGAAAAAGGAAAAGTTGATTTCGGGAAGCCGCGGGTCCGTTTTCGTTCGTCGAGACTGTTGAGGATTTTGCTGTACGCAAGGTAAGGCACAATCCGACTTTCTCAATTTTCAGAACCGTCGCTGTTGGCGGTATTTTCTGTCCGAAGTTCGTTTTTGTTAGCGATTTTCGTCCGTATTTTTCGACTGGTTTAGTTTTTACCGCGTAACTTTCTGTATGTTGTTGACGTGCCGGGTGTGCACATTTTGAATATATTTTGGAGATTTTTGTCCGGATCATTTTGATTTGACGACGTTTTATTCCGTCTGTATTTTTCGGTGTGAATATTAAATGCTGTGGCAGTAGAATAAATGTTTTGAACTGTTGTTATCTATATTCTGTGCAAATTTGGTGAATTGTGATTTTCAGGAAAAAAATTGTGTAAATTCCGTATACTGCCGTTGTGCTGCCCGATTTTTGTCTGATTTCTGATTTGTCCGGATTTGAGCTGCAATGCTTTGATTCTGTATATGCTATTAAGGGAGCTATAAGGGGAAGTTCTGTGAAGTTCTGTGAAGTTCTATGAAGTTCTGAATTTCTGTATATCTGTTTAGGTGCTATAAGCACTACATATGTATTCTGGTATAAGCATATCTGTTCTGGTGCCGTGAGCACAAATGGGAGGCATAAGCGGAAGTTCTGGTGCTGTATGCACAAAAAGGGAGCTATAAGGGGAAGAGGGGTGCTATATGCACAAGGGAGATATAAGGGGAAGTTATGATATCTGGAAGGAAGATTTGTTCTGAACTAAATATTATCTGATTTTTGTACTCTTGATGTGATTGATCTGATTCTCTGATTTCTGTAAGTGCTATCAGCTATGATGTGATATTATAATGATTTCTGTTTTATTTCTGATTCTGATTTCTGATACTATTCTGACACGATTCTGTTCTGATTTCTGTACGGATTTGTCTGTTATGTTGGTTTTGGATTCTGAGAGTTTTGATTGGAGGTTTGTAGTCTTGCTGAGCTGTTGAGCTCACCCTTGCTTTCTGGTGGTTTTCAGGTTCTGGGAAAGGGAAGGAGGTCCAGGACTAGAGTTCAGAGTCTGATCTGTTATAGGTATTTTTTGTACTTTTTGATTTTTGTACAGTCATGGCTCTTTCTGCTTTATTTTTCTGTCAGCCATGTACTGTATTTGTAGATGATTGTTTTGAGAAAAAGAAAGAAAAAAATATAGACGATTCGTTCCGCTGCATTTGATATTTTTAGTAGCTCTGGTCTGTTTTGTATAATATTTGGAAGATTCAGTTCAGTAAGCAAATTCCAAAGCCAGATCCTGGTTAGTTTGTTAAGCTGGTCGGAATCCGGCTCGGGCGGGATCCGTCCCCGTCGGGTCGGGTCGTGACAAGCTTTGGTGGTATCAGAGTATTGGTTTTGGAATTTGGTTGGATTGTAAGACAGAGCTATAGGAAGTGATCTGTAGTGAGTTTGTCTGGGGTTGTTTTGGTTTGTTCGGCTTTTTATTGTGTTGTTTTTGTGATAGTTTTCCGGATTTTCTGGATTTTTCTGTATGGATCAGCCAGACCCAGACATGACAGACGGGCAGAGTGCCAGTCAGGCAGCACCAGTGGGGAGTACAGCCCCAGTGGCCGGTGCTGATACATTGTCTCAGTTTGCTACGCTTGTTGCTCAGATGATGAGCGAGACTCAGAGCAGAACTTCTACTGTCCGATCTGAGGATATTGATAGACATCTGCAGTTGTTTTTGAGATTGAAACCTCCGAGATTTGAGGGCGCTGTTGAGCCCAGAGCAGCCGAGGAGTAGCTGAGGAGATTGGAAAAGACCTTTGACGGAATGCAGTGTCCGTCAGATAGGAAGGTTCCATTGGCAGTGTTTCTGTTGGATGGAGAGGCTGAGCACTGGTGGGAAGGCCAGCAGGCAGCCAGATTTCAGGGCAGATTGAACTCTTTGATCACTTGGGAAGAGTTCACTGAGGTTTTTCAAGATTGGTTTGTTCCCCCTTCTGCACGACAGCAGATGCAGGAGACTTTTCTGAGGCTTGTTCAGGGGAGTAAGACGGTGATGCAGTACGAGGCTGAGTTTACTGCATTAGCCAGGTATGCTCCGCAGCTGGTTAGCACATCTGCTGAGAGGTGCTACAAATTTTTGAGGGGACTACGAGATACTTTGAGGCAGCCCCTGATACCGTTCCGGATCACTGATTTTTCTGAGCTTGTGGAGCGAGCTCGTTTGATAGAGAATGACATGATAGCTACTCAGCAGCGGTGGACTGCGAGTAAGAAGAGATTTGGAGGCGAGACTTCTGGCAGTGGTTCCTCTGGGAAGAGGAGATTTGTAGCTGGTTCTGGATCTGTTGACTCCAGGAGGAGCGGAGGGACGTCTGGTACTGCTACTAGTACGACGAGTTCTGGTTCTGTTAGCATGGCACCTGTGTGCCAGAGTTGTGGACGCCGACATTTTGGCCAGTGCTACAGGATGACTGGTCAGTGCTATAGGTGTGGTCAGCCAGGACATCAGATTGCAGAGTGTCCACAGACTGGATTGGATCTGCGTTCTGAGTTCCGATCTGAAGGCTTTGTCAGACCTGTCAGTTCAGCAGGAAGACCGAGGACTGTTCCTCCTCGTCCTGAGGGATTTTCTGGTAGAGGTGGTGGTACTAGTTCTGGACCACGGAGACCACCTACGGCTCCCTCTGAGCAGAGTAGTTCTGTTGCTTCAGCTCCAGCTCCAGTGCAGCCCCGAGTTTATAGCTTGAGTCAGCAGGAGGCTCGAGATGCCCCCGATGTTGTGACAGGTACGATTTACATTTCTGATCAGCCCTGTTGTGTTTTGTTTGATTCTGGAGCCAGTCATTCTTTTCTGTCCGAGCGATGTTTTGAGACTTTACATTTGGATTCGATGGTTTTACCGATTTCTCTGTCTGTGATTTTACCGGCTGAAAATCCTTTGATTGCTCGGAAGTTTTGCTTGTGTGAGGTTGACATTTCTGGCAAGAAGTGGAAATCGAGTCTGATTTTGGTACCGATTTCGTCTTATGATGTGATTTTTGGTATGGATTGGCTGAGTCAGTATGAAGCTCAGATTGATTGTCTGAAGAAGCAAGTGAGTTTGCTTATGGCTGGAGAGCGATGTGTATTTCAGGGCTTACGGGGTGTTCTCTCCAGTCTGCTTTCTGTGTTGGAGGTAAGCAAGATGTGGAAGAAAGGATGTCCAGTGTTTTTGGCTTCGGTGCGGGATCTGAACCTGGAGGTTGGTTCTATTTCTGAGATCCCAGTAGTACGGGAGTTTGTTGATGTTTTTCCTGAAGAGTTGGTTGGTTTACCTCCGGATAGGGATGTGGAGTTCTCTATCGATATTTTTCCAGGTACCGCTCCTATATCAAAAGCTCCGTACAGGATGGCTCCGAAAGAACTTTCTGAGTTGAAAGTTCAGCTTCAGGAATTGGTTGACAGAGGTTTTGTCCGTCCTAGTGTTTCGCCCTGGGGAGCACCTGTTCTGTTTGTGAAGAAGAAGGACGGTACACTCCGTATGTGTATTGATTACAAAGAATTGAACAAGGTCACGATCAAGAACAAGTATCCTTTGCCTCGGATCGATGACTTGTTCGATCAGCTTTCTGGATCTTCTGTGTTTTCGAAGATTGATTTGAGATCCGGATATTATCAGGTGAAGGTGAAGGAAGTTGATGTGGTGAAGACAGCTTTCAGTACTCGGTACGGGCATTATGAGTTCTTGGTTATGCCTTTTGGGGTAACCAACGCGCCTGCTATTTTCATGGATCTGATGAACCGAGTATTCAGGGAGTATTTGGATCAGTTTGTGATCGTCTTCATCGACGATATTTTGGTATATTCTGCTTCTGAGGATGAGCATGCCAGACACTTGAGCATGTTGTTGGAGACTTTGAGGCGGCATCAGTTGTATGCCAAGTTCTCCAAGTGTGAGTTCTGGCTAAGGAGCATTTCTTTTCTGGGGCATGTGATTAGCGGAGAAGGCATTTCTGTTGATCCCCAGAAGATTCAGGCAGTTGCTGATTGGCCGAGTCCGACTACGGTATTTGAGGTACGTAGTTTCTTCGGCATGGCCGGATATTACAGGAAATTTGTGAAAGGATTTTCACAAATTTCGACGCCTCTGACGAGACTGACGCAGAAGTCAGTAGCTTTTATTTGGACACCGGAGTGTGAAGCTAGTTTTCAGAGATTGAAAGATTGTTTGACTTCAGCTCCAGTGTTAGCACTTCCGTCAGGTACGGAAGGTTTTCAGGTGTTCAGTGATGCTTCACTGAAAGGACTGGGATGTGTACTGATGCAGCATGGTCAGGTAATTGCTTATGCTTCTAGACAGTTAAAGCCACATGAGAAGAATTACCCGACACATGATATGGAATTAGCTGCTGTGGTATTTGCTTTGAAGATTTGGCGTCATTACCTGTATGGCGTTAGATGTGAGATTTTCACTGATCATAAGAGCCTGAAGTACATTTTTACTCAGAAAGATCTGAATCTGAGATAGAGAAGGTGGCTCGAGTTGATCAAGGATTACGATCTGACTATTCAGTACCAGCCTGGGAAGGCTAATGTGGTAGCGGATGCTCTGAGCAGGAAGTCTTCTGGATTATCAGGTCTTTAGCTTACTTCTGATGAATTTCTGATTCGAGACATGGAGCGCTTGCAATTGGAGTGATTTCCTCCAATGGTTTGGATTTGGCTCATCTGAGTATTCAGTATTCCTTGTCTCCAAGGATTCGAGAAGCCCAGAAGTCAGATTCTGATTATTCGAAGTTGATTGCTCAGATTGGATCTGGTAAGACTCCTGAACTTCGAATTTCTGATTCTGGTGCTATTTTCTGCAAGAACAGGTTATGGGTACCTGTGTTTGGGGATTTGAGGCAGGAGATTCTGTATGAATCTCATCATTCTGGTTACACTATTCATCCAGGCAGTGGTAAGATGTATGCGGATATGAAGCTTTTGTTTTGGTGGCCTGAGATGAAGAAGGATGTGACGGAGTTTGTGTCGAGATGCGAGGCCTGTCAGTTGGGGAAGGCAGAGCATCAGCGACCAGGTAGACTGTTGCAGTCGTTGCCTATCCCTTAGTGGAAGTGGGAAGAGGTAACGATGGACTTTGCGATGGGTTTTCCTCGATCACGGCAAGGACATGATGCCATCTGGGTGATTGTAGATCGATTGACGAAGTCCGCCCATTTTCTTCCTATCAGACAGACTGATTCAGTAGATCGCTTGGCACATGTTTATGTTAAAGAGATTATCAGATTGCACGGTGTGCCGCGAGTGATTGTATCTGATCGAGACGGACGTTTTACTTCCAGACTTTGGAAGGGTATTCAGCAAGGCTTGGGTATTAAACTGCATTTCAGTACAGCTTTTCATCCTCAGACTGATGGACAGTCTGAGAGAACTATTCAGGTACTGGAAGATCTGTTGAGACTTTGTGTTTTGGACTTTGGCGGAAGCTGGGAAGATCATATCCCTTTGATTGAGTTTGCTTATAACAATAGCTTCCAGTCCAGTATCGGTATGACACCGTATGAGGCTCTGTATGGCCGGAAGTGCCGGACTCCTTTGACTTTGACGGAGGTCGGAGATAGACAGGCTTTGGGTGCCACTTTTGCTGATGAAACTGCTCAGAAGATTAGTTTGATTAAAGAAAGATTGAAAGCCGCTCAGGATCGACAGCAGAAGTATTATAATCAGAAGTACAGGTTTGTTGAGTTTCAAGTTGGTGACTTTGTGTATGTCAAAGTTAGCCCGATGAAGGGTGTGAGCAGATTTGGCCAGGTAAGCAAGCTTAGTCCAAGGTATGTTGGACCTTTTGAAATCTTGGAAAGAATTGGGAAATCTGCTTACAGACTGTTGCTTTCTGATTCGATGCCCGACGTGCACAATGTGTTTCACGTATCCACTTTGAGGAAGTGGGTATCTGACTCTGGAAAGAAGGTATCAGCTGATGAAGTTGAGATTCAAGAGAATCTGGCGTACAGGGAAGAGCCAGAGTTGATTTTGGCGTACGACGTCCGAAAGCTACGAAGTAAACAGATTCCGATGGTTAAAGTCCAGTGGAAGCACCGTACAGCACGGGAAGCCACTTGGGAGAAGGAGTCTGACATGAGACAGTCGTACCCGTACTTGTTTTGACTGCGGTTGGAATGGACAATGTCGAGGACGACATTTTTTTGAAGTTGGGGAGATTATAATATCAGTTCTGCTCCAGGTTTGTCCGGGACGAAGTTGGATCGTCCGGGACGATCGGTACAGGTTTGTTCAGAATGGTGAAAATTGGGCAGTTCGTCCGGGACGAAATGTGGGATCGTCTGGACGAAAATTTTCCAGAGCCCAAGTCGTCCTGAGACGATAATTAATTTCGTCTGGACGAGAATTTTCCAGAGCTCAGATCGTACCGGGACGAAGTGCGATCGTCCAGGACGATCTGAGTATTTTAAAGAGGAAATGAGATATTTTGAAGAGAGAAAAAAAATAAAATATCAGAAATTCCATCCGTGAGAAAAGAAAAAAGAGGAAAAAGGAAAAGTTGATTTCGGGAAGCCGCGGGTCCGTTTTCGTTCGTCGAGACTGTTGAGGATTTTGCTGTACGCAAGGTAAGGCACAATCCGACTTTCTCAATTTTCAGAACCGTCGCTGTTGGCGGTATTTTCTGTCCGAAGTTCGTTTTTGTTAGCGATTTTCGTCCGTATTTTCCGACTGGTTTAGTTTTTACCGCGTAACTTTCTGTATGTTGTTGACGTGCCGGGTGTGCACATTTTGAATATATTTTGGAGATTTTTGTCCGGATCATTTTGATTTGACGACGTTTTATTCCGTCTGTATTTTTCTGTGTGAATATTAAATGCTGTGGCAGTAGAATAAATGTTCTGAACTGTTGTTATCTATATTCTGTGCAAATTTGGTGAATTGTGATTTTCAGGAAAAAAATTGTGTAAATTCCGTATACTGTCGTTGTGCTGCCCGATTTTTGTCTGATTTCTGATTTGTCCGGATTTGAGCTGCAATGTTTTGATTCTGTATATGCTATTAAGGGAGCTATAAGGGGAAGTTCTGTGAAGTTCTGTGAAGTTCTATGAAGTTCTGAATTTCTGTATATCTGTTTAGGTGCTATAAGCACTACATATGTATTCTGGTATAAGCACATCTGTTCTGGTGCCGTGAGCACAAATGGGAGGCATAAGCGGAAGTTCTGGTGCTGTATGCACAAAAAGGGAGCTATAAGGGAAAGAGGGGTGCTATATGCACAAGGGAGATATAAGGGGAAGTTATGATATCTGGAAGGAAGATTTGTTCTGAACTAAATATTATCTGATTTTTGTACTCTTGATGTGATTGATCTGATTCTCTGATTTCTGTAAGTGCTATCAGGTATGATGTGATATTATAATGATTTCTGTTTTATTTCTGATTCTGATTTCTGATACTATTCTGACACGATTCTGTTCTGATTTCTGTACGGATTTGTCTGTTATGTTGGTTTTGAATTCTGAGAGTTTTGATTGGAGGTTTGTAGTCTTGCTGAGCTGTTGAGCTCACCCTTGCTTTCTGGTGGTTTTCAGGTTCTGGGAAAGGGAAGGAGGTCCAGGACTAGAGTTCAGAGTCTGATCTGTTATAGGTATCTTTTGTACTTTTTGATTTTTGTACAGTCATGGCTCTTTCTGCTTTATTTTTCTGTCAGCCATGTACTGTATTTGTAGATGATTGTTTTGAGGAAAAGAAAGAAAAAAATATAGACGATTCGTTCCGCTGCATTTGATATTTTTAGTAGCTCTGGTCTGTTTTGTATAATATTTGGAAGATTCAGTTCAGTAAGCAAATTCCAAAGCCAGATTCTGGTTAGTTTGTTAAGCTGGTCGGGATCCGGCTCGGGCGGGATCCGTCCCCGTCTGGTCGGGTCGTGACATTACGGGTGATTGTTTTCGGGAATGAGGAGGGCCGAACGGGTGTGGGGGAAATGAAATGTTCATTTTAAGTGGGTGGGGCCTCTTGGCTGAGGCGTACGCCTCTCTCTAAATTGCGCAATTACACAACAGAGGCGCGCCTCAGCTACTGTGAGGCGTACGCCTCAACAACTCCATGAATTGCGTTCGCCTCAGGGCGTTTTTGAACAAGATTGGGCAGAGGCGCGCCTCTCATTGCGCAATTTTAAACAGAGGTACCAAGCCAAAGCCTTCCCCTTCAAGCCAGTTGCTGTCAGCCTCTCCTCCGTCAATCATTGACGGTGAAATACCTCTCCACATTGTAGATCCATCCATGTGCATCCTCTCCTTCAAAGATAAGTATCTTCAGTTTCGTTACCCTCGGATCACCTCCATTCCCCCTGATTTCTCCATATCCACCCATTCCTCGAGAGGGCGATCTCCCCCAACTGTCCCTATCCCCTCTTCTGTGCTCGTACCCAAACCCTTTTTAAAAATTTCTTCTTCTTCTTTCAAAATTTGCACCCATTTGCTCATAATTAGCCAATCTTCTTGCAAAATCAACACCCCTTCGCTCATACCCACTACCTGTCTCCTCCCTAGAAATAGGTTCTAGAGGAGGCATCCTATATTCTCCCTCCAGAATCTCCACCTCATGATTTTCCCCTCTCATAATCGAATTCGGGTTTCCACAACTTAATCGTCGGTGGCTCCCCTCGCCTTCGATGATGTTGTCTTGGGTTGAGCCTCAAGCAACTTCTTCAACAATTTCTTTCACGACAACAAACTTCTCATCCATCTTTTCATGGACAGCTGGAAACTGATTTTTAAATTCAAAAATATTCTCCACAAAATCTGATTTTAATTGTTCCATCTCTGCTTCCAATACTTCCATTTTCCTCTTGGCCATAGGTATTACCAATTGATGGTGTTCTGATACCAATTTGATATGAAATACTCCAATAGAAATTCAGTTCTCTTAGCTGAATCTGAACTTCAGCAAACCCCAAACAGTAAAAAAGACAAGTTTAGGTGGAAACTCACAGAGAACATTTTAATTAATGGTAGAAAGAAGAAAACAAGCAAGATATAATCGATCTTTGATTTGAGAGAAAGATCAGGCTCTCCCAAACCCTAGCTGTCCACTAGAGTCCCTCTTTCTCCTGGAAAACAAAAGTCAGCAAAATATTCGATACCCCTCAACCCTGGAAAACAATGCTACTCAAACATGCAAAAAATCTTCCCAATTCCAAAACAGTCCCTCAATTTGAAATTTCTCTCATAATCTCTCATTAATTTAGCTCGAAAGCAAGGATGACACAAATTTATGGCCTAAGCAATACGTTTTTTTTCCCATTAAATTCATCAACTACTTTTAATACAGGAGATTATCTTTGAAATTTAAAATGCAAAATGAAATTGAAATACATTCATTTCAATCTTGAATGAGGATTTGTATAACTTATAAATTTCAATCTGAATTTTATAACAGTCAATCACATGAATTAAACTTTAAATGATTTGTAACCTTTATATTTTGAATTCTTAAAGCCTCCTAACTGAATGCTTGAATTGTAACATGCATCATCTTGAATTTAGCAGTTCTTCTTGAATGCTTATGAAACCTCCATTTTGATAATATGCTTGTAATAATCTTGTAATTCCCAATTTGAATTTGAATTAGAATTTTAATTACTGCTTGCATTGATGATGAAGAGGTGGGGGGCTGGTCACATGAATGAGGAGAGATTATAACTGACTTCAGTCATAATACAATTAGCTTTATATCATTGAACTACTTCAAGCTACCAATTAGCTCCTTACTATTATCTAACTTTTAACAACTAACCCAACTATTTCTTGAAAAAAATTACAATAATAATTTTAATGAAATTATATCAAGATGAGCATGAAATAAACTCCATTTTCTGTGCTTTTCTTGTATCATTATTTTTTTTCAAGACCGTTGTTAATTGCATTTGAGCTTTTAAGATATATATTTTAACATCTGCTCTTAAAATAATCTGCTGCTCGGCTTTATGTCCTTGCAAGCATTTTTTTTTAATGTCCTAGCAAGCATTTTAAACAAGATAAAAATTCAAATTAGGTCTTAGAAATTATAGAAGAAGGGGTAGACCAATGCCAACTTGAATAGAAGTTATGAAAAGATTTGTACAAAATTAGTTTGCTACTTCATGTAGCATTCAACTGGAATAAATCGAGAATGACGATTCATAAAGCTAAAGCTAAATAATAAAGCTAATAATGATGATAGATATTTTACTCTTAGCTCTTCTATAGTACCCCATATAAATAAATTATATATATATATATACACACACACACATCATTTTTTTTAAAAATCACTCACATTTTCCTGAAGGAATGCTCTCCAATATAACTTTGTAATGTGTTTTAGTTTTATTGAATCATTGACCCTCCTTGCTTTTGTTTGAAGGTCCTGTGGAGTTGGCCGCAGCTGGGGTATCAGTATCGATCTTTAACATCATATCAAAGCTCTTCAACGTTCCCCTGCTTAGTGTTACAACTTCATTTGTTGCTGAAGAACTTTCAAAAGATGCAGGTATGCTATTTATATCAGGCAACTAATGACTAACATGCTTCAGGAATTGAACTATGATTTGAATGCGGCTGATTATGGACCAATGCTTTTTTAGATAAAGCTTCTCAAAAAGGTTATTTGGCAAATAAAAAACCTTCTCAGAACATTGTAGAAAAGTTGGTACTTCCCTCTGTCTCAACGGCCTTGCTGCTAGCTTCTATAATTGGTGCGGTTGAAGCTTTAGCTTTGTTCATGGGTGCTGGAGCTTTCCTAAATATGATGGGCATATCTCGGGTAAGTTGGAACGATTACAGGACTTTCACTCTCTTTATTTCTCGAGATTATTTGTGTTCGAGATTCAATATCTGATTTTTTCCTTCTGTGTTTGCTTCTGGTAATTTTTTTTTTAATCAGAGCTCATTAGGACCTTCTTTCAACGTCATAATATTTTTCAATATTTTTATTGGTTTTGGAGCATCTTCTGTATGTGGAATGTCTTCCCAGAGGCAATTTTTAACGTGAAAAAAACATTTGTAATACTTAATTCATACTTAATTTATGGCCTTCGATCTTCAAGATGGATGGTTGATAAAAGTCATTCTGGACAGATTTCTCCTATGCGTAGCCCAGCTCAGCAGTTTCTTTCTCTAAGAGCCTTGGGGGCTCCTGCAGTTGTTGTTTCCCTGGCTATTCAAGGAGTCTTCCGTGGATTCAAGGATACGAAAACTCCTTTGGTTTGTGTAGGTAAGTTTAACTACGTATTGAAGTTGCTATTGCCTACACATCCTCTCTTCTATGTCATTTTATCCAATCTACGATTTAAGTAGCCTTTCCCCTCAAGTTGTTAATGTTTGATCACTAATGAGATTTTGTATTTATTTTAAATGCTTGATATTATGTTATCATTGCTTTTGAATTTGATCACAGTTTAGTAAAATGGTTTGTTATGTGGAAGAGCCATTCTTCTTGTTATTTTCGTTTATTTTGTTGAAACGTTTGGTATGTTAGTATCAAAACATAGGTTGAAATTATTAATCTATGACATACATCAAACTTGCGGATTTGGACTTTAAGAAAGTGATGAGGAATACCCGTCGCTTTTTCTTTGTAGCCTTGTTTTCTGGTGATCGTAACAATCAATAACTTATGCTTTTGTGGTCTTATAGCAACGAAGGATTTTCGTTCTTTGGCTCCTTTGCTTCTACTTGTGAAAGTTATAAACTTGCTTTCTCTAGAGAACCAATAGAGAATCAATATTGTGGGGGTTTGAATAAGAGAGAAAATATTACATTACAGTTACTCTAAAATTAGACAGAGAGAAAGTATCACATAAGAGAGTGAGATGGAGTTTTATAATTGTTCACTTGGATAAGGGTGTGAATAAATAATTTGAAAGAACAACCCAGCATGAACCGACAAAAAAAATTTAGGTTCAGGTTTACTCAGTTAATATTTGGGTAAGGTTTCTAGAGTAAATTGTAATTTAGGTCAGGTTGGACTGGCCTGAATAACTCGAAATTAAATTGAAATTTATCTGATTACTATTCTTGATTATTCATGAACACACTATAACTGTCATGAGCATCTGAATTACATTTATAAGTTCATTGGGTGGTATAGTCTCAAGGAATTTCCAAGTTGAACCCTTAAAAAAGGGCACTGATATTTCTGTTCAAAGACCATCCACCTGTTTGTTAGGTGTCATGCATGTGAAAACTTGAAGCAACATTGCTTCTCTAGGAATTTTTGTTGACATAATTTTCCTTCACTAGCTTTTGCTGTTTCACAACCAAGGGCATTTTTTTGTCTAACTATTGATCTACTTGCAGGATTTGGTAATCTTTCATCAATAATTTTTCTTCCATTGCTTGCCTATTCTTTTGGCCTTGGCATAACTGGAGCTGCTATTGCTACCGTTGCATCTCAGTATGCCACTTTCTTTATTTATATTTCTGTTTTGTTTTTAAGTTGCTCATACCCTGCATAAAACTTAAACGCTTGCAAGAATTCTTATACTGAAGTTCATTTCATGCAGGTTCTGTAGTATGTGGATATCTCAACTCTAATGCTAATATGCCTAACATTTTTCTTTGCTTGACAATTTCTAGTTCACATCTGAAAGAAGCATTGTACTTCATACTCTCTTCTTGAAAATACTTTTGCTTCCACATCATCATCATCCTCGTCATCAACAACGGCCATATTCTAAGCATGACTGGTCCACTTTGTGATTTTTATTTATTTATTTTGGCTACAAGTACAACTTGTTTAGTTAGTAATGCGTTGTTAAAGAAATAGTTGTTAGTTTCCTGGTTTGTATTCGTGATAATGATCTTGATTTCTTAGGGTTTTTGATAGGAAATACTTGAGTTCGCAAGTAACCCTAAAGTAATACTTGAGTTCGCAAGCAATCCTAACCCAAATCGATATGCAAACAGCAGTGAAACGACTGTTTGTAGCAGGAAAAACAACAAAAACCTGCTGTCCACAGCAGGAAATCAGCACAAACCAGGGAAAACCGTGAGAAGAATCGATGCAAGACTTGTATTCCACTAGAAGATGCAACAAAATAGAAAAGATACAATTGATCCTCAATTCGAGAGGAGGATCGATCTCTCCCAAATCTCTAGACGTCGTTAGAGCCCAAAGAAAACCTAAATCTAAGAGATCTCAAATTTATGCCAAATTCAAGATACCCAAACCCTAGGAAAACCAACTATTTAATGCATACTATTTAATGCATTCAAATTTCTCTCTTAAAACCCCAAAAAATCCTTCCTAAAACGCTTTGTTTGAGCGGTCTGTTGACCTTAAACCGTGGCCAGCAAAGACAAAAAAAGAAAAAGAAAAAGAAAAGATCAAATCCTCACCTGCCCCGCCCCATATCGCACGTCGTGGAGGCAGTCCGCACGTCGTCGAAGCAGGTCGCACGTCGCTCGCACGATCGACGTCTTTTCTCCCCACGACTTCGCACGACGAGCTCGCGTCGTTAAATGGCCACTAAAAGGAGACCTTCGGTCTCTTTTCACGCTTCGAGCTCACATTCCCTCTCTCGCTCTTTCTCCCCCCCAGTTGGATCGGAAGTTACAACGATTGATCGGAAGCAACGAATGGGAGCTCGCCGTCTGTGAAGATAACTTTCTACCTTTCGCGCGATCCTCCGACTCCTCCTTAGCTGTTCGACGCCGATCCTTCGACGACTTTCCCTGCCGAAACGGAAGTCCTGACATTTTGATCGGAACTAGAACAGGAGCTCGCGGGCTGTGGAGTTAACTTTCTCCCTTGCATATGCTTCTCCGGCTCCTCCGGGGCTGATCGACTTCGCTCCTCCGACGCCGTCCCTGCTTGCCAGATTGGAAGTTAGACATTTTTGATCGGAGGCAACAACGTGAGCCCGCTTGCTGTATAGGTAACTTTCTCCCTTTGGCAAGCTTCTTCAGCCAAATACAGTAAAAAATATATATATATATATATATATATATATATATATTGTTTTTTGTTTTATTAATTATAATAATTATTAATTATCTTTAATTATTATTTAATTATAGTTATAATTAATTAATTAATTATCATTAACTAATATTTAGTAATTAATTATAAAGTATAGTTATTTGATTAATTATGATTAATCTCGATTAATTATAATTAGTCATTATTTAATTATAGTTATAATTAATTAATAATTAATAATTAATTATAGATTATAATTAATTAATTGTTACAGTAATTAATATTGATTATAATTAATAATAAAAAGAAATCCATTGCTTCCTCCTGCCTCGATCCTCGAGCCCCATCGCCGACGACTGTCGGTCAGCCGATCCCAAAGGTATAATTTCTAGAACCCTTGTTTACTCTCTTACCTCGGTATGCGTGTCGAGTCGGTGGTCTGCATATACACGCTTTTCTTAGCGTGGTGGGAGGGGCAACCGGCGCGACACGCATGACAAGGTAGGCGAGCGACCCTTGGTTCCAAATCCTGCCCTCGACGTGTGCGACGAGCCGGCTAACCACCTATATACGCTTTTCTTAGCGTGGTAGGAGTGAAACCGGTGCGATGCGTACGATAAGGTGGGAATACCCATAAGTACCCGTTTGCGGGGAAACAACTGCTTTTTCTCTTGCAACAGGTACCGATAGAAGATTCATACACGCTTTTCTTAGCGTGGTGGGGACAAAGACTTTACACGACCGCGGTGTCCTCGAAAGAGGGCACCTTATCATACACGCTTTTCTTACCATGGTGGGAAAGACCCAGTTTTCTCGTAGTTTTCCCCTAAACGGGGGAGACGCCGGGAGGTTGCCAAAATTTCGGGTGAATGTACGATCACACTCGGACCTGTTTGAACTCAAAAGAACAAGAGCCTGGACTCCAAAGAACAATGACTTGTGGGCTTTTGAACTCAAAAGAACGAGCAGTGGAACTCAGATGAACTTGAACAGTGGACTTGGGAACCTAAATCAGAACCAAAATTCAAATGATTTCTAAAGGACCAAATCCAAATAAAATAAAACTAAATTGGAATCAAATTCAAATCAATTTAAACACAAAAATGAACCTGCAAATACTCCAGAAGATTTTGAATAATCATTTGAACATACATTCGGACTCAAATTCAAAGGAAGTAAGTGCGGAAGACACTAAAATTGGACAAGACTCGGACTACAAGGGACAAAGAAACAACCTTGCACACTGAGCTCAGGAGGTTGATTCGAACTGGACTCAGACTTGAGTCAGATTCGACACCAATCAAACTACAACACCTCCTACGAACGTATTCAGTATATAACACGACAAATGCAAATGCCCACAATCTATAGTAGAATGCTCCTACGCATTCAACCTACGACCTACAAACAAATGCAAATGCCCACAATCTACAGTAGAATGCTCCTACGCATTCAACCTACGACCTACAAACAAATGCAAATACACAAAAACCCACCTGAGATTGGTGATAGGTGGGCATGATGTAGGCAACAATGGGTCTCCTACGAACAGTTCCAGGAGCTCGTAGTGGCTACAATGGGTTCCCGTAAATATGTACAAGTCTCTTGTGGATAACAACAGTATGTATGTCGTATGCACAACGAACCACTGTGGGCGCAAGTACAAGTATCTCCCACGACGATCCCTACGAGGTCAAATAAACTATATTGGCAGAGTTCATATAAGACTGCCATATGTGCCAATATGATCTTCGATTCAAACAAGTGCCTGTTGATTAAGATGGCAATACTGGAGATCGGCAACGAAGGACCCATTCCTACAAACAAATGCAACCCAACAAATCCCACCTGAGATTGGTGGAAGGGTGGATATGACATAGAAACAATGGGTGTTTTACAAACACTTCCGGGATATCGTAGTAGATACAGCGGTCCCCTGCAAATGAACTTGTGGATAACAACAGTGGATGTATCGTAGGTGCAACGAACCACTGTGGGCACGAGTATATACATCAAACCCACCTGAGATTGGTGACAGGTGGGTGATGCAAAGACAATGGTTCTCCTAGGAATATTTCCAAGAGGTCGTAGTAGATACAACAGTCCCCACAAAGTCAATGCACTATACTTGTAAGAAGCAACAAACAGTTGCAAGGTGTACGAGTACTACCCATATGTAGCAATCAAAGATCCGTCCTTGCAAGCAACTGTAAATTCATCAGAACAACCACCTCAGATTGGTGAAAGGTGGTCGTGACGCAAAGATAATGGCTCTCATACGAATACTTCTAAGAGGTCGTAGTTGATATAGCGGTCCCCTGCAAATGGATACTTGTGGATAACAACAGTGTATTGAAAGAACAACGAATCGTTGTGGACACAAGTACAGATATCACCTACGACAGCGGTGACCAAAATCTCCAAGTACATCGAGTACAAGGGCAACTCGATATACCAAAAAAAGGACACCCTCTGACATAAGGGAGTAAATGTTTGAACAAATTAGAACCAAACTTCCTGGTGTTCCAAAGCCTCCTCTTAGTTCTATATTTAAGAAGAAAACAGTTCTGGTGCCCACGAACACCAAAAATAACAAGTCCACTATACCGAATATCTTAAAAGGAATTCTTTCCAGATCAGCAATCATTGACCCCAAAGTTCATAAAGATGTCCCCGGTGAATGAGAAAGGGGAGTCAACATCAAAACGCCACCGGATCTGCAACACTTATGCAAGCAAACAGAAGGCGTCTACAACGCCACGCCACCGGATCCACAATACTCGTGCTAGCGGACAGAAGGTGTGTACAAGCCCTCAAATGAAAAGTTGTGCGCACTCAAATGGCTGTTACCTGCACAACTACAAAATATTTCAAAGTACCCCCACACAAGTGCACCGTAGTTTGTATACACATAGGTACACAAGGGGTAAATTCAATTGTAACCCTCTTGGGCCCCGGCGAGCGTGTTATTGGTACACACGTGATGCCTAGGGATGCTGCACGGGTCGATAAGTGAATTTTAGTTCGAACCTAATCCTTCTATACGGATCAATAGAAGTCGACAGGATTCAAACCTTTAAACGAATACACGGTTGTGGCGACTAGTGTATTTATTTCAATACATTCATATTAGGCCTTCAAGGCCTACAATCAAGAAAATTCGCAAATAAAGCATGAAAGCCTATGAAACCCGATCCTCCTAAGTAGATAAATAGGAGTAGACAGGGTTTGAGATATCAAATAAATATGTAGTCACTAAAGTTGACCAGATATTTATTTTGTACATTCATATTCGGCCTTCAAGGCTTTCAACAAAGAAAATTCATGAACAAAGACATAAAGCCTATGAAACCCGATCCTCTGTCGACAGCCAGATAGAGTCGACAAGATTCAAGCTTAAAATGAAAATGACCCCGAGCACCCCGATGGTGGCCGTGCTGAATGATGATCTCAACCGGAGGGGTTCTCAAATATTTCCAAATGTCTTCCAAACTCCACCCACAAATCCAAATTCCACAAATCCTAAAATCCAGATATTTAAATTCAAAATCAAACCATCAATCATTTAAATCAAAGTACATCCACCCTCCGCAACAGTTGCCGGGGTGGACAAATCAAAATTTACTTCAGCTCACAAAGAGCAAAATGCCTAGTCGAAAATATCATTAGGATCCATTCTCAAACAGTCTCCTGCCAGTAAGGACGTGATACGTGTCCTTTAACCGACGGTTTGCCGCCAAATGGCACCTCATGATAAACGGTTATGACGACCCGGGGCCCTTTGAACCGAGTGGTTTTGCCGCCAAATGGCACCACGAAATACCGGTTATGGCCAGAGCCAATACGCTCCTTAATGACATCAAATCCTTGAGGGCACAAAGCCTTATGTTAGCTAAGATGGATTTAAATTTGTCCCCTTAGGCAAATATCCATCCCAAGTCTACAAGGTACCCTTGGATGAAGCAACCCATGGCTGCCGACAAGGATCTTTCTGTCAGGTTGGGTCGACTACCTCCTCTGACTAAGTAGACCAGTGACCACGATGGCCCGGGACGACGGAACCATGGGATCTTGATCGGGCCCATCATCCATTCCTCCACCATCCGCTTTAAGTGCAAGATGGTGAAATGTCTATTTTAAATATCAAACTCCAGATTCCCAAATCCAAACATTTCAAGTACCTAAATCCATTGCTGCTACTATTTGCCAGATAACACGTATTCTTTATACGTATCTGATTGACGACTAGCCTTAATCGAAAGTTCTCTCTCGTGATCGGGAGGGGTAATTAACTATAGGGGCTTGCGCCTATAGGAAACCAGAACTCACATCATAAAGTCCTTGCAAAATGAGGGCGAAATCTCTGGGTAGTGTCTTATCTACAAACCCATCTTCCTTCCAAAATTTACCCCGGAACTTATTCCGTTAAAACTCCCTCGCCAAATAAAAAAAAAGAAAAAAAGCAGCAAGCAGGGAGGCCGGGGCCGAATTTTCGGAGCCCACACGGTCGACTCGCCTGATCTCCGCAGGAGGCGGAGATCCCGCCTGTTCTCGAATTGCCGGTCCCGTGTGGACCGGTTGGACCGGTCCAGTGGACCGGTCTAACAATACTCCCCTTCCAAAAATTTGATAGGAAATACTTGAGTTCGCAAGTTAATAAGAGGAGGATCGATCTCTCCCAAATCTCTAATGCCCGCTAGAGCCCAAAGAAAACCTAAATCTAAGAGATCTCAAATTTATGCCAAAGTCAAGATACCCAAACCCTAGGAAAACCAACTATTAAATGCATACAAAACAAAAGGAATTCCCTAAACAGTCCCTACATTCAAATTTATCTCTTAAACCCCCCAAAAAATCCTTCCTAAAAAACGCTATTTTTGAGCGGTCGGCCCGCGCCCGATCTCCACAGGAGGCGGAGATCCCGCCTGTTCGCAAATTGCCGGTCCCGTTTATTGTGGAAGTTTCTCAATAGTTTTCTTAAGCACAAAAAGCTGAAAAGGTTGTGAAAATCGGATTAGATAACCAATTGGAAGAAGGAAATGCTCATAGCTCAATGGTTAAACTGCGGTTGAACTGGGATTGAACCAGATGACATAATAAATATTATAATTATTTAAGTATAATATAAATTATGTAATAATTAAAAATTAAACGAAAATGAAATAGCTACTTTGATTAAAACTCATGAGCAAACTCAATTAAAGCTCAAAATAAAGCTTATTAAAAAGTTTGATTAACCATTAATGTTAATATAAGTATATGTATATTATATATATATATATATATATATATATATATATATATATATATATATATATTTATATGCATATTAATAAGATTTTAAATATGGATTGGTTTATTTGATTTCCTATTCTAGAAATTGACTATCATGAATGGTGAAAATAAGATTAAAGGAGAACTCCAGGGGCTACTAGCCTCATATCGCATGAATGAGAGAAATTATCTAAAATAGTCCCAGATTGTGAATACATTTATGAAAGAACAGGAAAAGATGCTTTATCTTGTGAATTTGCCTCCAAAGCCAAAAGTCTTAAAATTTGTAGTTTGGGATGAAGCATATTAGCATATATGATGTTTATGACATGATTGTGGAACAATATAATGCTTGAAATCAATGGACTATGTATTCCTCTCTATGATAAAAGAAATTTGGAGCGTCGTCAAACAAACATACTCAAAAGTGAAGTATGTCGTCCTTATCTATGAGATTAAAATTAAGATTTCAACAATCAAATAAGATAATCTTCATTTTATTGAGTAATTTAATGCAATGGATATTCATTGGCTTGAATTAGATTATCATCCAGGTCTCAAGCTATGATGCACCGACACTTCTCCTCAAAGATGCGTGCCGTGTCCGACACGACACTCGTCCGACACGTGTTCGACACGCCGAAACGTGTCCGACACGCGTATCTTAAATATTTTATAATTTAAAAAAAATATAATTTTTTATATTTTGCGAGATTTAAACTAAATTTCTTATTTCATATTCACAACACCAAATCAACGTCTGCATTTAATACCTATTCATCGAATATTTTTATTTTCATTTCTCTTTGGCAATGAAGGTATTTTCATCTCCTCTCTTTTTACACAATTACAAATCTTTCTCTTGTTGAACCAGAGTTGAAAGTAGTGATATTCAATGATGATGATATTGAAGGCCAAAAACAAACCTCTAAAGCTAATCCTAATAGTTGAAGCTTGAATGCTTGATGTTGTTGTAAGTGATTATTTACTTATATTTTTGTGGTTGTACTAGATATTTTGTATTAAATATTTTATATTATAAGCTTGACAAGTTATCATGTCATTCATTTATTATTATTTGTCATTTTTAATGTGATATTACATTAATATATATACACTATATAAAAAAATGTATTGCCGTGTCCGCGCCGTACCCGTGTCCTATATTTTCAAAAAAGGCCGTGTCCCGTATCCGTGTCGTGTCGTGTCCGTGTCGCCGTGTCCGTGCATCATAGGTCTCAAGATGACATGTCATGATGACGGGATAATTCTCAAGCAAATTTGTAAGAAGTGAAAGGTTTGAGTTTCTTGAAGGATTCAGTAATGATTTTGAGCAAGTTTGTGTCAAAATTATAAGCAAAGAAAACTTTTCATCACTAAGTTAGATTTTTTTTTCTCTCATACAAGCCGAAAAAGGAAAAAGAATGCTCATACTTGATGTTTTGATCTCCGAAATATTTGGGAAGAAATCTTATAACATGGTGGAGCAAGAAATAACCCATTATTTAAAAATTTAACTTTGATTTTGAATTTAGAAACATTGCTCAAGAAATCTGCAAGCTTCTGTGAGTCACAATCATTTTGAAAGAAGTAAAAATCGAATAGGAAGTGCCGAACTGCCAATGGAATTATACTGTGATAATAAATTTATCATCAACAATACTTACCTAGGACAACATGATTGTATCAAGCATGTGATGGTTGATAAACAATTCATAAAAAAAAATTGAAAGGTCTGTTGATCTGCACTCTATATGTGCTAATAGAAAATTAATTTTCAGTCATTCTCATCAAGAGACTCTGTAATCCTACACTAAAAAATGTTATAAGCAAACATGAATTGGTAGATCTAAACCCTTCAGTTTGAGTGGGTGTTGAAGGTTGGTGGGACCCACAAGTCAATGAATTGTGGTAGGAATCCTTGAGTGCTCTAATTAACGGTTCTAACCCTTGGATTTATCCTCTTATAACCCTTAAATTTCAATTTGTGTGCTTCGTCTTTCTATTCTAGCAGTCGGCCCCTCTTGGGTTTTTTTTCATATTTTTAAAAATAACTTTTATGTGGGAAAATGATTAAAATTGTCCCTGAACTCTTTATGAATGATTAAATTGTTCCCCAATTATATTAAATGGTGTTAACCTCTATGTAATAACCAAGAAATTACATACCTCGTATACATCAAGAAACAGATCGAATCTCCCGAAATCCAGCAAGAAATCCCGTTGAATTCCTGTAGCTCGGCGCCGTTGCGTCGCTTCTCCGGAAACTAAGCCCAAATCGCGTGCCAACTAAACGCCTTTCGCGATGTTAAATACCGAAGGAGATGAAGGCTTCGGCTGCTGCTTCTTACACGCGACCGAGCTCCCATCGCTACTTCCTCTCCTTCCCGTAAGCATTCGCTCTTTCACGCTGCTTCCACACGCCCGATTCCACACACGACATCTCTCCCTCACCTCACGAGATCCCGAGCTGCTCCCACGACGCTCTTCCACGCTCCAACCCGAAGCCTCCTCCGACTTTGTCCCGGTAGCCGGCCGACCCCATTCCACCGAGCTCGATCCCAATCTCCCTCCGATCTCCATCCCGTCCGACTCCAACAACCCGCAACTCCTGCGGGTTCGTTCGATCTAGAGGAGCCGAGAGAGAGAGAGATCAAGTTCCTACCTCATACCCGAGCTCCTCTTCCCCAAGATCGAACTCCCCTGTACCCGGCCTCCTCTCGTTCGTCCCTGAACCGAAAACCAAAGCCAACTCTCGTGGCTTTCTCTGACCTTGCAATCGGAATCCCTAGCCGACGGCATTCCCTTCCTATCGCGCTCTGTCACGACCATTTTGATCAAAGCAAGCACGGGAGCAAGCTGACTGTGAAGGTAATTTCTCCCTCTCACGCGCTCTGCTTCGACCAAATCCAATGATGTCGTCGAAAGAGGGAGGATGGGAGGTTAATTGGTTTTAATTAAACTTAATATTAATTGATTTTTAATTAAAACTAATATTAATTAGTTTTAATTAGAATTAATTTTTATTAATTTTAATTAATTATAATTATTTAGAATTAATTTTAATTAGAGATTATTTTAATTAAACATAATTAATTTTAATTAACTATAATCATTAAATTTAATTATAATTGTTATTATTAATTATGATTAATTTTAAGTAATTAATCATAATTAATCTTAACTAATTATGATTAATTTTAATTGAAGTTAATATTAATTAATTATGATTAATTAGTATATTTTTAAATTAAAATTAATTATTTATAATTAATTGAGGTCATTTATAATTAATTATAATAACTTATAATTAATTATAATTGATAAAGCACATACAAGTGCTCTCTTTCTCCCTCGATCCGTCGTCGACCACTCGACCCCGCGCAGGTATAACTCTCTAACCCTAAAACTCCGAGAACCCGATTTCATCGCATACGTCGAGACAAAACGACCACCTATACACGCTTTTCTTAGCGTGGTGGGAGGGAGTGCGTCACGACGCTTGCGACGAAGCGGGTAATCACCTAAATTCCTTCTTGGAAGTTTGTATCGCCTTGGAAACCCCGCCTATACACGCTTTTCTTAGCGTGGTGGGGGATCAAAAAATACACGGCCGCGGTGTCCTCGAAAGAGGGCACCTACCATACACGCTTTTCTTAGCGTGGTGGGAAAGGCCCAGTTTTCCATAGTTTTCCCCTAAACGGGGGAGACGCCGGAAGGTTGCCGAAATTTCGGGTGAACGCAATGTGAACACTTGGACTTGATTGCACTCGAATGACATGCAAGAACAAAGAGCTAGAACTTGTTTGAACTCAAAGGACGATCGAACTTGGACTCAGCTTGTGAACATTTGGACTTGATTGAACGGTGGACTCGGACTTATAAACTTGATTCAATCGACCTAAGTGAACTCAAACCCAAACAAATTTGAAAATATAAGATTTGAACTTACATTTGATTTGAAAGTCAAATGAGAAGAACAATTTGGGACCTGGATTTGGTTGAACACAGAAGAACAACAGAGGACTTGTGGACTGTGGACTTGAACTTGAACAAAACCTAAATGACTAATAAAAGGCCGAATCCAAATAAAATGAAATCAAATTGGAACCAAAATCAAATCAATTTGAACTTCGAACTTCTGAAGATCCTGAACCAAAGATTTGAACTTGCACTCTACACTCAAAGTTAGAACAAGATGTGGACAACAAGAACTTGTTCATTTGAGCATGAACTGCACGACACCAAGTAAAGTTTGGGTTTGCAAACAATAGATTCAAATCCAGGTGAATTCCATATGGCAGTAGAAGACTTGAATGAATATTGAAGACTCATATTGAGTTTGAAACTCAAGTCTGAATGAAATTGAACTTGGATCCAAACACATACAAGGACAAGGCTTGAATCCTGTGCAAGGGAGCTCAAACTACAATAACATTTGTATGGTCAATAGTGACTCAAGATACGTTACAAGACCTCGATGCACAATCTCCTACGACAATCCCTACAATGCCTGTTGATTGAGATGGCAATATTGGAGACCAGCAATCAAAGACCCATCCTCTACAAAAGAGTACAATCAAGAACCACCTGAGATTGGTGAAAGGTGGTTTCAATGCAAAAGTAAGGGTTCTCCTACGAATACTCCTAGGAGCTCGTAGCTGATACGACGGTCCTCCGCCAGCAAACACAAGCCACTTGTGGATAACAACTGTGGGTACTTCGTAAGCACATCGAACCACGGTGGACACAAGTATAAGTGTCACCTACGACAACGGTGATCAAGATCTTCTCGATCCTGTATTCAAGAAGGGGAACAACTCTGGCATCCACAAATATCAGAAATATCAAGTCTACTACGTTAAAGATCTTAAAAAGAGTCCATTTCAAAATAATGTTCATAGACTTCAAGAAGAGCCTTCCCCGGTGAATGAGAAAAGGGGAGAAAATATCAAGATGAGAACACACCTCGTAACACCAAGAATCCCACGCCACCGGATCTGCAACATTCGTGCAAGCAGACAGAAGGCGTCCACAACTATTTCAAAATACCTCTGCACGTGCATTATAATTTGTATACACATAAGTACACTAAAGGGGGAAATATATTCTCAACCCGTATGGGCCCCGGCGAGCGTGTTATTGGTACACACGTGACGTCTAGGGATGCTGCGCAGGTCAACAAGTGAATTCAAATTCAAACCCGATCCTTCTATACGGATCAATAGGAGTCGACAGGGTTCGAACCATTAAGCAAATATGTGGCCTTGACGACCAGAATATTTGTTTTAATACATTCATATTAGTCCTTCAAAGCCTAAAATCAAGAGAATTCGTCGATAAGGGTATAAAACCTACGAGAAACCCAATCCTCTGTCAACAGCCAGACAGAGTTGACAAGGTTTAATCGACAAAGGGAAATGACCCCAAATACCCCGATGATGGCCGTGTTGAATGCAGATCTCAACCGGAGGGATTCCCAAATACTTTCAATTATCTCCCAAAAGTCCATTTTCAAATACTCCAAAGCTCTACCCAAAATACCCACAAAAATCCCAAAACCCAAAACTCCATAAAATCTCAAAAAAATCCCAAAAGTCCAAAAATATTTAAAATTGAAATCATCCATCCGTACTTAAAGCAAAATCCATCCACCCTCCGCAATAGTCTGCCGGGGTGGACAAATTCAAATAAACTCTAGCTCACAAAGAGCCAAATGCCTAGTCGAAAATATTACTAGGATCTATTCTCAAACAATCTCTTGCCAGTAAGGACGTGGTACGTGTCCTCTAACCGACAGTTTCGCCGCCAAATGGCACTGCAGGTAAACGGTTATGACCCGGGGCCCTCTGAACCGAGTGGTTTTGCCGCCAAATGGCACCACAGATAGCGGTTATGGCCAGAGCCAATACGCTCCTTAATGGCGTTAAATCCTTGAGATATGAATCAATAGGATATGATCGATAGGGCACAAAACCCTCTGTTAGCTAAGGTGGATTCAAATTTGTCCCCTTAGACAAACATTCAACCCCGGTCTACAAGGTTCCCTTGGACGAAGCAACCCATGGCTGCCGACAAGGATCCTTCTGTCAGGTTGGGTCGACTACCTCCTCTGACTAAGTAGACCAGGGACCACGATGGCCCGGGACGACGGAACCATGGGATCTTGATCGGGTCTATCATCCATTCCCCCACCATCCGCTTTAAGTGCTAGGTGGTGAAATTTCCTATTTTAAATATCAAACTTTTCAAACATTTCCCAAATTCTAAAATCCAAACCCAATTTTCAAATCCAAATTCTACCAATATCCAATCTTTCCAATTCCATATCCATGCTGCTACTATATGCCAGATACACGTATTATATACGTATCTGATTGACGACTAGCCTTAATCGAAAGTTCTCTCTCGTGATCGAGAGGGGTAATTAACTATAGGGGCTTGCGCCTATAGGAAACCAGAACTCAGATCATAAAGTCCTCGCAAAATAAGGGCGAAATCTCTGGGTAGTGTCTTATCTACAAACCCATCTGCCTTCCAAAATTTACCTCGGAACTTAGTTCGTTAAAACTCCCTCGCCGAATAAGAAAAGCGAGTGGAGGCCGAGGCCGAATTTTCGGAGCCCACAAATGGCCATTTTGGTCCCTCATGTCCTTAAAGAGCAACTAAAATAGTCCCATTATGGGACTATTTTGGCTCCTTTTTAAAAGTTGAGGAATCAAAATGATCATTGAGGAATGAGGATCATTTTAATTCTTCATAAAGAGTCAAGGGACCATATTGGTTCTTTTCTCGTTGTTATTTATTTCCAATGGAAGTCTTTTGTTTTATACATACAACTATAAAATTCAAAATAGTTTTTTCTATTTTTCTACCTTTCAAAAGTTACGAACAATGATCTCTTAATGATAGTTGGCTTCTCTTTACATGTGTCATTGGTTACTAGTGTTGATTCGCCCTTTTATGTGAGAAGAGTTATAACTCATGCTAACAAGCTGATTCAATGTTATTGGAATGGACTTTGACCTTATAATGGATTCCAATTAGCTGAACATATTTCGCCTCATAGCTCATTTAATTTTATCTTTCTGATGCACCTTGAACAACTTGAATCTTGATCTTTGGCTCCTTATCCGAGACATGTATGTCATAAGCAGTCATATGAACCTCCCTGACTATGTAGGTTTATAATGATTGCAAGGACGGACTATGAAATATGTAAAACAGCCAAGGTAGGAGTTTAGAGATCTAAGAATTTTGATTATGTTATATATATTGAAAGGGATATATATTCGAAGGAAGTCGAGAAGGAAACATGAAAATATTACTTTGAAAATGATTAAATGACAGTTTTACTGATAAAATTTCTTGGAAGAACATAATAAACAAAATAATGAGGTATATTATTGAATTGATTTAAAAAAGTGAAGTGAAATTAATTTTTAAGAAGCAGAAAGGTAGAGTTTAGTTACATATATGACCTCTTATTCAGATTTAGAGAGTTGTAGTGATATACGGGTTGTTTGTCTAGCAAGTCTTTTTTTTTATTGAAAATTAATGCTAAAAAATATTTTCATATTAGTACTAAAAACAAAGTAGTTTATCTAATATTATGATATTTATAGGGGAATCAAACCTATGAGTCATATAATGAAGTTATGGGGAGAGAGATGGAATATAATAATCAATTTGATTAAGTGCTAGTAAAATTCAATATGGAGAGGTGATTTTTGAGTAAAGTCATTTATTGGAAAAATAGTGAGCAATGAAAGGATACATTATTTGTTAATATTATTGAGAAGGAACATGATTATCAAAAGAATTAATTTGATGAACACCAAGAAAAAAAAATTGTTTCAAAGGCATATTAAAGTATCATGAAATTTATGTTTAATAAAGGGTTGACTTTTTTTAAGATTTTCCATGGAATGAAGTATGAACAGAGTTTCCAAGTGATGTTGGCTTGCTAAAAGGTTTTAGTATTTTAGATAACATCTTTTTGTATTGGTTATGAAGAAAAGGATATTCAAAATTAGGTGCTTTATTGTATACTTTTGAATATATTTTTCTCAAATGATATGTCTCTAATCAAGGAGAGATTTTTTGAAGTGGAACGGCATAATAATGAAGAAAATGTTTAGAAGATGTAAGGGCTCAGGATTAATAGATTGAAGACAAACTACTTATTATACTATTCTAGTGAGTGTAACATTAGTTCTTGTCAATGAATATTACTAGAAGTGAAAATGATGCTTAGCATGATGTGTACACATCATGGTTTAAAATTGCGCAATATGAGGCTCGCCTTGAGGCCCGTCTTTGCGCAATTCCAGTAAAAAATGCCTCGATGCTTACGCCTCGAGTTATTTTTATGAGGCTTGTGCCTCAACTTGGTTGAGGCCCGCCTTGAGAATCACCTCACTGGCATGAGGCTTACGCCTCACACTATATTTGCTAAAACTTACATAAATCTTGAAGTAAATGCCCGACATTGGACTCTATAGGAGAGGAGGAAGGGGTGAGAGCAGTTCATCATAATGATGATTCAAATGAAGAACCCCTTAGTGATGACAGTGTTGATGACTTATGAATTCTTATGTGATATGTCATTGCTATTTAATATTTATTTTTGAAAATTGGAATTATATGTTAATGAAAAGAATACTGGGATTTGGGAAAGATAGAATTTTGAGTTGAACTATATTTCATGTTGTCTTATTATTGGGATATTTTTATTTCACTTCATATCTTATGTTTTTTTATGTTTTATATTATTCACTCATTAGCATATAAAAAATTTATCATTTTATGTTTACGCAATCTTTTGATTTTGAGGCTTACGCCTCAAAACGCCTTGAGGCTTACGCCTCGCCTCGCCTCATGAATGAAAAACGCCTCAATACCCGAATACGCAATTTTAAACATTGGTACACATCTAAATCTATTATTCAAAATAATTGGGGAATAGATGATGATAATTTTTAAAGTTGATGGATGGTTAGAATAAAGAAATACTTCAGGTATTATTAGATAAAAGAATATCATGGTGATTAAAGTATATTTTATAAAATTGTAATTTGATATGTTGGGATTTATGGATTTGAGTGTTGGATAGTAAAGAGATCACTTATAGTTAAATTAAGAGTGACGAAAAAGATAATGTTAGGATAGATGTATTGAAACTAGGAATGATAAGTTGATAAAAGATTATTTTAAAAGGATACTAGAAATACCAATTATTGATGATATGGTTCTATAAATAGATTTTGATAATTTTAGCAAGAAAAGATGAAGGGTAGAAAGATGCACCAATAAAATAGATTAATAAAAGTAATACCAAAGGATTAAGAAGGAAAAACAGGTTGATTTAAGGTATCTTTGATACAATTTTACAGCTCATGTGATATTGAATTAAACTGAATGGAGAATGATGTGGTCCTACGTGGTTGGGAGGATTCTCATGATTTTAATGGTGTTCCTAATTCTGTGGTATGAGTGTTAAAAATTTTGATCTTTTCAATGATTAAGTTCATAAAATTAAAGTTTTTCTGGAATTACATTACTATAAATGTGGAACTCCTCTTGAATTGATCATTTTGACGAAAAGTGTACCTAGAAGGTGATTTCTAGTACCACAATATTCTTGGATTCCGCAACCCCCCTGCCATTTCTCCCTTCCTCCCTCTTTTTCATATTTTTTATTTTTTATTTTTTGTTTGCCTAATTGTTACCTTTTCTTCTGTTCACATTTAATTCAGACAGGTTTTTGTTTGTTACACATCCTCGGCAGAGTGATTCCAACTTCCCATAGAGTCAGACTATCCACCTATTCTCATTTTTTTTCCTCCCCGGCGGTTACATAGGTCCATTCTACCCCACTCATCTTTTTTGAGTAGTTTCAGAGAAAACAAATAAAAAAAATTAATGTCATATTTTTAGTATTCTTGTGCTGATTTAGTGAGATCTTTTTATTTTTGAGCTTATTTATTTTCTTTAATTGATCTGAAAGAACACTTGTTCTAATGCTGTTCTGTTGCTCTTTGAGTTTAACAAGTCACTTGGACTGCCCAGAATGTATAGTAGCGCAAGCTTTTTGTTTGTGGTCAATATTTCTTACATCTTTAAGTTTTACATCAGTGATATCCAAATTGTTCTCACCCAAACTTGATCATCCAAAATTTTTCTGAACGCCTCTAAGCTTTTGAACATTTACCATATAGATTTAGATAATAGTGCACCTGCTATAATTCTAATTTTTGTTATGAAAATGTTTCAGGTACATTACTACCTTTTTACTCATATGGTTTCTTAGTAAAAGAGCTGTTATACTACCTCCTAGGATTCAAGAGCTACAGTTTGGTGGTTACGTAAAATCTGGTGAGCTTTTTTTAGTGTTAAAATTCATCCTAATTTTATATTTTTTCTTCTACTATGACTGTAGTCTGAGTTGTGTCCTTTTTCAGTGTTATTATTATTATTTTTTGCTTTCGATGACAGAGCCTTAATGGTTAACGCCATTGCACAACTATAATTTGAATGTCAACAAATTTTCTTTACTAGTTGCTTTATCAAGGATTTATTTTTTTATACTTGCAGTCAATTGTTGGCTAAGATAAGCATACATGTAGCTCTTATATTATTTTTTGAGAAAAGGACAAAAATGATCCCTCAACTTTATGTGAGGGACCAAAATGGTCCCTCAACTCTACTAAATAGGACCTTTTTGGTCCCGCCATGTGATGGTGAAGTTGATAGTATTAATTATGAGGACAATTTGGTCATTTTTAATTAAAATATTCAATCAATGAGTTTAAGTAGGTTTTATACTTTTTGTAAAAAAAAAAATTATTAAACTTTTCTTTAATAAAAAAATTAAATAAATTTAAATTTAATAATTTCACTATTTTTTAAATGTTTATGTATGCAAGACAAGCTCTAATCACAAAATTTAAATTTAATAAATTTAAATTCAAGATAAGCTCTAATCTCACGAAAGTAAAAAAAAAACTTTTGGCATTGTTTTAGTACAAACATTGTAGCTAAAGCAAAAATACATTTCATTTAATGATCAAGCATTTCTATTTTCAATCAAAATACATGAGTATGTCAATACCCCATACAAAAACTCTGGATCAAGAAGACAATAGCATAAAGTATGTCCATTCTCCATACAAAAAATCACTTAACAAAACCAAAAATATATTTCATTAATGGCTTGTCCATACCCAAACAAAATTTCATGTGCTTCAAAATGCTCATTCAATGAGATTTTTTTCTTTTGGAGGTGTAAACCTAAAAAAAATATAAATATTTAATTAGATTGACATGCATAAGAAGAAATGAATTACGAAAAAAAGTGAATCAACATATTAAAAGTGTTGCATTTGAAGATCCTTGAGTGAGAACTTCCAAAGCAGGTTTAGTTTGAGGTCGTCTGATGCAATCAAAAATAAGCAAAAAATAGGCCAACCATAATTTTTTGCTAGAAAAGATATTTCCTTACTAGGATAAAGAAATTACATAAAGACACTTTTGAAATAACAAAAACAACAACTTTATATCATATAAAACGACCATACAACAAAAGACACTTACAAACGACTCAAACAAAACACCTAAAGTTGCATTCATCCATTGAGAGAAGAAAGATACAAGTGGGGTGGATTCTTGCGGGTAGAAGAAGAGGTTAGAAGCCAAGACGAAACATAGGAGAAGCTCGCAAGCATTCCCATGAAGAAGAGAAGAGAGAAATGGAACAAGCTCGCAAGCTTTTCCAACAAAACCCTTAGATTTTCTATTCCAAAAATCTCATTATAACACACTTTTTTTATTCCAAAACATCTACTATTTATAGACCAAAAGAGGGCAGCTAAACAGCCCCTTAAAGCATTAATTAAACCTATTAGATTTAGGGAAATGAAAGGCCAACAACCACCAAACAGCAGCCCCAAACCGGCTCAGGAAATAGGGAAAAAAAGGCCACGGGAAACCTAGCAAGCAGCCATGGGAAACCCAACCATCAAGGGAATCGAGGAGCCAGCACAAAGAATAAAGGGCCAAGGCACAGGAAAACCAGCCAGCACAGGAAAAACAGCTAGGGCCACGGGAACAACAAAAGCCCAAGAGAAACCGAGGGGGCAAGGAGGAAACCGAGAAGGCAGCATGGGGAAGGGGAAAAGCCAAACTTTTCCACACATAATGAGCTGAAATTAGTAGAGAAACCTTTTTGAATTAATGAGCTAAAGTCACAACTTAAGCATTTATGAGCTAAAACCAGGTAGATCCCAAATATTAGCTCCAAATCAAAGCAAACAAGGCCCAAACCGAGAGCACCAGCAGCCCAAGGGTCAAAACAAATTCTCATATTGTTTTGACCTCCCCTTTGCATGCATCAGATACTCCCCTACTTGAAAAACTCATCTTCTGATGAGTTGTCTTTTGATTTGATCCGAGGAGGCGGTGGAAGTGCATCTAACTCTTGAATCTTTGCCGCACACTTCTTCAGGATTTCATCTCGCTCTTGCTTGAATTGTTCTTGCAGATGCCTCCTTTTCTTCAAATAATTTTCCATACTCATATGCATCTTTATCTGTAGTTTGAATAATTCGTTCTGTATCAGATCTGTTGAATCGCCTTCTGTTGGAACTTATCTGTTCATAGGGATTTGGAATTAAGGAACACCTGGCTGATTTTCTCCCACTTCTGATTCACTGATTTTGTTGTTTTTCATTTTTTTTTCAAACACTTAAAAGAAAACACAAAACTTAAAAGACACAACACTAGAATAACAGAAACCTAGGAAGACACAAACATAGGCTCACATGACACACATAACAACTGCTATGACTCACCAAGACTTACTCGACAAACCGGGATAAGAAATTGCTCTGATACCAAATTGATGCAATAAAAAATAAGAAAAAAATTAGGCCAACCCTAATTTTTTGCTAGAAAAGACATTTCCTTACTAGGATAAAAGAAATTACATAAAGACACTTTTGAAATAATAAAAACAACAACTTTATATCATATAAAACGACCATACAACAAAAGACACTTACAAACGACTCAAACAAAAAACCTAAAGTTGCATTCATCCATTGAGAGAAGAAAGATACACGTGGGGTGGATTCTTGCGGGTAGAAGAAGAGGTTAGAAGACAAGATGAAACATAGGAGAAGCTCACAAGCATTCCAAAGAAGAAGAGAAGAGAGAAATGGAACAAGCTCGCAAGCTTTTCCAACAAAAACCCTCAGGTTTTCTATTCCAAAAATCACATTATAACACACTTTTTTTATTCCAAAACATCTACTATTTATAGACCAAAAGAGGGCAGCTAAACAGCCCCTTAAAGCATTAATTAAACCTATTAGATTTAGGGAAATGAAAGGCCAACAGCCACCAAACAGCAGCCCCAAACCCGCTTAGGAAACAGGGGAAAAAAGGCCACGGGAAATCAAGCAGGCAGCCACAGGAAACCCAGCAGGCAGCCACGGGAAACCCAGCCATCAAGGGAACCGAGGAGCCAGCACAGAGAACAAAGGGCCAAGGCATGGGAAAACCCGCCAGCACGGGAAAACAGCCAGGGCCACGGGAACATCAAAAACCCAAGAGAAACCGAGGGGGCAAGGAGGAAACTGTGAAGGCAGCATGGGGAAGGGGAAAAGCCAAACTTTTCCACACATAATGAGATGAAATTAGTAGAGAAACCTTTTTGAATTAATGAGCTAAAGTCACAACTTAAGCATTTATGAGCTAGAACCAAGTAGATCCCAAAAATTAGCTCCAAATCAAAGCAAACAAGGCCCAAACCGAGAGCACCAGCAGCCCAAGGGTCAAAACAAATTCTCATATTGTTTTGACCCCCCTTTTGCATGCATCATCGTCACTCCAAAAACTCCGAGGGCTAGTTAAAATAACATTTTTGAAATGAAAATTGTTGACATTTTGAAATTAAAATTGATTAGATGTTATAACTTACGATCTCAACATATGGTTGGAACACTTCCTGAACTTCTCCTTGTCCTTGTTCAGTATTTATTCTCTTATCACATGTTAAGCTATTGTGCCCACTTTGTCCACATCTACAATAGTGAAGCTTAACATTGGCTCCCTTAATTTTTTAGGGATTTAATGTGATGGTTCTTCATTGGTTGTTCTTCTTCGCATCTTCATTGGTCTTCCCCTATTTGATTTATTGTATTTTGGTGGCAATGGTGGTATTCTGTTACTCATTGGCCACTCATTAACACCGTTCAATGACTTTATGTTTGATTCATAAATTTTCATGTAAGTTTCTTTTGCGTAGAAGGGATGCACAAAATCTTCGCAGTCTCCCATTGTCGTATAGATTGCAGCACATGCGTGTTCGCATGGAATTCCACTTCCACTTCTGACAATAACAAGATTTTAAGTCCAAATTGACCTTGTACTGACCTCCATGTATAGTACTTATCTCATAGTCATTATCATCTGATTTGTAAACTATGCAAGAACCTGCTTCATGCATATTTTTTCCCATAATTTCCTTTATTCTAGGACATAGCTTTCCATTCCAAGTTAATGCCTTCTTGTTCTCCACCATTCTTGTCATAACCATTGCTCTAATACTTTCCAGCATCGATATAATGGGTAATTCTCTAGCATCATGAATGTATGAGTTAAAACATTCGCTGATATTGTTGAGCAATGTGTCACATTTAGGTGTAAAACTGAAATGAGACTAGGACCACTCATTTGGAGCCTTATCATTTAACCATTTATGCGCTACAATGTTTAATTGCTCCAACTCTTTCATACTGAACTTGAATTGGTTAACAGTGCTTGCCTTTGCTGCTACCTATAAGGCATTCTTCAAAGCCATGCTAGTGCAACCGACAAATTTTAAATTTTGATGCAAATGGCTTACACAATATCTATTGATAACATCATGTAGAATGTTCTGGAAAGCAGGTACTAAACTTTTTTGCTTATCTGAAATGAAAGTATATTGTTGCTGATTCTCCAAGATCTGCAGATCTTTACCTAACAACAACAGAAATCATTCCCAACTGCTTCTACTTTATATCTCAACGACTTCCCATGCAATAGGAAATATGATATTATTAACATCAAGCCCTACAATTGTTAAGAGTTGACCTCCTTGTTGCCCTTTCAGAAAACATCCATCAACACCAACAATCGGCCTACATCCCGATAGAAAGCTTTTTTTGCATGCGTCAAAGCAAACATAAAGTCGTTGAAATCGTTTTCCCACATAAATCTTGGTCTTTAGTAGTAAGCAAAAAATTGTTGATTCTGGATTACTCCCTAATACATCCAGACAGTAGTCCCAAATTTTATTAAAATGATCTTCCTCCTTCAAGTAGATGAATTGATGTGCCTTCTTTAGTGCCTTTTTGGCTTGAGGTTTTGATACATGCAATTTCAAGCATCCATAACTTCTTTCTAAAGACACTACATCTTATATGGGGTTTGAGTTTGACTCTATTCACAGACCTCTTTGCAATAACTATTGATGTCAAAGTCTTGCTATGATCTATGTACATGTATGATCTTGTAAAGATTTAATCTACCATGACTTGCTTCCTTGATGTGTTGAGATATAAATGATAAAAGAGAAGTTAGGGCGTCGGTCTACATATAACCTTACATCTTTTATCATTCTTTATAAACTTAATTGTTTTCCCCGTCAAAATAGACCAATTTTCAACAGCGGTTTTGAACTCCTTCCCACTAAATGGCATGCTTATTTCGAAATGGTTGGTATTGAAATCTGTCATTAGGTTGAAGGTTGGCCATTTATAAATTTCTTCTTCATCACTGCCATGAAGACTACCATCATCACCCGAGTCCACAAAATCACTATCACACTTTCCCCCTTTAAAATTATAGTAGGATTTTCTTCAATGGTTCCAATGATTTGCTTTCCTTTGAGTTTAGTTCTTTATTTCATATGCAAAACAATCATCAACCTTGTCATCATCATCAACATCATAACAATCAACACTATCGTCTTTACCATAACCATCACTATTGTTAACCTGTACATTACTGTTAATACCATTCTCCTCAGTTAAACCACCAAATAATTGTGAGAAATTAGAATATTCAAGCCACTCAGTAGGTATTTCATTTCTAAGATTTAGTCTTATTGTAAAATATTGAAAGTTAACAAATGCCAAAAAAAAAATAATCAAATCCGCAAAATAAAGTTTTAAAAGAAAATAATACCTCTTGACTATGTTGTGTTCGACTATGTGACTCTTTGCTCCCGAGTAGCGGGCGAGGTAGGTGCGGTGAACAGCAAAAGATTCATAGTAAGTGTTGCAACGTCGATCCCGAATGAATGAAGATCTCTAGACTGCTGTGGGACTTGTGTTCGAACCGGTCGATGGCTCGCCATGGCTTCGGATGGTCCCTAAGGCTACAGGGGCAGGAGCAGGAGCAATAGTCAACGTGTGCGCGGGGCTGCGAACTGTGGTCTTATGTAAGCCCAAGGGGCAAAGTTATCTTTTAGTTTCTTTTAAGGTCTGTATATAGAGGCCCTTGCTCTTGTATTGGACAATGATGGATTATTAATAAAAAAAGTTTTGCACTCTTGTTCTTTGAGAAGAATTTTGGTGAGATCCCTATGGGAGAGAATCTTAGTATCCACCAGCCACTGAATGGGTCCGGGCTTGTGGTTGAAGTCTTTTGGTGAAGGGCAACGTATCACTCGTCAGCTGCAGGAAACGTCCGGGCTCACGATTTTATCTTTCTTTCCCTACACTTATTTTCTCCTTCTCCCTTGACCGCCATCCATACCCCCTCCATAGCCGCCGGCCAAGCTTACCTCTTCCCTCAGCCCACTCTATAAACCGAACTCCACCACCACCTCCTAGCCGGAAACCCCATCCCCTCCATTAAGCACCGGTCCCCTTCCCCACAACCCTTCCCTTCCCCATCGAAATCCACACCTCCTCCCTCTTCCCTTGGTTCCACCCATTCAAATCTTGCATTCAAAGCCCTCCAATTTGAGCCCTGCTTATTTTGTGAATAATTTAATTTCATATTCCAATAAATTTAAATTTTGAATTTGTTTCCTAAAATGAGAATCCCTATTTTAGGAAAGTTCCTAAATTTATGCCCATTTGAATTTTAAATAAGATTGGAATTAAGTCAATCCTTCATAATTTAAAATTCTAATTCAAGCAAGCATTAATTTTCCTCTCATAAACCCCTCCCCTCCTTGAGACTGCCGGCCCCTACTCATCCACAAGTTTGAATTTCAAATTCAAATAGCCTCTTGATTACTTTCCTAAATTAATTAATTGTTAATTTGGAAAGCTTCTTAAATTGAATTCAAATAGATTTGAATTTCAAAAACCTTTTCGGATTAATAAATCCATTTTAGGACGCCCCTCCAAACTCTCCAAATCTAAAATTAATTTCAGATTTAATTCCCAATCCTAATTAATGCTCGATTCACATTCATTGAACCTAGACACCTCATCCTTCCCTCACACTTGGCCGGCCCCTCTCTCCCCTCTATCCTAATGATTTTCTTCCTAATTAAAGACCCCAATTAAGGAGATAATTAATTCCTCTCTTCCCTCCCTTCTTTCTTGTTTGAATTTCAAATTCAAATCCATTAATTGAGGGAAATATGAGATGGAATTTTAGATCTTTAATTTTATTAACTGCCCCCCCCCCCCCCCCGTTCGTCTTAGGTCCCACTCGAGCTGCTCCAAATCACGGAAATCCCGATATTGGACAGGGAAGACAGAAATAGGCTTAGTGTTTTAAGGTAATCTCAGCCATTTAATTTGAATTTCTTGATTTGGAAATATGCAAAGTGAAAGATTAAGTGGATAAGGGCTGGATTTGATCAGGGCTTAACCAAATAAGCTGGTTTAGACGAGATTTTAGCTTGATTTGGATTTGGTTAGATTCAATTAAGCGTGAATTGGACTCCGTTTAAAAATTGAGTCAACACTCCTGCTGTATGATCTCTCTTTATGCCATTAAAGATGAAATTTAAAGTTACTGTTGACTTTATATAGTATGAACGAACTGCCTTCTTAGTTAAATGCTTGGACTACGTGTGCGAAGAGCATAATAATGAATATGTGGTCTTGATATAGTATAATTCTAATAAAATTAAACTTTCTTAGGTGGTTTGCTGCTCGGGAGAACTTTATCCGTCTTGATAACCATGACTCTAGGAACCTCAATGGCTGCTCGGTTAGGGCCTTTGGCTATGGCTGCTCATCAGATTTGTTTGCAGATATGGTTGGCTGTATCTCTTCTGTCTGATGCACTGGCTCTTTCTGCACAGGTTTGCATTTTTATAGTTTAGTCATTTTCTATTCCCTCTGTCCTTTTTTAGTTTTGACTACATATTGTTTGAATCTTTCATAAATTTTCCTTAATGGCCTTTATTTCTTTTTTTCCTTTCTAAGAAAATAAAAACATATACATTTGATTGCCTGGACTGCATGTTTTCCAAACATAGATGGTATATATATGATTTTTATTGCTGATCTATATGTACATGCAGCATATATATACTCATTCGGTAATTTTTTTTGTTTGATTGTTAGGCATTGATTGCAAGTTCTTATGCAAAGTTCGATTACAAAAGAGTGAAAGAGATTACACACTGTGTCTTAAAGGTAATTTTCTCTTTATTTATGCCTACTGCTTAATATTTTGATGCTACGCAAGTTATATACTATTTTTAATGTTATAATTTTACCTCCAGCTAAGAATTTATTGTGCATCTTGATTAACGAATATGCTTTTCTATCTCAGACAGGACTTCTTACAGGAATCGCTCTAGCTATAATTCTTTTTATGTCATTTGGCAATATTGCTGAATTATTCACCAAGGATGTAGAATTATTAAACATCGTTAGAACTGGGGTTGTGGTAAGCAATTTTAACACACTCGGTCTGATTTACTTTCTCAATGTGGAGGAATTGGCTTCTTTATAAATTCGTTTCAGTTTGTCAGTGCCAGCCAACCCATTAATGCCCTCGCTTTCATTTTTGACGGACTTCACTATGGTGTTTCAGATTTTGCTTATTCAGCTTATTCAATGGTATGTTGAACTTCACGAGCCCTCTTTATGACATTTTGTCCATGCATTTAATGTATACCTGTTTTGACCACTTTGAGAAGTAACATACTTCACTGTATATAGATGGCTGTTGCTGTGATATCATCTGCAGTTCTACTCTATGCTTCTCCTCGTTTTGCTATTAATGGAGTCTGGTGTGGCCTAACACTTTTCATGACTTTGCGTATGGCTGCAGGAATTATGAGGTGAGCATTTTCGTGTTCAATGAAGGATCTTCACTCTTCAATTTGTTCTCAGAAACTGCATAGATTTAGTAGTCTTCCGAGGACCTTTTTTCTTATGAACTTGAATCACAATTTTAAAGCTTACAATTACTATCTGATTAATTTTTATATGAGCTGTTCTTAGAGGATGGTCCTGGAGTCATAGTTAAATTGTATTTATTGTGAACTGGAGGTCATTAGTTCAAATCATGGAAACATTATTTCTACATTGGGGTAAAGATACATACATCAATTTCTCCCTAAACCTTATATTGCCAGGAGCCTCATGCACTGTAGAAAGAAGTAACTAGGAAAACTTAGATTTTTAAATTTTTTGAATGAGCATTTTCACTTAAAGCTACATAGAAAAAAAAAAAAATACAATAGCAAACGCAAAAAATAATTAATCCTAGTAGGTATTAGCTCGTCATTTGATCCATTTAGGGGTTGCTGATTGATGCCAAGCGAGCAGTAGTGTGATGGCTCTTTGTTTATTGTATACTAACATGTGGGAGAGGTATTTCCTTACAAGCAATGAATTAGTGGCCTCTTATTTTTTCTCATCTAGCACTCCCGTCAGCCCTTCTTGGTTATGGCTCTTTAACACTCACCTTCAATTGGATGGCAGAGATCAATCATTCAAAGTTTGTTTATAATATTTTTGAATGTGGGTTTTTTGAATCCTTTGGTGAATATGTCGGAAAATTGTCATCTATTTGGGACTAATAGAGTGCAAGATCAATCCGCTTTCTACTTTTTTATTTATTAAATATCTATCCACTTTTACATATTTGATATGATCATGTTGTATAGGATCATGAACAATGCTTATGATAGATTTATTCTCGCAAAAAATCTGCATATTCTATTCTCATATAATTTTTAAATCTCCCAGAATGATTTTAAACTATAGGAGATATCTTCAACAATTGCTTTGAATTCAGATTCAACGTTGAATCTTGAAACAATAGATTGCTTCTTTCTTCTCTATGTTATCGTGTCCTAAAGTGGATCTCCTATCCACTGGTGAATCTGTAAATTCTACATTAGTATAACCTTCAAGCTGTAGATTGTTATTATATTTTTTTTGTGGACTTGATTTAAGTTACCTAAGAACTTAGTAATTAGGTGAGATTTCTTGGGTTTGTTCATAAATTGACTTATGAGACTTACTGCAAATGCAATATTAGATCATATTTGCCTTAGATTAATTTTCTAATTAATCATTGGTATTGTCTGATGCTGACTTCTATTTCTTCATCTAATCTGTCTAGTTTCTGACCTGATTCATTTGGAGTTTTAAATGACTTACAATTAATTATCTTTGTTTCCCATAATAGGTTCATAGCATATTTTTGTTTACGCTCATCTCTACTTTTTTAACATAAGCAAAATCTAATACATTTACTCTTTTAACCGGATCATCGAAAGGCTGCTGTTTTATGGTACATGACCCCAAGAATATAAAAAAATGATGGGATAAATGAACTTTCGTCTCTGGGTATTAAATGCGAATTTAAAACTTTATGGCAAAGTTTTCTCTTGAGTTTGTGGTGGTCCTTTTTTTGTCCGTGTTTTTTATGACCATTGATGTTCTCATCAATATGTTGTATTTAAATAATTATATTTATGAAGGTGAATGCTTTGCAACCAATTTCACTTAATATCTGAGCTCCTTACAATATTTTCTTGAACTTTATTTATTTTTGTTTTCATAGCTTCAGTTTAGCACATTGCTAATTGCATTTCCTTATGTTCTCTCATATATGGGGTGCATCTCATGATAGATATTCGTTAATTGAGTTATTTCTGGCTTATGAACGTGTTCAAAGACTTGTATTTTTTAAAAAGAGTAATCTAGCTCCCTAAATATTTTGTATGCATTCAATAAGCTCAAAATTTTAAATTGTGCATTGTAATGCTGCTAATGCAGATTGTGTTGGAGATCAGGGCCATGGTGGTTCTTACAACACGACGAAGTGAAATATGAGGTGGTTTTTTTATTTATTTATTTTTTATTATTATTATTTTAATATGAGGTGGTTTGATAACGTTAAAATGCATTTTTCTTTATGTTTATGTGAGTCAATTTCTTTTATTGTTTACTCTTTTGTTTTTTTCTTCTGTTACCTATGAATATATTGGGACGTTATCACCATCCTTATTATCCAGCTTTTTGGGGTCTGTGATGTCGGTACAACATTAATTAAATTCAGTAGTTAGATTTTTTTAACATGCAATTTAAGCTGGTCTATGAGTTGTGAAAGTTACTGATTAAATGTTAATCTAATTTGATGAAGCTTAAGGTTTCATTTGAAATAGTTTTCTTATTGTTTTCTAAAGCAACCTTTTAGTATAAATTTTTTTTGAAAATGTTGAAAAAATAATGGTGAAAAGCTGTCCCAAATGAAACTTAAGTCTTGCCTGAAACCTCAGAATAATTATCCGTCTCTAATAGCTTACTTGTTAGAGACAGCTTACTTGTTACTTCCTGTTTCTTCTAGGAGTTGCTAAATTGATTAGCTTAAAATTTTAGCCATGCCTTCTTCCAGCTAACTGTGGCATCAAGACGGTATAGCCCATTAGTTACACTAAAAGAAATGAAAGGGTTGATGTGCTATATTTGTCAGAACATTAAAATTCCTTTTTAAGAGATCCTTTTCTTTTGCAAACAAGGCTCAACATAACTTATTTTTGAAGTTTAGTTTTGAGAATATCTTCATGCATGACAAAATAAAACCTTGTTGTGGATTATTTTATGGTTTGAATATTTAATTTCTTAAGACTATCTGATCCTTATTATAAAATCTTGATAGACTTGCTCAATTAGAATTTATGCGTGGAACCCTTTTTCGAGTTCCTTATACCATAGTCTAAGCAACGCCACCATGGTCTCATATATAATAAGGACACTGTTTGAAGCTTCGTCAATGGGGACTTCTGGGCTCAACCTACTTTTTTTATTCTTAAGGAATCACTTTGGTACATTTGGGGACTTCGCCAATGGGGACTTCATCAATAAAGATGATTTTTTCCATTATTTTCACATTTTAACTAGGTAAAAATAACCAGCATAACTATATGATTGGTTGACATCTCAAGGTACTATTAGCATCACTTGTATGTTGATAATATAATTTATATCCACCAATATGAGATCAAAACATATAAATCTCAACATTGACACCATTTATCTTCAAACAAAAATAAATTGGAAGTATTACATATATTTGACAAAACATGATCTAAACTTATTACTACATCAAATTTAATAATATTGCATCCATATCACCTATACAACCACCAAGAATGGAACAGTGGAGAATCGCTCCTGGAGGCAACACAACCAACTATCCTTTATCAGCACAATAGACAATAGCAAGAGTTCGCATATTAAGCTTAACAGATTAATAATACTCTGATAAGCACAAGTAGGATGATAGCGGGGCTAACACAATATGAATTAGCGGGGTATATTTATTGATTATAATCATAAAGCATGCCATTGAAATAAATATTTACCAAGAGCACCAATGTTGTATTAGCAGTCATAGATCTTACATGCCCTTGTACGTAATGCAATAATGCATTGAATGGAAAGACCTAGGCTCAATGGCACATTACATGGTTAATATGATAATACAGTAACAATGGTTTACAAAACAAAGTCTATTCCCCGCTTTCTGAAATGATGTCGCACAAGAAAACCAGAGCAAAGACCCATGACTGAATTAAGCTGATAAAAATAGAAAATAACTGCAAATGATTTGCAAATTGTATTTTTCAATGGAATGAAGAGAGAATATATCTCATAAGATTCTTTTTATAAAGCTTGGAACACGGAGGACAGGGACTTCTAAACTTTCTCTGAACCACCAGTGCATTCCTGCAATTCTCGGCAATTTAAGTGCTTCATTCAATTCTTTAAACCCTTGGCATGGTACATTCTTGCTATACCTGTAATTCTTGGGAGTTAAAAGTTCATCATCCAACAAAGAAGTTCTTCAGCTCCTTAAATTGGGTTTCTTGTCACCAAAATTGCTTGCAGTCAATGTGATCGCCTAAGTGGTAAAAAAGGATAAGCAAGATCGTGTAATATCATGATTCAAGGAGAGATATGATACGCCCTAGGGTTCCCAAGTTTGGGTTTGCCCTAATGCTCCTTCAAAGAAAAGATTTCTCCTTTAAATCAAGGAAAAAATCAACACAAGAGGGATGAGATGAAGAACCAAAACCTTTGCATTCAAAATCCAATGGAAAACAAAATACAATTTGTCCACTTCGAGAAGGACAAGGTCTCCCACTACAAACCCTAGAAAAACAAGAGAAATAAACTAAGGAGGCTAAGAGAAAACTCAAATCTTGCATAACCCTAGAAATCCCCCTTAATCCCTACTTATAGCAAGCAAAAGACCAAACCAAACCCACTAGTGGGCTGCCCAAGCTGAACCGCCCAGCTCAGGCCAGACCCGAGCCAAACTGGTCCAGAAATGGACCGGTTCCGCTCAAGCCGACCCCCCGCTCCGCTCTGCGTCAAGTCCCGCGCCTGCGTCGCTGATAGGAAATACTTGATTTCAAGTATTTCCAAATCACTTCTACAGCAAATCTCGATGCAAACTGCTGTTCACAGCAGGAAAAACAGCAAAACAGTGGGAAAAACAGGGAAAAGCTGAGAGAAAATTGGAAGAACAGCTTGTATTTTACTAGTAGAAGAATAAAATAGCAAGATACAATTCATCCTCAATTCGAGAGGAGGATCGTTCTCTCCCAAATCTCTGGCAACGCCAAGAGCCCAAAGAAAACCTAAGTCTAAGAGATCTCAAATTTCAGCCAAATTCAAGATACTCAAACCTTAGAAAAATCAACTATTTAATGCATACAAATCAAAAGGAATTCCCTAAACAGTCCCTACAATCAATTTCCCTCCTAAAATTCATTCAAAAACCTTCTTATTCGGCCCTGTTTGATCCCGGCGGGCGTGCGGGAGGCGGAACTTCCGCCTCGTGTAGCTGGGCCGGTCCCGCGTGGACCGGCTGGACCGGTCCATTGGACCGGTCTAACAGTCGCCTTCGGCGGATCGACCCGCGCGGTCTCCTTCCCGGCCGATGCCGCGTGCTCCGGGGTCGCCGGCACTTCCTCTGCCGGCCGGCGGCGGTCCGCATCAAGATCCCCATTAATGAGATGAACAAACTCTCTGGTATCCTTGTCAAAGGAGAGATCCACATATAACATAGATAATAAGACGCTGGTCTAATAGGCTAATTATTTCAGATGCCCCCCTAAAAAAAGTTTTTCATGGGAGGCTATTTGTTTTGGAACAAACTCGTAATCATAGAGGAGAATTGCAACTAAATTTTCATTTAATAATGTAATGCAATACATGTTTTGTATAGAATGGCTATTTTTGGTTTAATGACATTAACTACATGTTTATATTTATATTATTTTGCCCTTTTTTTATCTAAGTTCAATGTTAGTGATTAGTTTGACATTCTTCATTTAGAGTCACTTTGGTACTTACAATTTTGTCATTTGGAATAAGGTTGATTGTTTTTAATAGTGTTTAGGTTCATGTAATTCATATTATTAATGAATTAAATATCTGAGTACTGTTTCTATGATATTTTATTCTCTTATGGATGGATGAGAATAGAAAACTCTTTTGTGTTTTGAGGATTTAACACCATGCCTCAAGGATTTGACAATATCACGTTTTGAGGAATACATCAATAATTTGAGGATTCATTATCTCTTTCTTTTTCTTTATCTTTCTCCATCTTCTCTATTTTAAATCTGTTTCCACATTGTTATTGCCTACCTTGCACCGGAGCAATTTCTATTGCTTCCTATACTGTTTGTTTTTTGTTTCATTGTTTTCCTAATTTTCACTGGTTTTGAACTTACTAGTTACGATTTTAGTTTCAATTCCTTGATTTTCCCAACAAACTATAAACAGATGCTCAAAATTCAAACTTGTTGCGGTCTGAAAGATTCGTGGCGGTAGAGTGAGTAAATTTTTTGTCTTAGCGATGCACGAATATCCAACACACAAACAGAAAGAGAGAAGTAGAACACCAAATCTTTTTTACGTGGAAAGCCCGAAGAGGGAAAAACCACGGGGCCTTGCCCAGGTGAAAATATTCCACTAAACTTGAGTGAATTACAAGGGTTGACCCGTCCCTCAATTTAGAGGCGGTCGAATTACAGTGATTTGGAGAGACAGTCAAAAGGTCTGGAGAAGGTCGTACGGATGTCCGGCAGGTGGCGGCCGGGCGGTAGTCCGACGAAGGTCGGGCTGAAGTCTGGTAGGCGGCGACCGGGCGATGGAGTGGCGACGGGCGGCAGCCGAGCGGTGGTCCGGTGGCAGGCGGCGGCCGGGCGGTGGTCCGGCGACAGGCGGCGGTGGTGCTAGAGCTCTTGAAGTTTCAGAGCTCTCTTCAATCTCAAGCAAAAAGGTCCCCCTCATGTAGAGAGTGGGGGTCTATTTATAGATTTTCATGAGTGGCGCATCCCGTAAATCTAGAGAAGATCCGGGGCAGGTTCAGAGTGCTCCATCGGATGGCTCGTATTGATTCCCCCGATCGTAGAGAGTTTTTTAACTGTTTAAGTGCCTTAACAGTGTCGGAATTCAGAGATCTTGGGCTCGTTGGATTCGTCTCGCCGAGACGCTCGATTTGACTATAAGCATGCCATATTTGGATATCATTTCATTATCCAAATAATGCTTTAACCCTTCCAAACGTGGTCCGGGCCCCCTGTCGCCGGACCACCGCCCGACCGCCGCCTGCCGCTGGACCACCGCTCGGCTGCCGCCCGTCGCCACTCCATCGCCCGGTCGCCGCCTACCAGACTTCAGCCCGACCTTCGTCGGACTACCGCCCGGCCGCCACCTGCCGGACATCCGTACGACCTTCTCCAGACCTTTTGACTGTCTCTCCAAATCACTGTAATTCGATCGCCTCTAAATTGAGGGACAGGTCAACCCTTGTAATTCACTCAAGTTTAGTGGAATATTTTCACCTGGGCAAGGCCCCGTGGTTTTTCCCTCTTCGAGCTTTCCACGTAAAAAAGATTTGGTGTTCTACTTCTCTCTTTCTGTTTGTGTGTTGGATATTCATGCATCACTAAGACAAAAAATTTACTCACTCTACCGCCACGAATCTTTCAAACCGCAACAAAACTCAATCATAATTCTATTGTAGCCAATCTTACTAACTTTCAAGAAAATTTTACCCAATCTCAAACTAACCTTCACAAATCAATCTTGATTTGAACATCACCAGTTGCCCAATTGAAATTTGACATTACCTATCGCAACATCGATTACTAAACGGTTTCTACATGTCACATGTTATTATACTTAATTTTGATAGAAATGAAGTCATATATACTGTTAGATGTGCCAATCTAATATGATCCTATTGTCAGATGTTATTATGCTCAATTATGGTAAAAATGCAACATTTTTCAATCTAGTATCATTCGATGGTCAGATGTTATTATGCTCAAATAAGTTATTATAAATGCAGCGTGTGTCAATCTAGTTTCATCCTATTGTCATATGTTATTTTGCTCTAGTCTCATAGAAATGCAATCTCTCTCTCTCTCTCTCTCTCTCTCTCTCTCTCTCTCTCTCTCTATCATGTTATAATGCTCAATTATGATAAAAATGCTGTCACATTCACACTGAGTTTTCTTTTATGCTATTGTCCTTCCAGCCTTCATACAACACACATTCTGTGTTACCAGTTGAAGAAGAGCCTCAAGAACTAGATTATGCCATCACCAATGATTGACGTGATAAAACGGGCTAAAAGCCATAGCAAGCTGAAATTTCTTTTTGTCTCCTCCCATTTCAAGTGAGTAGTCGTTACTCTGACTATTGTTACTTCAGAAAGGTGTTTTAAGCACTAAGAAAGCCATCCCAAATGAAGTCGTAGGCTTTGTTTGGGACGACTTTCTTATTGCTTCTGAAAGCAACTTTCTAGTACAAAAATTTAAAATTTTATACTAAAAAACTACTTTAAAATTTTATACTAAAAAATTACTTTAAAAAGCAGGAAGAAAGCCGTCCCAAAAGAAGCCTTAGACTTCGTTTGGGACAGCTTGCTTATTAAAGTAGCTTTTTAGTACAAAATGAAAATTTTTGTACTAAAAAATTGCTTTGAGAAACAATAAGATAGTCGTCCCAAACAAAGTCTTAATCAACATTATACGGCTTTGGTGAGCCTGATCATGCATATTGCAAATCTTAACAGAAATCAAAAGGGCATGAATCACCATCTTATATTTTTATTTATATTTTTGCTTGACAGGGATATTCCAGGCCTCCAAAGCTTCATTTGGTGAGGAAAATCCTTTTTTTTTTGTGCAACTTCTTTTAATCAATTTATTTGGTAAACATGGAAGGAGCAACAGTCCCCACAATTTAGGTAGCTAGTTATATTACAACTGTTATAAGCATGCATGTAACAATAATCTTAACATAAATTGATTATACCCTAAATTTGTCATGATGTGTATATATTTTAATACAATTTTGTTCTTTTCATTTTATTATCACAATGTTGAAAGTTTATATTGCTACTGTGAATTCAAAGTATTTTTTATTTTTATTTTTTGAATAAAAGAATGTAAACATTGCTGATTATATAACCATCAATGTTTTGGAGAATTAAAAATGAGATGTTTATTAGCAGTGTTATGTGATAAAAAAATATTATTAAATTTAAAATTAAATCTTATAAAATTGTACTTAATACTGTTTGTGTAATAGTAATAGAAGTATATATATATATATATATATATATATATATATATATATATATATATATATATATATATATATATATATATATATATATATATATTAAAATGATGTTCATTTGTCTTGTTTTGTTAGCCAAATAAACAAGGGAGAGAGAGAGAGATAGGCTGTAGGCGAAGTGCACTATTCATCTACATTTTTGTCTTCCAATGGAGATAAAAACAAAGAAAAATAAAATAAAAAATAGCAGCTCAACTTGGTCAGAAATTTTGCTTACTAACAAAGACATTTTGGGTTTAAAGATTGCATATGTGATGTGTATGTAAGATTATCATAATAGCTCAAAAAAATTAAGAAAATATGTGGCTATGTAAGCTAAATAAAATATGATCAAATTAAATATTATTTAATTTAATTTACTATAATTATATCCAATTATCAGATCTAATCAATCATTATCACCTTTTTTTTTTAAATTACAGTATTTACTTGCTGCAAACACTGTAGGCAGAGACGGAGTAATTAATTCTTCAGCGGGCCTATTGGCAACTTGTCTTACAGATGTTGGATCATGCACTTAATTTCTCCCCGCATAGGTCTTGTTTTAGACGGCTTAATCAACAATAATAACATCATCAAGCCTTTATCCCACTACGTGGGGTCGGCTACATGAATCCTTTTTCTCCATGTGTCCTATTAAAAGTCAAATTCTTGTTTATATCTAATAAAGAAAGATCATTCCTAATATTTTTTAACTAAATTTTTTTAGGTTTGCCTCTACCTTTCTTAACATAAGTCAAATCTAATACCTCTACTTTCCTAATTGGGTCATTGGAAGGCCGCCGTTTTATGTGATCAAACCATTTAAGGCGACTCTTTCTAATCTTATCTTCTAATGGAGCTACTCCAAACTTTTTTCCATTGTGTCGTTTTTGTTCGAAACATGAAAAATAGTTTTAATTGTTGTTCAGATGCATAACTTTTGTAAAAGTGTATTTTTCAAATATTCATTATCTTATTGATTTTCTAAATTTTTTATTTTTGCACCTTCGTTAGAAAAAAAGACTGTTTTGAAACAACCGTTTCTCACCAAAATTTTATTGAAGCAATCTGCTACCAAAGAAGGTCCTTAAGGAATTGCATCGCATGAGAAAGTAATTGAACGCGAGTTGGGTTCCAAATCACGCTTGCCCACCAGCCATGCTAAGCCCATTATCACTGAAGTTGATTCTATCAAGTATCACCTATACTGCTAAAAGTGAATAACAATTTCCTTAAGGACTGATTTGATTGCTTAAAGTCTAAAATTTCAAATTTGAAAACGAATGTTATTTTCTTGTATTTAATCAGAACCATTAAAAAACCAATATTAATTTAAATATACAGATTGATTGTATTTTGGTTATGGTCATTTGGAATTTCATGATTGATTGTAAATTAATTATTTAAAAATATTTTTTTTTTGATCAACTACAAAATTCTTAGTTTATGTCTCTAATGATAAGATTATCTTATCCTTAACATAATTTTCATATCATGAATCTTCAAAATTAATCTATTTCATCAATTTTCATAAAGATCTAATTTTATGTTATAAATATAAATAAATAAATAAATATATATATATATATATATATATATATATATATATATATATATATATATATATATATATATATATATATATATATATATATATACATATATGAATTTTATGAGATATATAAAAAATAAATTTAAAATCGTATATTTATTTAAAATGTTTTTAAAGATAAATTTAAGATAATATATTTGATTTTTTTATAAAGAATTAAAATGGTTTATGATTATTTAAAAGTTTTATTTTAATTTTTGATTTAAAAAATATGATTCCATAAAAGAATTAAAGTTGTCTTTATTTAAAATTAGAAATCAAATTGATGCTTTTATATAATCGAGGATTATTTTGATTTTTAAGAAAAAGTTAGGAACTAATTTAATAACTTTCTCTATAAAATTTAATTAATTATTTTTTTTTTTTTTTTGGACATTTAGGCCATTTAAGGCAAACTCATACACACAAACGCATACACAAGGACTTGAACTTTGAACCTCTTAGTTTGAAGTCTAAGCTCTCAACCAATAGGCCAAAGAGAATTGTGTAATTAATTATTTATATTTACTGTTTATCTTAATTCAGTTTTAGTACCAAAATTTAGTCAGTCGTGTACTCGTGTTCTCAATATATTTCCTTTAACGACTCTGCAGCGACGGAGGAAACTGCATAGACCCTAATAAATTCCTAGTTCGACGAGGCAAGGAGAGTAGGAGAGAGAGAGTTGAATTTTTTCTATATGTTCGTCTTCTTGATCTTCCTCGGCGCTATTCTGCAGCGGCTGGACTCCGTTCATGGCGACAACTCCTCTTTTGCGCCACCTGTTACTCCAATCCCGCGTGATCTGTACCATTCGAGGTATTTAATGAGTTTCTTTTCAACGTTTTGGCTCAGACCGAAGAACTCATTGAAGTTCTGTTTGACTAAGTGGGATATAGGTCCGAGTTTGGATTTAGTTTTCTTGGTTTGGGTTCTAGATGAGAACTGTTGTGTAATTGGTCTCACGTCGCGGCACGGATCTGATGAGGGCAGCTTCGTGTGGGGCTCAATGTCTAAAAGAATAACCCAGTTATGAACAGACTGATCAAGCTTGGACTATTGAACTTCTTCTTTGTGCATCGCGCGCAACAAGGGGTAGGGGGCCACTTTGTCACCCTTGTTAGGGCTGTCCTGGTGGATGCCGGTGGATTTGGCAAGGTTCTAGCGGGCTGGCCTAATTCAAGAACCACCCAAATTTTCTATGAATTAGTACCGTCACTTTACTCCTCATCGCACACCATTTTGTTTCTGTTTTTTTATTTTATTTTATTTTATTTTTTGAAATGAGTGGCTTATTTTCCTTAGCAGAGATGAGTATGCTCAGGTGGATGAGGGGCTTGACCCTTAGAGATAGGATACGAAATGAGCATATAAAGTGAAAAGGTTGGAGTAGCTCTAGTAGAAGATAAGATTAGAGAGAGTCTCCTTAGATGGTTTGGTCACATAATGGCTGCTTCCGATGACCCGGTTAGGAGTGTAGATGTATTAGATTTGAAAGATAGAGGCAGATCTAAAAAGACTTGATTAGAAAATATTAGGAATGACCTTTCTTTATTAGATTTACCTTAAATAAATGTAGAGGCATAATTGTTTCCTTTTCAGACTGTTTTTTTTCGAATCCTTCCCTTGTGCCATTGTTGACCATCAATGGCGCCAGAGGGGCCATCACTGCCAGCTTCTCTCCTATGCGCTAAGGACATCCCTTTCCTTGATGTGGATTGGTCAGTACGGCCAGCTCAGATCTGTGGTAAATATGAACTTTTAAATTTTACGTAAATTTCAATGTTCACGTGAATCTGATTGCAACTGCACAATCCTAATAGAAATCATACAACTTTTGAGTTTTCCGAAATAGTCCTTTGACAAGCTTATAAATAGGACCCTGATTAAGTCATTTATAATATTCTGCTTCTTTTTTTTAAGGGAGTGAATTCAAAAGGCAATTTATGTTTCCTTAAGATCCATTGATTTCATTTTTTTATTCTCTTCAGAACCTGATGCCAGTTTTCTTAGGAGTCTGTCATGGCAATGTATGATCTATTGACCTTGTTATTGAATTGATAAACCAAGCCTCCTCTAACAATTACTAACTTAAGTATCAGTGTTCCTTTTACATGGAAATAAATACCTGTTGGGTTGGATGATAGACCCTTGTTTCTTTAACAATTGATGTTAGAATGCGGAATTTAATCTAAATTTAGATGGCCTTCCAGTTCCAACTTGCAATAATTTGGCACGATATGTGAGAGTCTCTCTCTCTCTCTGTCTCTCTTATTAAGCAGTAGTTCTTTAAAAAAAAAAATCAAATTTTTATAATCAAATTATTATTATTATTATTTATTTTCAATCACGTGCTTATTAAATTTTCATTAATAAAGGACAAACCATCAAAGATGCTGGGACTTTAGAGGGCCCCATATATCAATGTGTATTATAGAACAGAAAATCTAGTTTTTCTTGATGGATAAGATAGACGATCTTTAGCAAATTCACTAATATCTCATTGAAATTTGTTAACATCATAATTTTTTGCATTAAGAAGGGAACAAAGGATGGACAGAACGATCATTTTGTTGTTTATATGGTTGATATCCTCATCTTGAGTTCTTAGATCAGAGGAGCGTCCTGCATCTTAGAATATTTTTGATGAATTATTTTCTATATTTCACAAGTGAAAGTAATCAACTTGTTGTTTTCATTGATTTGTTGTTGCATAGAATTTCGTAACCATCACATGATCATACAGTTTTCCTTATCCCAAGCGTTGAACGTTTAATCTTTTGGTTCTTGCCATGCTTTAGTTAGTGACTTAGTTTCCATCTTCCCTTTAATAATTGCTTTCATAATAGTAATCATTTGAGAAAGTTTCTTTCATTCAATCAATATATCATGTTAATATTTTTATGCGTCCCATTTTTGAATGTTGGCCATATTTAGTGATGTTTTTAAATTGCTCACCTGATTTTTTTAGAAGTTTTTTATATTTAAAGGAAGAGAACAAAGACAAGAAGTTGAATTTCAATTAAGTTTGATAAAAGAGCCTTAGGAAGACCCTTAGATGATGGATCTTGATCAACAATGAATGATGAGAAATAAATCAACAATGAAGGTTGATTATATTAATATGTGCTAGAAAAAGTTATGCTGATTTATTAGTAGGTCAATGAGCGACAAAATTCCAATAAATAAAGTAAATAACTACAATGAAGCAACCAAGGAATTGCGCATATCCAATGAACAACAATAGGAGCATAGGAGAATGGAGAAATCAATTCCCTTTATTTTTTCTTATATGTCTAGCCACCCTTCTACCATTATTCATACAAGGAAGAAATCATCATAAATGTGAGACATTACTCTTAATCAAATACAAAGTAAAAAAAAACGAAACAATTATGCACTAATATACACTCCTTGAGCTAACAAAAAAAAATATTTATACACCATATTCAAATTTCACATATGAAAACCTAAGCCCCTTGGATTACCACCATAGATCCCTTGAATTGCTGCATTGGATTGCCACCGTGGATCCTTGAATTGCGACGGGTTTTTACAACCTCTCACTTTTTTATGCTTCTGATTTTTCTAATGCAATTCTCCCTCTTCCTCTCTTCTTGTACTCTACAAGGATGTGAGGGCCAAGCAAAAAATAAAAAGAAATTCTATCTGTAAGTCGACTTTCAAGTGAAAGTTTATTGGGATGAATTGCTAGTGAAGAAGAGAAAAACATCAAAAGTGTTGTATCTATATATATATATATATATTTAATGTAACTAAAATGCCTCAAAGTTAAGTTGCACCAGTAATAAAATTTAAATTAAGTTTTTAATTTATAATTTAGATTAACGTTTCAAAGTTGATGGTCAAGATATGCATCAATGAATGTTAAGTAGCTTTTAATAGAATATAGATAGAATGTAATATTTAGAATTTAAATAAATCTATGCTGGGAAAGTTGGAAAATAAAAATCTATGAAGTTTCTGAGCCTCATATCTATTACACATTGCAGGGGTTCATTGTTGAAGGAAATTAATGCATTGGTGGATCGTCATTCGGATAAGTTAACTGTGAGTTTTCTTATATATATTTTTAAATTAAGAGTTACATTATTTGAAGATATGCTATGAATTTGAAAAGGTAGATTTTGAGCAGATGGAGTTTGTTAGAGCCTCCAATAAGGGATATGCTGTTGATATGCCAGTAGTCACATACAACAATGCCAAGAAAACTGAAAAAAATGACTCCCAGCACCGCATTCTTCTTGTGAGTTTCTTATTCATGTGTTGCTTGTCATGCTACCATGTAACTAGAATTATTCAACTTATTATTATTATTTTATTGTAATCTTCTTAAACCATGAATGGATTGGTAGAAAATTTTTGTTTTGACTTTTTCTTTTTTTAAGTGTTGTATGATCGTGCTCTCCATGTTGGGGTCATGCCCTAGCTCTTGTTGCTTGGTTCATCGCTGCACTTGAGCATGCTCGATGCATAATTGCCTTTGATCCTTGACTTGTGCATAGCTGCTCATGAGTTTTACCCTGTTCAGTCAACTTGTGCACGTTTGCTTGCTTCACATGCTTTTGCATGCTTGCATGTGATTGTGCAAGTTGTGGATATGGATCCTAATCTGTCACTTAAGGTGGAGACTAAGCATTCCTTCTTGTGGGCTCCGAAAAATTCCATTTTGGGTGTGATCCGGGGGAATTTTCAGAAGGCAGATTGGGTTTTAGATAAGACACTACCCAGAGATTTCGCCCTCATTTTGTGAGGACTTTTTGATCTGAGTTCTGGTTTCCTATAGGCGCAAGCCCCTATAGTTAATTACCCCTCCCGATAACGAGATAAAACTTTCGATTAAGGCTAGTCATTAAGGATATCACATAGGTTATGAACCTATCGTATAATAGCAATAATTTTAGGGTTTTAAATCTTGAATTTGGATTTGAATTTTGAAATTTGGAATTTGAAGTTTATCACCATGAACTAAAAACTGGTGGTGGGGGGAATGAAGACGAGCCCGATCAAGATCCCATGGTTCCGTCGTCCCGGGCTGTCATGTTCCCTGGTCTACTTAGTCAGAGGAGGTAGTCGACCCAACCTGACAGAAGGCACCTTGTCGGCAGCCATGGGTTGCTTCGTCCAAGAATACCTTGTAGACCTGGGTTGGTGTTTGTCTAAGGGGATATATCTGAATTCACCTTAGCTAACAGAGGGCTTTATGCCTATCAGATATACTCTATGATTCATAACTCAAGGGTTTGACGCCTTTAGGGAACATACGGGCTTTGGCCGTGATCGTAATATAATGGTGCCATTTTGCGGCAAAACCATCCGATCAGAGGGCACGTGCCACGTCCCTGTTGGCAAGAGACTGTTTGAGGATGAATCAAAGTGATACACCCGACATAACATTTGCTCTTTGTGAGCTGAGGTTAATTTCAAATTTATCACCCCCGATAAACGGTTGTGGGCGGTGAATGATTTTTAGTTTTAAGTTTTTAGATGATTGATTTCATTTCAGATATTTAAACATTTATTGGATTTGAAATTTGAGATTTGACCCCTCCGGTTGAGATTTCCTGTCAACGCGGCCATTATCGGGGTGATATTAAAGTCACTTGTATTTTCGTAGGATTTTGGGAGACATTTTACAATTCAAGTCGTATCGACTCCAGTCCTTCCGAGGAGGAGGATGAAACTTGAATATTAGACCCGCGCAACATTCTCGAATCATCGGATTTGGGATTTAGATATTACGATCGGAGCACATGCGGGTTATAGCATTTGACCCTGCGCAGCATTCTCGACTATTTATGTTTGTAACTTTAATAGTTCTATCGGAGCACATGCAGGGCAATTTAGTTTAAGGGTCATATTTAATACATAAGGGCATTTTAAAATATTTAAATATGATCCATCTATGCAAATGATTTTATTTAAAAATGGCTCGGGATTTTATTTAAGGGGCTTACGAACGCCTTCTGTCCGCTTGCACACATGTTGCGGATCCGGTGGCGTTAAGTTGCAAATTTTTATTGGATATATTCGTGGTTATCCATAAATATTTGAGAGTTATCAACTTAACTTGTAGATAGGCTATCGTGTATATTATAAACCTTTTATCATTGTTTGTTGGCAACAATTTTTGTGGGGTTCATGAGTATTTGATTTTGTTGCATATCATCTTCCTGGCTTATAATGAATTGGATCGACATATTTACTATCTATGAAAATGTGATTGATTGTATGGTTGTTATAACATCCACAACTTGTTGTCTTGGATGTGTATATAATGCATTGCACACATCATATCTCTCTTAAGAGAATCACAAAAGCAATCAATTGTATGGATATTAGAAGTTTTAACACTATTAACATTGAATAATTTGCTTCTTGGCTTATTTTTTAAAGTCATGTATTTTGTTAATATTATTGCTTTTATGATTTCCTCCTAGCAATAGGTGTAGCTAATGGAGTTGTACACTTGATTAGAAAGATGTTTAGAATAACTTTGATAGAGAAGACTTTGCTAAATATGTAAAACACCAAGTAATCCAATAATTTTAGGATCAAAGGGAATGAGAATCTTATTTAATTCAAGTTAAATAAGAAATGTTACTAAGGTTTTATTCTCATGTAAAATATATGCTCAATCAATTGATTTTGAGTCCGAGCAAGTAACAAATACTCCAATAGCTTTGAGATTAATTTAAATATAAAAGGACCCATTAGCTTTGATGTTAAAGCAAGAAAATTATTATGTTCTTGTGTTTCATAATATGTTGAGTTATTTAAGTTGAATTTTAGCAAATGTATCATAATTGTACATATTGATATCCAAATTGTGAGTTGAAATCAATGCATGAATCTTATAACTTGGAATATCCCACACAAGAGAATTGGAATTTATTTTATTTTGCCCTATTTTAAACTAATTAAAATTATATAGTTTAATTAAATTTTAATTAATTTAGTGTTCAAAGTTTGTTTCAAAATTAATTATATTGGAGTCCTTTGATTTGTTTCAAACTTTGTATAAGTCCAAAGAAATTTTCTAAGTCCCAAATTTCTGAGTGAATTTCGGCAGCCTCCCGGCGTCTACTCCCCACCGAGGGAGAAATCGGGACGGCACTGCCATAGTTTCTTCCTACCCGGACCTAAGGTCGACGGCGTAGGGGCTTCGAATTTAAACCATCTCACCAGGATCTAAGATCGACTGCGTGAGGTCTTCAATTTGGAACCATCCCGGCCGGATCTAAGATGCGACGGCCCGGGGTCTTCAAATTTTAAAACCATCCCGGTCGGACCTAAGGTACGACGGCCAGGGTCTTCGACACCTGTTTTGAAAAAATCATTTCTCCACTTTTCTTTCTTTCTTTATTATATATATATATATATATATATATATATATATATATATATATATATATATATATATATATATATATATATATCTTATATCTTATATCATATATCTTATATAATATATATAATATATATCTTATGTAATATATATATATTATATATTACATATAACAGAGAGAAAGGGAGAAGGCTCGGGCTCGGGCAGAGCCCGATCGGAGACAGGGAGGCGGGATCGGAGGCACGCACGGCGGAAGCGGAGGCTGGTCTGGCCGGAGGCAGGCGGGTCCGACGGCGAGTCCTTGGTCGACGGCGAGTAGGTCGGTCGGTCCTTGGGTTGATCCGACTGGTGGAGGCTAGGGCATGACATTGAGTCAAGCCCGAGCGGATGTCGGAAGCAGCCCGGATCGGCCGGCGAGTGCAGGAGGATGGAAGTCGACAGCGAAGAGCGGGTTCTAGCTTGCGATGCTGGACTTGGAGTCGGAGAATGGAGTTCGTCTGGCTTCGACAATGCAGAGGTAAGTCCCCGAATTTCTCTTTGCGAATTCCTGTCGTTTTGAGAGCGTGAGTGTGCGTCAGAACCGAATGAGAGGAAGATTTCATTTTTATTTTGTGAGTATGTCGGTGAAAGAAGTCGGTGGGCGAGTCGTCGTGTCCGATCGGGTATGTCGGTGAGGGAGTCGGGAGCGGTTTTGTCGTGCGCTGAGGTGGAGTGAACGGTTACAGTCAACACTTCTGGCTCATTGACATCTTTCGCCCTTTTGAGTGCATTTCTCCCTCCTCTCGAGATCCTTGCCACTCTTTTCTTTGTTGCTTCAAGTAGCATTTGCTAGCTTTCCATCTCCATGGTCCCTATGCCATCGCATTCTATCCCCTTCTTGGATGCTCTTAGGGTTTTAATGGCTTCTTCAATTTATTGACCTTCTTCGTCTCTTGTGCCAACTATCTTGGAGGTCCCCGCGGTTGCTCATAGTTTATTAACTTTGTGATTTTTATTTCTCAAAACTTTTTTCCTTTAGCAAAAGTCTTGGATGGAGCATATCATCACTGCCAAGGTTTTGAAAACCGGACCGGACAACGAACCGGAAGAAGGAGAGGTTCACGAACCGGTCGAACCGGGGTCGAACCAGATGACGTAATAAATAATAAAATTATTAAAAACTATAAAAAAACAAGAAATTTTCCTACAATAACATCATTCCACATTCCATTATTATATCAAACTAATCAAAGAACATAAATATTGCATCAATCAAATTTATAAAGCATAAAAATAACACAATATAAACATGGTAACAAGTAAGTTCATAAATAAATAAATAACTCAACAAACGAGAAATTTTTGAGAAATGCGTACTGACCATAGTTTGCAATGCAAGCAGTGCACAAAGTAGCAGGTTATGAGTAGGAGAGCACTTTGATATTTTTGGTTTATGAAAATACCTTGAGGAATATCTTGAGAAATAGAAGCAGGTTGATCCACATTTGCTCTTTGTGAATATCTTCTGTTTTGAAACCAGTTCCAAACCTACAAACTTCAAAATAAATAAGGTTTGCGAGGTTCCTCTTTTAAAAAGAAAAAAATACAAGAAAGGCCTCTTTTAAAAACATAGAGTTTTACCTGTATATGAAAATTTCATTTCCTTGTTCAATTTTATAATGATCAAACAATAAAGTAAAAATCAAAGGATAATTCTAATTGAGAAATTTCAAAGACAAAGCGATACATAATTGATGTGGTCGAATCCATAATTGGTGTGATCAAGTATAGAGTAGTTCTAGTTCACAAGAAAATTCATAAAGAGAAGAAAATTTGACGAAGCATAAGGTTATCAGGTTAGCAAGAGAAATTGTGGATGAGAGTAAAGACTAGAGATGAGCTAGGTAAGCTACAATACATTACACAAGCTTTGATTGGAGTTAAGTTAGAATTTTTGTGTCTTCCATACAGGGTTTTTTTCAGTAGATCAAGTCATCAGAAACTAGATCTAAAACCCAATCAAATTCATTCAGCTTAAACTAGGTTTTTTAGAATCAAATTTGGGTTTAAGTTTTAGGTTACGGCAGAACTTAAACACTACTACTGGCTCGATCAAATCAACAAGCAAAACAGGCAACCATATATAGCATATAAAAAACAAGAATTAAACATGAAAGATGTTATATGCATTATGCAATGGCCACTTCAAGAACTTTTAAGACATAAATTTGGCCAAAATTACCTTTGAAAGTCCAGTCAATCCATCTTTAACTTTTGGAATGATCAAGATATGGGTCGGAGCTTGGGGATTTATATCTCTGAAGGCAAGAGCCTGTTAAAATTACCATATTGATATGTAATAAAAACATTAGACACAAAATACTAAATAGAAATAAGCACACGCTAACTGCCATTTAAGAATCTAAATGCAAGACAGTATAATAAAACTCTTTACGAGCTAATGAAAAGCTATAATTTTTTACGGTTTTGTATATTCGGACAGATTTAAAGCTAACATTAAAACAAAAGGAAAACTACAATACATTATCATCCTCATAAACCACAGTGGCTGGAATTTCTAACAGAATAGTTTTCATGTCAGCACATACATGTATGGAAAATCACTTGTAAAGTGTAAACAATAAACTAAAATTTGAACTAACCGTGGCTTAGCCAATAAGCGAACAGAAAAAAAAACGTCAGAGAAGCGGATTTCCGATTTCCAAACCGAAGAAAACTCGCCCAACAAGCTGAAATTCGAAAAAAAATTTACATTTTAGAATAGGAAAATCAAATTAAAAACATACATGAAAAAAAAAAAACATTCATGGTTTTGAGTTTTGACAAAAAAAAAAAAACTTTAGAAACAAACGATACAAACCAGAATGAGCGCGATTTGCCTTCTGTCTTCGCGAACGAGCTGTCCTCTTCGATGGCGGCTTCCGGCTTCGCGATCTGGAACTTCGGCGACCAGCGAGAAGAGCGAAAATAGAGCTGGAACGTCGGGAAGGAGAAAGAACCCGAATAGGCGAAAGGAGAAGAAGCAGGCGACAAATGAAATAGGGTTTATTTTTATCGCAGAAAGAAGCGTACCAAAGCAACTCAGCCGTCCGATTCCAAAAAAATTCGCTAAAATGGCGCGGTTGCTGAACCGGCCGGTTATCCGAAACCAGGACCGGTTCGGCAGTTTGGCGGTCGAACCGGCGGTTCGAGCGGTCGAACGCCGGTTTTATGATTTCCCGGTTTTGTTTTGAACCGTAACCGGCTGGCCGACCGGTTCACGGTTCAACCGGTTGAACCGGCCGGTCCGGTCCGGTTTTCAAAACCTTGATCACTGCACTTCTAACCGCTTTTTTTTTTCCATTTCCATCAATATTTAGTTCCCCCAACATAAGCAACCTTCATTATATCAAAGCAAACTTGTGCTTATTTTCTTGAGGTTGAGATCTTTGAGCTTGCTTGGCCGCTTTTATTAACTAATGAGAAAAGGACCAAAATGATCCCCAACTATATTAAAGGGTCATTTTGGTCCCTTAAGTCCTTAGAAATGAATCAAAAATAGTCACATGGTGGGACCAAAATGTTCCTTTAATATAGTTGGGGATCATTTTAGACTTTTATAAAGAGTCAAGAGACCATCTTAGTCCTTTTCCCTTTATCTAATGTATGCAAATTCTTCTTGGGCAGTCCTTACATGGATGTCTTTCAAATTCTTATTAGATATACACTTATTGGGTGATTGTGCCGTTGAACTTATTGATCCTTGTTATATCATTATTAGATTATCTTCAGATGAAGACTAAAACAAACTCTCCTCTAGACATATCTTTAATGTCAGTTGCATTTGCTTAAGTGCTCTCCCCACTTTAATACATCTGCAGAGCAACCCATCGCTCTTATTTGTGTCGTGTTTTCTCCGCTTCAATTTCATATTTTTCAATTAATCCACCGTATACTACTTCGTTTTTTGGTGAACCGTTGTAAGTGGATGCTATGTTACCTAACAGTAGGAAAATATTTGGATTGGCTCAGAATCTATTTGATACTGACAAAATGTACCCTTTGAAAGCATCCCTTGTATTATTCTTTCTATAAAACTTTTGGACAGTTTTTTTTTTTTTTTATTGTTTCAAGGTTTATCCAGATTTGAGAAAATATAACATCCTGTTGCTAGAGAAACTTTCAAATGGTCAGACCTTTCTTACTGTAATTATTTTTGTTCCTCCGCCATCAGCTCAAATTTGCATTCAGAATTTAGAACTGATTGATTTACCTCATGATCTAGAGTCTATTATGCCTTCTCGTACTAGCCCAACAAAAAATATTTATTTTTTCTTCTTCTATAAGAAAGACAATAGAATTGAATTATTTGATTTAATAAGTTACTCCTCTCCCTTCTATTCTGAAGATATAGAAGGTCATGATGCTCTACAATTTGATGATTATGATGGGAGACATTATGAGTGATGATGTTCTAATAGACAGGAGATTTCAAATCCTATACACCCAACGTTGGCATAATTGGTAAAAAAAAAAAAGAATTATTGATACTCCTATTTTCACTAGTAGGTTTCATGTAAGATGGTCCAAAATACTCTTTTTCTGTCTCATGTTTTATTTTTCTATACTATTGAATGGTTCATGTTTTGGCTTTATGATATATGTATTTGATCTTTTATATTTTCTTTATTCTGACAATTCTTGGTAATTGCTCTTGGTGTTTTCATATCATCATCTTCTTACAACATTGTACTTCGAAATTTTTTGTCCTTCAAAGTTCTGAATTATGTTCTTTAAGTAAAGTTTTCTTTGGTAACGGTTGGTGATATTATTTTTAAACCTATGTTAAGCATAAATAAATTTGCTCTAGTGAAGGCAAAAGATGTTCGGGGTGCCTTTATTAAAATTATATATTTTATTTTGTTCCTTTTCTGAATTGAATGAAAGGTCTTTGCTTAATTGTGCACTTCATTTAGGTTAGCAAGTATATTTTTTTTCCCATCAAACTAGCATCATGGTTTAAGCCCTCGTGTTGAGTGGATTGATTCATTTATGTTTTGACTGAAAGATTTTTTATTTTTTCCCCAGAGCTTTGGACAGCATGGGAGAGAGCTCATTACGACTGAGTTGGCACTGCACCTTCTTTCTCTCCTAACTGAAGAACATAGTCTGGATAGGATTTTTGGTTTTGATCCGACTGCTCTAGGAAAAGATCTAGAAAATCTTGTTTTAAAGGTAGGTCTGGTCTTTCTAATATTATTTCTGTGAAGTTTATTTGCCTCTTTAATGTGTTTTTTGAAGCTTTAAAGCGTCAGTTCATGAATTTTGTCTTTAGATGAACGGACAATCGCTATTGAAATGCTACTCTGGTGGTGTGCTTGACTAAGTATCTTATGATTTCTTATATCAGACCAATTAATAGGTTGAGCCTTGAAACGTGAAAAGGGAATTCTCTAGACAACTTTAAATTCATAGGTTGACCTTTGAAACTCATAGATAATCTTTCTATCGGTTGGGTTTTGAAACTGTTAGATAATTCTTTAGACAACATTCAAATTAATAGGTTAAGCTTTGAGATTCATAGGCTTCCTTATCTTCATATCTAACACAAGGAGCAATCATCCATGATTGTTAGTAATCTGTCTCTTATAATGCTCATCCGGTTCCTTCTTTGAGTGCAATGCATTTCTTTGATTTTTTACTCATCAAAAACTGATATCTGTTAAATTGGAGAATGATTCGCAACACATAAGTAACTCTTAACACGCCAGTGCATATCAGCAAGTAATTAATCATAAGATATTCATCAACACAATCCTCTTAAACTCTGCACATATTCATGAACGCGGTCCTTTTTTTGAAATGCTAAAATAATATAATTCCCATTTATTCCGATATTTCTGAAGGTATTTTTGGTATATTTAAAAGTAAAGTGCTTTCCACTATAATAAGAAGAATCATGGTTTTCAAACGTAAGGGTAGGTACACCATGATTAGCACCGTTTTCTATGTTACAATGTTAATGGTTCTTTCTAGCTGTATAGTTTTTGAGAGAAAAATTTAGTGATTTGAACCTTCATCGTCTCTTTGGAAACAAGAGGGCATGCTATCTGAGCTATTATTCATTGAAATTTTTAGAAAAAATTTTTGTATTCCAATTTTATTAGGAGTGCTTTACAATCAATGCAAAATGCTTCACATTGCTCATAAGTGTTGGCCATTTTAAAAGCACAATCCAGAGTAGGGAAGTGTGCACTTTGCTTACCAAGTGCAAAAGACTTCAACAATGCGCTTCAATTATATATATAGAAAGTATTAGAGATGATATTTTTTCGTTAGATTTAAATAAGAATTTGACTCTTAATAGGACAATGAAAAAAAAAAGAATTCATAAAGACGATCCCACATAGTGGGATAAAGAATTGATGTTATTGTTAATGCTTGTTTTATTCATTATTCATTTCAGTTGATCTTGTTATATTATTTTATTTACTTTTAAGTGAAAACTCTCCTAAAACCATCTCAAATGCAATGATTTTTTTTCTTCAAATGCAAAGTGAGTGAAAATGATCTAAATCATATTGTATATTACAACTACCGAAACGACCCTTGAAGAAAATAGGAAAGCATCTAATGTAAAATCAGAGAATATAATTGATGTAAAATAATTAGAACACTCCACAGATTAATTAGTAGTCAATAGGGATCCTATAGATTAATGACATGTCAAGGAAAAGGAAGGAAAGAGGCTTGAAGTCTTGGTGAGCGTTTGTCCCATCTAAAAAAATTAGGCAACCATTTCACACTCTCCTTCAAGTTAAGGAATGGATGTCATATATTTTAAGATTTCTCAATAATTACTGAAAGACTACTATGGGCTCCGAAAATTTGTGCCCTAGTACCTCTGTTACCCCATTATTTTTGTTGTTGGTGAGGAGAGATCGAATTAGGCTTGTGTGAGGTCCTCGGCTAGGTGTCGTGAAGTGTTTGATTAGTTGGGAGGATAGGCTAGTTTGACGGGTCTAGGTCAACGGGAGGGCTTGGTTCGGAGGGATCGATTGATTGATGGTGTGGGTAGAGGATCAGGCGAGATCGAACGTAGGCGGAAGAGGCGACAGTGTGTGAAGTTCGATGCTGGAAGGGTGCTCGGCTGGCGGTTGCGGATCGGTTGAACTGGGTGCGCGAGTGGGTTGGCTGAGTCAGAATCATGAGTTCAATTGCGGGATAGGAGTTGCGTGCGGGAGTTTGGTTGCTTGATCTGAGGGATTGGGGTTGCCATATTGAAGGCATGGGCGAGGCTTGAAGTCAAATCGGACGAGAATGGATGTTGGGAGGTCGATGCTGTGAGGAATTCAACACATGAGTGGAATTGGCTCAGTGTCTCTGGGCGTTAGTTTTTGGGCTTCGACAGTCGGCTGGTTGCTGGTAGTGGCTGGGCTCGGTTCGAACGCATGAGGGGGAGATCGGGCTATGAGGGAGGTCGATCGAACCGGTGAGGGAGTTTGGCTTCATTAGACAGAGCGGGTAGTTGGGATATGCATAATGGAACTGCTCCTTTTCCGTCCAACTGGGATATGCATTTATATTTATTTTATATTTGTAAAAAATTACAGATAGGTTACGTTATGAAAGGTGTATCCAGTGATGAACCTCTTTGGGAAGTAATTGATGCATGCATTGTAAAGGGGTTATTTCTTCGACTTGAGATCTGCTTCTATAAATTTGGAAATCGAAGGCTATGCTTCCATTGCATTTGAGTTTGTGCTTGAACAGGAATTCTTGACATGCTAGTTGTGCTAAGCTGAGCTGGGGCCAGTTTGCTAAAAACAAGGTCTGTTTAGCACTTTGGCATGGTTCATTCATTACCGGGTGTAATTCCAATTTTCATAATTTGTTATTTGTGCAATTAGATCGTACTTTTGTTGTCGATCTTCCAAATCCCCCCTTCTCCCTCTTTATCAATCTATCTATCTATCTACCTGCCTATATCTATTTATTGAGAATTTAACCACCTAGGCACAGGTGCTCAGTCCATATATATCCTCATTGCCACCTTCATCATTTCTTTTGTTGTCATTATAATGACCTTCACCATGCCTTCTCTTTGTCATTCTCTATCACCATCACTGCTACCGTTATTATGTCTGTACTTCTATGGTTTTAAGGCGATTGAGTATTCATGGCTGCCATTATGTATATTTTAGTGATATTGTATTGGCTGCTTCGATATTGTTGTATCTGTTCTTTTGTTTCAATATTCATGCTATTCTCAGGCTTTGCATGATTCTCATGAATGCCTTTGTTTTAGAAATTATAATATGAGGCTTCTAAACTAACAATGTTTTTTGAATTAACATGCCTCTAAAATTGGCAGGTTGTGCCAATGGAAAATGTGAAAGGGCGTGAACTAGTCGAAGCTGGTGACCTCTGTGAGAGAAGGAATGGTCAGAAAGGATTTCTTTTGTTAGATTAAAATAATTTGATTTTTATTTTAGCTTATCACGAAGGCATAATAATCTACAAAATTTTTGCTTCTTAGCAGGACGTGGCGTAGACCTTAACAGAAATTGGAGTGTTGATTGGGGAAAAAAGGAGAAGGTTTGTTGACTTGAAAGAATATATAAAATTTTATGCTTTTTAAATTCCCTTGAAACAGTGTTCCTGATTGTTCCTTATTCATGATGTGGGCGGCACTTGGTTTTTCTAGTTTAAAATCATGCATAATCATGTTGTGGGCTTCGAAAATTCGGCCTCGGCCTCCACTCGTTTTTCTTATTCGGCGAGGGAGTTTTAACTGAGTAAGTTCCGAGGTAAATTTTGGAAGGCAGATGGGTTTGTAGATAAGACACTACCCAGAGATTTCGCCCTCATTTTGTGAGGACTTTATGATCTGAGTTCTGGTTTCCTATAGGCGCAAGCCCCTATAGTTAATTACCTCTCCCGATCACGAGAGAGAACTTTCGATTAAGGCTAGTCATCGATCAGATACGTAGAGAATACGTGTTATCTGGCATATAGTAGTAGCATTGGATATTGGTATTGAGGATTGGAAGTTTGGAATTTGAAGGGTTTGGATATTGGGAATTGAAGAATTGGGCTTTTGGATTTGGAATCTGGTTCGGAAGATTTGATATTTAAATAGAAATTGTACCATCCAACACTTAAAGCGGATGGTGGGGGAATGGATGATGGGCCCGATCAAGATCCCATGGTTCCGTCGTCCCGGGCCATCGTGGTCCCTGGTCTACTTAGTCAGAGGAGGTAGTCGACCCAACCTGACAGAAGGATCCTTGTCGGCAGCCATGGGTTGCTTCGTCCAAGGGGACCTTGTAGACCGGAGTTGAATGTTTGTCTAAGGGGACAAATTTGAATCCACCTTAGCTAACAGAGGGCTTTGTGCCCTATCGATCATATCTTATTGACTCATATCTCAAGGATTTGATGCCAATAAGGAGCGTATTGGCTCTGGCCATAACCGATATATCGTGGTGCCATTTGGCGGCAAAACCACGCGGTTCAGAGGGCCCCGGGTCGTCGTAACCGTTTATCCTGCGGTGCCATTTGGCGGCAAACCGCCGGTTAGAGGACACGTACTACGTCCTTACTGGCAGGAGATTGTTTTAGAATGGATCCTAGTGATATTTTCGACTAGGCATTTCGCTCTTTGTGAGCAAAAGTAGATTTTGATTTGTCCACCCTGACAAACTGTTGCGGAGGGTGGATGGATTTTGCTTTAAGCGCTTGATAGTTTATTTCAATTTTAAATATCTTGGAATTTGGGATTTGTAGAGTTTTGGATTTTTGGGTAGAGCTTGGATTTTGAATGGACTTTTGGGAGACATTTAAAAATATTTGAGAAACCCCTCCGGTTGAGATAAGCAATCAACACGGCCATCATCGGGGTGATCTCGAGGTCACTTGAGAAATATTTAAATTTTGTAGAAGTTTGAGGGCATTTTGAAATATTTTGTGAACCCCTCTGGTTGAAATCTGCATTCAACACGGCCATCATCGGGGTGTTTGGGGTTATTTCTCTTTTGTTGATTGAACCCTATTAACTCGATCAAGCGGTTGATCGAGGATCGGGTTTCTTGTAGGCTTTGTGCCTTTGTTTATGAATTTTCCTGATTTTAAGCCTTGAAGGCCTAAAAAGAATGTATTGGAACAAATACTTCGGTCCCCACAACCGTGTATCTATTTGATAGTTCGAACCCTGTCGACTCCTATTGATCCGTATAGAAGGATCGGGTTCTGTAGGCTTCATGCATTTGCTTACGAATTTTCTTTGTTGAAAGCCTTGAAGGCCGAATATGAATGTTGTAGACGCCTTCTGTCTGCTTGTACCAGTGTTGCAGATCCGGTGGCGATTAATTGTATATCGTAGACGCCTTCTGTCTGCTTGTATACATGTTGCAGATCCGGTGGCGTGGCATTGTAGATTGTGGATGCCTTCTGTCTGCTTGTATCAATGTTGCAGATCCGGTGGCGTGGGTCTTGATGTTGACTCCCCCTTTTCTCATTCACCGGGGATTTCTTCTGGATTTTGATATTTGTAGATGTGAATATCATCTTCTTCCTGAATATATAATCAAGAAGGAATTTTGGAACACCAGGAAGTTTGGTTCTAATTTGTTCAAATATTTCCTTCCTTCTGTCAGGGGGTGTCTTTTTTCGTACATCGGGTTGTCTTTGTACTCGACGTACTTGTAGATTTTGACCATCGCTATCGTAGGTGGTATCAATACTTGTGTCCACAGTAGCTCGCTATGCTTACGAAACTCTCGCTGTTGTTATCCACAAGTGATTTGTAGTTATTTGCAGGGACCCATTGTATCCACTACGAGCACCTGGAACTGTTCGTAGGAGACCCATTATTGCCTACATCATGCTCACCTGTCACCAATCTCAGGTGGTTTGTAGCCATTTGTAGAGGACCGTACTTGTGCCCACAGTGATCCATTGTACTTGCAACACACTGTTGTTATCCACAAGTATTCATGTGCATTTGCAGGGGACCGCTGTATCAACTACGATCTCCTGAAGGTATTTGTAGAAGACCCATTGTCTCTGCATCATATCCACCCTTTCACCAATCTCGGATGTGTTTGTTGATTGTACTCATTTGTAGAAGACGGGTCTTTGATTGCTGATCCCCAAATATTGCCATCTCAATCAACAGGCCTTTGTAGGAATTGTCGTAGGGGATATTTGTACTTGTGCCCACAGTGGCTTGATATGTTTATGATACGCCCGCTGTTGTTATCCACAAGTAGCTTGCATTCGCTGGCGGAGGACCATTATATCTGCTACGACCTCCTAGTAGTATTCATAGGAGAGCCCTTACCAACTTCGCCATCTCCATCTTTCACCAATCTCAGGTGGTAGCTTTGACTGGCGTTGAATGTGAGAGGGCGATGATGCTCAAACCAGGCTCAAGTTCAAGCCCTTTCAGGATCAATTTAAATCAGGTTCATGAGCTTAATATGCAAGTTCAGTTCTGTGTCCTTTGTAGTCTGAGTCTTGTTCAATTTTAATGCCTTTCACACTTAGTCCCTTTGAACTTGAGTCTGAATGTATGTTCAAATGATTGTTCAAAGCCCTTTTTGAGATCTTTTGAGTTTAATTTTGTATTCAAATGATTTGAATTTGATCCCATTTCAAGTTCATTTCATTTGAATTTGATCTTCATTAATCATTTAAATTCTGTTCAGGTCCTCTGCTGGTGTTCAATCAAGTTCGACGGTCCACAAGTCTACTGTTCATGTTCATCTGAGTGCAGATTCTTGTTCTTTTTATGTCCAAAATTTGCTCATATATAGGCCAAAATTCTGTTCAAGTCAACGGTGCCTTCAGTCTGAATTTTGGCAGCCTCCCGGCGTCTCCCCCGTTTAGGGGAAAAACCAAGAGGCAACCTTCCCCTTGACGCTACGTGAGCGCTTCAGCTAGGTGTCAAAAATGACACCGCGGACGCATATTTTATCAAAAATCCCCGCCCGCTACGTGAGCGTTTAAGGGTGTGGAGCACGAGTAAAAAAAAAGCAGATTTCCCCCCTCTGCACCACGTGGGCGTTCGGGGGTACTTATATGAAAATAAAGAACACACATTTTTTTTATTCCCTTCGCCGCAAGCGTCGCACCGGTTTCCCACCCTAAACGCTACTTGAGCGCCTTGGGGGTTTGCCGGCTCGTTGCAAGCTTTGAAGAGGGATCCTTAAATCGTCGCGAGCATCGTACCGGTTTCCCACCCTAAACGCTACGTGAGCGCCTCGGGGGTTTGCTGGCTCGTTGCAAGCGTCGAGAAAAGAACCTTGGCGATTTCCGCCTCGTCGTAGGCGTCGCACTAGCTTGCCTCCCTACAACGCCACGTGGGCGCCTCGGGGGTTTGCTAGTTCGTCGCTAACGTCGAGAGGGAAATCTAGGTTTATGGGTTATACCTTCAGGACCGGCGGACCGACGGTGGAGGGCTCGGGGACCGAGGCGGGAGAGCAGGCATGCTTCTTCTCTCTTCTTTTTTTAATAATAATTAATTGATAATTATAATTATACTTAAATAATTGTATTTATTTAAAATTAATTAGAACTAATCAATATTAATTAATCTTAAATTAATTAATTTAATTAATAATAAATAAGTAATAATTAATTAAGATAAATATAATTAACATTTAATTAAAGTTGCTCTTAATTACATATATATATAATAAAATAAAAATAAAAGATTAATCCCTCTCTCCCTCCCTTACTCTCTGTTTTTTTCGGGATTTGGCTGCAGAAGCTCACGAACGGGAGAAAGTTAACTTCAAGCCAGCGAGCTCCTGTTCTGCTTCCGACCAAAATGTGTAACTTCCGATCCAAACGGAAGGGAAGGTCGTCGATGGGAGCAAAGTCGAACTCCCAGAGGGAGCCGGAGAAGCCGCGTGGAAGGGAAGAGTCGGAGGAGTGGAGTCGGACAGCTGCAGAGGGGCGACGGGTTCGTTGCTTCCGATCAACTGTTGTAGCTTCCGGTCCGGCTGGGAGGAGAAAGAGCGAGAGAGGGATCGGGAGAGGAGAGCTCGTGCGTTCGGGAACTAGGGAGAGAGAGATCAGAGAGAGAGCTTGCGGGATGTGCGTAAGAGAGCCAGAAATCGAGAGAGGGAGAACGAGCGGGATCGCACGAGAGGGAGCAAATGTTCGCTAAGGCCTTCGGCCTCGTCCCCTTCGTCTCTTTTTAACGACACGCTCGAGTCGTGCTCGCGATGTGGGGAGAAGTGACGCGAGGTGTGGCCTCGTCGTGTGAAGAGCGGCGACGTCGTGAGTTGGCAGAGGGAAGGTATACGACACTCTCCTTTTTTTTTATATTACGGGTCAACACACGTGTTTTTCATATAAGGCTACAGTTTGAGAGTGTTGAAGATCACTTTATTTTTGTAAATGGAATTACTTTTTGCTTTATAAAGACCTCAAAATTTTTCATGCAGGCACCCCTAGATTATTTTTGCTTTTAATCTGTAAATTAGCTTCTAAGATGACATCAGTTAAATTAGCTAGTTTGACCGGCAATTTCTATTTAATAGGCTTGCTGAGCTGCTGCTACTGTATTGCTATAATGTTATGAAGACGCTCAGAGAAGACAAGTTTCTTCTGACCACCTTGCACCTTCAGCTGTAAAATTGAGATGTAGGGTTTTGTTGAGCCTCTACTCAATCCCGATGCAAACTTAACGAGAGAATGAAATGGTCCTTTGCTAAATTAAGGAGTTACTTGTTTTTTTGGAGAAACAAAATTTTTCTTGCTGCTGAATTGCATGTGATTTTAATGATTTCAGCTGCCTTAGATTAGATTCACGTTTAAGCACGAGCGGATCTATTGTGGGGGCCATGGGGCACGGCCCTCACTTTCCCAATAATAAAAAAACAGCTCATTTTAAATTATATTATTATAACTATTAATATATAAGGTTAAATTAATTTTTAAAACTAATCAGTTCCCTCCGCTCCGCCTCAATGTCCGCCCAGTTTTGTATTTTTTTTTTGGCTGACGTTGTTGGCAGCATGCTTTCTTGAACTCAATTCATTAATAATCATAGGAGAAATATTATTTTTTTAATAAATAATAAGATAGCGAGTGATATATCTATTACTTTTTAATGGGAATGCATATGATTTTAGATAGAGAGTGATCTTAATTTGTTGCCTTTTGCATGTAACATATTATGTAACTCCATGGGCGTCCATGAAGCCCAATTAGATTCATATCTAGCCATGTTTGTGTCCACACGACCTAAAAGGTTTAATATAACTATAAACCATGAAATGCAGTTTTCAGCATATCTAATTCATGGTCTAATTTGTAATATTGTTGTTGAGAACCTGCTGTACACCTCTAGCAATTCGTTTTAAATGACGAGCAGGTTGGTAGTTCCTCCACCTGTTTGCCTTATGCTTGCTCCTTTGTAGTCTCAGTCAAATACCTTTTTAAATTTATTAAGTCATCATGATTTTATTCCATTTGTTTTAACCTTCCTCTCCAAGTTAGCCTTTTTCCGCCTCTTGATGTCTTGTGATTTCACTTGTCTTTTATCTTTTTTTAACTCATGTTTATTCCCGTTTTGTCATGTGGTTATCAATAATTTTTATAACTATTATACTGTATTTTCTACTCTGTTGTCAGCTTATTATTATCATTTTCTTATTTTCTTGCATTATATATATAGTGAATTGTGCTATTGTTATTGTTATTTATTCTTGTTTCTTGAGTAAAAATCATGAATTATTACCTTGACTATGCCCTCTTAAATATTGTTTGCTTGTTTTTCCTATCAAAAAGTTTGAATGATTTCTTTTTAGCTTGTATATTGGGTATTGTTGATGTTTGTATTTGTGAGAATGCAAAATGCTTCATAGTGTTTTTATATATGTAATATTTTTTTGTCTGAGTAATGCTTTAGCGCACATTTTTCAGAGCATTTCCTTTTTAATGCTTTGACATTTCAACTCAACTAGTGCAGGATTATGATCCATATGAAGAAAATCCTGGAGCTGCGCCTTTTAGTGAGCCTGAGGCTCAAATAATGCGGATGCTCTCCAAGTCATTCAATCCTCATATCTGGGTGAATGTACATTCTGGGATGGAGGTACTTTACACTGCTTTTCTATTCTGAGCTCTCCAAAATGTCACGGAGAAGTTAGGCTAACAGTCATAAGTCAAATAACTAATAATTGTAAGCATGTATTGGCTAATTTATTCATAAGACATACATGGAATAAGACATACATGGAAGAGTAATACGAGCATTAGACTAACGAGAATATAAATGAATTCTTAGACGAGTTAAATGAAACTTAAATTTCATAAAAAAATTTGTTATCCATTAAAATGAGAACAAACTAAAAACAAAGAGATAGATCGACTCATCTATGAGAACCCATCATTGTCAACATGAAGAGTGATACGAGCATTAGATTGACACCATAAAATAAGTTACATAATTATGCCATTTTGACTTCAATTGAGCTTCCTCATAAAGCTTGTCAACTCACATTTTGATTTGATGTTCATGATAATCATATGCTTCGATCAATGTCCATGAAAATTCTGGATACGGAACTGTGAGATTTTGATCGAACGTGTCATCAAGAGAGCTAAAGCAAAACATCATAGAGGATATATAATAAAGCCTTGGTCAAATATTTTCTCTCATGATCAAGATAACTAATTAATTGGAAGGGCCTAACACTTGCAGAAAATCTCAAATCAAATCATGAAGTTCTGTAAAAGGGCAAGATCTCTAGGTACTATCTTCTCTTATATCAATTTGCCAATAAAAAATTAACTTGGAATCTTAAATATGTATGGGGCTGGATGGGGATTTTTAGAACAAACATTAGTAAGTATAGCTTAGTAACTAGCTTTGGTAGATTCATCTAATTTACGGTTCATGCTGTTTCTAGACCTGATCTAAAATTCAGCTCTGGCAAAACACCACTTCTGAAGGTGTAAGACTTCTTGTTTGAGTTGCAAAACATCTCTTTTGTTTTGTAACGCTACAATAAATACTATTATTGAGGGTTATTTAACAAGAGAAAACAGAATTTTTCTTGCTAAGCAGAAAAAATTGTTTTTGAAGCATAGAAAGATCGTATATGCAGAACAAAAATTTAGCGCAGCATGCCCAGAGCCAAATTTTTTCCATCTTTATGATGCCTGGGACATATTATCTTATTGAGACTTTGTCATGGTAATTATCAAACTAAATGCCACGACTACGAAATTAATTCTTACTAGAATTATATGAATAGAATTACATGAATTATTAGTAGCCTTCTTTGCCGAGTACACCATGAATTATCAATGAGGAATCTACTGTTGTAATATTATTTATTTTTTTGCTTTACATATATCTTGTTAATCAGGCTCTCTTCATGCCATATGATCATAAAAATACAACACCAGATGGGGGTTACAGCTCAGTTGATGAAATCCATGCTAAAGGGTTTGAACCATCATCACTTCAAAGACAGATGTTTAGTCGGATCTGGAGGTGGTTCTGTTGGGTATGTGACATGATTCATACTGAAGTCATTCATCAAAAACCAAAATCTAAGCGTTTTCTCATAACTAAAGTTTTCAGGTATCTTGCTCATGGAACAACTACTGATTACATGTATGAAATTGCCAAGGTGCCATTGTCTTTTACTTTTGAGGTTAGATCTGCTGCAGAAACTCAACTTTTCACTGTCTTGGAGACATTCATAAACATGAGCACCATTTAACCCTTTATTTTCCATCTTAAGCAGATTTATGGAGATCCAAGTGCCTCGTCAAAAGATTGCTTTAAAATGTTCAATCCAGTTGATGCTGTCACTTTCCAAGTACGTACTCTTATTGCCATCATGACTAGGGGTTTTCAGATTGGTATTTGAACTTTATACTGCTAAATGTGCATTAAAGTCGACCTATATAATCTTTTTTATCCCTTTAGTTAATAATATTGAATTTCTATTTAGTTAATTATTTTTGTCCATAAAACTAAAATTAGGATAGAATTTTGAAATATATGTATAATGGAGTTAATAGAAATTATGATTCATTGAAAGATAAATATTCTATGCATTCAAGAAACTAAATTGGTTGAAAGAGAAGGCTAAGGAGATTGATAATTTAGGTTTAAACTATGATATTATGATAAAAGTCTTATTAAAAATGATGTAGGTGTGATTATAGATGAGAGTTTGAAGGATAATGTTATAAAAATTAATACAATTGGAGATAGAATTATAGCCATAAGGATTATTGTTGATGCTATGATTATTAATATTATAAGTGCTTCTGCCCATCAAGTAGTTCGTGCCGATGCATCTAAAATCTTTTATCAATTACATTAACTTTTCTATTATATACACTTGCGTGCGTACTTTTTATCTCAATGAGTGCTACTTTAACCTGTAGAGAGTTGTCAACGAGTGGTGTGGAGCATTCATTGCCATGTTTAAGGCAGGTCCTGAGCTGCTAAGGAGCACAAAGACGACAGAAGGTAGATGGATTTCTATAGGTGGCGATTCGGTGGAAGGGCTATTAGAAGGAAATAACAAAGAGAAGGGCAAAAAGATGGACGGGCTTGAGTTTGGGATGAGTGAGATGAGAACCTACTTCAGGCTTTTTATGCTCTCCTGTGTCTTGCTAATGTTCATGTTCTGTTCAAGGATTTCAAAGACCAAATTTAGACAGATGTTGTAGTTAGTTGTCATTTTGTAGTTTTAACTCATTCAATTATTTTGAGAAATGTAATTATTCGTTTTTATTCAAGCAGTAAAAGCCGGTTAATTGGTGCTGATCTCATCAATTTTATCTGTTATGTTTGGCTTAGGGTATTATGGTTTGTGGGGTCCATTTTGTAAGTTTTATTTAAAATGTATTTTGCTATGTGAAATGGGTGATTGATAACTTGCAAACAAGTCGAAAATTAAATGAGATTAGGTTTTTTAGCGAATTGAAATCTTTTGCTCGATTGGTTAAAGGGAAAATTGTGATGACTTTTAACATCATGCATATAAATTTTATAATTCCTACAGGCGAAGGTTCATTAATAAAGCTAAAAAACATCCACAATAGCTTCTAATGTATGTATATATATGACAGCAGCGGCGGAGCCAAAATTTTTTATCTGCAGGGCATAAATTTTTAATTTAAAAAATACCACAAAAAATAATTAAAAATATTTCATAACAAGTAATAAATATAAAACAACTGCATCTTATTAATATAAAAGATATAAAAATTTAGAATTAGTATATTTTAAGCTACTTCATTTAGATTTAAATCTTGTAATCTTTCTCTAGTGTAATTTGTTGGCTTTAATTATATAATTTTTTTTATAAAAGAGAATTTGGAGTTTTTAAAATAATTTAAAAAAATTGATGAATTTTATTTAAAAAAAACTAATAATGTGAAGATATATATATATATATATATAAAGAGAAATATAAATGAAAAAAAAATTAAGATGGTCTAATAAAAATAAAAAAATTAGCTAAGTGGAAAAAATCATCTTAATCTCATGAGAGAGAGAAGGAGAGGGCATCAAGTCTAAAAAAGGTTGCCAACATAACAAAAAAAATGACAATGGAGAGAGAGAGCAGAGAAGAGACAGGGATAGGAAAAAATCATATCAGCCAATAGTTGACTGGTTTTATAAGGAAAAAGATTTTTTTTTTTTTTTTGATGGGGAGGGGGGGGGCACGTGCCCCCCTAGGCCCCCTAAATCTGCCACTTAATGACAGAAATAGCAGAACATAACTCATCTTAGCTTGTTGGTTGAGAGCTTAGGCTTCCAACTAAGAGGTCTTAAGTTCGAGTCTTTGTGTATGCGTCATGTGTGTGAGTTTGCCTTTAATGGCCTAAATGTCCAAAAAAAAAAAAAAAAAAAAAACAGAAATAGCAGATATTCTGGGCTATAGGTGCAATTCCTAATCCTGACAAATGATCTTGAGCTGCTACTGCCAACAGGCTTTTTTTAGATATTTCTTATGCTTATTAAAAAAGGCCATCTCAATGCTTTTTGCAATGAGTTATAAACATACCATTTAATACTATTCTATTTACATATTTAACATCTAAAATTTTAATATTATATACATACCATCCATAGTTCATTTTCATACCAAATATGAGTGATAGAAACGAAATATATGAGTGGTAGGAAAAAAATATAAGTGGTATATTTGATATTAAAATAATATAGAGTGATATGCATGTAATATAAAAGTTTTAAGTGTTAGATATACAAATAGGATGTTATAAAGTGATATGTATGTAAATTTCACTAATTTGTAACTTAACTGACAAAGATCTCAAACTTAATAGTTAAAATTTTTGGAACTAATTCCCCATTTAGCAAATTAACGTTTTGACAACTTCCAGAAAAAAAAAAGGGGTAAGAAAAATATAATAATAAGATATGTATGCTACATGCTATAAGCTGAATTTCTTACCTATTAAATTTATTTGATGATAATTTAATCACCTAAATAATCAATCAAACATAATATTAACTCTTCTAAAAAAATTATTAAATGGAAAAAAAGACATCATGATCACAAGATTAAATAGGGGAAAAAAATGTACTAGTAAGTTCTAAAGATGTTACACGTCTCCAGGAAAAATCAAATCATGTACAAACATAGTTTTATGCCATTTAAATATCCAAAGTAGAGGTAACGAAGGATCAATGACTGGTGATATATGGGAAAAATAACGTTGAACACCCTGCTACAGGCCACCTCTGCATAGACATTGAAACTAACTTGAACAGCAAGGATCCAAATTAATTTTATACATGATCTGAGAAGAACGAATTCATCTGAAATGTTCAGCTTTCTATGCCCCATTCAATCATTTGAAAATCTCTTTTCCTCTGAAAGCTTTTGAATCTGCTTCAAAAAAAATGCGAGCCTTTGATTTCATCTCCATTAATTATGATTCATTATTGAACAAAGGAAACTTGTTTAACAATATCACAGCCACCATCACGTTTTTGCAGTATAGACTCTGAAGGCTCGAAAGCTAAGACCGAAGCTGCAGAACTGATCATATAAAATGAGAAGCAGCAGCAGCATAAATAGAGAGATTTCACTCACGCCACTTGGAGCCAGCAGACTAGCACAACAAATCTGAAGCCTACTTGCGATGCTTTCTCTTTGCTTCAGTTCTCTGTCGCTTCTCTTCCTCCCATTCTCTCTCAAGAAGTCTGAGGCCGGCTGATTAAGAACAACAATAAAATTGGCATAAATAGTACAAAATCTTATGGTTTCATTAGCTTGGGGTTGTTTGTGATTACCATTTATTTTTGTGTTTTTTTTTTGAAATAAAAATATATAACACTGTCGTTGTCAGGTCCCAAGAGGATTGCGTTAGGTAGTTGACAACTAGCGAAAAAATTGTCGAAGAATCATGACAAGAATCCTTTAAATGGCGAAAAAAAGGATTCATGTAGCAAACCCCACGTAGTGGGACAAAGGCTTGATGTTGTTGTTGTTGTTGTTTTGTTTGAAATAAAAATATATGATATCATAAATATTGGTTGATTTTATTTTTGTTTTGTTTTTGTTTTGTTTTTGTTGGCTATCACAGAAATCAATTTACTCGTAAGGATACTGATCAACATCTCGTCGAGTAGTCTTGCCTGCAGCTTCCTTCCCATGCAACCTAGGTAGTGGCTCCTCAGCATAGGCAGCTCGATGCTGTATCAATCCTCCTTTTCTATCATTTCTCTCCCTTGCATCAAATGATTGAGGAATTCCCAATGCCAAAGAGGAAGGTGATGACATGACCGTTGAATAATCCCCGCTTGATTCAGATATATGGTCCCTTTTAAGTTTCCGTCGCTTTGCTGCTGTCGGGTCCACATCATCCTTCAAAGGATTCCCTTTCTCTCGATCCCTTTCATCCAGCTTGAGCACAAAATAAAATGTAATCACAATTTCATAGAGCAAATGATAAAAAGCATGGCAGTTACTTGTTCATTAAAAACACTCATATGTGAACAAAGAATCAAACAAACACATTCTAATAACTGTCTAGCTCGCTCTTAAAAAAAAACAATAATGAACATCATACCTTTTAAATCTGATTGTCAGTAGTAAAAACTAAGTTCCGTGAATTAACTTAAGTTTATTCATCTTAGGCTATGATATTTGATTAATTTTCTAACGAGTATTTGTTAAGGATTAACAAAAACATATGCCATCCATCTGCATGATTCCTCAAAGGCTTAATATGGATTCTACCGGTTTACTATATGTGATAAGAATGAAAAAAAGAGAGAATTCGATATAAGATACTAATAACATTAACCAAATAAGTTGCAAATAGAGATATAAATTTTGTGAAGATGGAGATTTCAAGGACCCAAAGCCATGCAATTAAGTAAAAAAAAAAAAAAAAAAATCCACACCTTAGAAAACATTGGTGAACCACTATCTGCCACCATCATCAAAACAGACAAACCTGATACTTCTCATCTAAAATATATTCGAGTTGGGTTAAATAACAAACCAGTCACAAAGCTATACAGGATAATTAAAAAAAAAAAGGAAAAAGTCGATGCACCAGCTAACTCATCCACGGCATTTACCTGTGTAATACAGCAATAAGAATAACAATCCTTAAACTCTGAGCAAGTCCTACGTACATGGACATTATAATCGTCATTAACATCGTCCTAACAATTCGAGGTAAATTTTATGAATCTTCATTATCCATTCAGCCTTATGTGTTAAACCTATTTTATACAAATCCTTTTACAATACTAATCAATTTACCTTTAACTACCATTTCTCTTCCTAATTTTCCAACAAAAAATCTTATTTACTCGTTTTATTAGTGCATCTTCTACCTTTCTTAATACATGTCCAAACCCCGCAACTCTAATTTACATATCTAAGTCTTATCTATCTTTGTATAAGATTCAAAAATTAAATGTACAACTAAAAAAAAGAGAGAGCCATACCTTAAGAGAAATAACATCTCGCTCTTCACGTTTTCTCTCTCGAAAATCATCTTCTCGTCTACGTTTCACATCATCCTGAGAAACATTCTCCTCAGAATGCCTCCTATCTTTATCATCATGCATAGGAGACAGTCTTTGAATGTGTCTGCTTGTACCACTCTTTCTATCTGCCTCCTCATCTCTCCTATTGCCTCCAACAGATTGAGGAACAAAACTGAGAGGGAGTGGGGGTGGAGGCGGCAAACTTTGTCCATGAAATCTCTCATCAGATTTATCAGCAGAGACATCAGTGTGTCGAGGTTTACCCTTGTCATCCTTTGTTTTATCTAAAGGTTTATCAAGACACCTATCTGCTACTCTCTCTTGCATTCTTTCACTGGAACGCTCTCTACTATGTCTTTCCATTGACCTATCCCGTGATTTATCATGAATGTCCTCACCACGGTTCACATCAGATCTGTCCGGCCTCTCCTTATGCTCTTTGTCCAATCTTTCCGAGCCCTTATCTTTCAGTTTTTCCAACAGCTTTTCTGTAGATCTGTTTTGGTATTGTTCATCAGTATTAATCCTTTCATGATCTAACAGATGAGCTTTATCGAGCAATCGAGCATCAAAAACATGGTCATCTTTTCCTTCAGAATCACCCTTCCTACGCTTACTAATCCTATCTTGTTCTTCAACTGTAATTGTTCTTTTCTGTTGTTTACTTGAAGAGTCATCAGGGAGAGGAGCATGTAAAGTCCTTACAGAGACGCTTTTTGAATTTTCAGAAATTTCTGTATTATTATCCGATGGTTTAGATGTCCCAGTTTCCGTCCTTAGCAGGCTACCATGTAAGTCAGTTCTTGAAGCAGAAGCTGGTACCTTCCCTGATGGCTGAATTGAGTTACCGTTGTTAGCAGCAGCAGTGATAGCAATTCCACTCTGCCTACCCTCAGAAGGATGAGCTGAATCTCTGTCAGAACTAGCAGAAGCCTGATTTGCTGCTCTACCAATTGATTTTCCTGATTTAGCATCTTCCTTAGCAACCTCCTGTTTTGTTTGCTTCCCAACCGAGCTCTGTGCAGATCGTTTGAACTGAGATTTTGACTATCAACAATAAAAAATGCCGGTTAAGGGCCCAATGTTTTAAATGAAAATTTCAGTTTTCATTTTTTTTAACAGCTAGAAAAGCCACTTAGCTTTCATTTTTTTTAACAGCTAGAAAAGCCACTTAGCTTTCATTTTTTTTACAGATAAGACAAATGAAACAAAGAAATTCTTAATTTATATTAAACAGGACAGGCATCCCGAATCTAAAGCACCTGGAACAGTAGAGATTATCAAGGCAATAAAAAATAGATAGACAGACAAAATCTTAGTTCAAACAGGTCAGCATAGCAATAAAATGCAGAGTTCAAGTGATCTCTAGAATACAGTAGGGTATAGAAATCCTACGTAGCAAATTAGATGCGTTGTACAAGTATTATATTTTTACATTCGTATAATACAAAAAACACCAGCTTTCTTAACTATTGCAAAACAATATAGAAGATACACATTTCAAGTTCAAAAGCATAATACATATTTGGCATATTATACTCCTACATTTATTACAAACACAATACATTCTCTAAGTCTCAATAATATTTAGAAGCGATTTCATCCAAAAGTGATATTCTTTTTAATTTTACATTTCTTGTGTTCCCTGAACAAAATTTTCATAGTTGTGTAGTCGCATACACTTGGAGGCCAGCTTACTATTTGGGCTAAAATATTAGAAACAAGATGCTTCGAACATTTTTCATTTTTTTTGGCATGGCATCACAAGCTTCTCAATTGTTTAGGCGATAAATTGGTTAAAATGTAGAACATAAACTTAATCTTGCATAATGCATATATACAATATAAACATCCATATTCTAGTCCTGAATTCTTCAATTATAATTTTATATCAAGTGAACACTACTGTACAAATATTTTTTAGTATATTGCTAACCATATTATTAAAAAGAAAATTTAAAAGACATATAAACATACATGCCATCCAGTCTCATACCCGTGTCTTTGCTAATTAAGATTGAAATGGGGAATATGTTTACTAGAACACTTATATAATAACTACTAAGTAAATTTCTACTCCTATGACATCCAGCTTTCCAGTGTTCTAGAAGAACAAATTAAGCCGTTGATTCTTGAGATAAAGACAGTTGTTCATACAACGCAAGACTAGAGAGTGAAGTATTAGCTAAATATGACTAGACAATAAAAGAATTTTGTATCAAGCATCATAATCTCGGGTCTGTTGTCCAGAGTAATGGTGAAATAGGTGGGGATATTATTAGTAGAATTTAAGTTGGATGATTGAAGTAGAGGAATGCATCAGGCCTATTGTGTGATAGAAAAATACAAAACTTAAGTGAAAATTCTATAAGAGTGGAGCGATCAGCAATGCTTTATGGCGTAGAATGTCGGCTATTAAAAGAGAAGCATACACTTTAGTTAAGTGTTGCTCAGGTGGATGAGTGGCTTTACTCTTAGAGATAAAATGCAAAACGAGCATATACGTGAAAAGGTTGGAGTAGCTCCAACGATAGATAAGATTAGAGAGAGTCGCATTAGATGGTTTGGTCGCATAAAACGTTGTCCTTTTGATGATCTGGTTAGGAGAGTAGATGTATTAGATTTGGCCTATGTTAAGAGAGGTAGAAGTAAACCTAAAAAGACTTTGTTAGAAAATATTAGAAATGACTTTTTTATTACATTTAAATGGAAATTTAAGTCTTAATAAGACAATGGAGAAAAAGGATTCATGTAGCCGACCTTACATAGTGTGATAAAGGATTGATTTTATTATTGTTGTCGTAATCCGAAAGAAAATAACACCTAATGAAACAATTCAAATAAAAAAAAGGAAACTCAGCCATAAACATAAATAGGCCTAAAGATAGAAAATGGGATGGTTCAAATCTATTTGGAATGTTGACTATTGATAATTGATCTTATTGTTAGCAAAGTAAATTTTAGAGTTCTGAAAAATTAGTGAAGTAAATATTGGCTAAAAACTTAGTTGATGTGCCAAAAAACTGGATTAAGCAAATTAAAAAAAGAACAATTAACTTAACATTTCCCATCAAGGGATTTAAAGCAGGAGACAAAAGGAAGCAAAGTAATAAAATACCTCAGGTTCGATTGCCAATACTCTATTAAGCTCTTCTGTGTTTTTGAAATTACCGGGGGCCTTAGAACTCATGATTGACTGATGGGACGAAGATAAAGTAGACTGACTAGGTAACCCATTAGTTGAGGAGATAACCCTTGATCTTTGTTGTGCCAAATCAGACTTCATGGGGGCTGAATTTTCAGGACGTTCTGATCTGCCCTCTGCTGATCTAGCAGAGATCATCTGCTCTCTACCTGTATGATCTACAGGTAGATTAACAGCCGAGGAATTCCTTGAACCAATCATCTCATTTTGATTTTGAGATACGCTGGGAGTAGAACCATTAGGTAGGCTACCCAGGTTGATGGTCAGAGGCTTAGCTGGTGATGCCGCAGGCTTCAGATCAAGATATCCCATTCCAAATTCTTCTTCAGAAATCCATGAGCTCTAAAAATTTTGGAAGAAAAAATTGAAATAATGTTAAATAAAGATTAAACTAATGCAACTAATACGAAATTATAAAACATGAAAAGACAATCAGATTCTAATTTCCCAAAGAAGAATTCTATTATAACAAACAAGTGTGGTCCTAAAGATACACTTGATTAAACAACTCAATAATAATTCGCAACCTAGTAGGCACTGCTTGAGGCAAAAGAAAGACTAACTAGCTAGATTAGGTTTTCCAAACTATCAGAGATCTGGGACATGTCAAATTATCAGGTGTAAGATAGCTGACAGTCCATAGCGAATTGAAACACACATCTCAGCCAGGTTGTATTAGTAGTCAGTTATACCTCTGGTTGAACTAATAAAAAACCAAAGAGGATCTAGCAAAATTATTATCGATATAAAAATAAAGAAAGCTCAAAAAAGTGGGCATCATGACTTAAAGGACAAATAAAGAAAATTTTCCCAAAACCCAACATAACTTTATATCCATTTAATCCAAAAGCCATTGATTCAGACATCAGCAGGGAATGACCTTTGATCGTTATTTTTCCATATGCCCATAGTGATGGATAAGATATTCTATGCTGAGGTTAAAAAAATCAGATCATTAAATAAATGATCTTAATCAAGCACTATTAACCACTAGATTTAAGTAAAATACCATGAACAAAGCTGTTTCGCCAGCATCTTAAGCGGAGCACCTTAAAAACCTGATGATTACCTGTAAGCTGGTATAGGCTCAAGGGAAGGGAACATCATTCCTCAACAGCTATATGGAAAAGAAGAGGATTTTGGCCAAGTTAACAGTACCTCCCTCTTCTAATTTTGAACCGTCCTATGGGATTATTCCCTGAAGCAAAGATTTAAACATCCCAAAACAAGGGTTTGTTATTTGAATGTTATTTTTTTGTCCAACATTTAGATATTTGTTAAAATCTCAACTGTCCCTTAGTACTTAATCCCACAGCTAGGATGAGAATCCGTGGAAGGCTCACCTAGATCAAGCCGATCTCTATTAAATCCTAGCCGTCCCTTGACACTTGATCCCACAGTTAGGATGGGAATCCATGGGAGGCTCACGTGGATCACACCGATCTACTTCTACATTTGGAAGGCTGATTTAGGAAGGATTATATTAAGGTAATTATGTATGATTTTGTAGTTATTTGTTTCTTTATTAAGACTTCTTTCATAGATTTATAAATAGAGATAATTTTGCATGATAAAATTAAGTCTTTTTCCTCTCCAAATTCTCTGAATTTAACATGGTATCAGAGCCCTTCATTTACTTTCCAAAATTATGAGTTTTTTAACTCTCGGACTTTCTGAAGGGAAGGTCGAGCCTTCTCTTCAGAAATGAAAGGGAGCAAGTTCTCGGCCTGTCATTCCTGTGTACGTCCAACCGAGAGAAGGGAGTGAGTTCCCGTCTTGTTCGTTTCTGCATACATCCAGTCTCTGCGTTCGGTTGAGATAGACGAACGTCTCGTGAACCTCTGTTATGTACGTGCAACCAAATGGGAAGAGAGAGGCGTGCGGCCAAACGAAGAAAAATCGAGCGTTCTTGAAGCTTACTGCAGGCGGTAGCCTCCTCTTGCGTGCGTCTGGGGCGAAACCGAGAGGAGACAAGAAAGAGCTTTTGTGTCTAGACGAGAGACCGTGCATCTAGACAGTTTTTATCTCACCCTAAAAAATTCTCATGTTCTCCACATCTGCATCTAATTCTGTCGGCATGCATGCCGCCATAGTTCCCACCATCAAGCCTTCAATTTTGGAATTATGAGGAATATAGGTTCTCACAACAGACTTTCATTGCCAGAATTCTGAGGAATATTGTTCTTACCATTGGCCTCCAATTCCAGAATTTTAAGGAATACAGGTTCCCACCACCAGCTTTCATTGTTGGAATTCTGAGAAAACAAGTTCCCACCACCGGTCCTTGTTGCCAAAATTTTGAGGATACAAGTTCCCACCATCAACCTATTTTGCTGGAATTCTAAGGAATACAGATTCTCATCTCCAACCTTCATTGCCAAAATTATGAGGAACATTGGTCTTTCCACTGACATTCATTGTCATAATTCAAAGGAAGATTGGCTCTTCTGCTTCCTTTGTGCATCCAAAGTTGAGGAGAGATCGAGTGGGAGGGTTCCTCTTACGTGTGACGTATGGAGTTGACCGAGACCTCCTCCTACATGTGTCTAGAAAGAGCCGAGAGATCCCTCCCATGCAGGGGCAGGGACAAGCAAGAGTGCAAGACTTGCACTCCTTCCTACAGTCAAACCAGAGGGATTAAAGGCCTTGCATGCACCTTTACTGGCCAATCGAACATGAGTCTGTTAAAGTGGAGTCGTATGACCTAGGAAGGAGGAGATCTGCTTGTTGAGTGTTGAGTCGCTTGAGACATGTTTCTGATCCCTATCCTTGAAACTTGCCGCAACCCTAAATTTTTTTTTTTTTTCATTTTTTTACTATCGTGCCTTCATTATTAGCCTTCCCTTGAGAACCGAGAGAGACGGATCAAAAGGATAATTAATCCATTTTTCCTGTTGTCCCACCACTGACCTTTATTGCTATTTTCCGGTATCTTAAGGGCTGCTATTCAACACAGCCTTCATTGCTGCACTGCACCTTACAGGCTTGATTAATATAGCCTTCATCGCTATCATTTGATGTTGCAACAATGTCTGAAGCTAATTCATCCCAAAGTTTTGACCAAATGAAGGAATCTATGGTGCACTAAGGGACTTGATAACTCTACTTTTCTATGATTAATTACCAAGCTAGGAATGGCATATATGTATTCCCCAGCTTGAGGGGGAGTGTTAAAATTGCAACCGTCCCTTAGCACTTAATCCTATGGCCATGATAGGAATCCGTTGGAGGCTCAACTAGATAATGTGGATCTTTATTAAATCCCAACCGTCCCTTGATACTTGATCCCACGGCCAGGATGGGAATCCATGGAAGCCTCACCTGGATCACGCCGATTTCCTTCTATATTTGGGTGACTGGTTTATGAATGATTATATTAAAGCCATTATGCATGATTATGTAGTTATTTGTTTCTTTATTAAGACATTTTGTTTAGATCTATAAATAGGGATAATTTTGTATAATAAAATTAAGCCTTTTCCCTCCCCAAATTTGCTGAATTTAACAATGTTTGATCTTGGTGACATCTAGGTTGCAATGAAAATGGGCCAAAGTCATTAGAAAGTCCCACATTTAGCTGTTTGATCCCAGTGAAATCAAGGTTCTAATGAAAAAGAATTGAGATTTCCTTCAGGAATTTATAATTTTAATAACGATAGCAAACTAAACAGCTAGAATCTGCAAATAAAATAACATGGCAAAAGTAAGTCAGCGACCACAATCCCTCAATATTAAGAATAACATATCTTAAAATATATGGCACACTTTATAAGGATGTAGTGGTGAGATTTTGCATTTCAGATACTCGCTATGGTCATTTGCATTTGTTTTTTATCAGCCTGTAAGCCATCATATTATTTACAAATGATTTTGCATTGGAATCATGAATTTCTCCAGGAACAATACAGTAGGGAAAAATTATATTGACAACTCAGAATGTATAAAGGTGGAATGCATGAGGAAAGTTGGATCACTAACGACTGATCATTTCAACAGACCTTACGAGCTGCCAAAGCTGCAGCTACACCAGTAGCCAACACCTTGAGGTCCTCCCTTTCATCACCCTTAATTTTAACCACCTGAGACGAAATGGTTCTGGAATCATACAAAGGAAAAAAATTGATACAAACAGAACAGTTGTATAAAGCTTTTCCAGTGTATACCCGTTTTTCAAGATTGACACCACTTTTCCTTGTCACAGGAAATACAGTAGAGATTTTTGTCAAGATAATAAGGGCGTTGCGAATTTCCATGTACTCAGTGGACTCTAAACATTGTGCCAGTAACCTGGTCATCCTTCCGCTCCATTTCCAATGCACCTATAAGAAAACAGATCACATCTAAATCAACATATTTATATAAAAAAATTTTCAAAACAAGATTGTACAATCAAGGAAGTCATGGTCAAAAAAACACTAATGGATGACAGAAATAGTAAGTAACCACAACTGGTAGAAGTAAATGAAAAGAAGTGAGATGATAAAATAATAATTGTCAATACGATCATCATATATTGAATATGATGTTAGTGAAAAATCAAGGAGTTTAGCAAATACAGATTCATCGCCTCCAGTATAGTAAAGAATACTATAACAACCGACCTTTTCTTTCACATACATCATGTAATCATCAAGACACCATTCACTAATCTTCTTTTCTTTTTTTAATTTCAATTCAGGTTCATTCCTTAAAATAAATAACTGTGCATAGCCGCTCAGAATGTGCAAGGAAAATGAGTACATTGGAGACTCAGCAAGCATCATTAATATTGGCAAGCACCTAAAAGCCAAAAGATTTAAGTAGTGAGTCCACACAAGAGATTCCAAGATGGCTATCTTCTAAACCTTTATACCCATGATTTATGCACTTATTCCAACACCACAGTTGTAAAAGGATTATCCTATATGTGAGAAACACATTTTGTAGGAGTCCCATAAGTTTAGCATTCCAGTGTTTTGTAACAGAAGGGCAAAAAAAGCATCAATACAAACCCTAAAGACAGACATCTTCTATTACCAAGGTAGTTACTAAGTGCTGAGCAAAAAATGAACTTCAAATAATGTGCACAGCATAAGTGCTAAAATTAGATATTCATTAGCTTATTGTTTATATAGAGTATGAACATACTCGAACAAATTGGCCGTAGGCCACACGCTGACTATTGGGATATCTGTAATAAACAGCAAACCCAGGCATGTTTCCACATTCACGTTCATAAATAGATTCATCACTCTGCAAAAAAGGAGCTTCTGAATAATTGGTGGATCAAGATAATTAATTAATTCATAAATGAATAGCCATGCTCTTATTTCAAAAGGTCAATAACCTTCCAATAGTATGCCATTTTAAGTGTCTCATATAAGAATCTTCCCAATCTGCCAGCTTCATACTCGGTGCAGCAGAAGATCATGGGCTGTAATGTCTTACAAATGAGAACATCAATATGATTGACCGTGTTGAAGAATGGTGTTCCAAGAGAATGTAGCATGTGCACAAATTTAGCACAATACACAGCATCAGGCATGCTGAAGATGCAGCGTGGAAAAATACATCGCTGAAGAAATTCCATATTAATTTTTAATGTGTCAGGGCAGGAACTCAACCACTTGTCCTTCTCCCGTCTAAGCCTATGGTGCACAGATGCAACATGTTGTTCATGCTTCTGAAGCTCACTGGCAAGTCTATCAAGTAATTCTTGGATTCGTTCCTTATCTTTCTTACGTTTTGTAATAGCCATGCTTGAATTATCAGAGAGCTCTTCTAATGCTTTAATAGCAGCATGTTGCTTCGCAATTTCTGCTTCATATCGATTTCTTGGAACATAAAGATCATAAAGAGTAAGCCCCCAAAATGTGGCGTAGAGGTCAGGAGAGAGGCTATTCCAAGCTTTAACAGGTAGCATTGATCTAACTCCTTCCAAGAGATCTACCCACCTGCAAAGAACAAAAGCACTGTCAGGAAAGGATAGTTGAATATTGATAAAATAAAAATCAACAGGCATAAGATCTCCAATAGTCCAATAAAACAGGTGAGAACAAAAATCTCATTGTGCAAGAGAACGCACGTTATTGGATTTTTGGAAGTACCCAGATCCAAAACAATGTTACTAGAAGATTGTTCAACATCATTTCCTTCAATTGTCACAAGAGTTTCTTCCATCGCATCTAGGGGCCAAAAGACTTCAGGACTGTTGCATTTGAAGAGCCTCAGTACCGGTCGGTATATTAGAAAAGCCACCTGATTGGAAATAAAACAAACACACGGAAGGGAGAAAAAACCAATTTAATAGCACACGATTAAAGGTGTTATCAGTAATTATAGATAGGGAGGAGCTTCAATATATCGGCTAGTAGAAACCCTTTAGAAAGTGATAGATAGAAAATAAAAAATTACCTCTGGTTCGAGGTGGTATTGGTGAACAAGATCATTCAGTGAGGGGATTAGCTGAGCATATGATGAAGTTGGAGTAACAGCACTTAAGAGAAATTCCACATACTGAAGAAGTGTTCCATGACAACGGTCAAATTGCTCGCTAACCATTTTAATGTAGGGAGCATCAGCGTGTATTACAACCCTGATAAGAACAAGAAGTAAAAACCTTAACGAAGCCATTAAGAAACATATTTTCCAATTAGAAAAATTGTTTCAGTCATTGCAAATACCGATCGCATAATACTCCACTGAGATTCAATATTCCATACTAATTTTTCTTGGTGATTTGGGTGGAGAGAATGTGGTGTGTTGTTAAGCAAAGGAAAGAGAAACAGCCAAGAATTATCATGTGGGATGGTGCTGTTTAATCTAAAACAGGGCACACTATTCAAAATATCCTAAAATTGATGAAAGTTGGCAATCTTACATGGAGCGGTGTTGTGCTATAAGTAATAAAAGAGGTATAGCCAACTTAGGTTCTTCCTTTGGAAGCAACGAGTCTCTCAGCCTCATAGTAGATTTGCTTAGTGCCTGCATTAGGAGGAAATAAAACATAAAGACAAATAATCTATTTTTAATGCTTACACAAAATAAATTAGAAGCAACTAATGCACGACAAGTGGGTAAATAATAAGTTATGTTTAAAAAACTAACCATAGACGTCAATAAAGAGCTAAAATCAGAAAAAGACATACAACATTGAACAACTTGCACTTATAGATTATAAATTAAAAACATTGATTCTGCTTTCAACCCATGACTGTTGGGATAAGACTAATGACGATGATGATTGATTGATTCTGATTGAACTATCCTATTTAAAATGATAATGGAAAAACAAGGAGTTGTACAAAATATGAATGATCAAGAAAGAACACAAGAATTAGAAAGAAAGAATGTTAGCATTTTAAAACAGCAGCTCAAACCACAGAAATACAAAAACCATAAAACAAAAAAGATTACTTCAAACATGTAATGGTAATTAATAAATATTCTAAACCACAACAATCTAAGGATCACCCAGCATAGAAGCTTCTTCAAATGCAATCCATCTGATATATGCTCCTACAATAGCACAAATTATTCCCACAAAGTCCAGCGGAAATGAAAATTAGGATTCTTCATCATTATTTACTCTTATCCCAACTATTTGGAGTAAGCTTTATAAAGAAAAAAATTATATCCATCATAAATCTATGCAAATTAATCTTGGTTGCTTAGTTGTTTACATTTCCTCAAAACATGTTATCAAACTACCCTCCATCTCATTTTGCCTCTCTCTATTGCTTTCTCCATCTCTCTCTCTCCTTCACTGATTCTCTCTCACATACTTTCTCAACCTCCTCTCTCTCATTCCATCCTCTCTCAGCTTTCTCTCTCTAAAATAGAGAGAACAAAAAGAAAAAAAGAAAAATAATGAGAAAAAGAAAGAACAACAACAACAATGTCTTAATCCCACTACGTGAGGTTAGCTACATTAATCCTTCTTTCTCAATTGTCTTCTTAAGAGCCAAATTCTCATTTAAATCTAATAAAGAAATGTTATTTCTAATATTTTTTAACCAAATCTTTTTAGGTCTATCTCTACCTTTATTAACATAAGCCAAATCTAATACATCTACTTTCCTAACTGGGTCATTGGAAGGCTGCCGTTTTATGTGACCAAACTATCTAAGGCGACTCTCTCTAATCTTACCTTCCACTGGAGTTACTCCAACCTTTCACATATATGCTCATTTTATATCTTGTCTCTAAGAGTAAAGACACTCATCCACCTGAGCACCTCATCTCTGCAATGCTTAACTTAATATTATGATTCTCTTCTAATGGCCAACATTATGCATCATAAAGCATTGCAGGTCTTAATGAGAAAAAGAAAGAAAGAAAAGAAAAAGAAAAGGGGAGAACAAAAAAATTATATATATATATATATATATATATATATATATATATATATATATATATATATATATATATATATATATATATATATATATTCACCCGATTGTTGCTGTCAAATCACTTCATGCACAAAGGTATAAACTCACAAACTCTCAAAAATCTCTAAAATTTCAAATGAGATGCATTCGACACAACAAATGAAGCTTGCGTGCCATAATGCAACTGGGAAACTCGTAGGTGATGTTCTTGATGCAACGGGTAAATTTTGTGCTCGTCTTTCTTAGCACATTGAAGAAATTCAAATATAAGTATATGTGTGCGCCTCTTTTTGACGGAGTGTGAAAATTTTGTAAATTTCAAAAAAGTATACAAAGACTTATATAAACATTTTTTAACATGGTAGGATAGAAGAATCCAATCATATGAGACAATAAAAAGAATAATGTGAAATAAATCTTGGATTTCAGCTCATGCTTTCCTTTCTTGCAACCGGATCCTCAACATACACACAAGCAAATAGAATGCGAGCAGTAATCAATTTAAAATGCAAAGTCACAAGCATGCTTTAATGATACTTTAATGATAATACATTCATGCAAACAACCATCACATTAGACCCTTACATATATGAAATAGTTGCAATCATGTGAATGGTTTCTAAACAAAAAAGATATAGTAAAACAAATTGCATGTCATGGGCCTATGAATGCCTAAGTTTTGCGCACATTAATTATCCAAAAGAAAGCTTGTACATGTGCCATGAGCCAAGACTATGCTCGTGAATAGAAAAGCCACCTAAACAAAAAATCTTTAATACGACAATGCAGCTTGCAATTGCACATCACGGATCATACTTCCATTTTAAGTATGCAGGGCACGTCAAATCACTTTAAAAAATCATGTCTATGCGTCCCCTAAACATACCAAGCAAATGTACTAAAAACCTGCTAATGCATTATGCAAGCACATAAAAAACATAATCTACTAGTGAATGGGTAAGCGCATTTATTAAGTGTATTGAAAATTATGCAAGCATGTAAGTGCATTGCACAAGTGCTTCAAGAAATGCACAAGCATGTCGGGAAATCGCATCAAAGAGTTTGTGTAACACCTTTGAATATTGAAATCAATTTACATGCATAAGCTTCGACCAATGCATTAAACACCTAAATTTGAGGCTGGAGAATGTTGCGTGATTTAAGATGAATGAACATGATTTTGAATGCTTATAATTATCACAAAAAGCTTGCTCAATTAATGCAATGCGACATATTATTGTACCTTTGCATTTTGAAAGTATAGAGTGATATGTCAAATACTTATTACTAATCCTCATCTTTTATTTATGCAGAATGGATCTTCATAGTACACCTTTCACTGAACAACTTAAATGTGGAGCCAACATCCAGCTCACCAACGATCTTACAAATACTAGAGATGCTCGTGCCATTGGCAATACTAGAGATGATTATATCACCATCCACTTTTGTGGCCTGCAAATTTTTACTTGTCCACTATCATGGTTGTTGCCACTCCTTTTTACGGCATGCCTATTTGAGCGCATACTAGAAGGCCTCATTTGGCTGAAGCATCTGCGTAACATGCACACCTTCCCATACAGCGATCAAGGCTGATTGAAGCTGCCATCATCGCAAAGGCCCCACATAAGATCTCAGTCTTCAAAAAACTACAATATCTAGCCCCCAATCATGAAGGAAAACTTCCACTTTCCAAAAGCTCTAACATAACTACAAACACTATCACCATGCCAACTGAGCCTTTCAAATCTGAAAGACCTTGTTCCTCATTTGGAGAACAACTGTCCGGCAAGTAGAAGAAAAGAAGAAATGCTGAACTACATGCTCAACAATTTCAACCCGAGCAACAACCAACACAACCAGCTCTGGAATCAAAGTGAGTATTCTCATCTACAGCAAATTTATAAATCTAAAATATGTGAAAAGGTATAGCTCTGTTGGCGACCTGAAGAAATCTTTCTCGACTCAACAATGTCAGGACCCTGCAATGCAAAGGAATAATCTCGAATCTATGTTTGCCAAAAGTGCACAGTGTCCTCAAGCTCATAAAAGAACGGGCTTGATGAAGAAGCACCACCAAAGGCTAGTTATTACATAGGCCATAAAGGATCCTAATAGCCACCTATCATCCATTGTGATAGCAGAAAGAGAACCCACACAAGCTCCTCAAGGTGAACATCAGGGTGTAACACTTAGGCTATGTATCCAAGGCCATACAGGTGATCTACATGATGAGGCATCATAATGAGCAGTCCCCCATAAAATTCTCCCAACACCACCACAAGATTGGATCTACTACCGCTATAACAACTATCCCTCCTGAGGACTAAGCAGAGTATGACCAAGCAGAAAATCCAAGTTCCTCTTCATGAGCTGAACTAGAAGAGGAATGAGAGGAGAATTATCTTGCATTAATACAAAAGAATACATTTGCATTAATACAATCCATTTTGCATGGCATGCATTCCACTTTTAGTGAGATTGCAAATGTCATAGAGCTTGATGGTTTGAATTAAATAGCGGTGGCAAGGATGAGGTTTGAACTTTTAATGCAAATGTATTCTTTTTGTATTAATGGAAAGGATGGTTTGAACTTTTAGTGTGCGGTCGGTCGAGTGAGAGAGATGAGGGATTGGCAAGGATCTTGTGTGCAAATTCAGAGGTGGATCGAGAGCATAAGGCGGAATCAGACGGATCGGACTGGTGGGCTCGTTGGTGGCTTCTTGTGTTCGATCGGGTGGGAGGTCGATCGTTGGCGGCTTCTTGTGTTCGATTGTGTGGGAGCGACAGGCCTATTGCGAATAGAGAACGGGAGAGAGCGAGAAGGGCACGGGCTTCCACTGCTTTTGTTGACTTTGATCATATGCGGTAGTCGGAGGTGGAGGGGCTGGTTACCAGCAGTCGAGGTCGGAGAGAGCACAGGAAGAGATGGAGGCTAGGCTTCAGATTCCTTGTGTCTATAATTATCGAATGCTTGTGTCTGGGTCTGAGAGAGCGTCTATTTTTGTGTCGTGAGAGTAAGTTAGGCCAGTCTGTGAGATTGTGGGGGAAGTGGGGTCAGCGGTGGGGTCCAATCGTAGGTTACAAGTCAACAAATACATGCTGACGCTGAAAAAAGAAGCTTGTACATATTAATTTTAACAACAGCTCTTGACGAATAGCAGATGAATGCTTACCATTGCACAGCTAGAACTACACAAACTCAAGAAAATATACTTCAAAGAAAATAGAATCATTTATCTCACCTTATTGTTCCTAGCCATGCCAAATAAAGTTGATTGAAAACGTAATGTTTCACTTCCTGCCATAGCATCAAGTTGTTCCTCAGTCATGTTCTCAGTGTACTGAACATTTGCCATTTGTTGAATGAGCTCCTGTAAATTTGATGTCAAAATAAATAAGACAAGCAACCTGCTGAAGAAAATAAAGATTGACGTGAAACTACTAGACAACAGCAAACCTGAAGCAAAACAAGCTCAATACCCACTCCCTTCTTCAGTTGATTAACAAGATACTGGAAAAGGCCTCTCAACTCCATTGAGGGGTACTTCTTGCACCTGCAAGAAATCTAGTGATGATTAGAATGCCTAACAATTATATATATATATATATATATATATATATATATATATATATATATATATATATATATATATATATATATATATATTGTGGGGTGCATCCGTCCACTCTATCTCAAGTTCATGAAATACAGAAAAAAAAAGTAGAAATCTACACCAGTATGCAGTAAGTAAACGCCTCATCCAATGTAAAAACAATCTGACCGCAAAGAGAGCAATATATCAAAGACGAGAACCTCATTAAAAATGCATTAAAATGGCACTCATCTAGAATTGGGAGACACTATCGCTTCAACACACCTTATCCAAGCACCTACAAGAGAACCATGCTCACAGTTCACTGCAGTAGTTACAGATATTATATTATGTACCTAATGGTTTAGATATATATATATATACAGATATGAATGTTTGTATGTTATCCAAAAAATGAATAATCAAGATTTTATTACTACATTTATCACACATGGCCTCTTATCTTAAAAACAGGGAAAGCATATTATGTATCACCTTTCTCCGCTAGGAATTTTGGTTCATGATAATCTCAAACACATTTTAATATATTAAATAAATAATGGTTTCATGGCTAAACTCTCATATAAAACCTATTTTTCAAAAAAAATTGTGGCACTATTGACAAATTGAATAGTCTTTTATTACAGACTAAGAAAATGGAAATAAGCTTGAATTTCAAATAATTGAAAACCGGGGCAGTAAATTCATAAAATTAGAAGCATTCAGGGTTAGACATAAAACAAATCAGAAACAGTTTCTGTAGGCAACCCACCCAAGAAGCTCTTTCTCAGAAGGAATTAAGGTCAACAAAATATTGAATGCAAGTTCGAATTTAATGAACTGCTGACCTTCGGAAACTTGAGAAACAAATCATGATTTTCCATCTAATAGCTTACACAAGCAAAACAAAAAGTAACCAATCCAAAAAACAGGTAGATGTGATCCATAATATTATAAATTAAGACAACATAAAAAAAGAAACAAAATAATGCCAGTATAATTTGCCGAATTCAAAAAGGGAAGATCCTTACAAGTGACCCCAAAAAGATGCAAGAGACTGAAGCCAGTCTGATAAATTAAGCCCATCATCTTTTAGCTTCTCACGCCCACCTTGTGCCAATCGTTCAATTACAACATATTCTAGAATATCATACTCTAACTGCACACACGCACAAAAAAAAAAGTCTTTTAGGTATTTACAGCAAAATCAGTAAAAGAAAATACTCTACCAAAAATGTAAGCAACAGGAATAATGTGTTCAAAACTAAGGTTTGAAAGATATGAGGAAGGGAGACATGACCACTTGTTTATTGCAACATTAGGAATGGGATTAGGCCAGTAGATTTAAGGCCTAGTTAGCAAAACCGAGAGAAGACTGTTAATTCTGGTGATGCATTAAGAAATGCTCATCTCTTTTTGATGAAAGGAGAAGAACAACAACCGTGTTAGACGATAAGCTACAATTGATTGTCACAAAGTAGAGGGTCATGCTACACCTTATTCCCCTAAAATTTAACTGATCTTCAAGGTGGTGTTAGAGCTTGAATTTATAAAGTTAACATTTCCACCATCACCAATAAGCATTTCACATTCTCCCTTCCAACTCCTCCTTTAAGCTTACGAACGGTGAAAAGTTTACTTGTAGTATCTTCCAGCCTTCAAACTAAGCTTACACGATAGTGTAAGAACTTTGCCAATATCTTAGGTTTGCTCATCAGAAGGAAGATGGACACAAAGAGTGTCATTGGAAATGCCTATAAATAAAATAGTCAAGGGGAAGAGATGAAAAACTTCTGGTTGAATTTAAAAACAAAGAATTTAACGAAATTCTAAAAACTCATCACCACCATTTGCTTTGGTAAATCGATGTTTGTTTGATTTTTTTCAATATTAAACCATATATTCTTTAAAATAAAATATATATAGTATTTGAATCAATTTCACGATGATTTATGCTATGAATAATCTAGATTAGTGGGACAATCAAGCAATGAAATTTCAGGAATTTTTGAAAAAAAATGTTGTTCATTTGGCTATTGGGCCAATTAAAAAAAAAGGCCCTTTTATGGAATTAAATTATTCAATAGATAAAAACCTTATGCCAATATTAATTCCTATATGTAATGACTCCTTTGAGAAAGAAACTGTTCATATGGAAGCTCTCTTTGAAAATTTCAGTTTTCAGGTCATGTTAGACACAAGCACCTGACCCTATATACAAACACTAATATAAAAGCATCACTATTTGTGTGGCATGTGCTCTAAATATGGCACCAAGATGGGAGTATGATGTGACAGCCAAGGAATCCAAGAAGATTATTAAGTTTGATGGACCTACCACCGCTAGCTACCGATAAGATTTAGGCACTAAATTTCTATTTGCTTAATAAATGCCACAACAAAGCACATGAAATAATTTGCAATGCTCATTATCTTTTGCTCATGAATGATATTTATAATTTATTTCATTATTATCATGCTTGAAACATGTGGTCTACAAAAATTTGTACCCCAGCCTCTCCGCGCCTCTTTAGTTGACGGGAAGAGTTTTAACGGATTAAAATTATGGGGTAAATTTTCAGAAGGCATATTAGACTTTATTAGATACTACCCAGAGATTTCGCCTCATTTTGCGAGGACTTTAAGATCTGAGTTCTAGTTTCCTATAAGCGCAAGCCCCTATAATTGATTACCCCTCCCGATAATGAGAGAAAACTTTAAATTAAGGATAGTCGTGAGATAGACACTGAGTACCTAACGTATAGTAGCAGCAACTTTAGAGATTTTAAAATTATATTTTAGGAATTTTTAAGATTTGAAATCTATCACTCTAAAATTTAAAATGGGTGATGGGGGAATAAGGACGAGCCCGATCAAGATCACATGGTTTCGTTGACCTAGGCTGTCAAGGTCCCTCGTCTACACCCAACCCGACAGAAGGAACCTTTTAGGATCTTCAATGAGAGGAAGAAGCACTTCCTTCTTAAGCTTCTTGGGAGAGGAGGGGGGCGAGAGGGAAGGAGACAAGGAGAGAGCTGAATCAGAATTATCATTGCTTAATCATGTTCACTAATACAACCTATAGCTTTATTTATAGGAAATAAATAGCTACATCAATGGAAATACAAGCCATTCAAGAAACTAAAGAAAGTATAAACCTAAATCTTGGACTAATATCAAATAATCTCCACCTTGATTCTAGATTTACACAACTAAAAAGGATATATGTTGTTCACAAAGAACAGCCCCGCCAGTCTTTCCCGCCAATTGTGTCCACCGGACGGTTAACAACTCCTTAAGAACTGCAACACCTCTTGACAGATCTTCTCTTGTGGCACTGCATGTATTTTGCATATTGAAGATTTGTGGATTTAGAATTTTTATTTAAACTTGAGCCCCTAACAATTAACTTTACGATTTGGGGTCATTGCTTTGAAATTTGTGTGGAACCTCAGGTTGAAAGTTTGTCAACATGTACATCTTCGGGGTGGAGAAATATTTGTATTTTGCTTTGAGGTTTGAGTATTATGAAAATAGGGTCCCCTCCAATTAAGATTTTCTGTCAACACAATCATCATCAAGGTGTTACATAATTAGTTATTTAAGCCTTATCATCTCTGTTCACTTACTAAAAGAGGACCAGGTTTAACAATTGATGATTATACAAACACTAAAATTGAAGATTTATATTTTAAGATGAATTTCATTTAGAAAGCCTCCGAAGAGTTACAGTAGATTTGTGATTAGGCGTTTGCTTGTTAATCCAAGCCTAGTCAACTCCAGTCCTTTCAAGGAGGATGAAACTTGGAATATATGACCCGCGTAGCATTCTCGGACTATTAGATTTAGAAATCAAATCTAACGATCGGAGCACATGCGAATGTATTTTCAACAATAGATTGGAGCTATTGTAGGGGTACTTGAAAATTTGTATTGAATCCGTGAAGCATTCTCTATCAGAGGATGGTTAACCGGGATGCGGACTCGACGGAGTCGAGCTCTTTTCCACCCCGGGAGAACGATGCGGACATCCGACGGTGGACGTTAATCAAAGGAAGAGACCAAAATCGACGGCTTAGATCACTCATTTTTTTTTGTTTATTAATTATATTTTGATTTAGTTTTGCATTTGTTGTTTTTACCCTTATTTAAGAGTATTGTCTTATATAAGCCCAAGGGGCAAAGTTGTCTTTTAATTTCTTTTAAAGCCTATATATAGAGGCTCTTGCTCTTATATTAGATCAATGATGAGTTATTAAGAAATAAAATTTTCTTTGCACTTGTGTTCTTTGGAGAGAACTTGGGTGAGATTCCTATGGGAGGGATCAGAGTTTCCACCAGCCGCAAGATGGGTCCGGGCTCGTGGCATGAAGTCCCTTTGAGAAGGGCAACGTAGTACCCGTCAACCGCAGGATGGGTCCGGGCTCGCGGTTGTATCTTCTATATTTTGTTTATTTTCCTTCTTATTGTGCTCCTAGTCGTCATTTTCATCCATCTCCTCCCACGGGTCACCCCAACTGCCGCCCTCCCCTCACCAATTCACTTCCCTAACCAATCCACCCACCTTCCCACTCGGCTATCCATCCTCCCCTCCCAAACCGCCAACTCCCATCAAGCCCTAACCGAATACACTTCCCTAACCAATCCACCCTCCTTCCCACTCGGCTATCCATCCTCCCCTCCCAAACCGCCAACTCCCATCAAGCCCTAACCTAGCCACTGGTCATATCCCAATCCCCTTTGCCTCCAAAATTTCAAACCTTCCTCCCTACTTACCTTTTTCCTCCAAGCCTCCTTTGGAAAACCTTGATTGTTCAATCAAATTTGAATTTTGAAATATTTCCAAATTTAGAACTCTATTTTTGGAAAGTTTTCAAATCGAATCCACATTAACCTCTAATTAGATTGGATTTAAATTTCAAAATCTTTCCTAATTCATCAAACCTATTTTAGGAAAGTTTTAAATTAAATCCATTTGAATCTCAAATTCAAATTAGATTTATTTAAACACTTTCCTAATTCCTAAAAGCCTCATTTAACCCAAATCACCTCCCCAATCTCCTCCATCACCATTAAGCCGCCGGCTCCATATATTAAATCCTAAAGATTTATTTCCTAAAGCCCCTACTCTCTCTTGGAAATAATTCAAACCCATCCACCTCACCTGGCCGAAATCCCTCCTATGCATCCACCTCTTAAAATCTTACCAAAAATCCTGATTCTATTTTGGAATTAACTCCATCCCCGTTTCCCCCCTTGCTGGCCGAATTTTCCCAAGCCCCTTACATCAGTTTTCTCCCCTAAAACCTCCCAAACTCCCTCCACGTGGAATTCTCCTAGCCCCCAATACTGCTGCCAGAGGATTTCCAGCCACTGTCCTTGTTTCCCCACCCTACGGAAGCCTCAAAACTACTGCTGCCCTGGAAATTCCAGCAAAGGAAAATCACTGTGCCGCTGCCAGAACCCTCCTGCTGCTGTCCAACGCCCTCTTATGGCTGCTGTTCGGATTTCCTGAGACATACAACTTGTTGTCCAGCCGCTTGGAAGGATCCCTAACCTTTGTCCAAGGATTCAAGACCAAGATTGATGGTTGTTCCCACTCAGAAATTGCCAAAAGCTGCTGTTTAGATGTCACGATTTGCTCTTCAAGACCCATAGGACTCAAAACCCCATACCCGTTCTACATCATTCTCATATCTTACATTTAGGAACTTTAATGTAAATCTTGAAGCACATGAGGAGAATATTTTGGCGTATCAGAGCTATTGTATGGGTTTTTTAGCACTTTTAGCCAATTTTTTTAATGATTTTTATCCACTTATTTATTTATTTATTTCATTAATTCTGTGCGGCAGGAGGGGTGTCTTTCTCATTTTAAAATTCGACAGCTCCCAACGTCCCCGGCATGCGAAGGAAGGTAGGGAGGGCACTTGCCCTTTCCATCCGCCAGACCAAATAGGATTTGATAGCCGAGGGCTTTGGGACGTTGAGTAGCCCCAGCATAAGTCTTTAATCTTTAATTTGCTCACAACACTTGCTAATGTAAATTTAAAAAAAAAAAAAAAAACTCCTTTTAATTTTCCTTGAAAATTTAGCAGCTTTTTGATGCCTCCTCCCCAAGAATGGAGTTTGGTCAAATCCACCAAGTCAGATAAGATTCGACAGTCGAGGACTTTGGGACACTAATTAGTCCCGGTATGAGTGTTCGGCGATCCCTGTTGTAGTACCTATTATTATTATTATTATTATTGACAAACTTGTCCTACCATGCCACTCGTTGGAAGGAGTATGGGGTTGATCGGGCTGGGCGCAGAAGATTGGGAAGGATCAATGAGCTTGCAGAATCAAGTTGAGAAGTTGGGAGTGGGATCATATTGGAGCATAGGATCAAGATGAAGGCTATAATCGGGGTCGGGTGCAGGCGGAAGTTGGCTTCAGGTAGGAGCATGCACAACAAAAGACGGGATCAGTGGATGGGATCTCTGTGTGCAGCACAGGAAGGTCGGGAGAGAGGGATTGACGGCTAAGCTTCGCATGCAGGTCCGTGCGAACGAACTGGGAGGGACAAGAGAGGCTTTCTTACATGCATGAGTTTGAATCAGGAACGTCAGTCGAGCGGTTCCTTTGGAGATTTTAGCATCGTGTGAGGGGGTGAGTGGGCGGTTGTGAGATCGTGTGTGAGCGGGGTAGTGGAAGCTGGCCGATGATTAGAATTCAACGGTCAACAAAAGAATGCTTTTGTTTTTAATGCAATTAGGTTGTCACGAAACCTTGCTTCATATCTAATTGGAAAGGCTTATGGAACCCATGAATCATCTACTAAGTTGAGAGATTCAACAAAACTCACTATTGCGATTTTTAAAAGCAAAAGAAAAGAAATCGCACCAAATTAAAGTTTTAAAATAAGGACATTTTTACTTTCCAATATAGTATTATGCATTATCTTTATATAAGGACTTTTCCCTTAAATATAATATCTAAATAGATAGACAAACAGTTATTGATGACATAAGCTCCACTGGTCATTAGCATATAAATGTTCTTAGAAATTGTTACTTTAATTATCACTGTAATAAAAGTAGATACACTAGGAGATGTTAGAGTTGGTGGTGCCCCTCAGTCTCTTAGGCAAAATATAGAAACAGATAACAAGAAACAACATGCTTTATGCCAAAATATTTAAAAAATAATTTTGCCATATGAAAATTCAACAGCCTCCCGACATCCTCTTCCTGTCAAGGGAGATAGGGAGGGCACTTTTACCCTTTCAATCCGCCCGGCCAAATAGGGTTCGATAGCCAAGGGCTTCGGGTCATTGACTAGTCCCGGTATAAGTCTTTAATCTTCAATTTGTTCGTGGTGTCTATCAATTTAATTTAAAAATACTCCTTTTTCATTTTCCTTGAAAATTCAGTAGCCTTTTAACGCCCCCTCCTCGCAAAGGGAGGTTGGGAAGGCACTTGCCTTTAAAATCTGCTTGGTCGGATAGGATTTGACGGCCAAGGACTTCGGGATGCTAATTAGTCCCGGTACGAGTCTTTGGTGATCCTTGTTGTAGAACCTATTATTATTATTATTATTATTATTATTATTATTATTATTATTATTATTATTATTATTATTATTATTATTATTATTATTATATAACACAAACTTGCCATGCCATGCCACTCATTGGAAGAGTTAGGGTCCGATCTGGCTGGACTGCTGGGCGCACGAGATTGGGAAGGATCGACGAGCTAGCGAGATCAAGTTGAGAAGCCCGGAGTGAATCAAGTTGGAAACCAAGTGCAGGATCGGGTTGGAAAGTCAAGCACAGGATCAGGAAAAAGGCTACGATATGGGTCAGGCGATGCTAGCTTCAGGTAGGAGTGTCAAGTGTGCATGGCAGAAGATGGGATGGGCAGCTGAGATCTCTGTGTGCGTCATAGTGAGGTTGGAAGAGAGGGATCGACAGCTGGGCTTCATGTGCGGGTCCATGTGAACGCATAGGGAGAGGCAAGCGAGGCTTTCTTACATGCATGAGTTCGAATCAGGAGCGTCAAGCGAGCGGTTTCTTTGGGGTTTTAGAGCCGTGGAGTGGGTGAGTGGGCGGTTGTGAAATCATGTGTGAGTGGGGTAGTGGGAGCCGGTCGGTGAGTAGAGGTCAACGGTCAACAAAAGAAAGCCCATGTTTTTAATGCAATCAGGTTGCCATGAAATCTTGCTTCATATTTAATTGGAAAGGCTTATGGAAGCCATGAATCATCTACTAAGTTGAGAGATTCAGCAAAACACACTATTGCAATTTTTAGAAGCAAAAGAAAAGAAATCACACCAAATTAAAGTTTTAAAATCAGGTTGCTTTTACTTTCCAATATAGCATTATGTGTTATCCTTATATAAGAACTTTTCCCTTAAATATAATATCTGAATAGATAGACCAACGGTTATTGATGACATAAGCTCCACCGGTCATTAGCATATAAATGTTTATAGAAATTGTTACTTTGATTATCACCATAATAAAAGTAGATACATTGGGAAATGTTAGGGTTGGTGGTGTCCCTCAATCTCTCAGGCAAAATATAGAAACAATAGCAAGAAACAGTATGTTTTATGCCAAAATATTTAAGAAACAATTTTGCACCTGTGTTAAATATTTGAAAGCATCTACAACAGGTGTTATCATATCCTTGTATGCCTCAATCTGCAAGACAAGGTTGTACCATCAGATTTATAATAAAATTCAGAATGAATGAATCTGGCAATTTAGAATTTAGAATTTAGAAATGGTAAACAACATTTCAGATAAACATGATACCTGGTGAACAATGGTTCGTAAAACAGTCATTGGATTAGCATGAGCAAGCTTGGCCACCATACGACCAAGTTGCTTTAAGTTTTCCTTGGCAAGTCGTTTCAATAATCTACGAGTGTCCAACTGAAAAAGAGAATAAAAAGTTTAACCATACAACCATGCAAACATAAGGAATTGAGAGAAACTTTCATGAACCTTTGCAATCTGCCTTGCAGAAAGGACCATAGGAATGCATTCATCGTCCTTCTCCCATTCACCATACAGACGATAACGGGCCTACAAATATCAGCCACCTCCATAAAATACTGTAAAACCTCTAATAAAGGAATAATAACAAAGAGAAAATCATGGAAACCTCATATGGAAGTAGGGAAAGAACTTCCCATATTCCCTGCCCCACTGCTGGATTTGCAGGTATTAACTGCAACGATGGGAGCAAGCAAGCTCCTAGAGCCTCCTCAACCCTCAACCTGGCTTCCTTGGCTTGAAAGCCAGGATGTTTTATAGTTACGTCCCCAGTAACATGAGAAAGTAGGTTTCCAGCAACACTAGCAGATTCCTGAGCCGAAAGGTAGTATGCTCTTAAAACTCGACAAACCTGCATAGAAGAAATTGAATAATTTTAACTGTATTGATTAGATAGAAAACCAAAATAGTAATTCCAACTTCATTATAAATAATCTTATGCTAGCTTAAAGACAAGATAGTTAATAGTAAAATTAAAAAATTAAAAAATAACTTTATACTAACAAATCAAACTCAACAATTACAACAAAGGGTGGATCATCAAGTACATAACAATTTTTTTTTTTTAATTTCCAGGCCATGCCATCAGTTCATGAGCTGAATGGCACGTATTGCATAAGGACCAGTAGCTGAAAGCCGTAAATTGCCAAAATAGTAAACCTTGCTTAATCAAAAACCATTGACTATAATCACTATTCACATTAATGCATTTAAGATTATTTCTAGGCTCAATGACCGATCAAATTGATTTATCAAATAATAACTACTCAAATAGCACAAACCCTGGAAATATTTGACAAGCAGAATACAAGCGGTTATTCTCCATAAAACAGTACATCACAATATATTATCCAAAACCACCTTACCCTTCTAATTAATGCCATACCTTCTGCAAAAGAATGGTATCACGATGTAGGTAAGGGCCAGCAGCAGCAAGCATTTGAAAAAGATCCCTCGAAAGATCAACCTGTGGAACTGGAATTGATGATGTAATTACCGACTCTGTGGTATCTGAACAAGTGGTAAAGGAGTTGCCAATGTTTTGGAGACGTTTATGACAAACAATATCATAAGAGGAGGCGATGCTCTTCTCTATAGCCCTATCAAGATAGATAATATCCTTTAAGAATGTAACATGTCAACCGAGCCATAAAATTACTATAAATTAGTACGCCTAAATAGCAACAAAAGATTCATAAATCCACCTCAAATTGAAGGGGATAAGGCCAACGAAGATCACAACAAGATTTGACAACAAAGATGTAAAAAAAAAAAGCATAACAATTCATTTGTACAAGTCAATGATGTTACCATGTTTGCAATATAAAGTACAATATATAACCCTACAGAAAGTCGTCAGAATCATGCAAATAATCAGATGTTTTGCAATATAACCGCCCAAAAAAAAATTCAGGCGCCTTAAATAACATAGAAATGGAATATTCTAAAATACATATTGCATGGAAGTAAAAAGAGTGCAATTAAGCAAACATTGCTTAGAAGACTCACAATGCAAGCAAGTCAAATCTTGCAAAAAAACTCAATTATTAGAATGCGGATTACATGTGTACCTAAATAAGCCCTCACAGACAAGAATATGTGCAACGGGGTTCAGATGGGAGAGCCGATCAAAGAGAACTTGAGCATGATACCTGGAAAAGAAAGAAAACACCGACATAACCAAAGGTACAAGACAGCCAAATATAACACATACTCTTAAGACTGAACATAAGAAAAATGAGTTCATATTAAAAAATTACACATAAACGGCATACAAGGAAGAAGTCGGTAAAATCATAAGAAAACACATTAGAATACAGGAAAAAAAATCTTTCAAAAGGTAAAAGCCTTAGAATCTTTAAAACACTTAGCTTATCCTTGTTATAGACTAATTTCACAAAACTTAGTTAATAAATTAGAACAGGATGAAAACTCCCTTCTATTGTAACCACAGGCTGGCCTAAAGTAATGAAAATGAACTTCCTGCTGCCTCCAAGCCACTAGAATAGCTATTCCCAGGATAAACCAAAAACATAAGAAATACCCCCATCCATTAAGATAACAAAATGTTGACCAAAATAAATTAACCTGAATGTGCTGCCGATGCCACTAGAATAGCTACTACCAAAACAACTCCAGAGAAAAAGAGAACCACGATTAGAATCCAAATCATCAAGAACATACAGTTGTTGACCTCTGTGTAATGCACAAAAGAAAAAAAAAAAAAAAAATCAAATCAGACCAAACCTCGTATCCACAAAACCGGCCGGAAATCCCGCCGAAATCCCGCTAATTTACTGCAAACGGCGCCGCTCCAGTCGATTTCCCGTGAAATCCTGCTCAAAAGCCGCGAGCTCGCCTCGATCGAGCGCCCAAATCGTCGTTAAATAGCGAGGGGGCTGCTCGACTCTTCCTCCCGCTCTCTGCTTTCTTCCACGAACTCCTCACCCGACGTCTTGCTGCCTCCGATCCTTCTACCTCCGTCCGACCCCTTGGCCGAGAGAGAGAGAGAGAGAGAGAGAGAGAGAGAGAGAGAGAGAGAGAGAGAGAGAGAGAGAGAGAGAGGGAGTCTTCTCCTTACCTGATCCACCTCCATTCCCGCCGAACTCCCTCCTCCGACCTCCAGCCAACCCAATTTCCCTCAAGGCCTGCCGATCTGCTTGCATAGCCCCTGTCCGATCCTCTCTAAAGGCCGCCCGAACTCCCCAAGCCGAGCCCTCCTTGGCTGTCCGACTTTGCTCCTTCTACGACTTTCCCTTCCTGTTAGGAACGGAAGTTACGACATTTTTTATCGGAAGCACCAACAGGAGCTCGCTAGCTGAAGGTAACTTTCTCCCCTTACACGCGCTTCTTCGGCTTGGCCCCGACCGAACCAGAGAGGAAGAGAGGGTGAGGATCTTTATTTTATTTTATTTTATAATATTATTATTATTTTATGTTATTTATTATAATATTTATTAATTATATTTGATAATTATTTAATTATAATAATAATTAATTATATAATTGTAAATTAATCAATAATTAATAATTAATTACAATTATAATTATTTAATTGATTATAACTAATTCCGATTAATTATAATTAATTATTAATTAATTATGATTATAATTAACTTATTAATTATAATTAATTAATAATTAGCGATTAATTATTATTGATAATTATTTAATTATTATCATAATTAATATAAATCATAATAAATAATAATAATAATAATAAAATACCTCTCTCTCTCGACCCGTGCCGACGGCCGCCAAGGTATAACTTCTAAATCCTAAAACTCCGAGAACCCGATTTCAACGCATACGTCGAGACAAAACGACCACCTATACACGCTTTTCTTAGCGTGGTGGGAGGGAGTGCATCACGACGCTTGCGACGAAGCGGGTAATCACCTAAATTCCTTCTTCGAAGTTCGTATCGCCTTGGAAACCCCGCCTATATACGCTTTTCTTAGCGTGGTGGGAAGGGATCCCGGTGCGATGCGCACGATGAAGCGGGGATACTCATAAGTACCCGCTTGCGGGGAAATAACTGCCTTTCTTGCAAAATACTACCAAAAAATGCTTTTCTTGCAAAATATTTTCAAAGATACCCATACACGCTTTTCTTAGCGTGGTGGGGGATCAAAAATACACGGCCGCGGTGTCCTCGAAAGAGGGCACCTACCATACACGCTTTTCTTAGCGTGGTGGGAAAGGCTCAGTTTTCCGTAGTTTTCCCCTAAACGGGGGAGTCGCCGGAAGGCTGCCGAAATTTCGGGTGAACGCAATGTTACATTTGGACTCGATTGCACTTGAATGACATGCAAGAACAAAATGCTGGAACTTGATTGAACTCAAAGGACGATCGAACTTGGACTCAGCTTGTGAACATTTGGACTTGATTGAATGGTGGACTCGGACTTATAAACTTGATTCAATCGACCTAAGTGAACTCAAACCCAAACAAATTTAAAAAAATATGAGATTTCAAATTACATTTGATTTAAAAATCAAATAAGAAGAACAATTTGGGACCTGGACTTGATTGAACACAGAAGAACAGCAGAGGACTACACTCGAACATGACTTGAACTTTTACATTGAACTCAAAATAAGATATGGACTACTTGAACTCTTGCAAAGGACTTGATTTGAACTCAAGTGAGCTTACAATTGGGACATGCATTTGAACTTGATTTAAACCAAGTGGAAGGGACTTATGAACTTCAAAATGACATAAAGAGTTTTAAATCAATTTGAACCAGAATGAAAAATACAAAAGGACACGCTATAATTTGAACCTCATTTGATCATGATTTGAACAATCATGAGAACTTATAATTTGACCAAGGAAGACTTGAATCAAGTTTAATCAAGAAAGACTGAACTTGAACTAAGTTCAAATCACTCAAAGCTTGATTAGAATTAAATCAAGTCTAATCAAGAAAGACTGAACTTGAACTAAGTTCAAACCACTCAAAGCTTGATTAGAATTAGATGACAAAGAATCGCAAATTCAAGTTTTACTTGAATGATGAAAAGGAACATGATACTCCTTAGATAAGAACATTCAACACATGGTGATCACCTCAATGGGAAGGAAGAAATCGATGATGATAACATCAAGCTCTCAATGCGTTCAGGTGACGAATGATGAAAACAAAATGGGCTCAAGGCATCCAACCAAATTTACTTGAGAATGACATTCGTATCAATCATCCAATCAACTCCAAAGATCTGCAACACATATTATCACTCTACGAAGACAAATGTATGTGTTAAATGTCATCTATGGATAGATGCAGAAAGACTTCAGTAAATGCAGTATCCTGAAGTCAATTCCAATCTGTAAAGGAAGACATCTACCTACCAACATGCAGCTGTGGCGAATGCACTGAAAAGACCAAGGACCACAACCAAATGCATAGAAACTACGACGAATACAAGCATCTACGAACGAAGCAGGAGATTCGTTAGTGCACTACGATCCACCTACAAAAAGTAACGAGTAGTGCACGACAATCCACCTGTACGAAGCAGCGAATAACTCAATACATAAGCTGCTACGCCACGCCACCGGAACTGCAACCTCCGTACAAGCAGACAGAAGGCGTCTATTCCAAGAACACCCCCACACGTGCACAATAGTTTGTATACACATAGGCACACTAAAAGGGGTAAATGTAATCAAATACCCGCATGGGCCCCGGCGAGCGTGTTATTGGTACACACGTGATATCTAGGGATGCTACGCGGGTTGACAAGTGAATTCAGGTTCGAAACCGATCCTTCTATACGGGTCAATAGGAGTCGACAGAGTTCGAACCATTAAGCAAATATAAGATTGTGGCGACCGGTATATTTGCTTTAAAATATTCATATTAGGCCTTCAAGGCCTACAACAATATGAATTCACTAATAAATGCACGAAGCCTACGAAACCCGATCCTCTGTCGACAGTCAGACAGAGTCGACAAGGTTGAATCAACAAATAGAAAATGACCCCTAATACCCCGATGATGACCGCGTTGATTGAAGATCTCAACCGAAGGGGTCCATTCCAAATATTTTTCAAATGCCGTTCCAAATATCCAAAAATCCAAAAAAATCTTAAAATCCCAAAATCCCAAAAATATTTAAAATTTGAAATCCAACTATCGAACACTTAAAGCAAAATCCATCCACCCTCCGCAACAGTCTATCGGGGTGGACAAATTCAAATAAACTCTAGCTCACAAAGAGCCAAATGCCTAGTCGAAAATATTACTAGGATCCATTCTCAAACAATCTCTTGCTAGTAAGGACGTGGTACGTGTCCTCTAACCGGCAGTTTCGCCGCCAAATGGCACTGCAGGTAAACGGTTATGACCCGGGGCCCTCTGAACCGAGTGGTTTTGCCGCCAAACGGCACCACAGATAGCGGTTATGGCCAGAGCCAATACGCTCCTTTATGGCGTTAAATCCTTGAGATATGAATCAATAGGATATGATCGATAGGGCACAAAGCCCTCTGTTAGCTAAGGTGGATTTAAATTTGTCCCCTTAGACAAACATTCAACCCGATCTACAAGGTTCCCTTGGACGAAGCAACCCATGGCTGCCGACAAGGATCCTTCTGTCAGGTTGGGTCGACTACCTCCTCTGACTAAGTAGACCAGGGACCACGATGGCCCGGGACGACGGAACCATGGGATCTTGATCGGGTCTATCATCCATTCCCCCACCATCCGCTTTAAGTACAAGATGGTGTAATTTCTATTTTAAATATCAAATTTTCCAAACACCCAAACTCTTTCCAAATTCCCAAATCCATATTTCAAATTCAATACCTATGCTGCTACTATATGCCAGATAACACGTATTCTATACGTATCTGATTGACGACTAGCCTTAATCGAAAGTTCTCTCTCGTGATCGGGAGGGGTAATTAACTATAGGGGCTTGCGCCTATAGGAAACCAGAACTCAGATCATAAAGTCCTCACAAAATGAGGGCGAAATCTCTGGGTAGTGTCTTATCTACAAACCCATCTGCCTTCCAAAATTTACCTCGGAACTTAGTTCGTTAAAACTCCCTCGCCGAATAAGAAAAGCGAGTGGAGGCCGAGGCCGAATTTTCGGAGCCCACAACAGTAACAAATTAAGCAGGTGCCTTACTTGATTTTACCATTGAAAAAAAAAAAGTTAAGGGATACCTGAGATAACATGCTTTTTAATTTACAGTTCAAAGAAATTCTTCTTCTTTTTTTCTTCAGATTCAAGCTGGCTAAACCATTTGCTAGTTTGTGGTATAATCATTTTTATTGTTTTGCAATTAAAACTTACAAATGTAAGATCATGACCCCACACAAAGGATGCCCCTCATCCTCAAGTCCCCTCTCGTACCCAGATGAAACATAAAGCATAAGATGGTAAAATAACTCAAAGCAAGTACAAGGGTTCACTTAACCAACTACCAAAAAAAGAACACCGCATCTTTGTTTTCGTTTTCTTTTCTTCCCCTATGCTCATTAATTCTTTTTTAAATACAACAATATCATGTATGCCATGTGATATAAAAACGGGAAGCTAAAATAATGTAATTTCAATAGCTTGCAAAATAAAAAATTTGACATGCATACAAATATATGGATAAATGTTATAAATTAGCGAGCAAAATTTATAAGAGTAAGTAAATGATGAAATTTTAGTTACATCAACAATTTTGACAATATTATAAGAGACAATATTATAAGAAACTAGTGAATTAAACTATTATATACCAACCACATTAAAATATTGGTATGCATATTTATTAATTAAATTAAATAGTCCTCTTATTATAGTAACAAAAATCCCTTATATTACACCTCACAGTAATATAAATAATAAAAACAGCTATTACAATGTACATATATTTTTAAGTAAATAGAATGCTTAATAAAGGCGTACATATGAACGTGATCAAATATGACCACAATCCATTATTATGCACGAAAAATGAGTGGGCCTAAATATCAATATGCCTCAAAATTTATCTTAAACTATTGACTACAAATCCTAAAGCATTCTAGCCATATTGCTTGATGGTCCTATTCCCAAAATCCTGTATACCTTGTGAAAACTTTAATTTTGTGAGCTCATAAGAAGCGCTTGTGGAAGTAGTGAATGTCAGGAATTGGTGCAATGAGGACGCCAATGAGATTTAAAGCTGGATTTGACCGGCCCATCTCTCTTTCTTTCTTTCAGCTATTTTTTTATTGCCAATGTCACATCCTGGAGTTAAAACTAGCACACCACACCCTCATACCAAAGCCCATTAACACACACATGATACACAGCATTATATTCCTTAATATAACATGCTTTCAAATATGACCATAAGACCCTTACGCATCCATTGAGCACACAAGATTAGTCTATGCTTTATAAATACAAGAAAAAAAAAAGATGAGGAAATACATCCACAACAAAGTATAAAATTAACAAGTTCCATCAATCATAAAACCAAACACTAGCAGATATGCAATGGATCTCAATGTTGCAATCAACAGCATTTGAGCCAAATTCAGTATGAATATAACTTTCCAGCAAAGCATACCAGTCATCTATTGAAAGAAAACCAATGAGAAGACCAAAACTCTGGTTATTTTCGACCTCAGCAGCATGCTCCATAACAGCTTCACTCTCCATGTCCAGTGCGGTAAACAAATCGACTGTAACATCTTGCTTCTCATCTTCCATGAGATCTTTTCCAGTAGCAGCTAAATTTATTTTACCAATTTTGTTTGCCTGAAATAAATTCCCAAAATTTTAGAGCTTTACAGTAATGCGATGAAACCAAAAAAAAATGTTCCCAAAAATATAGGCTGACAAAAAAAAAATTCCTTCAAAATCTAAAAAAAAAATCATGATCCAGTTGTAACCTCCTCAGTCACCTCAAAACATTATTTAAAATTGTGTAATATGAGGCCCGCCTCAATGCAATTCCATTGAAAAGCATCTTGAGCTTTTTTTATGAGGCTTGCATCTCAACTTAGCCAAGGCTTGCCTTGAGTTTGGACTCGCCTCGCTGGTGTGAGGCTTACGCCTCACCCTATTTATATTATTGTTTTAAAACTTGGCTAAATCATAAACTAAACCCCGAATAAATCACGCCTTAATGCACCCTTGAGCCGCATGAACTTTAACTCGACTGTCTCAACCTCTAGTTCGTTGCCTTCACCGCAAACACCACCATCGTAGCCGTCATCAGCAATCACTTGAAAGCTGTACACAACCACTACCACCTCCTCTAAAAATTTTAAAGTATTAATCTCATCTTTATGTTGATGAAAAATATTTATGAAAGAGGTAGATGACTGAAATAAATGAAAAAGTTGATTGGGAGGCATTGGACTCCACCAGATGAGCCAGTGGAGAGACCAATTTGTTATGACGGCTAAACAAAAACCCCCAGAAGGAATTCCAACAAATAATGAAAGCCATTGATAACATTTTGATGCAACATATTAAATGAAAGAGTATCTCCACAACCTGAAAACGGGGTTTACAAAAGGATAAGCATCTTAACAAAATGAGCATAAATCAAGCATAACCTGCAAAAGTCATAATGGGAACTTTCTGTATCGATGGAACATAAAACAGATTTAAGTGTAATAATTCAGAAGACAAGTCAAGTGGGAGTTAGATCTAAAGAGTGGGGATGGGAAAGTATTGCAGCCTGCATATTCCTTCTCAGTCCCTTCTAATGGGATGCAACCAAGGGATATAAAGGTATTCAGATGGAAGGAAATTAATCAAAAGAGGTATAAAGGCTTAACTGAATTCATTCATTTAACATCAGTCATATTTGAGAAGGGTATTATAAAAGAAATGGCAGCTTTTGAAGGTGGCAAAAAGGCTTAGAAGAAATTTATTATTGTATTGATCATAGAGATGAAATTGTATTTATTAATGAATGATGATAAATACAATTTCATCTAAGTTTTAAGGTGGCACAAAGGCTGAGAAGGTAAGCAAAAAGGAAAGACAATTGAAAGGTAGTCCTCTGATGATCTCTGCCACTAGCTGGATTTCTTTAACCATGCACGTAAGAGAGGCTAGTACGTTTCCACCCTTTATTACAAAGCAAACCCCTAGTTGGCGTCATGGATTCCATTCCTTTGTTGATACAATTAGACAAATCAAGAACAATTGGACAATGATAAAAAAAGTTTCTTCTTATATAAAAAATACACTCCAACAGCGTTTGTTACAATGGCTTTCTAACTGCAACTTCGTCTTCTTTCCTAGTATGTCACTGAGAAATAAGAAATTTGACAGCTAACATATGGGAAGCAGAAGAAAAACTTCATTGTTATGAATCAAGTACAGAACATATGCGGGATGCTTGGGCAGTATACCAAATTTGTTATAACATGTTCAATCTAGTTTTGCTGTTGATATCTTAAGGGACTTCTTTATCCATTGGCAATGAGTTTTGAAGAATTAGGTGAATTTCTATTTATAAAGTTTTGGTTTCTGTGCTTATCCCCAACTGCGGGTTTCGATTATAACTATTTTTGTTAAATTATGTAGATAATTTAAAGAAAAATGGATGGATGACATTGAGATGCTAGTACTGTGCCAGTGATCAATAACCACAAGCATGGGCTGTAACAGTGACCAATCATCAAAAATTTCCCTGGCCAAATTATACATGTTGTAGCTTGCATCCAAAATCAACAACACGATGCCCACTGCATTACCGAAATGCCTAATCAGTAAGTCTTTAAATAAGCAATGACCTAGCCCTTGGAGAATTTAAAAATAATTCCCTATAGAATACGCTATAGCTGGGAACAAGAAAGAATGATGAAATAATTTCTTCAAACATCTAGCAGGAAACCAAAACTTTTAGAAATAAAACTACATAAGAAGAAAGAACAAACTTCTTCAAACCGCTTTGCGATGAGTGCATCATAATGCTCAAATGCCTCCTCATCCTTCGGAAGTAAGTGGGCACATCTGAAAGTAATAATAAATACGATTAAATAAACAAAAAAAAAGACTAAACTAAAAATCAACAAACGTACAATCAAATAACTGGTTTGAAATTATATTAGAAAGAGGAGGGATATTGGACTTAAGAAAAAACGTGCAGACTAACAGCCCTGAGCACACACAGGCAAGCATCTGCATATATTAAGAAAAACAAACAGCGGAATGGACCATACAGCAATTATGTACTTAAAATCATTGAGAGTTAAAATAATAATGCAGATCAGATAAAGAAAAATTAACAAAATTTTAGGGTAAAAACTCCCTTCAAAATCTCTTTATAGTGATAACATCATTTCCACACACAAATAGAGAAAATGAAATAATTTCTAAAACGGATTTCTATCAACAAAAGAAATCAAATGAGACCTAAAAAAACTCTGATAGAATTGTTTCATAAATGGAAGAAAATAGTCTTCCTCTATAAGGATGAAACAAGAATTAGTGAATTAAGTGAGATTAATAATATGTAACAATTTAATAGGTAATTTCAACATACAAAATACTCCTAGGTAAGAGGATAAATCTGTCTAACAGTGTATCATAAAATCATTAATATCATGAAAATAATGGTCTATAACAAAGAATGCTAGCCGAAAGCATAATCTTCATAATTCAAACAAAATGAAAATAATTATCAACACAACATGCTACATAATATAATCAACCGGTGTAATTTTCAATATAAGTCATCTAGTATTTCATCATAAAGAACGTTTAGGATATCGTTAATAGCACTAACATAGGATCATATCACAACATTCTTTTTTTTTTCGGTTTTTAACATGGTATTTGAAGGATTATCTATTAGAAAAAAAAAAAAAAAAAACCTATTTTAACATAGGATCATATCACAGCCGAAATCATGATCTTAGGGCATTCAAAATTTTCTCAAGTAAGAAGAACAAATGTTAGATCATAGGACCTTTGTAATCATAACAAATTATATTCCAACATCATAATATTTGGGGCTTCAAAAATTCATGCCCTACTCTTCTTAAGAGAGTTGAGTGCCCATGTCAAAATTTTAAAGGAATATTAGATTACTGATAAAATAGCACCAAGAGATTTTACCTTCATTTTGCGAAGAGTTTAAGATTTGGTTTCATATTTCTCATAGGTGCAAGCCCCTATGGTTTATTACTCCAATCAATGTGGAGAGAAAACATTTGATTAAGGCTTGTCATTAAATGCTAAATGCTAAGCCTATAATAGCATCAATTTTAGATTTTAGGATAGGAAAATTTACTGACTTTAGTTTGATGCCAATGGCTGGGAAATAATGGTGAAACCAATCAAGAGCTTGTGATTCCATCATCCCAAATTGTCTTGGATAATGGTTTATTTAGTCAACGAAGATAACCGGCCCAAGGGTTGTAAATAAGCCGAGTCAACTCGTGAGCCTACTCGAACTAGACTCAATAAGGAGCTCACAAGCAGAGCTTATCAAGCCTCAAGCTTGAGTTAGAGTTTGACGAGGCTCGACTTATGAGCTCGCAAGCTGGCTCGAATTAGCTATTAGAAATTTTAAAAAAATAATAATAGTATTTTCATTGTTTACTCCAAAAAGCTACAAAACTAAAGTTGTCTCTTTTAAGTAGGCGAGTTAATAAAGCTGCATGAGTTGCAGCTTTCATTAATTTCGCCAACATGCTTTTGTTCAAGCCATCTTATCTGGAGAAAAAGTTGCAACAATAGTAGCACCATTCTTCTTATTCGACACGGTAATCACCAACCATTCTTCCAGTGGCAATAGCAACCTCGCGAGTCTGTCTTTATTAACACTAGCCAAGCTCGAGCTCGCGATTTGGCCGACGAGCCAAGATCAAGTTAGGCATGACTCGAACTCAGCTCGACTCATTTACACCCCTAACCAACCAAACCAGACCAAAGGGAACTTACCAAAAGTCATAGATTGTATCGTCCAAAGGACCTTATAGTAATGGGGTGGATGGTTTTCTAAGAAGATTATTGGAAGTCAACCTTAGCAGACAAAAGAATGTCTTATCAAGTACACTATGATTCATAACTCAAGGGGGCTTGAACCATTGAGAAACATTTGACTTTGCTCGTGGCAACAATTTAATTGTGACATTTTGTTGCGAAATACATTTATTAGAGATCTCCAGTTATAAGTGTCATTTGCAGAAAAACTATCCAGTTAGAGAACATGTGCAAAATCCTTAAAGTTGTGAGATATTTTGAAAATGATAATAGTTATATGCTTAATACAATATTAGCTTTTGTGAATTTAGGCTTATCATAAACTTATTACTCTCAACAAATCATTGTTTAAGGTGGATGGATTGTTGCTTTAAATTTAGATTGATCATTTTGGCTTGGATATTTTTTATTTTGCAATTTTCTTGAGAATTTTTGCATTTTTGTCTTAATTTGAACCTGAAAAGAATTGCATCGGGATTTAACATTTTAAAAATCGGATTTCCTCTCATTGAAATTTACTTTAAACACGGCTACCATTTAGGAGAGATTGTTTGAATAATTAGTGTTTAAAAAAAATAGATCTTGATGTTCTGAGTTTGAATTCTAAAAAGAGGAAGCTTGAATTTTCAAAATACTTGCACATCCTTCAATACATTTTGCACAATTTTGGGAGTTGAATAATTTATATTCATTTTATTTTAGTCTGCAAAGCATTCTTTGACATGAAGTTAGAGTGTTTTTCACATTTGTTGAAGCACAAGAAAATGATTCTACTTTCAATGATAGGGATGTACTTTCTTATACATGTAAGATTTTTAAAACACTTGCATGATATATTTGTACACTTTTTGGTTCACTTATATGACACGCTTACACAATTTTTTAAGCATTGAATTTCAATTTGACGTTTGCACATCATTGGAAAAGTATCAAATTTTAGTGAATTGCATATATTCATTGTCGTTAAACTGCATGGATTTCATTTTGAGTTTTAATTATTGCAATTTGTTTGCTTGCAAGTATGTGATACAGCTCCAGTTACAATGACGTACAAATAAGATTATATTTTGTATTTTCAACATATTATAATTTTGTTTGTATATGATTATATTTTATGTATTGAGACCCCCTATCATATCTTTTTTTCTTCTATAAAAAGGTGGGTTATGCTTAAGTTCATTTCCACCTTATTCTCATACAATCAAAAAGTGAGTTCTATGTGTGGTGAAGATGTTTTGTTCACGCTCTTAGGCAAGCCATTAATTCTCATGTAAGTCATTGTGTTCACCTTCAATTTTTTACAGTTAGGAGGTTTAAATTTTATTTTTTAATTTGCATTTTACCCTTTAAATTGACTGTTTTAATGCCCATAAAGTTCTTTTAGATTCTGCATCCTATAGATCCATTCAATGCCTCCATATTTTAGCAATATCTCAATGTCTCACCCATGCTTGAAAAAGCATGAATAGGCTTTCAATGCATGTATGAAGGCGCACCCATCGTGTTGGAACAACACATAAGGGTACTAATTCCATGCATTTTTTCCGTCATGTTAGAATAATGCACAAGAATACTTCTTGATATCAGCAAGAAAAGTTACCCTTAAATTTTTGCCTTTGTGAGCGAATGAGAAAACCAAAGAATATGCGATGAAAACGCAATATTGTTGAGATCCAAGATTTTTTTTTTATATATTTCATTTTGTTCTTTCTTTTTTTTTTCTTTTCTCTATTCTTCTTGGCAACGGACAATTCCTTCATTTGAACCAATGATGTACCAAGTATTTCTTTTATGAAAAGTTTCAGGTCACTGGAATTCTAGCAATCATGACGTTTGAACAGCAGCTGGCACTAATTTTTAAGAGAGCAACAGAAAGGACAATGGGTATAAGAGCTGATTGAACAGCAGCATTTCAGATGATGGCGGTCCACACAGACATTTTCTTGCTGGAGCAGAACAGAACAGAACAGCAGGAAAACAGATTTAAGAAAGGAAAAGGAACAAAAAAGTCTCTTTAACTCTTTATGAAAGATCAAAATGGTCCCCACGAGATGATTTTGATTCTTCTTTAAAGAGTTGAGGGGACAAAATGATCGTTTAATATAGTTAGAGATCATTTTGATATTTAATAAAGAGTCAAAAGACCATTTTGATCATTTTCATTTAAGAAATTAGAAATGCTGCAAATCTGCAATATCCTTAGTGCAGAATTTTCCATCGTAGTTAAAAAAAAAAAAAAAAAAAGTTGGCGAGGTTGTTGAAGCGTCTGTTTTCAGTCAAAGCCTTTTGGAAACCATCTTTCATTATTTTGTAGGAGTCAAGAAGCGTTCTTTTCTTGTTCTTGGTGACATCTATTATTGTGTATTTCATCAGCAAAGCAATTCGAACATTTGTACATTGTTATGTACTTTAAAAAAAAAGCAAGCTTAAATGCACAAACAATAAAGTTATTGTTATCTCAACGAAGCCTCACAAAAAAATTTACTAGGCATGAACCTTGGTAGCACTCATCACACAAAAAATTTTCAGAGAATGAAGAGAGTTAATTTGATCCCAATCTTGAAAAGAGAATACTAAAACATATATATGACTAAATTGATCAAATATATTCATTCAAACAGACAAAAACTAATGCGTGAAAGATTGAAGGTACAAATCCAAAGAATTATTCAGAACACATAAGTAATTAAAAACTATAAAGCAAAAATAAAAGATAAAATGCCAAAATTACGAATAACCACAAATCAAATAATGGAACAAGAAAATGGTACTTACATACTATCAAGATCAATAAAGTCTGATTTTACCAACAACGCAGCAAGACGATAAAGCCCAGAAGGAACTGGAGAGCTAACTTCGATTCTTTGATAGTACTGAAACTTAAAACCCAATATTTGGGCAGCGTGTGACTGCAAAATAGATCATACAAAGTAAAAATTATTACTGCAAAAAGGAGCAATAATTTTAGATTTGATTGAGAAAGAAGAGTTACCTTAGGAAAGATAGGAATGAGACTATAAAATATGTTGTTGTCATGGTAGAGTTCAAAACACTCCAAGACCTGTTTTAGTTTCATAATTTCAAGTTACAAAGCATGCTAAATAAAAAAAAACAACTAACTAATATAAAAATAATTATAACAACAATTATTAAATTGATTATTACAAATATAGAAAAATATATAACAGTTAAATTTAATTGAAGGCTGAACAAGCAAACATGTAAGAAAAAAGTTTTGAGCTTAAACCAAAAAAAAAAGTTGCAAAAAAAACAAGGTTGGTGTGCCAAGGAAGTATGCAACTTACAATGTCAAAGACACGATTTGGATCCAAATCAAAGTGTCCAATCAAAGACTGCCAAACATTAAAGTTTGAAAGAGATATTAGGCAGAAATAATCACATCATGAAAGCTAACAATGTAAATTTTCTCACCTTAATTATGCTGATTATACCAAATGATGTAGTCTGGTTAGCAGCATCTACACCATTTTGACAAAGAAGAGTAACCTATAAAATTAAAATCAGAGATAATCAAAACGTCCAATTTCGGCAATGATGGCAGAGAGATGAATCAGACATGCAAGATGATAAACGAAGCTGGAAGATACCCCTCTTTCATCATATTACTGGGTAGATCCAATGTAGAAAACTTAATGTTAACAAAAATCATAACTTTAAGACATTGAGTTAATATTTATAGTCGTGGCTTTAAAAACTTATGAATAAAACAAATAAAATGTAATATTCAAATTTTTATAAAGATACAAAGTCATAAATTACCCAAAAATTGCATGCCGTAATTTTTGCAAATCCTATAAAAATAATTACAGGCATTTTCATAAGATTCCATATTTTGTTATATATATATATATATATATATATATATATATATATATATATATATATATATATATATATATATATATATATATATATTTAATTTTTAACCTAAATTTATTCAACTTCACTATTAATTGGATTATTTTTTTCTCTAGCCGAATTTATTGTCCTTTAGCAATCAGAGGGAATTTCTACTTGACTAATCATGATATGGACAATGGAGAGTTCTGAATACTTCAAGGTAAATTAAGTATAATAAAATAACTACTAATATATATTAACTCAAACACTTAAGCACTTCACCGCCCCCATTTTCCATCCCTCAACCCAATAGACCCCAATCAATATACAAAGAATAAAGCCAAGGCTGAGGGCCGGAAAAGGAGAAAATAAAGGAAAAAAGTTGCGTTCAGGAATGTCTGGGTATTAGTAATTTCTCACACAAATCGAACCAGACCGGTACGCATTGAGATTTGTATCAGAAAATGTTGCTTTCAGGTAAAAGTTTATTTTAAGAATGTTTTTTTTGTTTAAAATTATGTTCTAAGTTAGAAAATTTTACATTTCGTAGATTATTTATAAGAAAAAGGGTTTCAAAGTGACCAGCACAAAGAAATTTGTTCAATTGTAGATCGATAGTTTGATAAGATACTAATTTTTAATTCAGTTAGAACTTTTATGATTTGAAAATTTTACATTTCACGGACTCTTTGTAAGAGAAAAAGGTTTCAAAGTGACCGATACAAAGAAGTCTGTCTAATTTTCAATCGCCAGAAGGGTAAGATATTCAATCTTTGATTCATGAAACAAGTATTCTTTAGAATTTTGCTTTTAAATTTATAAGTAATTTAGACTCCAATGAATGCCAATTATTATAAGATTTCGAATTGGAAAGTATACGTTTATATCCTGACATTCATGGATAAACAGTCACGCTCAATTTGAAACTAAATGTTTGAAGTTTTAAGAATATGCTAATATTTTATTAAAATGACGTATTTTAGGGGTGTAAACGAAACTCCAGAGCTTGACTCAAGAGGAATTTGCAACAGGAGGTCATTGGAGATGCATCAACGAGTCCAGTAGAGGTAGTCATTGACTCATTGCAGGAGCTCGCTAGATAAGGATCAACGAGCTCAGCAAAGGAAGTCTCGAAAAAATCTCACTAGAGAAAGCATCAATGAGAGCAGTGGAGGAAGTCAAATGGATGTGATTAATTTGATAGAGGTAGTGGGTTCTCTGAATACTCGAGAATAACCTAAAACTGCAAGACCCTAAATATCATAGTTGAGCCAACTCTCCAGCCGAACCGAGCCTTAACAATATTGAACTCAAACTTGTTTAATAAATGTGCTCAAGTTTGTGCTCATGCTCAAGCTTGTGGCTTGAGAAGCTCCACTCATAGGGGTCATTTGGTTAGCTTAAAAAAGGAATGCAAAGCATTCCACATGTAGGGGATTTGAAAATTTTGATATTTTATCTGATGAAAAAAGGAATGCAAAGTAAGGTTTTCGTGGTCTTTTCAATATGTAGTTCATTTTTTATGCATTTTAAACTCATCAGTTTTCAACCAATTTCCAAATACATTGCAAACTGACTCAGTTGACGCCACACACTGCATTCCATCACCACCACTAACAACCACTATTGTTTATTTTACACTGCATTCATTTTACTTAAAGCCAAACAATAATAATAATAATCATTAGCATTTATTTTAAGCTTATCTAAATAACTCCAAATCAAATATATTGTATTCATTGTACATTACATTTCATTTTATTCTGCATTTTTTTTTCAACAAACCAAACAACCACATAAGCTCATCAATGAGTCGAGGCTCAACTCACACCCCAATTGTATTTTAAAAGTATGACGTCTGGTGCGTATGATTTACATATGAATGCATAATATTGATTAGCATATTCAAGATGCATAAAGTATATATTTAAATAGTCTATGATGTAAAATACAACATGCTTAAGAAAATCATATTATGTAGGACATGCTGAAAATGATATGTTGATGATGATCTATACAAGTTGGGCAGCATACATGGTGAGCCCAATGGAGGAAAACGGATAGTCAAACTCCTGATATTGATTTGAGTGTTAGTTCAATAGCGATAATATTTGGGTAACAGATGAGCTTATTGAATTTTATGATGCTAGCCTGCAAACTGTGTCATTACCCTATGACATGTAGTGTGCGTTTTATATAATCAATTATCTTGTGATGGCCAATGAACCTAGTTATCTAAACATTACAGATTCTAAGACTAAGATAAGATATCTTTGCTAAAAATAAATGAAATAAGGAAATGAATGTTAAGTTGTGATTAATATAGTATGTTGATAATAGTACACTTGACAAGCATGATGCATAAGATGATTTAACATTTAACAGGGGGCATAACATTAAAATGAACATGATAAGAGAAAATTTGAGCTCTACTGTTAAAGATAAGTGAATTGACTTTATAGACCATACTTGGCAATCAAATACAAGTTGGTAGAAACGTGTTCAGAAAAGTTCATTTTAATGAAGGGTGAAATATGGTCAGTCTGTGTTCATTACCATTTTTAACAGTATGAGCGAAAACTTGGTTCTTTGGTTTCTAGCATACAGCATACTCTCTAAAGAATAGTCTTCGATCAATATTTCTGAGATTTCAAGGAAATACACACTTGTGCAAAGCATTTGTAGTGTAAAAGATTGTCTTAAGTGCACCACATACACATGCAGGGATGCTGATTTAAAGAGGGGCTGTTGTAGAGAGCATCGCCGTCCTTATTATAAAGACGACCGAACATTTGATCCAAGAAATGCTTTCAAACAAATTTAAAAGAGAAATTTGATAAACAGTCCAAGACGGTAAAACAATTTCGAATATTAGCAACTAAAGAAAAGAAGTACAGCCTAGACAAAAATAGTGAAAAAGAGTCAACATCGGTAGCTGAGATACTACATATGTTTTATAGAGTTCAAATGAATATCAATGTCAATTACATCAAAAGAATATCCTGCATTGATCAAATAAGAAAGGCATGAAAATAGCTTGATTGAAATCGTATAAATCATTAGTACAAGTCAATGAAACTGTTAGGAAACATTGATCGTTTAATTATTTTTTAAGACCTCTCAAAAACATGTGAGAACCACCCTTACCAGCTTGGAATAGCCCTCGCTTTCTTCCCTAAGGAGGTTAAATTTTGTTTGTTGATACAAAAGGCGCGTGTTTATTCTGACCTGCAATTTGAAAAAGTAAATCATAGAAAATAACACACACTAGAGTAATAAATCAAGAAATAAAGCAGGAAGCACAATTTTGTGAACCCTGCGACGGCATTCTAATTTTAAGATAGCCTCTTATTTCCCAATGCTAACATCTCTACAACCAATAAGGAAAGACCACATTAACAAAAAAGTTAGCTAAACAAACACAACAAATTTCACAGCAAATTGTACTCAAAGATAAAAGGATGCATCTCAAGATAAAGTTAAAGAGTCGATTCTTGGAAATTTTGATTTAATATGAGACTCGCACTTTAAAAGATTTGAATCACACAAAGAATGTCACAAGGAAAACTGTTAGAACGGTCCAGTGGACCGCTCCAACCGGTCCATGCGGGACCGGCCCAGATGCAAAACACGCGAAACAGCGGAGAAAAACTTTGACTGTGCGAGATGCCGCGCAAGCCGCGATTCCACGAGAGCGTTTTAGGAAGGAATTTTGAGGAAAATTAGGAGGGAAATTGAATGTAGGGATTGTTTAGGGATTTCCTTTTGATTTGTATGCATTAAATAGTTTGTTTTCCTAGGGTTTGGGTATCTTGAATTGGGCTGAAATTTGATATCTCTTGAATTTAGGTTTTTCTTTGGGCTCTAGTGGCATCTAGAGATATGGGAGAGATCGATCCTCCTCTCGAATAGAGGATCAATTGTATCTTGCGATTTTTTGTTTTCCCTTCATCAAATAATGCAAATTATCTACTGTTTTTGTGATGTTGTGCGGATTTTGTGAAGAATTCTCGCTGTTTGAGAAGATTGATAAGAAATACTCGCGATCTACAAGTGTTTCCTATCAAATTCGTATAAGAGCAAGTCTTGGGACCGGTGGAGAACTGTTTTTGGCAAATTCCAGCAGCAGTGTTTTGCCCATAAAAGGAGGAAGTTGCTGTTTTTTTACTCCAAAATCCAGATTTTGTGAATCTACAAACTCCGGATTGTAATGGGGGCCAAGAAAGTTGATGCTTTGAAGGAGAGATTCGAAGGAGAGATGAATCACATCAAAGAAACCGTGGAGGAAATAATTTCTTCCATGGAGAGGCAGATGGCCGATCTCAGGGATATGATGAAAAGAATGCTGGAGTTTCAAACACAAACAGCGGCATCCGAAGCGAAGGGCCCAGAAGCGAAAAACACCAATTCAGAAATCCGCAAGGAAGAAGAAGAGGTGGAAATCGTGGAAGGGGAAGAAGAAGACCCTATGTGGAGCTTTTCCATAGGGAGGAAAGAGGAGATCGACATAGGGAAAGGTATGGCTATGGGGGAACAGAGCAAAGAGGGGCTGATTGGGAACGCCATGAGGGGTTTTACGGTCGTCGGGGTGCTGATTTTGAAGAAAGAAGGGGGGATCTCGAAGGGAGTTTGGGCTATGGCAGAGCAAGGGAAGATCGAGAAACATGGGGTGGACCTAGCACTTGGGAAAGGGGAAATTATGGAAGAATCAGGGGAAATGGTGGAGATCAAAAGGTGAGAAAGTTGAAGATGCCTATCTTCGAGGGGGAGGATGCGTATGGGTGGATCTATAAGGTGGAAAGTTACTTTGCCGTTAATGGGCTAAGGGAGGAGGAGAAACTAACAGCAGCAGACCTATGTTTAGAAGGAAAGGCACTGTCATGATACCAGTGGAGAGACCAGATGAGACCTATCAGGAATTGGAGGAAATTCCAGGACTGCATAATAGAATGTTTTCAAACCAACCAGGGAGGAGATTTCTATGAACAGTTCTTTGCTCTGGCACAGGAGGGATCAGTAGCAGACTATCGGGAGCAGTTTGAGCACCTAGCCAGTAGGGTGGAGCGATTATCAGATATGGTATTGGAGGGGAACTTCATGAAGGGAATGAAGGCAAAGATCCGAGCGGCAGTGAAAGTTCTGATGCCTAGTGACTTGGGAGAGACCATGAAGTTGGCAAAGCTGGTGGAAAATCAGAAGAATCTGGAAAAGGGGATCAGGAACAGTGGCTCAGGAGGCTCTTACAGAACGATGACCACTCTTCTAGCACCAAGGGGTCTGCATTAGGCAACATTAATGAGACCACCAGAGAGAAGCCAGTAGGAGGGAGTGGGGAAAATTTCAAGAGACTGACAGAGAAGGAGGTGCAAGAGAGGAGGGCAAAGGGGTTGTGTTTCAGGTGCGAGAAGAAGTATACGCCAAGACATCGGTGCAAGGACCGAACTCTTCAGGTTATCACCGTCTGCGATGACGAGGAAACTGAGGAGGGAGGTGAGGAGGAGACAGAGGAGCTGGAGGAGAAGCTACACTTGGATCTGGCTGAGGTTTCCCTGAACTCAGTGGTACGATTCACTACAAATCATACCATGAAGGTAAAGTGGGAGATAGAGGGCAGGGAAGTGGTGATGCTAATTGATAGTGGGGCTACCCACAATTTCATTTTCACTTAGGTCGTCGACCAATTGGGAATGAAATCGGTGGACACCGATTGTCATGGAGTGATGATGGGTATAGGGAAGGTGGAGAAAGGCCAAGAAATCTGTAAAGGAGTGGTGTTGACCATCCAGGGGATTCAAGTAAGCGAGGACTTTCTCCACTAGAGTTAGGAAGCACTGATGTCATCCTGAGGATGAAGTGGTTGCAAACCTTGGGGGAAACTAAAGATAATTGGGGAGCACTCACGATGGAATTAATGGTGGATGGGAGAAAGGTGGTTATAAGGGGAGATGCAGGGCTATCCAAAGTCATCACATTACTTAAGACCATGATTAGGGACATACAAGAGATGAGGGGAGATTATCTGGTGGGACTACACAGGTTGGATGCGATTAGATTGGAAGAGAGAGGGGATGTTTCTCTTTCCATGCAGCCCTTGGTTCAGCAATACAGTAAGGATTTTCAGTCACCTCAAGGATGGTCACCTCCACCGGAACACAAGCATATCTCCACCTTGAGGACAAGGTGGATCTTCGAGAGGGGAGTATTATTAGACCGGTCGAGTGGACCGGTCCAGCCGGTCCACGCGGGACCGGCCCGGACGCGAAACAAGCGAAACAACGGAGAAAAACTCCGCCTGTGCAAGATGCCACGCGAGCCTCGATTCCACGGGAGCATTTTAGGAAGGAATTTTGTGGAAGATTAGGAGGGATATTGAATGTAAGGATTGTTTAGGGATTTCCTTTTGATTTGTATGCATTAAATAGTTTGTTTTCCTAGGGTTTGGGTATCTTGAATTTGGCTGAAATTTGAGATCTCTTAGATTTAGGTTTTTCTTTGGGCTCTAGCGGCGTCTAGAGATTTGGCAGAGATCGATCCTCCTCTCAAATAGAGGATCAATTGTATCTTGCGATTTTTTGTTTTCCCTTCATCAAATAATGCAAATTATCTACTGTTTTTGTGATGTTGTGTGGATTTTGTGAAGAATTCTCGCTGTTTTGAGAAGATTGATAGGAAATACTTGCGATTTACAAGTGTTTCTTATCATAAACATTGAGACATAACATCTCGGGAATACATCTCCCAAAAATCTAAAGCCATGAAATCCCAAGGGCAACTAAAAAGGCCAACACCTCTATTTATAAGCCCTCTAAGGAACATAGCCAATGTTATTGTTATTTATAGAATTTGCCTTCCTAGTATCTATAATATTCTTTTTATCACAAATAAATGAGTCATTTATTCATTTTAACTACTAAGTTTTAGTTTTATAAGTTATCTCCCCACGCTTTTGTGTAAAGTGTGACTTAAACTATCACACCCAGCTATAAAATTCTCCAGCTCAGCTAACTTTAGATATTGCTTAGCATAATGGGATATATGACAAGATGGATATAAATTCTAAAGATGGTGAAAGTTTTGAAGATTCTGCAATAGTTAGAACCAACAACTACAATGAATCAAAAATGCATACCTCTTTAGACTTCAACTCATTAGCTTTTAATTTAGACAGTTCAGATTCCCATAAAAATTCTTCCTGCAATGATAGCAAATAGCATTAGAATGTAATGCCAATAACCAGTCCTAAATGAAAATAATATATGAAGGCTAACTTTGGCTTCAACCAGTAATCACCTCACAACGCTCTTGTAAGAGCCTAGATGGAACCAATGAAGATTCAGCAAACCATTTTGCCTGCATTTAAAAAATCATGTAAGATTCCCTGAGCAAATGATAACAATTTGTTAAAACCTAACAGAATCAATACTAAATGGTTCACCTCATTTTTATTCTAATGAAAAAAAGACGCAATATTTCTGATACGCCTTAGGGTTCCCAAGTTAGGATTTGCCCTAATGCTCTTCCAAAGAAGAAATTTCTCTTCCAAATCCACGACAAAAATCAACACAAGAGAGATAAGAGGAAGAACAAGAAAATTTGCATTCAAAATCCAAGAGAAACAAGATACAAGTTGTCCACTTCGAGAAGGACAAGGTCTCCCACTACAAACCCTAGAAAAAGCAAGAGAAAGAACTAAGAGGCTAAGAGAAAACTTCAATCTTTCATGCCCTAGAAATCCCCCCTTAATCCCTACATATAGCAAGCAAAAGACCCCACCATACCCACTAGTGGGCTGCCCAAGTTGAACCGCCCGGTTTCAAGCTAGACTTGAGCCAAACCGGTCCAGAAATGGACCGGTTCCGCTCAAGCCGCTCGGCGTTCCGCCCCGCGTCCCCATCCCGCGTTCCCCGCTTCAGCGGGTCGAACGGCGCATTCCGACCGCGCGCGCCGCGGGGTCGCCGGCCCTCCCTCTGCCGGTCGGCGTCGGCGGTGGTCGGCGGGTGGCCCGCATCAATACTCCCCTCCTTTAAGATTAACCTTGTCCTCAAGGTTAAAGAATGTAGATCCCTCGGTGGTCGGTAAACCCACATAGGCTAGGGGTCACCCTGTAGTGCCAACCTTCGACCATTACTGTTGTATTTAACCAACAACTTCTCCCAATTGACCTCCATGTCTCCTAAGGATTGAAGCCACTGCATACCCAAGATGACGTCAGCGTTTTCCAGATCCATCAGCAAAAAATCTTGAGTAACTACCTCCCCTTGCAAGATAATAGTGACTCCCTTGCATTTCCCATAGATGCGGGCCTTCTGTCCTGTGCATATGGTCACCTCTACCTCTTTGCTTGTTATCACCTCAAGACCCAACTGTTCCGCCACTCGATAGGCCAAGGAGTTGTGAGTGGCTCCACAATCGAACAAAACTCTCACCTTGCACTCTTCAATTTCCCCCTCCATCTTCATAGTGGGATGGAATGGTAAACCTTCCATCGAATTCAGACTGACTTCTATCATATCCAGGTGAGGATGCTCTACCTCACATAGCTTTTCCCTTGTTGTCCCTTCATCTGTGTCCTCATCTGAATCCCCCACCACTATCACGTGTAGGGTCTTCTCTTTACACCTATGCCCAGGTGCAAATTTCTCGTCGCAACGGTAGCAGAGGCCCTTGACCCCTCTTCTCCTTCAATTCGGAGTCAGTCAGTCTCTTGAACCCTCCTTGGTTCACCACAGTGATGGCTTTCTCCTGTTTTACCTCCTCGGGATGATGTAGTGGCAGTCACCTTAAGTCCTTCGAGCATGAGTGGTGAGCGATATGAGGGGTGTGAGACCCCACTGACTTCCGTGTCTGATCCGCCTTCTGCTTGTCCTCAACAAGTTGAGCTGTCTCCATAATTCCCACTATCCCTCGTGGGTTGACCACCCTGATGGCGGCTCTGATGTAGGGTTTCAACCCTTTCATGAAATTCCCCTCCATGGCGTCATCGGGCATTCCCCTCAATCGTCCAGATAGAAGCTCAAAGCGCTCCCCGGTACTCTGCCACTGTGCCTTCCTGAACAAGAGACATGAACTGTTCATAATGGGTGCCCTCACTGGACACTCTGAACCCTGTGCAGTAATAGGTCCTTGAACTCTTCCCAACTTCGTATAGGTTGTCGCCCCTCAATCCATTGGAACCAAGCCAATGATTTCCCCTCCAAGCAAATCGGGACAGCCATCAGCTTTTCCTCCTCCGTGACGCCGTTAACGGCGAAATATCGCTCCACCCGGTAGACCCATCCGTATGCATCTTCCCCTTCGAATACGGGGATCTTCAATTTCCTCATCCGTGTATCTGTCCGAGGAAGATTCCTGCCATCTTCCCATGGCCCATGCTGAAATCCCCTCCCACTGAGGTCTTCCCCTCCACTCCCCTGGATACGGGGTCTGCACCCCCTCCTTGGTGGCTCCCAAGGGGCTCGGCCCCCCTCGTGTGCGCCTCCCGGTTGTCTCGACCAACCACCCCCCGACCTCTCCTGTGGCTCGGCCCAACTCCGGCGGTCCTCCTGGACCTCTCGACCACCATCCTTGTGGCTCCCAAGTGGTGCGACCCATCTCTTGCACTCCTCCCGGCCTCATCGGCCACCCTCCATACGGACCGTGAGGGTCACGTACGGCTCCTCCCCCTTGGCTGGCGGTCCCCTCTCCACGGTGCACCCCCCACGCCGGATGCCTCCCACCCTTCCCTTGACCAAGGCTCTTGGCGCGAGATGTGAGGTGGTGGTGCTTGCATGGCTTCCCCCGGTTGGCTTGCTCCATCTTCCCTAATTGGGAAATTAGGGTTAGGGTTTGACATCGGCGATTTCCCCTTTTCCTTAGGATTTGATTGAGCAACCTGGGCTTCTACCAATTTGCGGATCATCTCTTCCATTCCCCCAAATCTCTCCTCAAGGGATGAAAATTTTCCCTCCAATGACGAAAGCTTCTCTCCCACTTCCTCCTTTAATTGGCTCATCTCCCCTTCCAAAACTTCTACCTTCTTTGATGCCATGCCGTCTAGGATCGAGAGCTCTGATACCAACTTGATACGCCTTAGGGTTCCCAAGTTAGGATTTGCCCTAATGCTCTTCCAAAGAAGAAATTTCTCTTCCAAATCCAGACAAAAATCAACACAAGAGAGATAAGAGGAAGAACAAGAAAATTTGCATTCAAAATCCAAGAGAAACAAGATACAAGTTGTCCACTTCGAGAAGGACAAGGTCTCCCACTACAAACCCTAGAAAAAGCAAGAGAAATAACTAAGAGGCTAAGAGAAAACTTCAATCTTTCATGCCCTAGAAATCCCCCCTTAATCCCTACATATAGCAAGCAAAAGACCCCACCATACCCACTAGTGGGCTGCCCAAGTTGAACCGCCCGGTTCAAGCTAGACTTGAGCCAAACCGGTCCAGAAATGGACCGGTTCCGCTCAAGCCGCTCGGCGTGTCCCGCTCGGCGTTCCGCCCCGCGTCCCCATCCCGCGTTCCCCGCTTCAGCGGGTCGAACGGCGCAGTCCGACCGCGCGCCGCAGGGTCGCCAACCCTCCCTCTGCCGGTCGGCGTCGGCGGTGGTCGGCGGTGGCCCGCATCAATTTCATACTACAATAAACGACAGTGGATGATGCATACCAAGTCTTATTAAAACAAGGTGGAGCCCTGATTTCATATAAATCTTCAACAATGTAACTAGCTTTATTAAAATAAAGTGAAGCCATAATAAAAACAACATTTCTACAATATAATTTTTTTAATTTAAAAAACACTTTTTTTTCTTGATAATCTTTTTGTATCTCCTCGTTAACCATCAAGCCTTGTTAATGCATAATCGGCCAATAAGCTCTGGAATTTTTATGGCAATCTTGACAATGGAAATAATTAGTTATTCCAAGTCATATTAAAATCAATTTTAAAGTTCAACGCTGTCTCTCTTAAGGTCTCTCTTAACAAAGCTATCTTTGAAGATCAAACACTTTACATTTTCGGTTCTACAGTCTCATCCTAAAGCAAATATTTATTTTCTTCAAAGTAAATCTTCTTTTTATATGGTAACTTCACTATTAGAAGTAAATGCAATTCTGATGGAGACATCGGAGCTTGGAAAGTTTATCAGAGGCGTGGCCGCTGATCTACAGACATGCTGATGTATTTTTAAATTGTCATATGTATTTGTATTTTATTTATTTATGTTTGTATTTACTTTAGTTGTTTTCCACTTTTACCCTTTAAGGGTGGTCCTGTATAAGCCCAAAGGGAGACGTCATTTTTTTTATTTTTGAGTCTATTGTATGAGGCTATATATAGCCCTTATGTTCTATTTTGATGGTTAATGAATGAATGATAAAAATTTTCTGTGTTTTGAGTTCTTGTGAGAGCTTGAAAGAGATTGAAGAGAGACTCCTTGGAGAGGGAAGCGGATCACCAAACAACCTTGGAAGAGTTTGATTTCATGGCTTGTTTTATCGGTTCTTTCTTTCTACCCTCCCTCCCTTCTTACTCTTCCAAGCTTCCACCGCCGGCCATATCCCCACCCCACCACCGGCTTAGACCATCTTCTCCACCCCACATAACTGTCGGCCCCCAAGATGGTTTCCTTAATTGGGTGACCCATCCGACTCCTCCTCCTCCACCAAACCCTAGCCTAGCCGCCGGTTTCCCTCTCTCCCCCTTGGCTCCAATTTTCTAATTTCCATTTGAACACTTTCCTTTTCTTGCTTAGCTCCTCTTGGATAAGTTATTTACTATCAATCAATTAATTCAAATTTGAAATTTGAATCATTTCCTAAAATAGAATCCTATTTTAAGAAAGTTTCTAAAATCAAATTCAAATTTAATTTGATTTGGATTGGACATTAAATCCTATATTCTAATTAGTGAATCCCAATGAGGAAAGCATTAAACCTCATTTAATCTCTCCAATCCCCTCCCTATGCCGCCGGCCCCCCTCTTGGTTCTTTGTAGAATTATTTCCAAAAGCAATGATCTCTCTTGAAAACAATTCAAATCCCTCCATTACTTCTTTCCTTTTCCATACAAATCATTTTGGGAATGCTATCAATCCAATCAACCAATCAATTTTTGAAATTCAAATGGTTTCCTGTAATAAAGATCTATTTTAGGAAACTTATCCAATCAAATCCAAATCAAATTTGAATTGGATTGGAATTAATTCTTCCCTCCTTAATTGGAATTCCCAAAGAGGCAAGCACCAAAGACTCTTCCCCAATCCCCTCCACTCCTCTTGATGCCGCCGGCCCCATGGCTCCTTCACCATTTAATTTCTTTCCAAAACCTAGACTCCTATCAAAGGAATTAATTCCCTAATTCCTCCCTCCCTCTCCTCCCTCTCTCTACCCGCCACCCACATCAAACCTAGCCCCCAACGCATGATTCCCTGCTGTCCATAAATACCAAAATCAGCAGGAAAACTGTCCAAGAAGATTTCCTAGTTGTTGTCCAGTGAAGATCAGGGAGCTTTCCTGAATTTTTGCACTTCTTCCCGGCTGTTCTTTGGTTCGAGAAAGTTCTTGATTGCTGTCTACGAATTTCCTATTCAAGATACTTGCTGTCCACTGTCCCCTCCATTGGTAACGTGCTTCTAAAACCAGACAAAGGTGAGACTCTTCATCCAAATCCATTATCCTTCTCGTTGCTTTCGTTTGTAGCTCTAATTGAATCATGAAAGTTGTGTTAATCCTCTTCGCTAAAACTTAGTGTTTAGTAGAAATGTGTAAGGGATCTTTCATAGCACCGCTTTCATTGTTAGATTAGGGATTTCTTGTTGAAACCCATCTCATAGGCAGCATCAAGAGTAATTGGTTGTTTTGTGGTTCTTACTTTCCGCACGTAACTTGGCCTAAGCTTGTGTTTACCGCTCTTAGTGTTTTATTTCATTGTTTAAATCACCATAAAGATTTAATTAATTTGCTCTTAATCATTAAGCATACAAAAATCCTTATCTAAATCATAATTTCACATATGTCCTGCATCACATTCTCTTTTTAAATATGTTCAATATTACAAGATCATACGCTACTTGGATATATAAGTACTGAAGTAAATTGAATAAGGTAGATCTTGTCTGTTTTGAGTTTTTTTCTGTATCACTGCAGGGAACAAGAAGCATATGTACAATCTCCTCAAAAACCTTTAGCAATATCATCTTCAAGGTGCACAATCAAGATGTGCCATGCAGAATCACCCCCCATCCGCTCTTCCACACAGCCTTGCTCAAACCCCCTCTAGGATATTAAAAACAAATGAGATTTCTGCTATGGGCTATGCAAAACATTACTCATTAGTTCCATCTATGTTGTCACCTTCCACTTTGAGCCGATTCATCCCAAAAATTACCCAAAAAAAAATGAGATTCTCGTGAAATCCAAATTTGACCTTTAAAAAGTAAAAGGGAGATAACTCATTAGTTATTTACAAAACCCAGACAAAACTTGCTTTTTCAGCTCGCTAAACAATAACATGACTGCAAAAGAAAAGTTTGATGAAAGTAGCACTTATGTTGGATTTTCTTATAGAAGAAATGATTGATTCAAAATTAGCACGACCATATCCACTTAGACCATTTTACAAGCCCATTAACTATCAAAGTTGATAAAAAATAAATAAATAGTTGTCACAAAGAACTTTAGGCATCATTATAACATATATAAGTTACCCACCACTAATTAACAAAGAAAAAATAGTCACTCACCATTTTTGTAAGGCGGCTGCGGTACTCTACAGGCATTGTGAGCTGCAACGTAAGATTAAAGCAATAAAATATGAGAAATCTGATTAGTGATTTCAAATATAACACGACGACAACAACAACAACATCAAGCCTTTATCCCACTACGTGGGGTCGGCTACATGAATTCTTTTTTCTCCATTGTGTTAAAAACAACAACAACAACAACATGATTTCAAATATAACACGACAATAAATGAAAATTCTTGGAAAGAAGAACAAAGTTGTGTACATGAAATATTGCAATAAAATGCAGTATATATCTCTAGTGTTTACCACAGTGTAGAAAATTTGAAGATAGCATAGTTATAAGCAAGATATCAATTGAGGTATAAGATTATATATGAAGATAGACCACTTGAGGGGAAATAAAGAAAATATGAAAATTAAAAAAAAAAATACAGAGCACAGAATATGATATTTGAAAGGTTATTAGGGAAGTGAGATCAAAACACTAGTAAAAGGTTTTAGGCATCCTCAATCTAAACTACAATTTAAATAATGTTAAAAGCTGCCATGAAATGAAAAGGTTGGGAAGAACATAAGTTGGAGGATCAGAGTTGGATGTTTAAAAGCTTGTGTTTTGAGAAGGAAAAAAAAGAAAAAAAAAGAGATAGCATACTGCAAAATGCTTCAATGGAGCCTCACAACAAGCAAAAATAGTGTGAACAATTGAATATCATGAAAAATTCAAAATAATTGGGAAAACAACAATAAGATGAGTTATGACAAAAATTTTTTGAGTCCCAAAATAAAACATGAACAAAAAAATTGCCTTTTCAAAAAAAATAAAAATAAGATAAGATAGTTGTATGAAAAAAACTGAGAAACATAGGCAATTAAAATATTAAATAGCCACAGATACATTATAAGTACCCATTATTAATGGACAAGGCAACAACGAGAGATTTGGGATCACAAAAAAAA